>OV815295.1:40468355-41668355 GCA_929108145.2 Limnephilus rhombicus | reverse complement strand
CCCTATTGTAGATGCCATACTGGTTCCAGGCGGTTGTGAGCAGTTGGGAGTCTTGTGCGGTATTCATATTAAAAAAATTACAATTGTTCAGTTCGCACTCGGTAGAAGTGAAACCTTCAGAAAACTAAAGTAGATAAGAGTGGGGAGACTACAAAGCACCGCACAAAGAGGAGACCGACTCATTCTCTAGCAGGCTAAATCCTATAGCTGTACGTGTTTGTTTCGTTTTGGTGTCGCTTTTTCATTTCATCGAGTTTTAAATCAGAAGCGCCTCAAAACGTGGAGAAGTAATGGTCCACTGACTCCGGGCAGTTGGTACTTAAGACTCCGCTACCCGAATTTCTACCGATTTCTTACGTATCTCCTTTAAATACGTCAAGTTTTAAAACTCTTAAAAAAATATATGTTATTCTTGAAGATAATATCTAGACATTCCCCACGCCGAAACGCAAATTATATAAAATTCCCTCTATAGAAGAAAATCGCAAAGTATGCTCCAAAAATTATTATAAACACGTTTGTTTCAGATATTTTACAAGTTATGTGTATGAAAAAATTCACAGCGTTTCTTTTGATGCTGTTTAAGACAACCCCCGCGAGAATTTTGCCCCATTTTAACCGCTGGAGCGATTTCGGTCGAAAAATGGACCACTTTTATTTTTCTGCGATTGATTTCGGTCCAAAAATGGACCGCATTTTCCTACCTTTCGTAAAACATTTATTGTAATTATTTTTAACATTTCCTTGGCCGGCCGTTTATTTTAATACGAAGCTTTTGAAATGCTTTATCTATTATGACCAGAAATGTCGCATATCCGAACTTCGTAGACTATTTTAGAACAATGTAATTCAACAATAAATTTTTAAAATATTTTTTCCTACCGAATTTTTGAACAGCTGTTTACGGATAAAATTAAGTCCTTTTTTTATAGATATGCACCGTTCATTGAAAAGTATACCACAGATAATATACAGAAACCGAAAATATTCTCTGTTGACCCGAATAAGTAACCCTCACGGCAGTTTCAATAAAAACACCCAAGATTCGCGCGATTATAAACTTTACGATTTTTTAATATTTTTTTTATAAATCCTTAAAATATGAGATAAACGGTAAAATGTAGGATAATTCATTGGCTATATAGCACTATAATAATTTTTTATGATTCCATGTTAAAATTCGAAGGTATGATTTTTTTTAATTTTGGCGAAAAATTAAAAAAAATTATCTTCTGGGAAATCTCGAGCAATCAAGGCAAATTTATTTATTTCTCGTGATCGCTCCAGTGGTTTAACGAGTCGTGTTTTATTAAACATTTTCAAAATTTTCGCATCGATTTTGTCGCTTTAAATACTAGCGCGCTCCTCTAACATTCGTAATTTCATATCTCTCCATCTTCTTCTTTTTGAGCCCGGTTGCAGCGCCTTAAAGACGAAAGATAATAACGGTGTTCTCGGCGGCAGGATCACACATGTTCAAACAAGGTCAGTTATGGACGTAAGTAGATAAACATGCGATGTTAGTTTCTACCTACGCACTGCCCTTAAAAGGTCAACGCTTCTTTCAGGCGTTGCGCGGCGCCTCCCAAACTACCCCCTCAATCTGAAAGTATCTGCTACCCACACAAAAATATCATACGTAGGTACAGTCTGAAAATAAATGTACAAAATATGGGGGCGCTGCAAATGCTTATGTTTTCGAACCCACATATTTTGACGAAAAAAATCAGTTTGGTTGGGTACTTGCCTCAAATCCAAATTTAAGTTTTAAGTATGAAAGAGACCGCGCAGCTCTGTTATGTCCCGTTTAGTTGAGTTAAAAATGTCAATGTGTTAATAATTTAAGGTACATACATGAATTTGTAGATAAAGGTGGGGTTTAGAATTATAGTAACCCGACAGTTGCTCCCCCCCCCGCCGAAATTATATTATAAAATTATAGTCTTTTGTTCATTGTTGTTTACCATTTTCAAACCTAAAATCGACTTCAAAAATGTTTTTGAAAGAGATGGGATTGGGCCGCGAAATTGAGTAATCTGGAAGTATGTTGCCTGTTGTATGCTGATGATGCGGTGCTGATTTCTAACACTATGGAAGATCTACAGTCTCTCGTATCTAGGATGAACGAAGTATGTATGAAGAATGAGTTAATGATTTTCAATTTCAATTCAATTTATTTATTTATTCTTTAAAAACATTACAAAATTTAAAATTTTAATGCGTTTTAAAAAAAAAAATTAACAGTATTACCTTAAACATTAAATTAAATATATAAATGGTAGGCAAAAAAGAAAAAAAACTATATAAGCATTAATTGAGCTTGCCTTTTAAAGGCAGCTTCACTGATGAATGTAAGTAAGTCTGAAGTCATGGTATTTGAAAGAGAGAGTATGAAAGCAATGTGCAACATAGTTGTGAATGATGAGTATTTGTAGCAGGTGGTTGAGTTTATGGACTTGGGAAGTATGTTTACGAGAGATGGGAAGGCTGATAGAGATATCGAAAGAAGGGTAAATGCAGGCAACTCTATTATTGGAGGACTGAACGCCGTTGGCGCCAACGAAAAACTGTCCAAAGAAGCAAAGTTTTTTTTTTTTTTTTTTTTTTTAAATTTTTTAATAATCTTTATTCAATGAAATAACAACAATATAACTAAAAAAAAAAAATTACATGCTCAATGTAGTTTACAAATAGATTACATCAATCAGTACAGAAAAATTAACAAACAGAAAGTAATGTAAGAAAGGTTACACAGGAGTAGTATAGTTATACAGTATTTTTAGTTGTGCATTGCCTGCCTCACTAGGTGAACCTGTATTGAGGCAGAAATTTTGTTAATTGTTTCTCGCAATTTTATCTGTGGTTTTTTTATAAATGTGTAAAGTAGGTTTCCATACAGCAAAAACTTTATTTTAGTTAACATTATTGTTTGCATATACCTACACAATTCATAAACTGCAAGGTTATTACTACAATAACAACTGTCAATGACTGGGCGTTTGGGTGAGGGCACCAGTATAGGCTCGATCATTAGAATGTATCCATATTTTAACATATTTTTTAAACTCTCTCTGTGTTTGACTCAGTTTGATGTTTTCTGGGAGAATGTTGAATATTTTTGTGGCAAAGTATCTAAAGCTACGTTGACCAAAGGTGGAAGAGAGTGCTGGAACTTGCAATATGTCTTTGTTGGAGTTACGTGTAAACCTTAAGTTTATTTTTTTTTCGTAAAGCACATGTTTGTTTTTAAAGAGATGCATGAGGATAGTTTTTACATAGATCTGTCGAACATCAAATACCATAGTAGCCGTCCATAATGGAGTGCTAGTACCTACCCTGATGTATGGCAGTGAGGCATGGAACTGGCGTAGGAAGGATGAAAGTAGATCGAATGCTGTAGAAATGAGATCTCTGAGGCGTATGTGTGGGAAAACCATGTACGATCGTGTGAGAAATGTGGAGATCGCGAAGAATGCGTATTGAGTAAGATTAAGAAAGGGACGCTTAGATGATTTGGGCATTTAGAGCGAATGAACGTAAAGAAGTCGGGGACGCCCGGGGAAGAAATGGCACGACCAAGTGAATCCGATACTTGAGTCGGGCCATGTGAAGAGTCGGAATAATAGAAGATCATGTATGAGACGATGTATGAATGCGAACGAGGCAAGGAGTGTGTGCCAAGATCGAGTTGCTTGGCGGTCCGTCCTCTGCTTACCACTGCGGGGAAACGGCGTGACGGTTAGTTAGTTAAAACGTTTTTAATAATGTTATGTTGGTAATAATAATAACCAGCTGTCAGATGCTGATAGTTGGCAGGTCTGTCGCGTCACTTGATGTATAACCTTGAACTTGTCAACAGTGTCAATAAACGTCTTACATATGAATCAGTTTCTGTGTTTAATTACAAACCTCAGACATTATAATTGGCGACGAGGAAAATCAGTAAATCAGTTAAAACGTGCGTTAATAGTATTTTCAGTGATTAACAGTGATTTCGCCGTGGAAAAAACATTTTTTTCAACATGTCGAGTAGTACCTTGCCAGTGCCTCATTTCGAACCAGATTGCGAAAGTTTCAATATGTTTTTGGAACGCATACAAATGTATCTAAAAATTATTAATATCGCAGAGAAAGAAAAAAATGGATATTTATGTATGTTGATCGATGCAGAGAAATTCAAAATTTTAAAAGAAACAGTGCATCCGAAAAATCTAGAAGATTTAACCTTCAACGATATTGTAACAACACTGAAGAGTAAATATGAAGAAAAGAGGTGTACAATTGCGCAAAGATATAAATTTTATAACCGGAAACAACATTCTAACGAAGGAATCGATGATTATATTACGGATATAAAAAGTCTGTCAATATCATGCAATTTTGGTGCCTTTCTAGACCAAGCTCTGAGAGATAAATTGGTGTGTGGTTTAAAAGATGATGCAATGACTAGAAGATTGCTATCTGAAGATGAATCGTTAACTTTTGAGAAAGCAATATTAATTGTCAAGAATATTGAGACAGTAAATCACAGCTCAGAGCAAATTTTACACAAAGAAAATTATTCATCGGAAATCTGTGAAGTCAAGTCAAAAACACATAAAAAAAACATGTCATGTCTCAAAGGATCGCCCTTCACGCCAGCATAGTCCGAGTAAGCGAATTCATCTGGGTCAAAGGTCGGCGTCCAAGGATCAAAGGAGTTCAAGGTCATCAAGTCAGCTGTCATCTCCATCACGTCAAGGGTCCAGAAGATGCGAGAGGTGTAACCGGAGTTATGTCCTTCGAAAAAGTGGAAATGTTACAAGTGTAATATTTACGGGCATACGTCGAAATTTTGTCCAAAAGCAAAATCAATCATCAATCACGTAAATAAAATGTGTCAATAATGTAAATGTATTAAATATGTCAGTGTCTGATACAGCGAAAATTAATTTAATTGTAAATGGTATCAATATGTCTTTTATGATTGACACAGGAAGTTCTTCGACATTAATAAGTAACAAAATGTATTTAAAATTTTTCAAAACTTGTCAGTTAAGTCAATTCTACGGTAATTTGTTCACAGCAAATAGTCAAAATTTATTTTGTTTTGGATTTTTTATGGCAAAAGTAAATGTTGTGGATTCTAATGTTGTAATGGATTTACCAGTATTGGTTATAAAAAATCTGTCGTCTGATGCTATTCTGGGTAGAAATTGGTTAAAAGTATTGAATCCATCTTGGGAAAATACTTTCATAAGTTCTTTAATGTCAAATATGCATAATAATACTGTAAATTCAGTGTCTGTCAGCCAGAAAAATAAAACAAATATTGTCACAAAAATATTTAAATTCTTTTTCGATTACTAATAACGATTTACCAATTAAAGAATTTTCTGTGAATTTAAGTTTAAAAAATAATGCTACTCCTGTTTTTCACAAAGCATATGAAGTTCCTTATGCACTTCGTGCTGAAGTATGCCAAGAGCTAAGTCGTCTTGAAAGCGAAGGCATTATTTCAAAAGTTAAATATAGTAGTTGGTCTTCTCCAATAGTTTGTGTACCTAAACAAAATGGAAAATTTCGTTTATGTACAGATTTGAAATCTACAGTCAATCCACAATTGAGAATTGATCAATATCCTATTCCACGTCCAGAGGATATTTTTAATAAGTTTTCAGGTTGTCAAGTATTCTGTAAATTAGATTTAACAAACGCATATTTACAGTTGTCTGTGTCAGATTCTAGTAAAGAATTACTTACAATTAATACATGTAATGGTTTATATGTCTATAATCGTTTACCTTATGGTTTGTCATCGGCTCCTGCCGTTTTTCAAATGGTAATTGATACAGTTTTGGGTGGCATAAAAAACTGTGCTGCATACATTGATGATATTTGTATAGGTGGTAAAGACGAGAAGGAGTGTTCTGATACTTTGGATAAAGTTTTGTCAAAATTAAATGAGTTTAATATAAAAATTAATGTGTCAAAAAGTGAATTTTTTGTGAATTCTTTTGAATTTTTAGGGTTTACTTTGTCAGGTCAGGGCAAAAGTCCGTCTTTGTCGAAAGTTGAGAAAATTAAGTCTACTGGGTGTCCAGAAAATGTTACTCAACTAAAGTCATATTTGTCAATGTTAAATTTTTATAGGAATTTTATTCCTATGTGTCCTAGAGTGCTAGAACCACTTCATAATTTATTAAGAAAAAATGTAAAATGGTGTTGGTCTGATGAATGCGAAAAGGCATTTGTAAATAGTAAGTCTCTTTTGTCAGATAAAACTATGTTAGTTTTATTTGATCCGTCAAAACCTAAGAGTATGGATTTTAGAGAGACGGCATGTAAAGTGCGCCCACCCTCCCAAAGTATGCCTTTTCAAAAATTTTACCTAACGGTTTTTAGATGGCTGACATTGGCTTTTACACCTCGGTCGCGCATAGAGCTCCCAGAAAAACGTTCATAAAACATAGAAAAATGGTCCACCGCGCCGTAAACTTGTGTAAAAGTAGTTCTATGAAGACCTTTAAGAAGAAAGACGGTCTTACCTTTCACAGGAAAGTGTTTAAAAATAGCTTAAATATACATTTTATAATTTTCGGCGTGTTCATTTCAACCGCCATCGCCATGGGCCCGATGTTATCACGTGAACTCCGACTGCCGATGGGCCGAATCAGTCAACTTAAATTATAATAATTAAAAATTACCAAAAAACTTTTATGTTTTTATTAATCATAACGCACAAATATAAAGTTGTGATTTACACATGTCATAGGTATGTGTTTTTTATCATTTTGCTTATTAATTTTTAAACATTTTTACTTTGTCTTTTTTGCACTGTTATTTTTAGTTTTTTTTTCCTACTAATTTAACACTCCTTTTAAATATGTTTACAATGTTAATTCAAAGTTTATAATCACTGTATTGTCATGTAAAAGTCACATTGACATGCCCTCGTGGTCGAGGGGTAAAGCTCTTGACTAGCAATCCGGAGGTCGCGGGTTCAAATCCCGGTGCGCGCAGATAAATTTTATTCGATTGATCTGTGTTTTCAAAATTTAATAATTAAAAATAATATAAGTTAGGTACATTTCCGGCCGTATTGCCGCTTCCTTTAAATCGGGACACGAAAAGAACTTCGGCTTTCCGGGCCCGCAACTCTGCCAACTGAGTTAATGTGTCCCTATCCGATTCGGTCATTTTTAACTGTATCATACTTTGACTAAGAACTACCGACATTATCTTCATTTTCTTGACGCGTATTTAATTGGCTGCTATCTACATGTATGATTGCAAGATTCAAACCCGAACTAAATGCTATCTAGAAAGGGCCTGGATATATTTTTAACCATTTTATTTTTAATATACGACATCTATTGACTTTTCTGCAAGTCTAGGATATATTTTATTTTTAACTTTGTCAGTAAAACCTTCCAGTTATGCCCATATTTTTTTCAGATTTTTTTTTGTTTTCAGATTTTCTATTGAGTTTCGTTAATATTGTCTTCATTTAATTTATCTTTTAAATAAGTAAACCCTGAGGAAGTGAACATTGCTCACGAAATATGCCGGTTTTTTATAAACAATAAAAGTGGTTAAAAGTAAGTAAACTATTAATTTTGATAAAGAATTCGTTCAGCAAATAATACACAACGGGTAATTATATTTTGTGCCTAAAATATGAAAAAAAAACTGACAAAAGTTTTTTTTTATTAAAAAATAAATTAAATAATGTTAATCCCATTACCAGTTCGGCCCTTTTCTGTAGAACGCTCACCCTGCCCCCGCGCGCTGGGCGGTAACCCCGTTTCTATCCCCTCTTCACGCCGGCCAAAAATGGAGATAGCTACACAGGTTTTGACGGTTTAGTACGTTCTGAAATGCCTATACCGCTTCCATGCAATCCTAGTTCCATGGTCAAAACCATTGTGTCTTACAGTCGATTCCAGTGCATACGGTGTCGGTTGTGTCTTAAGTCATGTCGTAAAGAATCAAGAATTTCCTATAGCTTTTGAGTCTGCAACATTAAATTCAGCTCAAAGAAATTATAGCCAATTGCACAAGGAAGCCCTTGCTATTATTTTTGGAATGAAGAAATTTCACAAATATTTAATTGGTCGTCATTTTACGATATATACTGATCATGCTCCATTGTTGTCTTTATTTGCTGAAAACAAAAAAGTCCCCATTTTAGCAGCAACACGGCTTATAAGATGGTCTATAATATTGTCCGCATACAATTATAAATTGGAATATAAAAAAGGATTGAAAATTCCTCAAGCAGATGTAATGTCACGTTTGTCAAGTAAACAACAATTCAATACTGAGGAATGTAATTTTGTATACATGTCTACACCTTTAATTCCATTCTCAGAAGTTGAAAGTCATTCTGAAAAAGATGAAACATTATGTAAAGTCATTAAGTATGTTTCAATCGGTTGGATTGAAAACTTGTCAAGTCCAGAAATTAAGAAATATTTCAAGTTTAAAAATTTACTGTCGGTCAAAGGTAAATGTCTTTTATTTGGTGACAGAATTGTAATACCAGAATCTCTTAAGTCCAAAGTCCTAAATTTAATACATTATGGTCATCCTGGTATAGTCAGATCAAAAATTCTTGCTTGTTCATATGTATGGTGGTTAGGTATGAATCAAGATATTGAAGATGTTATTTCTAGATGTGAAATGTGTCAGTCTGTACAAAATGCTAACAAAAATGTACGTCATAGTTGGCCTATTGCTGAAAGTTCATGGGAAAGAGTCCATTTGGATTTTTTTGATTTAAAAGGTTCAAAATACTTATTAGTTTGCAACTCATATTCAAAGTGGGTAGAATGTTTTTACATGAAAAATACTAAATATTCGGATTTGTTATCTAAATTAAGTGAAGTTTTTTTCCAGATTCGCTTTTCCGAAAACTATTGTTTGTGATAATGGTCCCCCATTGTCATGCAAAGAATTTTCTATTTTTTGTAAAGAAAAATCAATTAAATTATTATTTTGTCCGCCGTATAATCCCGAGTCAAATGGATTAGCGGAACGGTCTGTTCAAACTTTCAAAAAAATATTAATTAAATTTATGTTTTCGAAAAATTCTAAATTTTTATCGCCAGCTCAACGTCTAATAGATTGTCTGTATAGTTATCGTTCCACTCCTACTTCTGTTACGGGTGTATCTCCAATGGCTAAAATATTTTCATATGAGCCACGTACACCACTACATATTTTGTCAGAAGAAAGTCATGTCAATAAAAGTAAACAATCACAAAATGTCAAACAATCAAGAAAAAATGCATTGAAAGAATTTAAGGAAAATGATAATGTTTTGGTCTATTTAAGACATGTGAAAGGTCCCATGAAATGGTTTCAGGGAAGTGTTAAGTTAAAATTAAGTTCATGGGTGTATCTAATTCAATTAATCGGAGGAGAGGTGAAAAAGGTTCATGTTAACCAAATAAAAAAAAGTTGCCTTAAGTCAAAATCAAGTTATGAGAATCCCGATGAATGGCAAGACTTTAGAAGTCAGGAAAATAAAATTGTTATTGAACCTTTACCCAGCACTAGTGGAAATAATGATATTATAACTAGGTCTGGCAGAGTGGTGAAACCCCCTGTACGATTTAGTCACAGTGATTACTCTTAAGTTTCTTTGTCATTATTATTTGGTTAGATATAAAAATAAAATGGAAGGAGGGAAGGATGTTATGTTGGTAATAATAATAACCAGCTGTCAGATGCTGATAGTTGGCAGGTCTGTCGCGTCACTTGATGTATAACCTTGAACTTGTCAACAGTGTCAATAAACGTCTTACATATGAATCAGTTTCTGTGTTTAATTACAAACCTCAAACATTATAAATAATAAGCTGGTATGGATTATCCAATGAATTTATTTATATTGTCAATTCTTTGTACTTATACGCTGGTATATAAAGTGTATAGATAAGTAGTTTCATCCTTGATGCAATCGAATGAAAATATGGAGGGATGGATTCATACGACCCGTCACTCCTGGACACATTGACCCCCGGATTCCTACCCACCCCTCGTACCCCTTTCCTGCCCAGAACTATCTCTCCTTCCTTTCCTAAAAGACCCTCCATACAGCATCCCCAAAGATAACACAGGCCCAGAGGGGAATTATTTTCCTCGGGGCGTCCTGTGTGAATGTAAATTGAATAATGGGATCAACTGTCATGGAATCGTTTAGAGTTGGCCTTGCAAAGAGGAATATGAAGTACCTACCTAAGTGAGCGATTATCTGCTGTTGCGATTCGTAATATGGAATGATGGGCTTATGAAGAAGATGAAGATCAGGACTATCAAATAATCGTGTGCAATTTTAAATAACATTACCGAATCTGCTCTAATTCTACGTCTACTCTCTAAGTCTACGCTTCGAATATCTTAGCAGTGTCTTTATTGCTTACACGAGATCGAAAATAGCGGATGTTTAGGTAGGTACCAAGTACCGTAAAAATCTATTTTGGATGCTTTCAATTCTGTTTTTTGTGTACTGCATAGCTTGTTCCGCACCTGCGATGCATATTCCGGAATACTGCGAACATATGAGAAATACAGTCTCTTTAAAACTTCATAGTCTATTATTAAACAGATAATAATTATCTTGTTTACAATTTCGCAAAGTTATGTCTAGACCAGGGGTCGAAGACCGGAATAGATTACCCAAAATTGTGGTAAAAATTAAAATCTAAGTAAGGCCATCTAATCGCTTCTATTTATTTTTTTAAGAATGCGACAAACGATAAAGTTTCTTAATGAAATAATTAAAAACAAAGTGTTTTTAATTATTTAATTAATAAAATGGTGCCACAAAGTGAATTTGCAAAATTTGATGAAGATAAAGTTTCTTTTTATATTAGCTCCACACAGGCCTAATTCATCGCTAGGGATGCTGTGTGGAGGGTTTGATTAAGAGAGGAAGTTCTGGGAATGAAAAGTGGCAGGAATCTGGGAGTTAGTGTGTCCAGGACAGACGGACGTATGACTTCACCCACCCTACTGCGGTGTTCCGAGAGAGTCGTGCTGGAGATGCCAGCCACGATCTGGCCTGCCACGCAGTTGGTAGGCAGATGCATCTGACGCAAACCCGGACAAACTTCACTCCATAAATCCGGCCACCCCTGTTAAGACACCAAACGTAGCGAACCATTTGGGGAGACTATGGCAGAGGTGTTGGTTATCCAATAAATGGTTCCCCGGGGGAAATCACCACAAAAGCCTAATCCCCACTGAGAAAGTTTTCGACCCCTGCTCTGCACTAGATATCTTAGATGCTCTCAATTTTATTTATTTATCTAACATTATGAAGTGTTTATACATTCTATGTATCTGTAATAATGCCATTGTAATGCAAACTTATCTTGTGTTGTATCTTGATATAATATAAATTATATTATTTATCTACATTAATCGTGTTTTCGTGACATATTAATTAGCCATTACAAATATACTAATAGATTAGAGCGAACGTGCGAACAATGGCTGCAATAACATTTATTCTTCCTTCCTTCTGAGTGGGTTGAGTATGCATTGTGAAATTCTCTTGCCTTTAATAATACTGACATTATTTTTATAGCGTCCGTTTTAGTTGATTAATAAAACGTGACTGCTGATAACTGATATCGCAATTATACAAAATATAGAATGCTTATTCTTTTCTTATTGAAACATGGTTGCTGAGAAATTTGAATAATAGGTATTTTAGCAAACTGTTGCTGTTACCCCCCGAATACTGAGCGAAAGGGGTAAATGCACCTCAGGCTGATAATACTTAGATAAAATCATCAAAAATCGAGGTTTTGTATTCCCCATTTTTCTATTCCCAAACTGGACTGATTTTTAAGATTTTTGTTTTCCAACCGTATTGGAAGAATATATTTTATGTCTGTACGTTTTGCTTTTTTTTAAATCCATTGTCTAGTTTGGACCAAAACGCCTATTTCCAACGCTAATTTCCTGTTTCAAAGAACACTCTTACCACTGAACCACTCTTAAACGGCCCAGGGAGCTTACCGCTCAATTCAGTAGCCACTTCAATCGCCCGGCTCAGTATTTTATTTTATTTGAAAACCCGATAGAGCCTTATCTTGCAAAAACAGGCCTAGAAGTTTTAACTCATAGATAATAAAAACAAGCTAAATGATCATGAACTAAGTTTATTTTTAGATTGTGCACAAAAGTGTCGCCAACATCGTTCTTGTATTCTACCAAACGCATAAATTTCATTGGCTCCGCCGGCCGCACCGCTCTGTTAGTCGGCGACAAACGGCACGATTCCTTACTATATCTACCTTTGTTTCTCTTATCTCTGCTAACCTTACCTAACCTAGTGTATGAACTGTGCGGTGTTGTCCTTGAATACAATATTGCACATTCCGGCGTGTTCTAAATATAGCTAAATTCTCACTATTATATTTTTATAGATAAGAAATCGATAAGATGTGGACAATGAAGGTACTGCAAGGTCCTACATATCAATAAAATGCAATATATTGAGCATTATTGAAGCCATATAATAAAGATTAACTAAATAAATGCAGTTTGTTTCATCGCCATTATGAAATTTTAATTTGGATCAAATGGGATTGCGATACCTGATGTGAAGCGAGTGTACAGTTTGTCAAATAAGAGAAGAAAACATAGGAGGGCGCCACTGTTGTTCAAATGGCTATACTAAAAAATATTCACGGTGAAAATGTAAAGTTTTGTAACCTACTTTTTGAAAACAAAGTGAAATAAATATTTTTTCATTGCAACACAGATACCTACTTATAGGTTTATTATTATTACACCTTTGCAATTTTGTGTTAACATAAAGAAGAATAACGATATTGTTTTAAAATATAAAGCACAGTTTAGAAATTGCACACATTTATTTAATACTAGCTTAAGGGCTTTAGATCATGTCTCCAATTTTATATCTGAATATATTTAACTCATTCAGATCTAAAAGTAGTTTAACTAAACTCACCATTAGCGATTCTTCCTTGCTACTTGGTGTTAAATTAAAATTTATGGTAAATTAAATGAAAGCCAATCACTTTGTAAAACACCATTTAATAAAATTTGTCATTAAGTGGGTACCTTAACATCAGTGCTTCTTCTTGATTTAAATTTTTTTTCTTTAAGAACAAAAAATGATTTTTTTAAACGTGTATACAGTGTTCTATATTTTCGGTATTTTAAAGGAATATTTGACAGTTATTTTGGTATTACCAGCCTACAAATTATGTAGTTCAATTTTTTATATTTTCTACTCTTATTTGACAGACTGGTTGTTTCGCAGAAAATCACGTGTGACAAAGACATCAAGTGGCCATTCAGCGCCATTTTATTTTTTTAACAATGAAACGGTTTCCGTTTAGGCCCGGCTTCCCGCATTTCTGCCGATTTATTACATGTTTTCCCTAAATACTGTAAAATTGTTAGTTTTTTTTTCCTTAAATTGAATGTTTTAAAGCTCTTAAAACAATATATGTTATTCTTGAAGATAATATCTATAAATTCCGCCGAAACGGCATTATATGAAATTCCCTCGTTAGAAAAAATCACAAAGAATTCTCCGAAAATTATTATAAACACTTTTTTTGTTGTTATTTTACAAGTTACAGTGTTTCTTTAAATGTTATTTTAGACAATCCTCACGAGATTTCTGTTCTACCTTAAACGAGTTGTGTTTTATTAAACATTTCCCCAATTTTCATTTCAATATTATCGTTTTTAAAATTAGCGCGCTCTCTCAACATTCGTATTTACATATCTCTCCATCTTCTTCTTTTTGAGCGGGTACACCGCAAGGTTAAACGCAACGTACGTTATAAGTTATAAGTTATAATCTATGCATTCACAGATGGCGCCAATCAAATTACTTTAGGTTTTTAACATTTTAACGTTATGCTTTAAAATATGAAGATGTGTTTTTTAATAAATTGTTTGCGCCCGTTCATATTCAATGCGAACTAGAATAAATAGTTTCATCCACAAACCACAAACAAACCCAAATCTTTCAAGAAAGGCTGACAAATACAACTTTGTACCGGCGCAATATTGTATTTTTTAGCCGTTCTTGAAAGATTTAAGTTTGTTTTTTTCTTTAAGAACAAAAAATGATTTTTTTAAACGTGTATACAGTGTTCTATATTTTCGGTATTTTAAAGGAATATTTGACAGTTATTTTGGTATTACCAGCCTACAAATTATGTAGTTCAATTTTTTATATTTTCTACTTTTATTTGACAGACTGGTTGTTTCGCAGAAAATCACGTGTGACAAAGACATCAAGTGGCCATTCAGCGCCATTTTATTTTTTTAACAATGAAACGGTTTCCGTTTAGGCCCGGCTTCCCGCATTTCTGCCGATTTATTGCATGTTTTCCCTAAATACTGTAAAATTGTTAGTTTTTTTTTCCTTAAATTGAATGTTTTAAAGCTCTTAAAACAATATATGTTATTCTTGAAGATAATATCTATAAATTCCGCCGAAACGGCATTTTATGAAATTCCCTCGTTAGAAAAAATCACAAAGAATTCTCCGAAAATTATTATAAACACTTTTTTGTTGTTATTTTACAAGTTACAGTGTTTCTTTAAATGTTATTTTAGACAATCCTCACTAGACAAAACTATTTATTTATACTCGTATATAATATGTACGGGAGCAAACAATTAATTCACCTTAATATTTTAAAGCAAAACATGTTATAAACCTAAAATAATTTGATTGGCGCCATCTGTGAATGCGTAGATTATAACCTACGTTGAGTTTAACCTTAAATGCCGATTCTTAATCCGTTTCAGTTTTTGAACAAATTGTGATCAGCGTAAAAAGACAACTACCAAGTCGTTAAGCCAGTGGTCCTTAACCGTTTCCACCAGTTTCATATGCGCATTCACCGAACCCTTCTTAATTGGACAAGCGGGGCGTATCTCACGAATCATACGAGTCGGGGGTGTGTTTTCATCTCCGCCAAACCCGCGAGACTGACTCACCGAACCCCTGGGGTTCGATCGGACCTAGGTTAAGAACCACTGTGTTAAGCTCATTAGCTTATTACTTATTACAATTTCATAGAAAGCTGAAACGAACCTAGAGAGGGACCTTTCTAATGTCAAAAAACAAAATGGCTCTGGACGGCCATTCAATGAAAGTGTTACATTTTAATTTCTAAAACAACATACGAAAGGGCTTAGAGAGAGAAAGCGCGTGCTAAACAGGCTAGAGATAAAGATTAGTTATTTAACCCTGAACATTATTTTAAAAAAAATAATTAATATTGTATGATTATTTTCGTTATTTGGTGTTATGCCGTGTTGCGCCACCTCCTTCTTTAGCCAACGTTTCGGACATCGTTGCAGTGTCCATCATCAGGGCAGATCCGGTAGACACATCTACCGGATCTGCCCTGATGATGGACACCGCAACGATGTCCGAAACGTTGGCTAAAGAAGGAGGTAGCGCAACACGGCATAACACCCCAAAAACAACATAACGAAAATGCTTTTGGCCGTGAAAAACTTAAAACTTATCTTGTATGATTATTATTCCTTCCACGTGCCTCTTACTAATAGCCTTTAAAAATCTTATTACCACGGACATAGGAATTTGGATGTCTATGCTTATTACGTATTTAACAACTAACAAAAATAACAATAACCCTTATAAATCATCCATAGAAAAGTATTTATGCAATAAAGTTGATTAATGAGTGTTATATGGTATGCAATAATAATATAGCTACAGAACCATTTTCTGTTTATTAGTACGTCGTAGATTATGTAAAGGCTGTATTAGAAATAAAAATATAACAATACTCGTATGTAACACGTTGTATCAGTGTGATTCCTGAGCATATTTGGGTACAAAAAATACATGTTGTTTTGCTGTCCGAAGACATATACTTTTTTATTAGAAGCAACGACAAAAATTCAATCACTCGTCTCCACTGATCACATTCCTACAAGTCGCGACGGGATCACGTGATGCGCGCGTGTTTCGTGTGGTACCGTGTTCCTGGAACGAGACACGGAGTGCTTATCACGTGAACTCCTAGGCCATACGATTTTTCTTTCTTAATTTCATTTAAATCAAATTTAATAATGTTAGTTTTTATTATTGTAACAGCTTTTACGGCTTACAGGACCATTTTCAAACTGTGGCTCTGCCACATTTATAATATGGTTCTATTTACCCCCGCCCGATTTCAATTTTAATGGTGCCTAAAATGATTTATTACCGGTTAAACCGATTTATTGAGAAAATCATTGTGACAATAAATTCCTTATTTGGTGGAATGCCTTGAAATCTGTGTTCCCCACATTGAATGTTTATGTGTTCTTAATTGTTTAATAATGAATGACGTATTATCATAAATATCTTTTAAAAACGTCTATCACATCAACGTGCGAAAATCCTACAACTTAATCGTACAATCGTGCTCACTATAATCTCTCACAAAAATTGATTGCAATTTTCCTAAATTGATAAGAAAAAAAATTAAAGCTAGACCGAAAGAGAATCGGAAATTATCTTTATTTTGTACACCTTGATCGATGAGCTACAAAACGGCCTTATCTAATATCTGTACCCGGGAAGCATACGGATGCATGTCCAAAAAGGTAAATGTTCAGGAGAGCCAAAAAAATTTTTTTTCTGTAACTATGGTCTCACAACTTCTTCGGATGTCCATGCTGTTACACAACAAAAAGGTAATTATTAAGTCGGGTCCATTGCGCGGGCAAACGCCAGACTTTTTCTTTGACAGTCCCATAACAACATTCAAGGTCACAAATGTTTGACAATTTTTGTAGTGTTTGAGCTTCCCGTTTTCGGCGGAAAACAAAACAAAAACAACACTTAAACATCCCATCCCGGGTGAAGCGGGAAGGCAGGCGGGGGTCGGCGCGGGGGGGAGAATTCATTTTTTGACAGTAGGGATGTCGAAAGTGAAAAAAAAATCGATATATCGATGTATCGATGTTTATTAAAATATCAATATCGACGTCGATATATCGAGGAAAAAATATCGATATATCGGTCAAATTTTAAAGAGATTTTGTGTTTTTAAAATAATAGTGTATTCAGCTCAATATTATCAATAGTAATTTTTGTACACAATTTGCTTTTTTTAATGTACAAAAACCTCAATAAAAATGAAGGTATTTTTATCACTATTCATTTTTATTACGTAATAATTACAAAAATATCAAAAACTAAAAAGCTGTCTTCTAACTTATATGTAAACTGAGATGCATACAAAGTTTGTATGCGTCTCAGTAACATTCTATTGGCGTATTAATCTGTCAAAAAGGACTTCGTGTTTGGAACCAGGTATAGTCAATAATCATAGACAATTGGTGTAACAGACGTATCAGCGTCTTTACAAGAACTATAAAAAAGGGACCGGTCTCGTGCACGCCTTCCAGAGGTACACGCTGATGATGGCGATTTATTGTTGGCTGGCCTCCCTACATCCAGTGGTAATGGTCCTGGATGCGCCTAGTTTCTGCCTGAGCGGTGCCTTGGCAGTGCCCAGAGTTAGGGCCGACTGCAGCGGTAGGCACCAGGTACTCGTTCAGGCAGAACTTCAGCAGGAGGCAGCAGGTGGAAGATTTCCAGAGGTAGGTGTAGGTAGAAAACTTCCGAAGAATAAAGACAAGTTTGTTGAGTAGAGATGAACACTGATTTATTATCAAAAAGGTGGGTCCTTTTATACCCAAATTTGGGGTAAAAGGTGCCCACGTGGTACAAATTTGTGGTGGGAGGTTTGACTGAAAATAGGGCGGCGTTTCCGTCACACCTTATTTTGCCGGTGCCGCCCGTGAAAGTGGTCGCTTGAAATTGCGATTTACAAATAATTATACAGGTTAAATTTCAAACATATGTGTACATATCTTAATGCTAATATATTTGTGTGGGTATTACTTATCCCTAGATTTTTGGTTTGGTGAGTTTGTGGCAAGTTTACAATTTATGCTAGGTTTTTTAATGTTTGGCTAATTGTGGGAAGTTATATAAAGAATCTACTATTTTTCCCAGGTCCCTCGCAAGACTAGCTACTGAAACCTGTTTGTTTCATCGTCTTGCGAGGTCCCTGGATTTTTGAAATGGGAAAAAACGGATTTTTGTAAGGAATTTTTGTAAAGTCCTTTTTTTTTATTTTTAATGCCGGCAACCCGGTCGTTTATTGTAATAATAATCATATACACACAAGTTAGTAGCCCGCCTCACTAGACTAAGTCTGTTCCGAGGCGGGTACATATATATATATATATATACATAAACTTAGACACATATACATTTACATATATATACATGCATATACACAATTATGTTCATACACACATACACGCATATGCGCACATACTTACACACAGGTATTCGCATACGTGTACATAATCAAACTCATAGATACATATTAAAACCTAAATACATATAATCAAATAAGAATTATTGGGAGTTGAAATACAGTTATCAAGGAATTGACAAATTTCCATAAAACCAAAAATTCATCAAGTACACATAGTAATGCTAGCGTCTAAATCTAGAACTATAAGATTTCAACAAAATAATATACATATGAGGTAATAATAATATAAACTTTCGCAAAACAAAAGCAGTATTAATAATAAAAGCATTCGTAATACAAAAGCAGTATTAATAATTAAGATAAAATTTCTATAAGTAACCAACACATATAAGTAAATAAAGAGTGAGGATTAAAGACTAAGATGAGATTACTAATAACTTGGTGATGCTTGCCCTTTTTTTGTGTAGTAACCATGTATTGAAATGTTTGTATAACCAGTTTAGGTTGTTTTTTGTGGTACAGTAGGTGGTTTCTTTTAGGAAGGTGTTGAAAATGTGAGGTGCGAGGTAAGATTCGTGTTTTTGGGCAAAAGTTGATTTAGTTTTAGGCACTAGAAGTAGGTTACACGATTTAGCTCTTGTGTTTTTCGGGTGAGTTATGTGGCATGGAGAGGAATTTACGCAGTTTATTTGTATGATCTTTTTAATGAACAGCTTCCTGATATCTAGTATGTTATTAGTAATAAGTATGTTTTCCGTCGGGTGAAGATAAGGTTTTTTGAACATGATCCTAATTAATGTTTTATGAATTGTGTTAAGCGGTTTAATGTACTTGTCGGCAGCTCCCCCCCAAGCAGAAATTCCATAAGTTAGGAGGCTTTGACAAAGAGCGTAGTAAACATTTTTTAATTGTTTTAGTGGCATAATGTTTCTAATAGTTTTGAAAATAAATGTTAGTTTACGGATTTTTTTAGTTAGTAAGTTAATATGAAGTTCCCAGTTTAATTTACAATCCACTGTTAAGCCTAGATACTTGATATTATCAGTATGTTCTATTTTTTCGCAGTTGTGGTTTGAGGGATTTGAGGTAATATCAGGGTGTAGGTATAAAGGCGGAGTGATTTTTGGTTGCCCGGTAGTGGTTTTGCTGAATGTTAAGTATTTTGTTTTGGAGATGTTTAAGGTAAGAAGATTTTCGTCCAGCCAATTTTTTATTTCTAACATACCAGTTTCCGCACTTTTGAAGGCCTTTTCCCAACTCGGTGCTTTGAATAGAATTACCGTGTCATCTGCGTAACTGATTACCTTGTAGTCGATAGATGCCATTTTAATATCGGTAAGTTCATTTATGTAAATGAGAAATAGAAGGGGACCAAGTACACTACCTTGAGGGACGCCATACTTGATTTCTTCCGGATCACTGTAGCATTTATTAAGTTCAACTATTTGTTTCCTATTTTTAGTATAGCTAATAAACCATTCGAGCGGCGGACCGTTGATACCATTATTTTTAAGTTTTTCGTACAGAATGTCATGAGAGATAGTATCAAAAGCCTTAGCCAGATCTAGAAAAACTCCGATGACTTTGGATCCTACATCTGTATTTTTGACAATGTAATCAGTTAATTCGGATATAGCCTGTTCTGTGCTCATTTTAGCTCGAAAACCGAATTGACAATCTGAGAGTAAGTTGTGTTTATCGAGGTAGGATATTAGCCTTTTTTTCATTGCTTTTTCCAAAACTTTCGATAAAGAATTTAATAGTGAGATAGGTCTGTAGTTAGATATGAGAGATTTGTCCCCTGACTTGTGAATTGGAGTTATAATGGCAATTTTTAGTTTATCCGGGAAAATCCCTTGGCTAAAGCTTTGATTGAATATGTGTAGAAGAGGTATAACAATAAATTCTCGCAGATTAATCAGAATTTGGTTTGAGATTTTGTCCGGGCCCGGAGCGCAATGTGGTTTGAGAGATAAAATAAAGCCGGAAATTTCTGTTTTATTGAGTTTATATATATTAAAAGAGTGTAATGGTTGCTTGGTAGGGCTGTGTTTAGATGAAAGTTTTTTTGCAGTGTGGTGATTGTTGAGGATTTTGCTTGCTAGATTTAGGCCTACGTTGGAAAAATGAGAATTAATATAATTAGCTAGTTTAAATGGTTCGTTCTTAGTTTCAAGGATTTCTCCATTAATTGACAGTTTCTTGATATTATTATTCTTCTTGGGTTTTAAATATGCTGCTTCATTAATGACTTTCCAAGTTTTTTTTGGATCCGTTCTGGCATTTTCAATTGCGTTCCTATAAAATTTGTATTTGGCCTGCTTAATTAATTTGTTACATAGATTTCTATATAATAAGTAGTCATGATTAAGTTTACCGTCATGTGGGTTTTTATGTACTCTCATGTGCATTGCGTTTCGTTTGTGAATACTCTTTACTAGCCCTGCAGTGATCCATGGTTTAATTTGCAATGTTTTGTGAGCTTTGTTTTTATGTGTTTTTATTGTAGTGTGCTTGTTAGTGTACTTTTCCATAGTTATTAGGAAAGCATTTAGAGCTTTGTTCGGGTCTTTTTCTTTTAGTGTTGAAGTCCAGGATTCATGACTAATTTCTGCCCTAAGTGATTTGAAGTCTATGACGTGTTGTGTGGTGTTTGTAGGCATTTTCGTTTTATTTTTGAAGTTCGATCTAATGCCGAGTGAAGTAGTGTAGTGATCGGTGACCGTTGTGTGAATAATGGATGAGATGGTTATTTTCTTGGTTTTAGCAAAAATGTGATCAATGCAAGACTTGGACTCAAGGCTTATTCTTGTGGTAGAATTAATAGTTGATTTAAGGCCATAATGACTTAAAAGACTTAGATATTCGTTAGTTTGAGGATTGCAATTCAAAATGTTTATGTTCAGATCACCCGCTAAGATGAGTTGTTGGGTATTTGTGTTATCATTCAGAAGTTTTTGTAGAGAATTTAGGAAAGGTGTAAGATTTTTAAAGCAAGGAGGTCTATAAATCGCAAATACAGATAAATCAGATCCAAGTGATATTTTTATGCAATTTGCTTCCGTTAAATTTATTTCAGAGATAAAGGGATTCAGCGATTCTGTTACGAAGATAACTATCCCATCATTTTGGTTGAGTTTAGTAGTAGTATGGAATGTCGAATATCCAGGTAAGTAGATATCGGTGTAAGAGTCATCTATCCAGCATTCACTTAAAATTATTATATCAAAGCGGGAGTCGAGGTCTTGTAAAAGAATTGTGAAACTGTCTAAGTTCTTGCGAATGCTTCTAATATTTTGGGATATTATATTTAAAGAGTTATTTGTGTGGAATACTTTGAAATCTTGAGAATTTTTGAATATATGTTCTTCATGATAGGGTGGTTCAAAATCAATGTTTAGTAGTGAGTCCATTTGTAATAGATGGAGTTACCTATACAGTAGACAGTTAAAAATAATGTAACCAATTAGATTATGAGCTGTAAGTCGTTGACATGTTTTACGTTTATTATTTTTGAAGTATGATCAGAGTTCTTTTTTGTGAGGATTTTATTATTTTTGAACCAAGTATACATATAATTATTATCTTTAGCTTTTTGTTTTGTCTTCCACAGCAGCTCTTTAAAGTAAGGGGTTAATAGTTCGCCTACAAATATGTTCTTCTCTCTAGCGTTCTTGCGGGAGTTCAAGACTCTCTGCTGGGCTTCCTCATCTTGAAGTTGTACTTTGTATCTGTAAGTTCCGCCCTCCATTTTCTGTGTACGATCTTGATAACGGATTATTCTTTTTATCTTCTGTGATTCGACATTAACTTGTATTTCCTTGAATAATCTGTTTATGGTGTCCGGCGGTTCTTCATTAGGAAGGGTAACTACACCCGCAAACTCCGCCCAATTGTGGCTCATACTGACCTGTTCAATTTCAGCCAGTCGAGTTTCTAGGTTATTGATTCTGATTTCTTTGCTGTTGTTTGCTTCTTCAAGAATATCTACTTTTTTGTTTAATTGTAGGATTGTGTCAACCTTGGTTGAAATATCATCATATTGCTGGCTTATAAAATCTACACTTTTTTTCATTTCTAAAATTTCATGTTCTAGATTTTTCTTAATGTTTAGTGTCTCTTGTTCCATTTTTTTGAAGAGTTGCTGCTTTATTTCGTCCATCTTTTTGTCTACATATTTGATAAATTTATCATAGTGCACTTCACCGGCATCGGTTGGTAGTGGTGACTCAATAGGTTTTGATCGTGTTTGCACTTTACTAGAAGTAGCCATTATTATCGTTGTTGTTATTTCGTACTTTGTATGTAATTGCGCCTGAATTTGTAAGATCTTCAAATTTCTTTTCACTTATTACACAGTGATTTAAATAAGGATGCAGAAAAAAGGGGAAAAAAAAACACTTTGGTATTACTAGGATTCGAACCACGGACCTTCGGATCTAAAGGCAGATGCTCTCGCCACTCTGCTACCAGACAGTTGTAAATCACTGGGAGTAAGGTGTAATATAAATTGCCTTTGCATAGGTATATTTACGGAGATTATTAAAAGTCAATTTTACTGCTAAGGTTAGTCTTCAAAATTATTTTCACTTATTTCAGAATTATGTGTTAATTAATCTTCAAAATAATTTTCACAGTACTTTTTAATAATGTTGCAGAAAAAAGAAGAAAAAAAAACACTTTGGTATTACTAGGATTCGAACCGTGGATCATCGGATCTCTAGGCAGATGTTCTCTCCACTCTGCTGTCAGCCCTTTGAAACTGAGTGGGAATTATGTGTATTATAAATTGTCTTTGCACAGGTATATTATTGGAGATTATAAAGGGTTAATTTTACTGCAACTTTTTTTGGTGCTAAATACGCCCTATCATTGCGAGTTTAAGGGTTAGATGTTTAAATTCTCTTTCCCTGAATGCCCGGCAGGACTCTGGAATGAAATATGTTAACTTCATCGTCCTGCGGGTTGTGAGAGTTTGATTAAGTGAAAAAACATATTTTGAAGGTTGGCCTCCTGCAGGGGCCACCACCCTGCCCAGTGGGAAAGGTGCGTGCCATTTTGGTTGGCCTCCTGCAGGGCCACCACCACCCTGCCCAGGAAAATAGCAAGTATGTAAATTATAAGAGTTTAAAATGTCTCCCGGTGGCAACCTTAGCACGCAAGCATTTATTTGTTGCACCGGGGTATTGTACATAATAAAAAGGGGTAAAAAATGATAAAATTTTTACATAAATATTTTGGCGGAAAGATCGTCGCTGGCGGCACGGTACTAACGAGCTTAGTGGCCAGAAACTTCAAGGGAAATTTCAAAGAAATGACCACTAAATGTAGAGGATGCGGCCAGCGATGACTTTTGCTGAAAAAACAAACGAGGGTACGTAACACGTCCGTTACAATTGGGAACCAACACATAGAAGTGGCTTAGAAAAAAATGGCGAAAAATAGCATACATTTCTATGTATGTACCTACACACATGTGATAGTTTTGGTGATCACAAATACTATTGCAAACACAATATATTTGTAAGCTATTAATAGTTAAAATTTCAACCGCCAGATGTCATGACCCAATACTTTTTTTCCGTTCCTGTACGGTTTTAGATTCTAGTGACTTTAAATACATAAATTTAAAAAAATATCATTTTTGATACAATTTTCGATATTGGGTATTTTGTATCGATATATCGGATCAAAATATATCGGCTAAAAATATCGATATTTTTAATTAAAAATATCGATATATTTTCAACAAGCCTATTTGACAGAAGATGCGCGATGCCACGCAATGCGGTCGTGTATGGAGAAAAAACGGAATGGCTTTTTATGGTTATGTCATGTGCTATAAGCGAGCATAATCACGAGTTTAAAATATATTATACCTAAATATAATATAATAATCAAAATATTTGATAATAAAATTATAATATAATATCAAATATTTATAATTATTCTGTTTTTGACGTAATTGTTTATGCACTCTAAGTTGTAGTAACTTTAGGTCGTTATTGTGACGTTACAATGACGTTATTATTATAATGTTATTGGTGCAATAATCGATATTTGTCGGAAATCTTTCCTGATAAATAAATATCTGTGTTTTCTTCCTGGTGTAGCATCTTTTCCACATCGAACGCATTTTAACATTTACGTAAAAGATAAACGTCAAACGTCAAGTTTTTTGGGTTATCAACTGCGCGGACATAATTATTTATGATTTTAAATAAACACACTGTCGTAATGAATGATTATTTCATTCGTGAACTCACTTGTAAATAAAGTCTATTAATTTATAAATCGGTTTCAGAGACACGTGAGAAATTGACCAATTTAAATTTATTCTATTTTTGATGCTACGTAATTGTTCACGCACTCTAAATTCAATAGTAATCGATATTAGTTGGAAATCTTTCCTGATAAATAAATATCTATTTAAATATCGTCTTTTCTTCCTGATGCATCTCAAATTCAATAGTAACTTAGGACATGCAATAAACGCCAAACGTCAAGTATTGCGTACTCGTGGACGTCCGACCAGTTCTCAAATTGTGTGGACCGCGCGAACTTTACCCTAATCTTACAAAAAATATTGGTGTAAATGTTTGAAGGTCATTGAAGGACTTTCAAACAATATTTGGTCGCTGGAGTCCTAATCTAATGGCTTTAAATCAATTAGTTTTGTTTTAAAAACGGGCAAATAAACATTTTATATACATATAAAGCCTTTAAAAATATTGTTTAAAAAAAACACTACAAAAAACCACGGACTTGAGTCCTTCTGCTTTGAAAATTGTTTACTTCCATAGAAAGCGTAGTAATGTTGGCAGAAGGATGCAAATAGATTTGAGTCATAATACTCAAAAATGCAACTAAATCGTAAAGATGCAAGTCCATGTACATCATTCTTCTTCTAAGATATTTGTTGCATCAAAGGTAGTTGCATCCGTATACATTTTTGAAAAACTTATTTTTCTCCATGATATGACTTGTAATCTTTCTGCCACTGATAAACATGATAATTTACTCCAAGTCTGCATCAAAAACTCATTCTTCAAATTTTGGACTTGCGTCCGTATGCTTCTCGGGTATAGATATTAATATTAAATGCTTTCCCGATCCTTTCCGGTCCTTATCGATTTTGTGTGCCAATATTAATTTGGCGCTTATGAACAAATATTATACGAAGCGCGTTTGCGAAATTCTTAGTTATGTGAAACCCGATCTGTCAGAAGACTATGGTGAGACCTGGTCATTCCGATCATTGTTCTTATTATTATTCATCATTATTCCACGGGCTGCTACTTCTATTTATCTTTTGTATAATATTAATATAAGTACTTGCATACTGCTTATTAACCCCGTATGCATGGACATTGGAGGGTCTAGAGTAGAGATGGAACGGATAGTTGTTTGGCCTGATACCGGATATCTGGCTATCTGCGAGGCCGGATGGCCGGATATCCGGCGGCCGGATATTCTTACTAATTTCAACCTCTTATTTTCGATTAGACAGACACATTGTGATTTTTTTTCTTTTTGTATCTTCCCTCAGGTACTTCTGCCATGAGTAATCATTTAAAATCAAAACATCCAGAGAAGTTTTTATTGTTGAAAAAATGTAAATGTCAGTATTTAATCATTTCAATAATCTCTGTGTTAGTTCACGTGTAATGGTGATTGTGATTAGTTAATCATGTTAATTTACGTTTTCGCTACTCTGCGCGGTTTTTGTAAGTTTTATTAAAAGTTTTTAGTTTAGATATTTACTATCTATGTATTTATCATTAGAGTGAATATTTCAGAAGAAAATTTTAGTTTTTTTCGAAGGCCTTATGGCTTTTTTGTAACTTTTTCGACTTAAAATAAAAGCCATCATAATTATAAGCCATTTTATTGATATTTACCTCACAAAGATTAATGTATTGTATTTTATTTTAGGAAATTTTCGTAGTTTTTGAATATCCGGCCGGATAGTAAATTTAAGCCGGATAGGCCGGATACCGGATAGTTACCGGATATCCGTTTCATCTCTAGTCTAGAGTCGTTCAAATAAATGTAGCTTCGTTCGAAAAAAAAGTAGAGTCTTGACGTGTGCGGTGAAGGAGGAAACCATATGTTTCCTTATAACGCCGTTGGGAAAGTGGTGGGGTCCCCTGTCCCCTCCAATGGTCATTCCGATCTGCTCACTAAACACGGCCATCGGGCTTTTGCCATTTTAAGTTTTAAGCAACGTTTCGATTCATAGTGGTGGTCGTTCGCCAGGGCGATACACAAAGCTGAGCTAAAGCTAAGTTAGCTTAGTTTTGAAATATTTATAGTGGTTTTCTGCTTATTAAAATCAAAACAATGATCAGGGGCCTTACTTTTTTTTAATCTTTTACCCGCTTTTACATATATTAGAATTGTGGAAGTATTAGCTGAAGTCCCCGGCGATGCCCGGGCTTTACACAGAGTTTTCGAAATCAAATGTAGACAGTGACGTTCCTCTTGTTTTGAAGGTCACATGTGCAAAATTTCATCAACATCGGCATAAAACTAGATTTGCATACAAGTCAAATTCACACCGCCCGCCCGCTCGTCCACCACATACAGACATATTCTCCTCAATATATTATATATTTCATCCAGTTTACACAAAACCTTGACAAAGTATATATCTAAACCTTCCTCATTAATCACTCTATCTATTGGTGAAAACCGCATGGAAATCCGTTCTGTAGTTTTTGAGTTTATCGTGAACAGACAGACAGACGCGGCGGAGGACTTTATTTTATAATCTGTAAATATGTCAATTATAATAGTTGTTTTAAATGAATTTTCGGTAATGTTGGTGTATACAAGAGAGTAACTGTCGCCTGTTTGCGTCTAATTTCCGAATGGTTACGGATATAGCCGAAGATATAAAACCTTGGTACCGTAAGTGCTCAGTTCCCTAAGAAATACTAAGCATCAATTAGAACGAACGTTTGGTCCAGTAAAATATTCATTGTAAACAAGACGATTAATAAACGCGACTTGTCCTGACGAACCGAGTATCATTGAAATTTGCGATCATCCTAGAAGTATTGCCTAACAGAGAAAATCTCAGACCACCACAATACCCTTTTATATTTTAGCGATTTCGCCGCAACAGAACCTTTCAATTTCATGAAAGGATTTTTAGATTTTCGTGCCAATCTACAATAAAAAATCGCTTTTCGCAAAATTCAAACTTGCTAAAAAGAAAAATTCTACGCCGTGTCCGAAAAGAGTTATATAATACTTATTTTAAAATTGCAATGAAAGTAAACAGTAAAGTTAACAAAATGTAGGTTACATAAAATATAAATAAGTAACAGAAAAATAGATAATCCGCCAATATCATCCAAATCAACGATAATATTAATAAAAAGGTTTGTTGTTACTATAATTTATAAATAAAGTAAAAATTGTTCCCACATCGCGGCGTTTGAACTTTGCTGTATTCAAATTATGCTAAAATCCACGCATATGGTTTAAATAATGTTCTTTGAAGTAAAACTTCTTTACGCACGCTTAACTTTGGGAATAAGCTGGTAAATGCGTGACGAGAGCGTTATGAAAAGTGTGATCGGGCGAACGGTCGGGCGAGGCGAACGGAAGTTGAGAGGGAGATAAGTTAGTGATGTTTTACTTCAGTCGTGTGGTCTAAAGCACACTCGTTTTTGAAGTAAAACTTCTTTACGCACGCTTAACTTTGGGAATAAGCTGGTAAATGCGTGACGAGAGCGTTATGAAAAGTGTGATCGGGCAAGGCGAACGGTCGTGTGAGGCAAACGGAAGTTGAGAGGGAGATACAAGTTAGTGAAGCTTTACTTCACTCGTGTGGTCTAAATAATAAATAAATAATAAACAAATGGTCTTTATTCCAGAATGTGGGGAGGTAGGTGCAATCCCACACATCCTATATAGAGTGTAAGTACATACATAAAACACAAAGATATTTATAAAATATGGTAATAAGAAGAAAAAAAATACATATAAATAAAAAATAAAATAAAATAAAAAGTAGTAGGCATCATTAGATAAAAGTTTTTCATAAAAAAAAATAAACTTTATTGGGCTCGTATTAGTCCATCGGGTCTGGGATTACGGGAGCCAGTGTCTTTCTCCAATGTTCTTCTAAGCTCGTTCCTGAAGTCAAACGGGATTCTATTATGAGAATATTTCTGGAGTGGTTTATCCTTTCCCTCAGTCCTGCAATCCTGGTTCTTAATAGAGCTTTAAATCCTGGAACGTTCTGTAAACATTGAGTAGGCACTGCAGTGCCTGGGGAGTGCAAACATCAGTCGGTAAGTATTGTTATATTGCACCCGAAGCCTTTCCATGGTTCTTTTTTTGAAGGTTGCCCAAAGCACGCATGTGTACAGGGGTGGTGCAGAAGGCTAAGAAGAGCGTCCTTTTTACCCGTGGACTGCATAGCCGAAATCTTCTACTGAGCATGTTGCATTTTATGCTCAGTACTTCCCTCTGCCTGTCAATATCATCGTCATCTGTTAATTTATTGTTGATGATATGTCCTAGATATTTGGTAGATTCTACTGTTTTTAGGAGTTCGCCGTTCAAAAGGCGGGGGGAATATTTTTTGGGCCTTCCCCGTGTTTTATGACCAACAGTGTTGTTTTTTTCGCATTATAGATCATGTTGGTTTCGTGTGCGAATTCTTCACAGATCTTCAGGAGGATTCGTAATCCCTTTAATGACGTTAAGCACACTCGTTTTTTTTTTTTTTTCATATTACTTTGAAATATTTTATATTTATAAATTATTTCATCTCTGCAAACCAACGTAAGTAACTGTTTGGTTTCTATAATATAAAATAAACATATAAATCATCTCTTCAAGCCCCGTGCTCTCTCATTTCTCTTTTCAGAAAGACCAGCCTCACAGCATCCCCAAAGATGACGCAGGTCTTAAGGGAAATATTTTCCTCGGGGCCGTAGAGTTATATGTAAAACAAATATCAGTTCGCTCTGTATAATAATTTATACTTGCTTTTCCATTGTGATGTAAATTTTCTGATGTATTTTTCTTCTCATCGAACCGTCTCTCGTTCCTTCCAGGAAATGTTGAATAACTGGCTTCCAATGCTGGAGCTCAAAAAGATAAGCTTGGTTTTATTTGCACAAGGCCACCTTACAAAAAGGTCTCGTTCATAACCCTGAATCATAGTAATACCAATACGGAAATATGACATTTTTTCTTGGTGTCTTTAATTTGCTTTACCAATTTTTGACACCTATTCAATTCTGTACTCATCCCGTTCAAAGCCTTTTGAACTCGACTCGATTTTTCCATTTTATGCCAAGGTTTGAATCGCTAATACGTCTAAGAAAGGATCACTTACAAGATATTAAGGGATTTTGATGTTTAATTTTTTTTTATATTCATCAGATTTAAAAATTTAGAAGCCCTCGAAATCAATAGATTTATAATAAGTTTGACATTATTATGTATTTCACTGATAATAGTCCTTCTTCTTCTTTGTGTGCCGTATCAGGTCCCCCCGACGTTGGCGATCACTCTTGAGAATGTCTCTCTGTCTTGCGCTGCCCGGAATAGCTCCTCCACACTTCTAATGCCGGTACACTCTCGTATATTACGCAGCCAAGACACTTGTCTCCTACCAGGCCCTCGGCGACCCTCTATCTTGCCTTTCAATATCAAATGGAGCAAGTGATACTTTTCCCCTCGAAGTATATGACCCAGATATGAAATTTTCCTGATTTTTATTAATGTAAGCAGTTCTCTATCTGCTCTAGCCCGCCTGAGAATTTCTGTGTTGGTGATCATGTCGGTCCATGGGACCTTGAGCATTCTCCGGTGAAGCCACATTTCAAAAGCCTCTAACCTGTTCATGGTATTTACTCGTACTTTCAAGGTCCATGTTTCACATCCATAGAGTAAGACCGACCACACATTACATTTTAGCATTCTCTGCCTTAGTTTTAAGCTGATATTGTCATTGCAGAAGAGGGATTTCATTTTAATGAACGCAGTTCTTGCTGCTTCAATTCTGCATCTAACCTCCACATCTGGGTCAAGAGTCTCCGTGAGAATACTGCCGAGGTATCTAAATCTTCCCACCTTTTCGACATTGCAACCATTTAACTGTATCACTGATTCAGAGTGATCTAGTCGTCCAAATGTCATCCATTTAGTTTTATTGACGTTGATTGTTAGGCCCAGTTGCTCACCAGCATTATTAACAAGATTTAATAGGTCTTGGAGGTCATCGATACACTCAGCTAGTAATACAGTATCATCTGCGTATCTTATGTTATTAATGACAACTCCGTTGATCTTCAGACCCTTCTCAGTATTACTTAGGGCTCTGTTAAAGACATAGTTGGAATAGAGATTAAACAATAGTGGCGACAGGATACAGCCTTGTCGTACTCCACGCTGAATGGCAATTGCATTAGATCTCTCATTCCCGTGTCTTTTTTCTGCTGTTTGGAACCAATACAGGTTTTTAATGAAATTCTGGTCTTTGGTGTCAACATTACAATCCGCAAGTATTAGGTCAGCATGTTTTACCCTGTCAAAGCCTTTTCGTAGTCAATAAAACAGGCAAAGACTTCCTTTCTTTGGTCACGACACTTTTGCAATAGTAAGTCGATAGACAATAATGCTTCACGCGTCCCGAACGCATTTCTGAAGCCAAACTGAGTGTCATCCAAGTCCTGCTCACACTTATTGCGTATCCTGGCATGTATTATTTTGAGGAATAATTTAAGGACATGACTCATCAGGCTTATTAATCGATAGTCACTGCACTTCTTAGGGTATTGTTTTTTAGGCAATGTCACGAAGGTGGATTTTAGCCAATCTTGGGATATATTCCCTGTGTCATATTTAGAGTTAAATAACCTCAACATTTTCATCATTAAAGAGCTTCAACACCTCAACTGGAATATCGTCTGGTCCGCACGCTTTTCTATTGTCTGAAGTCTTTATCGCATGAAGAATTTCTGATTTTAAAATCGATGGTCCATGCAATTGATCATTAGGAATATTAATATCAGGTCTAATATCTTTGAATGTATCATGAATATACTTTTCCCATTTTTGTAAAATATCTTTTTCATCCAATATTAATTTATTGGAATCGCCAACTAAACATGATGGAGTAATTCTTCTAGAAGTGCCCGTAATTTCCTTCAATTTTTTGTGAAGTTTGAATGCATTGTGACTACGACTGTACGACTCTAGTTCTTCACACTGTGACTTCATCCATTCTTCTTTGGCTTTTTTAATTTCACGTCTAATCGTTCTTTGTGAGTTGTTATATTGTGTCTCATTATGTTTGTGTTTACGTCTCTCATCCATTAAGTTCAAGATTTGGTCAGTCATCCAATTCTTTTTTCTAATTTGCTTATCAGCTATCAAATTTGTATCACAGGTTTCACATATAAATGACTTAAGGTTATCCCATTGTGTTTGTATTTCTATCGATGGATCACAAGGGAGTAGCTTAATATTATCGTTCAAAGTCTGAGATACCTTATTTCTGACCACTTCTTCGTTGAGTTTCGAGATATCCATTTTAATTTTGTTTTTGGGCTTTTTTTATTTGTTTTAAGCGTAAATAGTCCTTTTTTTTTCATATGTGTTCATATGAAGCGGATACTTTGTGATGTGACATTATTAATTTAAAATAAAACAATAACTTTGTAAACACCACTTTTATTTTTATACTTTATGCCGACCGGGTTTCGCTACAACCGTAGCTTCATCAGGGCAGTATAATACTCTACTAAGTTATACGTTAGTAGAGTATTATACTGCCCTGATGAAGCTACGGTTGTAGCGAAACCCGGTCGGCATAAAGTATAAAAATAAAAGTGGTGTTTACAAAGTTATTGTTTTATTTTAAAGTAAATAGTCTTGTTTATTATTATTAAAAATACTCGAAACTAGGCAAATTCCCGTTGTATGGTGGTAACTGTTTAGGGTACCGCCGCCCCGGAACTGTTTATTGGATAACTGGCCCGGGTTCACGGGGTAAGGTTTGTCCGGGTCTTGACGGCAGTTGCGCCTGCCTACCTATTGTGGTGGGCCGGACAGGAAACTGGTTGAGGGAGACCTTTGGACCTCTCCTGCAGGACCCTCTCGACCTACCGCCTTGCACCGTAGTGGGAGCACACCCCTCATACCTTTTTCTTTTCCAGAACTTTCTCTTCTTCCTTTCCTAAAAATATCCTCCACACTATTTCCCCACAAAAATGACATAGGCCCTGAAGGGAATTTAAAGAATGCAAAAAACAAGAACAATGTAATAGCAGTAATGCAATGATAAATTAAAACTTTTATTAATAGAAATAATAGTTATTCAACATCTTCTTTCCATTGTTTGGGAAGCTGTCCTAGCATTGGTGGCTGACGAATTTGGGTGTCTCGGTGTTGGTGGGCAAATCCGGAGATGTCATGTTGGATAACAGCAGACCCCAAGATATCCACTTCTGCTAGTCCATTTCCTCTTTGTGTTTTTATATCCTTCACGTTCTCAATCATCGGGATGTCTCAAAAAAGTCAGGGTTGGTCGATAAAAGGGATAAAGATGTTAATTAAGGGTCATTTTCTTTTACCTATTTTCACAGCGGTTAGTTCTAGTATCTTTCTATTATTTCGCCATACTGTAATTAACTTTTTTAAGCCGAATTTACGTTACGCAACTAGTTGCGCACAACTTGTTTCATGATACTAGTTTCACTGTAAACGTAGAGTTTCATTAAGCATGCATTAGCTGTATGCCACAAAATTAGAAATTATAATACCACTAGTGGTATGCAACTAATTGCGCGGTGTAAAAACATGATGCAACTAGTGTCGCGAGTTGCGAAAGCATTTCAGCTGAGCGGACGTGTGTTCCTTGTAACTGCATGAGAATTTAACGATGAAAATGACAAATCAACGCTGGATGCTGTTAAAAATAATACACTTCATCCATGAACACCGGCGAAATGAGTGTTTCTTGGATCCAAAACAACGTCAGTAAAAAAATCGAGAATCGAAATTGAAACTGATTTGATATAACACACAATACCTATAACCTGTAAGAATGAGATAATGAAGGAAAACATCCAACATCGCCTTTTATTTCACGACAGTTTTTTTGTTTTGTTTTGTACACTTATTTGTGTCCAACAATATTGTGCATTGCACAAAAAAGCATTGATGTGGTTGGGCCCATGGTTGCGGTGATTCTGAAGGTTGCACGACACTAAATGTGTACAATGGACAGTAACTATTTTGGAACGTGTTACGCAATTAATTGGATTACGCATGCAACTAGTTACATAATGTAAATTGGACTCTAGAGGGTCTGTTTATGTTTACTGTATTGCTGTTTGAATCCACCATGTACTTTAGGAGCTAAGAAGACTTGAAATTGTTGCCCAAATGATGTATACATTTTTGGTACTATCAACCTTTGATCTAATCTTAGTTTAGACAAGATTGTGAAGCTTGAAGTAATTCTTACATTAATTAGTACATTATTAATTCTTGTACGTACATCTGCCTTCCGTCATATTAAATTATTTTCCTTAAATATGTGTGTATACATATTTAATTTGTTACGTTAATGCCTTCTAAAACTGTTCTTACTTATTTCCTCCTCTAATGTGTTATATCCCTCTATTATATTTGTAACTCTCTCTCTGTCATGGTATTATTTTATGACGTATTAAATTTTAATTAGTTGATATAAATTAAAATTAATATAAGCCCTAATGAAGTTTGAACCAAGCGAAACCCGATCGGATGTCTATAGAGGGACGTACTTGACTAACATTTATTAAGAAATTGTAAGGCATTTTCAGGCACGATTCCTTTACGATACAATAAGACTATTATTACTCTTGAGAACGGGTCGTTTCTTCGACTCGTTCTTATGTTCAACAGCTCGGCTGTGGAATGATTTGCCGGCCTCTGTGTTTCCTCCTTCCTACAACATGGGTCTCTTCAAGACCAATGTTCATTCCTTCCTCTCCTCAAAAATACCCTCCACACAGCATCCCAGATGACATAGGCCCTGAGAGAAATTATTTTCCTCAGGGCCTCCTGTGTGGAGTTAATGTAAAAATAAAAAAAAAATAATAAAAAAATTCGGTAAGGGTAAAAGTTTTATAATAATGTGTTAGCATAAAAATTGATAGATCTTGTTTAAAGTTCGATTATGTTGTGATAGAGATTTATTATGAAATATAAATATGATTAATAGAGCAATCAATCTAATAACAGCCTTCAAAGTTGAAGTCTTAGTCAAAGTAGGCTAGTCGGTACTTTGAAATGAATAAATTACCAAATAATTACAATAAACTTTCTATTTTATAGCTACGTAAATGTGATTTCTTAACGGCTTTTCTAACTATTGCGCACTATATAATTATTTCATCGAAAATTTAGGTTAACTTACTACCCCCGTTTCCCCTCAGGGGTAGGCAGAGAGGACGTGCCGCCGAACAACAAAATCTAAAGTACGTTTCTACTAGCCTAATAAATAAATAATTTTCTATCGATTTCTATGTTAATTTATATTCGCTAATTACCTTGTAATAAACACCTTAGCAGACTTATTTAGGTATCTAAATATTAACTAATACGAGTAGTTCTATAAAGTTTTATACGTCTTTTATTACCATAGTTCTATGAACAGTTTGTAGACCTCGCATCCCAAAAGTGTGTTTCTTATTTTCTCTTATTTAACACATCAAAACCAAAATATCCTCTGAAATCATAAGATTTGTAAGCGGGTACTTAAATACCTAGCTATTGAATTATAAATCATATGTTTTATGTTACCATTTTTAAAATTAGGAGTTTTTTTAACTTTCCCCGGGCAGGAAGGCAGGAAGGCAGGAAGGCAGGACAAAAACATTCGAATAAGAAATTCCTATTAAACGCGAAGTTTTCACATTTGAAAATAGAATCTTTACTGAACCATTAAAACGGCCATCTTGAAACGGGACGTACAAACGAAATTACGTTTGAGTTTTAGTTAAAACAGGACTTGCGATTAGAACAGATTTGTATTTTTATTTATTTGTTTTTTAGGGTGGCTTACTTTTATGTGAATTTTCATCATTAGGACCGTTAGGTGTTTCAATGTAGAATAGTGTTCCCAATGTCTCTTTCAAGATGACGTGCATTCGAAATTTGAATGCAATCAATTACAATTACTATTATAACGAGTAGCAAAGTTTTGCTGGCCCCCTTTGCACCCATCCCTCCTCATTTCTGATTGGCCCACTGTGCAAGATGGCGGCGTTGGCGGGACGGGTGTGCGCACGCGCCCGGCTATCGAACCGGGCGGATGTTTGGCGCGTATATACGCGCGCGGTCGCGGCCGACCCGGAGCGCAGAACTTCAGAAGGGTGTTTTGCTGGGTAGTGTGATGTTTTGCATCTTTGGTAGGCGAGCAGGAGTGTTGTATTTTGGTATGCACCTAAGAAGAAATTTGGTGATGGCCACCTACTAAGATTGTGTAAATATATTATTAGACTACATTGCATTGAACTGGCAAATTGCATTTTGATTCTCTGGCGCATGCGCGCGATTTTCCCGGCAAAATGACAGTTTTGATCGTGATTTTGATGTGTGATTCAAATTTGTTTTATCAATAATTTCTATTCTAATGACCAATTAACTATTATATTAGTATAATTCAATATATTTACTATTATTTGTGTTATTTTTCGTCAGTTTTAATCCATTAATAATGTCGTGTTGTGAATTTTGTTTTGTTATCGGACAAAGCTAGGTTAAGGTTATTTCTTAAACATTATTTTTTAATTGGTTTTTACCGCGTAAATTTAATAACACTTCCATGAAATTATTTAGTATGAAATGTAATATAATATCTAGGTCAACAATAATTTCAGCTCCTAATCTAAATTTCGTATTGAACTTTGTAGCATTAAAATGTCAGAGTTTCTAGCAACATTACATTATTGATTTTCCAAAACACCTCACTCTGGCGGCGTCCAAAAAATATTTTCCCAATAGTTACTTATAATTCCTTGGAGCCTAACATAACCAGAAAGAAAACCATAAGCTTACTTGCTTTATTAATAAGTTGAATTGAAAAAGCTTTTGATATCTTCTTTAAAAAAAATTTAGTGCAAACTGTCTAAAATTAATGCTTGTAGTACCTACCATGTTTAAAGTATAAATTGTTAATGTATTTTTTTCCATCCAACTTGCTGTACAAATTAATTTTGTTTTCTATTTCTGGTAAAACCATCGTGATATGAAACTAAAATGGAATTCCAAAATTGTTTCTCGTTATATGCCAATAAGCTGATAAACTATTATACAAATTCTTCCTCCGTTAGTTTTGCACCTCTGGATTCCATACTGTTCCACCCCACGCTCTCAGCCCACGTCTCACAAGCCCCTCCATCCCACAATACTACAGCCCCCAACCCCCTGTGACCAAACTAACCCGTGCAGCAATCTCGTTACCCTTCAGACATTCTGTGCTCCGGATCCAAGTTGCCCCGCTTTGGCCCGATTTAGATGTCCCAAGGTGATTTGCGCATCCACCGGCATATTGAATTGGGTCATAGTGCCCTTAGGGAGTTAGTCCATTGTTAAATCCTTCCAAGAGCTTTTTGCAACTTTCTTTATAAGCCTGGACTACATCCACATTTACCCTAGTACATCAAGATAGGTAAACATTCGAAAGATAGTTTAATGTTTTGATCAGTTCTAATCTAATAAAGTAATTGCATGCATTGTTCTCATGCAAATTCTACTCAAATCTGTTGAAAACTGAACTAGCACACTTGAGAATATCTCTAATTCACGTTGTTTTTCACTGTTTCCATTTGCTTTTTGCAAATTTTATTGTAAACCGGGACTAAATCTATATAGTACAATGACACAATTTCTGATACTGATGTATTAAGTTAGTTCATTACATTAGATTTCAAATACTTTGGATATATTTTCTTTTTGATCGTTAGTTATGTGCATTGTTTCCCATCTCTATTTTGCTGACAACCGAAGTTTAAATATCTCTAATTTACCATATTTTTCACTGTGTGTTCCTGGCGTTATACGTAGGTATTTGCAAAATCTCCTCAACTCAACCCTGAACAACGTGATTTCTGGATGCAATTCGATTAAAAATTACAAAAGCGAATTAGCGAACTTTGGTGTTAGCTGCTATTATGTTCAAAATCAGGCAACTTCCTGAATATGGTGCTTTCGTCGGGGTATTCTTGGTAATCTTCTTCTTGAGTTGTTTTATCCCTTACGATGAATGGGATGAGAAAATTTGTCTTAGTTTAGCGTGTTTGGGTAAAGTTGTGTAGTTTTCATTCTCTGCACCCGTTTCTCATTCTGGGTCAGTGAGCAAGAGGCTGTCGGTTCGGGTCATGGATAAATTATCTTTACAAATATCTAGGATCTGCTGTACCTACGTCCAAAGTCATTTGCGTTTTTATATTAATACCGGCGACCTTCATAACTACGCACAATGATACGTTTTTATACTTTGAACCTTCAAGTGATTGGGTAAAAGTATTGAAAAAAATGCAAACCAACAGTTTTTTTGTTTGTTTATTTTTTCGTTAAGCTGAAAAAATGATTATAATTTCCGCAGTTGACAGCAAATTTATTCGAATACAATCGAACAGGACGTTTCATAATAATTGTGTTATTGATAATAATACTCCTACATTCAACATAATACAATATTTTGTGATTGGCTGATCAATATCTAAATAAAGTGCCTCGTCCAAATAATCGATCTAATCATTAAAATAGTTCGTACCTAATTTCAGCGTTAAATATTGCATAATTTGGTATGCGCATATTTAATATTGATTTTCTTTTTTCAACATGTCAGCAAGTTTCTCTCCGATCATTACAGACGGTGCATTTGTGTGTGCTGATAAAGCGAATGGAATAATACTTGTGTCAGATACTCTCAATTTCTTTATTCCATGAACCCTTAATTCATGGTCCACAATTGCTTCCGGGTCGGATTCTGGGCCCATCTTGCAGGTCCCCACTTGATGCTGCAGAGGAACCGATATAGTCCTGATTGTACATTCCCAGTATTCTCTTTACAAGTAGGATAGTGTTTGTCGTGAACTCTCGCTCCATACTTCTTGAATGCCTCTGTTTGTGATAATTTGACTGCGTACTTGATCGCCTCCACTAGAGTCAGCATATCTCTCGGATCCGCGAAGTAAACGTAATAAAACATTGGCCAGTGATAAGGATTTTTATCTCTTAATCTGATAAACCCCTTGGATTTTGGATGCAATAACAACGGAGCCAAGCTGAAGCTCGGTTTCTCTACGATATCTCCGTAAACTTCTTTGAAAAACTCGTCGGTTATTCTTAATTTCCTTCTGTTACTTTGAGAGTTTTCCGAGGTTATCGAAGCCGGCTGGAACAGGAATTCTATATCAGGATAGTTGAGGTACTCTTCTGAGATCTTAGTTTTTATGTATCCGATACCTTCAATGCCGGCCGCTAGTGTTGAAAAACATTATTTACACTTGTAGCCTCGCTCTCTATGAGGCCTAATCCTGTCTGGTTCACAAGGAAGACTAATCCTAAATGACTCATGTGGTCGTACATGTTCTGCCCAACAGGTAGGTCTTTCACCAGCGGTATTCCCAGTTCTCTGAGATGATCTGATGGTCCAATTCCTGACAACATCAATATTTGCGGAGAGGAAAGAGCCCCAGCGCAGATAATGATTTCTTTCTTTGCTCTGGCTTTATATCGCATTCTCTTGCGAATGTATTCAACGGAAGTCGCTGTCTTTGATCGCTCATTCTGGTCTATGTTGATTTTAGTAACTCTTGTATGAGTGAGGATGTGCAGGTTCTTCCTATCTTTAAAGGGATACAGAAACGCTCTTGCTGCCGAGTCTCTTCTTCCTTTAAGGGTTTGTGCCTGCACAGGAGAAAATCCGACCAAGCCTCCCTGATTGTAGTCGACGATTTGGTTGCCTAACTCAACGCTCGCTTGCAAGAAAGCGTCCATCAACGGAGTCCTGTAGGAAACGAGTTTCATCGTCATTAATGTTTAAATTATTTCTATAAATAAAAGCATTGGTTCTAACAAGGCCAACAACAGTACAGGCGACGAATTTTGAAGCGTCACGTGATCAAGTCAGTGCCATCGAGCTACGACAGTTTTGCAAATGGCTGTGATTGTGTTGATACTCATTGTTACTACTGATTTGTATGTTATTTTACCGCAAACAAGCAGGCCGTCCAACTTTATAACTATATCCCGAAAGAAATTACTGAAAATATGCTTGATTTTAAAAAGAAATTATAAAATATGTATGTCTATCACTTATATTTTGATGTTTAGTTTGTGATTGAATACACTTAAATTTAAAATATTTAATGATATATTATGTTTGCCAGATAATGTTAATCTAAGTATACAGGTGTATTTACTTGTCGAAAATAAATTCTTTCACTTGTCGTCATTGGTGACTCGGGTGAGTAACCGCCCAACTCCTCACCCCGACCCTATTTTAATTAGTTTGGTTTTGAAGAAAAAAAAATGATAAAAAGTCACCCGAGACCAAAATTGAATTATTTTATCGCTGTTTAAAGTTATTCAAATACGTCCCTTAATACTCTGCTTATGTTTCTAAAATTATTATCAGCGCACACCACGTTGTGAGTTGTGAGCTAACTTAAGATGAATAAAATAAAGCATATTAAATAGGTAAACAAGAATGATTAGACCATTTTAAATGGCAATGTTTATGTACTTAGCGATAGCACTGCTTTTGTTGTCGGCCCCGGGTTCTAATTGCCTTACAGTTAAACAAAGACTGTCTTACCTGTGTCTGATGTATTCGACACTCATCAACCCATTTCTGTTATGATACGGTGAATTCTCCAAACCTTTCAAATCTGCTCTTTCCGATTTTAGAAAGTACGGTAGGACATCATTGTAAGACCTGTAATTTATATCTCGTTATTGACAAAGAACAACCATTTTATTATATAACTTTTGCCAAATTATGTTTAAAATCTTTTTTTACCATACGGGGTTTCCTTGGCCGGCCACTCTGTCCCATTCGATTCTGTTACCCATGAAACTATGATTCTAAGGAAGCGGCATAAGCATTTCGAATCCTATTATACCGCCAAAACCAGTGTAGCTGTCTCCATTTTTCGGCGGCGGGGAGTGGGGATACAGACGGGGTTACCGCTCACCGAGCGGGGAGAGGATGAGCGCTTTACAAGGAAGGGCTGAACTGGTAATGGGCTCATTAATTTATTTATTTTTTAATTAAAAAACGTTTCTCAGTTTTTTTTTCTTATTTTAAGCACAAAATATAATAGCCCATTACGTATTATTTGCTGAACGAATTTCTTTTTCATAATTAATAATTTTCCTAGTTTTAACAACGTTTATTGTTTATAAAAAACCGACATATTTCCTGAGCAATGTTCACTTCCTCAGCGTTTACTTAATTTTAAAAAAGATTATGAAACAAGATTATGATTGATATCGTGTAGATTAAAAAAATATATTAGTTAGTATTGTTTTTTTAAACATATTTTAAATAATCAACAGACTTGCAGTGTAAAATTAAGTTCCTTTTTTTTTATATTTTTTCTTGGTGTAAGCTGGTGTTTGAGTTTTAGGAAAGAAGTGCTCGTTATAATCTAATAAAAACTGTAATTACAGTGATAACAAAAAAATAAAATAAAATAGAATGCTCGAACAAAGGATGGATAAGTACAGAAGACATTAATAACAATTTAAAAGTTATAAAAGCATAATAAAATAAGTAACACGTGAAGAGAGGTACTATCAGTGTTTCTCCTTTAACAGAACTGGTTCTTGATCCTGCTGAAACTTCCGCTGTAATCGACGAGCTAGCTCCTTTACCACAATTTGCAACAACCGATGTGCGGGAGGTTAGTGCAACTTTAGATGCTTACCGTATGATAAAGTTAGACAAGAATATATGTACACAGGAATCCAAACAAAATTATTATCGACAAAGACGGAAAGGTAGCGCGGTGGGAATTTCTGGAAAAAGTTACTAGGACCCAAGAAGAGCAAGGCCTAAATTTCACCCATGAAATAACATACCAACACTTTATTTCAGAAAACAGATAATGAAGGTCAATCTAGCAACCGTACTACTAAGCCGAAGTGCTTATTATATTATTTAATTTTATGTATGTATATATACATATGTTCATACTGCACCCTTGAGGTGAATTTTCAATCACAAGAATCGAAACTGCTTCCATCTGGAGCCAGAGAGACTATGGCAATGTTGTGAGGCTGAAGATGTGGGGAGGGGAAGAAGATGGGGACGAGGAAGATGGGGAAGTACCCGTCTTTTCAGATTTAGTCAACAAACACAGCTAAAGCCATTTCAAGCAACATTTCAATTCTAATTGGTGGTCTTACACCAGGGCGATACTGAGAGTATGTTCCACCTGGAACGTGCCGGAAATATATCTTATATTATTTTTAATTATAAAATGTTGAAAACACAGATCAATCGAATAAAATTTATCTGCGCGCACCGGGATTTGAACCCGCGACCTCCGGATCGCTAGTCAAGAGCTTTACCCCTCGACAACGGGGGCATGTCAATGTGACTTTTACATAACAATACAGTAATTACATACTTTGAATTAACATTGTAAACATATGTAAAAGGAGTGTTAAATAAGTAGGAAAAAAAAACTAAAAATAACAGTGCAAAAAAGACAAAGTAAAAATGTTTAAAAATGAATAAGCTAAATGATAAAAAACACATACCTATGATATGTGTAGGTAAATCTCAACTTTATATTTGTGCGTTATGATTAATAAAAACATTTTAAAAATTAGGTAATTTTTAATTATTATAATTTAAGTTGACTGATTGGGCCCATTGGCAGTCGGAGTTCACGTGTTAACATCGGGCCCATGGCGATGGCGGTTGAAATGAACACGCCGAAAATTATAAAATGTATATTTAAGCTATGTTTAAACACTTACATGTGAAAGGTAAGACCGTCTTTCTTCTTAAAGGTCTTCATAGAACTACTTTTACACAATTTTACGGCGCAGTGGACCATTTTTCTATGTTTTATGAACGTTTTTCTGGGAGCTCTATGCGCGACCGAGATGTAAAAGGCAATGTCAGCCGTCTAAAAACCGTTCGGTAAAATTTTTGATAAGGCATGCTTTGGGCTGGTGGGCACACTTTACATGCCGTCTCTCTAATATCCATACTCTTAGCTGTTACCTCTCGTGTAGACCAGGTAATTGATGACTGAAGTTACTCCCAAAGCCCTCCCCCTCGGCCAACAGCAACGCTGGTCTTCCATTCCTGATTAAACAAAATCTTCTTAGGGTCTGCATTATATTAGATGAAAGTAATTCAGAAGATGTTGAAAATAGAAAGAAGGGAGATAGGTCGTGAACCATTATACGTGAGTATAGAGAACTACGCATAGCTTTTGTTTACGTCTCCACATCAAACGCATAACTTTCGTTAGCTCTGCCGCATTGAAATTTTGTACTGCTTTATCGCAGCGACGACAGTCAAAGCAATATCTTCATTTGTTTATATGTATTTATTAAATTCATTTTTCCAGCGATTAATCCAGTAGGGTCGTAGAAGCGACCCGTTCGCACGTGTCAATTTTTTTTTTGCTATTGAAAGCATTTATGGTTAGTTTGTTCTCCAATATACCAACGACCGAAGTTTGTGTTCTACCCTCGGAGACCCCGCCTTCCCCCTCCTTCAATCCCCTCCCGTGGTAATACTGTCAATGGAGACCCGGTTAAACTAATTAAACTAAATACAAATTAATTTAGTAAACAAAACGATAGCACCCTGTATAATGTATAAGTCAGATAAGTCACCTTTGTTGACCATGTTTCCTTCTTATTTTGACTTTTCCCACCCTTATACTTCCCCAATAATGGGAATGGTGATTGGGGGGTACAACGGTTTATTATTATTATTTAAGTTTTCTGTACTAACTTTCTGTACAATTTTTCTGTTAGTTTTATGAACGCTAGTGAACGACACGAATGTGTCAAAACCTGCAGAGGAACCGATAATAAAATTAATTATTAAACGTACATTGTACGAAACAACATAATAATAAAACTTGTGTTGGCGGCCTCGCGTGAAAAAAGAACGGACACCCGTATAGAATCGTGGCTTACCCAAGTATATTCCCGGCACCCGATCCATCCTGTACCCCCAGTCGTAGGGAGAGCCCTGTAGTTGGGTGGCCAGCACAGGCACGGCCCCGATGGGCCCCTCGGGGGCTCCAGCCTCGAGGAGGAGTACGCTGATGGAGGGGTCCTCCGTGAGGCGAGAGGCCAACACGCAGCCGGCAGGGCCCCCGCCCACTATGACGTAGGTGTATTCGGCCAGCACGCTGTCTTGAGCTTGAAATAAAGAAAATTTTAATAATTTGCCAAAATAATTAAGTGGGTTATAAAAGTTAAGTAATTAAGGCCCATTAACCAGCGTCCGAGAATTCAAATTCCGATGAACTTGCGATCGTACCCTTGCAACTGTACAGGGGGGTTCCGATGAGAAAGATTGATTATTCTCCGTACCGGCATTTTAACTGATAACCCAATATCGATTTTATTTCATTCAAAATTTTCTTTAATATACATATACCCATATTCAAGTTAGCAATTAAAATACTCAAATGATAAAGTTATTAAAATTATGTACTTTTTCTAAGTATTTTTGATCAGAAGGATTTGTAATTTTTCAATAATGACTAAGCGAAATAAGTGGAAAAAAATTCTGAAATATATTAGTTTGTAACGCCGCAAGTAAATAGACAAACTGAAGTATTTTGGCACGTGCGCGTTTTTTTAATGATTTTATTTGAACGAAAATTTTAATTCTGATTAGTAGCTTTCCTAGATAATTTATTGATTTATTTTACCATATGATTATATGATTTAAAAGATTCCTGTAATATACAACATTTTTTTTGAAAATTTTATAAATCATATAACCTTATTATAATAAAAATAAACAAACTCTTTAAAAATTAAAAATATAACTTTCCCAGATAAAATAACAATCTTTCCATATATTTTTTTTGTAGACAAAATTTCACTTTTGTAGACATTTGATTAAAAAATGACATATTTCCGGTTCTTTCTGGTTATTCCCTCTTAACTGATTAGCAAAACTTAATCCCGTACCACGATTGAATGAACTTAAAACGACTCAATAATTTCATTGTTTCATTTTTGTTTTTGAATTAATGTCAATGTCATGAGTTGTCAGTTGGATCTTTCATAATCAACTATTGTCATTCACGAGACAGAATAAACATTGATTATAATGATATTCATTTACAAAGCAATTACAAAAATTTCTTCCACTGGTCATCAGACAGAACACAACTTATTTAAAATATAAATCAGACATCAAGTGTTGGATCATCAGTCATCAGCCAAGACTGATCCTAACATCAAAGATTTTATCAAAACCTATTTATAAGTTTGCATTTCCAATGCATATTATGTTTATAAACCTCGCCTTTATTTCTGCGCCTGCAATGGTACGGCGCTGATTGTCTTTTATTTTAACTTCGGTGACTGACCGAAGGTTCGGTTTCGGCAAGTTTCGGCAAAAAAATCTAGCTTCGGCATCAGTTTCGGTTTCGGCAGATTTTCTGCCGAACTTCCGGCCGCACCGAAACTCTGCAAAAGATCTCAATAAATGGTAAATTTAGTCTTAAGAATGTCGTGATTATTAACGCAATTTAAATTAAAATACTCAATTAATGAAGTCCTTCCTTTATAATGTACATTAGTGTTGATTATTGACAAAATTTTTTCCAAGAAGTAGTTAACATGTTTGTTATTTTTTAGTAATATAATAAACAATATAACATACAATCAACAAAAAAAATTCACATTCTTCAATAGTTGTTGTTTTTTTTATTTCATTCAACTCATTTTAATTGTTTGTATAAGTGTAAAAAATAAACCAAATTTCAGTAAACAATAGATTTTTAACATGTCTGAAAAAGTTTCGGTTTCGGCCGAAACTGAGACAGCTACCGAAGATTCGGTTTCGGTAGAAAGTCCTGTTTCGGTCGGACACTAGTTATTTTTATAACTGCGCTTGCTCTCAACATAAGAGTTCCTAGTTCCTAGTGAGGCAGGCGAATTGTTATCAATTTTGTATGTAATGACATATTGTTACGTGTGTGTGTTATATTTCAAAGGGAAAAGTAACGATGAGCCTTGGTCGGGCTCGGGTGTATTCTGCCAGTCAACTTTGATTTCTTCTCAGGAAATCTTGGACGCCAAACCCAGTCTAATGTCTGGGTATGTCAACTAGCGGAGATCACGATACTCAATTCTCAGAGTGTGGGTCATGGTTTTATAGCATTCCTGAAAAGGCTGCACAAGGAATCTACATAATGAAACACAGAGTAGAGTAGACAATCGGTACACTGTATTGACATTATAAATTATAATAAAACAAATTGGATGGACTCACCCCCCGGGACCAATGTCGTAATTTATGCTATCCCTAGCTATACTAATTAAGTTTTACTGCCGCCGATCCCCCGATGTCGCGTGAACCATCACCACCTCCTGGTGGCAAGGGAGGTCCCAACCTCTGCGGCTCAGCTTGTGCCTGCGACCTCCACGGCGGTCGCCCGGAAGGGATGATGGACCTGGACCCTCAGAGAAAGGGAGGAGTACCCAAACTCTCCTCCAAATTGTGTAGGAAGGCTCGTCAGCAATCGAGGCGGAGTATCGTTCAACCCTGCGGTAATCTCGGGTTTGTTCCATAAATAAACCCCCGGTGGGAATTCGATGTTTGCCCTGCATTCAATGACAGGCGCGGCGGGTAATTATTTACACCGATCTCTCGGATAAAGAGGTACTTTGAACATAACAATCGAACACCGCCATTAACTCGTGTTCACTTTTGGGGACCCGCGCGAAATTCACATTTTACGTGAATAATCTTCGAAATTAATATATTTTCTTTAAAAAAAAAACACACAACTTGTTTCCTTCCCCCGGATGCAGATGCCCAAAACTTGGATTTCAATCACATCGTATTTAAAACTTAATAATTAAGTGACCGTTGTTTTCACGGCGTACCGCACATTACGCCGTCAAAACCAGAGTGCGGAAACGCAAAAAAAACAACGCCGCCTACCGACGCGTTGAACGAAACTCCCCCAGCTTTGCCAACCTAACCAATTAAAATGCATTTAAAAAATAGTACCTAACTTACGATTAATACAATCGCTTCATAACAGAATCACACAATCAATTATATGTAATAGAATTAATAAAGATGAATAATAAAAAGTAAATTAAAAACGTTTGCGTTTTTAAATCTTTAATTATCAGAAATTGTAGTTAATTGATTTGGGGATGCCGACAACTTTAGATAAGTCATCTTATTTTAATATATATAACCTAACCTAACCAAATAACTCTCATAATCGTATAAGGCAGATGGGTTAGTTGTCACCTTATCTCATTGTAACGAACGATTCTTGTAACAATCGAAACATTGCTTGAAATTATTCTAGCCGTGTTTGGGGACCAGATCTGAATGGCTAGATACTTCCACACCTTCATCTTCCACATCTCCTTATCGGAACTCTTGTGGATTATTTATTTTTAAAAAAAGTTACATACGATTTTTCGTAAATTCGAATTGGATCTTGATATTTTTTCAGCTCCTCCAATAGCGGGTTAGAATTCGAATTACTGGTTGGTACGATCGATTTGATCTTTCACACGAACCATCAAAAATTCAATTTTCTGTTTCTATAATTTATTTTTACCCTTGTATTTCTTAAAGTCAATCTAACCTATTTCTTTTGCAACAATTTTCAATCCATGACAGTATTTTCAGAAGGATATAACAATATATATATAAGGATATAAGATATATAACAATATAAATAAGAAACCAGCAGCAAATTTTAAACAAATAGAAATTAATGATACAATAATAACTGACCAGACTGATATGGCTAACACGTTAAATAATCATTTCGCAGACATTGGTCAAACATTAGCCCAAAAACTTTTAAATAAAATGAATACGGACGAATATACACTTGCGGAGGAATATACCACTAATGCTCAAAATAACAATAAATTTAGAGTGGAAACTTTCCAAATCAAAGACATAATACAACATTTAAATAGGCTGAGAAATGACTGTGCGACTGGACTCGACAAACTTGACTAAACTAATAAAAGAAATAAAATATCAAATAGCTCTTCCCTTCACCTATATCTGTAATCTCAGCATTACTAGCGGCATATTCCCCAGCCACTTGAAAAAAGGAAACATAGTACCTATTTACAAATCCGGAGAAAAAAATAATCCCTCAAACTATAGGCCTATCTCACTTTTAAATGTGCTCACAAAAGTATTAGAAAATCTAGTGAAAATCCAACTTGTAGACTACTTAGACAAACACAAAATCTTATCAGAAAATCAATATGGTTTTCAAAAGAATATGGGTGTACAAGATGCAATATTAAGAGTAACAGAAACCATTTAAAAAAATGTTGACAAAAAAAAAGAGTTGCATTGCAGTTTTTCTCGATCTAAGCAAAGCCTTTGATACGGTGTCTCATAAAATCCTCCTTAAAAAACTAAACAACATAGGTATTAAAAATTCTGTGTATGACTGCTTTAAATCATATATAACTGACCGCAGCCACTCACTAAAAGTAGGCAACGCAACAAGCAAAAACAGACACATTACTTATGGAGTTCCCCAAGGAAGTACATTAGGACCCATCCTATTTTTACTATATATGAATTCCTTGTGCCAGCTAGACATTGGCGGAGATGTTATTTGATTTGCGGATGACACTCTTATTTCTTATTTTCACTTCTGACTCTTGGACAAGTGTATACAAGAAAGCCACAGAAGGAATCAACAGGATCAAATATTGGTTAGACAACAATCTGCTGACACTAAATACTGCCAAAACAAAGTACATGACATTTAGCATAGATCCCAGACGACAACCAAGACTTGATGAAAGCTTAACCATACATGATTGTACATCCAAAAAAAGCTGTCAATGCAATCCACTAACTCGGACTCAGGTAATCAAGTACTTAGGCATTTATATTGACAACTATTTTAGATGGAGAGAACAAATAAATAAAACAGCGGGTAAAGTTAGAAAACTAATATATTTTTTCAAAAACATACGAAACATAATGCCAATGAAGACTCTAAAAACGATATACTACGCACTAGCCCAATCAATTATCACTCACGGTATGATTGGCTGGGGTAGTGCTGCAAAAACTAATATGAACCCTCTCGACAAAGCACAAAAAGCCTTAATTAAAGTTATTACAAAAAAACCTTATCGATTCCCGACAATACAGTTATTTAAAGACTTTGCTGTATTGAACATACAACAACTGTACATCAAAATTATAATTATACATTACCAACAGGACAAACTAAACCATCATACTGCACAACATAATTATGACACAAGACACAGACACCAACACATGACTCCAAAGACAAATACTACCTATGGACAAAGATATTACCCATAGACATCAGAATTCAATAGACCAGAATTCAATAGACCAGAAGATACAGACGAGGGGGTAAAACCAAACTATGAAGGGGGAAGAGGGGAAAGATGACTGTGATTCGTTATACAATCAATCTGACAGTAAATAGGCATCTCGCATTACAATATCACCATTTAGTTCTTAAAAGCAAAATCTGCTTTGAATGAATTGACCTTTTTACATGGGAGCGCGAATTGCTTGCCACGATAATAACATATTTGCTAAGGCCAAATGCTCGCCGCAAAAAGACTCACCCCAATACACATAGCAATATTTTGTTGCCGTGTTTAGCTAAAACACTATTACAAATGTTTCATAATTTACTTACCCCTGTAACCAGCGACGAAAACACTGGAGAACCGCCCACATTCGCTATGTCTATATAATATGTACCTATAATGTTAGCGCAAGCTGCCGTTTTTGGCGTGATATTTCGTAAAACGTATAGACGTTACTTTCGCGCTGGTCACTACAAGAATGATGACGTCACATATTTTAGATTCTCTCCCCTCCCCATGGAGCGAGCTGGCGCCAAGGCGGAGCTTATAGCCGGTTCCATGGGGAGGGGGAAATATTACGTTTTTATCACTTAGGGCAGGTCCAGATATATTCATATGTCCGTGATATTACCGTAATTTGGCTCCAAATTTTTTTAATTTAATTGAAAAAGATATTAAAGATATTCATGTGACTAAAAATGCTAATCTAAAACACAAAACTCATACGTGGATATTCAACAAAGGCGTTTTATACTGCAGGGAGATAATTTATACCATATAACAACACACTAAACTATATATTTCTCTTTTCCTCTCAAATATTTGTTATTATTTCTAAATTTCTTAGTATTCCTAAGTATATAATCATTTTAAATTTTTATATTTCTTATTAATTGTATGAATATTTTTTATGTTTCTCATCTTTTTTCATTTTCTTTTTCTTTCATTCTATTTATCTTTTCATGTATAAACTAAAAATTTTATCTTATTTTTTTCTTACAAGATTAAGTAATCAAAATTTGACTAAATTCCTGCCACCTCGGACCAGGCTCAGCCTAGTGAGGTGGTGTTTACCAAAAACAAAAAATATGTATTACACTTCAAACTGTAAAAAAAAATGTATTTGTGCTTGTCTTGGTTAATAAATAATAATAAATAAAAAAAATATCTAAAATGTTATGTTTTTCAATCCGTCCATTTTCTTATGCTATATTTTTCAATTAGTTTTAATTTTTAACAACATTATTAATGATGAATGAACAATTTTCTATGACAGCATCCTTCAATCTCAATTTTCTGTGACAGCATTCTTCAATCTATCAATTTTCTGTGGTAGCATTCTTCAATCTATCAATTTTCTGTGACAGCATTCTTCAATCTGTCAATGTTCTGTGACAGCATTTTTCAATCTATTAATCTATTAATTTTCTATTACTGCATTCTTCGATATATCAATTTTCTGTGACAGCATTCTTCCATCTATCCATTTTCTGTGACAGCATACTTCAAACTATCAATTTTCTGTGACAGCATTCTTCAATATATAACATAACCTAACCTCACACAATATTTTATTTTTGGTTTTATACGGTTCTCTCCAATCATATCAACTTCTATAGAAAATAATTAAACAAAAAAATATTATTAGGTATGTTGTAATTTTATATACCTGGTTCGGGATAATTTTCCCTCAAGAAGTCGAATAAATCCGATGGATTCTTGGGTCTATAGTTCGTCGCCGGAGACAGTCTAACAATGTTCGTGACGACGTCAGTGATGAACGAGGAGATGTAAGGTCCCTGAACCAGCAGCGGCGTCCTTTCGGTTGACTTAGTCGCTCCGACGTCATAACGGTCACTCGGGACATCTTCGGGGAATAGTTGCCGTGGATATCGCCAAGCATAGATGTTTGAATCGCTAACACTAATTGTAAAAGAAAATAATAATATATTATATATTATATTGTACAGTGACCTAACTCGTTTATTTAACTTAGTTTTAAATCAAAATTATTTTCAATACAATAATGTCATATACCAACAAAAAGAAGGCCTTCCAATGGGAGCCCCCACCAGCCCTCTTATTGCTGATATATTTATGAATGATTTGGAAACAACTGTTTTTAATTCAAAATCACCCCTTTTAAACAATGTTTTACTATGGAAGAGATATGTGGATGATATCTTTGTCATTTGGACAGGATCCGAACGTCAACTCAACAACTTTCTTAACCTTTTAAATTCCTTTCATAATCAAATAAAATTTACGATAGAAATAGGCAATGAAAAATTAAACTTTTTGGATTTAACTTTATCTATTATAAATAATAAAATCGATTTTAGTATATATCGCAAGCCAACATACACTGACATAGTAATTCATAAGACCTCCAACCACCCTGTCTCACAAAAACACTCCACCTTCCATTCCATGATACACCGCTTAGTAAATATCCCAATGTCTAATAATAATTTCCTTTCTGAACTTTCTATAATAAAACAAATTGCTATAAATAACGGATATGAACCAAAATTAATTGATAACATCCTAAATAAAAAAACTTTCAAAAAATAAATATCCATACAATTCTAATAATATTAATGATAAAGAATGGCGTAAAATTTTGTATATTAATAATTTTTCAGTTCAATGTTGCAAAAATTTCCCTTCTAATATTAAACCAGCGTTTTATACAAGAAATAATATCGGTAATTTTTTGAGAAATACTAAAGATAATGATACTAAAGATAATGATGATAAGATAATTGACTAATTCCGGAATATATAAACTCAAATGCAATGATTGTCCCTCATTTTTATATTGGAAAAACAACTCGTAATTTTGAAATCAGAATCAAAGAACATTTAAGGTGTCTTAATAATAATAATTTTTCTGAGTTCGCTAACCATATCATTGAAAATAACCATAGTTTTGAAAAAAACACAGGGATAAATATTCTTCATATTAATCATAAAGGAAAACGTTTAGATAACTTAGAAGCTTTGGAAATTAAAAAATCCCTTAAAAATAATGAATCTATTATCAACAAACAAAAAATATACCCCTACCCACCTGCTCTACACTAAATACCTACCCACCCAATCTACATTATTAACTAACAACGGCTCCACCCCTACCATAATAAAACATTGTTCTAAACTGTCAAATTAGTATAAGCTTTCCCTGACGAAGGAACGTTTGTTCCGAAACCGGTCGGATTTGCACATTTTATAAGTGGTTTATACAAAGTTGTATTGTTTCATTTTTTTATAATGGATAACCACAAAGTAATAGCTACATTAAAAAAAAAAAAAAAATAAAATAAAATAAAAAAATAATAATATATTAATTATATAGTAGATTTTTTCTTTTCTTGGGCAAAGCATTGTTTATGTCTCTTGAGTGTTATAACATTTTTATGTTGTTTACCGACCTTTTATTTATTAGAGTCGTTATCATAACTTTATACTACGCTTTTGTATTTTGCTGTTGATGCGAGAAAATTTAGTTTCAAACAGCGATTTCTTCTAGTTTCTCACTTCAAACTGAAGAAAAATGGTATCATACAAATATATCCTTTGCTTTATTCACTTCAATCTGAAGAAAATTGGTATCATTCAAAGATATCCTTATTAGATAGCTTTAGTCACTTCAAACTGAAGAAATTTGGTGTCTCACAAAGATATCCCTCGCTTTATTCACTTCAATCTGAAGAAAAATTGATATCGAACTTAGATATCCTCCGCTTTTTCCCCTTCAATTTGAGGCAAATTGGTATTACACAAATATATTCTTCACTGTATTCACTTCAAACAGAAGCAAATTGGTATTATACAAAGATATCTTTCGCTTTATTCACTTCAATCTGAAGAAAATTGGTATCGTACATAGATATCCTTCGCTTTATTCACTTCAAACTGAAGAATGTTGGTGACATACGAAGATATTCTTCGCTTTATTCACTTCAAACTGAAGAAAATTGGTATCATTCAAAGATATTCTTGGCTTTATTCACTTCAAACTGAAGAAAAATGGTATCATGCAAACATATTCTTCGCTTTATTCACTTCCAAACAGTAGACAATATCTTTCCCAACTATCTCTTCAATGCGAAGAAAATTGGAAGGTTATCCTATTAACAACCATTTTCTTTGCGTTTTAACTTCAAACGGAAGAAAACCTACGAAACTAGAGTTTTCACTTTTAACTGAAGTGGTATCCGCAAATGTCAACTTATTCACACATTTGAAACATTTTCCTGGTTTTCCTATGATACATTTCTTTTAACTGACTTTACGATCTTCCACTTGTATGGAACGTAAAGAGAACATTGGCACTAAATAATACGGATTAGAATCCTCCGCGTCTGTCTGTTGTGATATTTAACGTAACTGAAGACCTACAGTTAACTTATATAGCTTTATGTTACTTTTTTTTTCTTATTCGTATTGAAAAATTACACACATAGTTACATTATGTCACCACACCTGGTAGTTTTTTTTTTTTTTTACATTAACTCCACACAGGAGGCCCTGAGGAAAATAATTTCCCTCAGGGCCTATGTCATCTGGGATGCTGTGTGGAGGGTCTTTTTGAGGAGAGGAAGGAATGAACATTGGTCTTGAAGAGACCCATGTTGTAGGAAGGAGGAAACACAGAGGCCGGCAAATCATTCCACAGCCGAGCTGTTGAACATAAGAACGAGTCGAAGAAACGACCCGTTCTCATGTGACTAATGTCAACTGTGTACAAATGTTGGGCACGCGTTTGGCGTGTTTCCCGACTATGCACCGGTGCCGAAGGGATCAATGATGCTAGTTCCTCGGAGCATCTTCCATTGTAATACCGGTAGAACAAGGATAGCATTCCCACCCGACGCCTGTGCTCTAAAGATTGCAATCCGTCTGTTAAGATGGGAGAATCTATCAAACGGACCGCCCGTTTCTGCACAGAGTCGAGGGTATTTTTCAGGTATTTTGGAGCTCCAGACCAGAGGTGGCTGCCAAATTCAACCGTGGGGCGCACTTGCGATTTGTACAGGGTTAGCAGTTGTGTACTTTTAAAGTATCTGCGGGCCCTGTACAGTACGCCCAGTTTTTGGGAGGCTAACTTTACTCTGGCTTCGATGGAGCCCCCATACCTGAGCTGGTCACTTAGGGTTACACCAAGCAAATCAATGGAGGGCCTGTTCGGAAGATTGCTTCCGTTGAAAGAGACTAGATTTTCATTGCGATCCCTTTTAGACGTAATCAGACAAGATTGGGTCTTTGAAACATTAAATTCAACGAGATTATTTTTACCCCAAGAGAAAACACTCTCGAGGTAACCGTCCATTCTTTGCTTCAAAGCCTTACGAGCTGTTGGAGTTTGTGAGCCCTTTGGGGGCTTGTCAAACAAAAAGCTATCATGAACTGTACTGTCATCCGCGTAGCAGTGAATTGGTGCACATGACAAAAGGTCGTTGATGTGCAACAAAAACAGAGTTGGAGACAGAACCGATCCCTGCGGGACGCCAGCATTTATCGAGTGAGAGGAAGAGGTGAAACCATCGACTACCGTCTGAATCGACCTCTCCCTCAAGAAGTCGGCAATCCACGTACACAAGGATGCGGGAAGTCCGTAAGAATGCAGTTTGTTGACAAGTCCTCGGTGCCAAACCCGGTCAAAGGCCTTGGATATGTCCAGTGCAACCGTTTGGGTCTCACCGAAACGTTCCAGGCATCGCCCCCAAACATGCGTCACATACGCGAGAAGATCACCGCACGAGCGGTTCCGCCGGAATCCGTATTGACGGTCGTTAATAATTTTGTTCTTCTCGAGGTATGTGAGCAGTTTGTCGTTGATCACACGTTCCATCACCTTAGACAGAACTGATGTGATCGCTATGGGGCGGTAGTTGGCCGGGTTGGAGCGGTCACCCTTCTTTGGAATAGGATGGATAACCGCTTTTTTCCAACCAGAGGGCACAGAGCCAGTCTTCAGGGACAGTTTAAAAAGCTTCGTCAAAATTGGAGCTATTTCTGCAGCGCATCTTTGCAGTACCAGGGCAGGTATTCCGTCAGGCCCACTAGCTTTATTAACATCAAGCCCTCGTAAAACATGGAGTACTTCCCGATGCCGGATCCTCAGCTTTTTCATACGAAAACTGCAGTGAGGAACCGACGTCGGGACAGCACCTTGGTCATCGAGGGTTGAGTTATCCGCAAACATTTTACCTAGTAAGTTAGCCTTTTCGGTGGCGGTGTTTGCTAGTGAGCCGTCAGGTCTGGTAAGAGGTGGCAGACTGGATTTGCAGAAATTGCGACCTATTGAGCCCGCAAGCGACCAGAATTGCCTGCTGCCATGCGGGCATGCAGTCAGCTTTCTGCTGATCTGCTGGTCGTGCTCGAATTTTGACCTATTTATGATTCTCTTGGTTTCCTTTGCCATTTTGTTGTTAGTAGGACTGTTATTCTACGGCAATCCAAAATTCATGCAATTCATGTTTAGTAAATTGGATTACATGGAGAATGACGCGCAGTCTTTTAGCCTGTGCGGAGAACTGATTATAAATTATTTTGTTTATTTATTTATCTATATAACGTTTGCAGTCGGATTCTCTCGACCCGTCGTCTTGCACCGCGATTGGAGAGATGCATTCACTCACACGCCCGTCACGCATTCACTCACACGTCGTTCACTCAGACTCCCAGACATGGACCCCACATTCCTAACCAATTATTTTACCTTTTTCATTCCCAGACCTTTCTTTCATTCCTTTCCCTAAAAAACCCTCCAAACAGCATTTCCACAAATGACTTAGGCCCTGTTTGATGACAGCAAATTAAAAACAAAATCTGTTTTTCCACCTTCATAATATATGTATAATCTGGGACTCTTCAAGACTCACTTCTTACAGCCCCCAACCGGGTGGCTATATTATAGTTCAAACACGCACCCAACATGTGTACATGTTGGTTTTTTTTTTTTCATTTTTCATGATAACGGGTCGTTTCTACGACAGCATCCACAAGATGACATATAAGTAAAAATGTGTTGTGTAAATTTACTTTAATTATTGTTTTTACTGACACAATTCACTACACAAGTAAAATGCTCATTTTCTGAACAAGCTTAAAAAAGCTCTAAAAGTGTGACCATAAATAAATAAGTATTGTAATCAATGTAATGAAGTATGTACGGGCGTTACTTTCGTACATCTGTATGCCTAATTTAAATTGCTTGTTGATTATTTTTCACAAGCGAAGTACCTATTTTCTGGTATGAACACACATGTACGTAAACACTTCTAAGTAAACGGAACCTCTCATTATTTTTTGGTAGCCAAATACGAGTACATTAATAATAATAATAATATTTGGATGATTTATATAGCGCCGTTTTTGTGAAAAATCACCTCAAGGGCGCTGTACAAACTTATAATACATTTCTAAAATCTAAAAAACTACAAGCTAGGCAAACAATTATAAACAACTTATGGCTAAAATTACATAGCTTTGTACATCTGATTTCTTTTTGATCGATTTTTAATTTAGATTTTATCTTGGACGGTATTTAATAATATGCATAATATATGCGAGCATAAATCGCGAACTCCGTTTGTGACAAAATTGGGATTTGCACGTCATTATAAGTCGATTTTGTTTTATAACTTTTTTATTTGAGGTATTTTTTTTAAACTTCTTCAATCTTTACAAATTCAATTTGTGGCGTCATTTTTAATTAAATGAAAACAAATCATGTTGTAGTCAAAATTATCAAAATTTTAATTGTAATTAACCAAATTTTTTCGTTAAGGATAAGATTAACATTTTATGTTTTAATCCGTTTCAAAAAAAAATGTGTTTTTTTTTTTTAGTTTTCTGTGTTCTGTGTTTCTTTGATCTAGATTCTCCAATTTCCCGGTTGTCGGTATTATAAATTTTAGGACACCGTATATAGAAAACTTCTACTATTTACTTAATGTACTGTTGCTATTGCGACTCAGATATAAAACCGAAGCGAATGAAGACCGCAGTAAAAATGTTTATTTAGTACTTAATGAAAAGCGGAGTGAATTTGGTAAACCTCATAAAAAATCCGACACAAAACAGACTGAATGAAACATTTCGCTGCAAAGTAAACAGTTTGGGTTAATCATAAAACTGAAAAGATTCAAGATCAAACAAACGTTAAAATGATGGCGTCACGGACCAATTTGCTAAAATCAAACAGATGAACATTATTTGAAACTGCGAATTTAATTATAGGTTGGGGAGGATCTTACAAAAACAAACTAAAAGTTTCGCAAGGAATCATAATACAAGTAAAACTAACTAACTAACCATCACGCCGTTTCTCCGCAGGGGTAGGCAGAGAGCACACACTCTTTGCCTCACTCGCATTGTCTCATACATACTCTTCTATTATTCTGGCTCTTGACATGGCCCGACTCAAGTATCTGATTCACATGATTGTGCCATGTCTTCCTCGGGCGTTCCTAACTTCTTTTACCATTCACCGTCATATATTCTTCTTATACTACTTTCTTCGTTCATTAGCTATACAGCCCAAACCATCTGAGGGTCACTTTCCTTAAATATTTTCGGTATATTTTAAGTTTTTTTGAGTCGAAGTAAGTAACATTACCCTCGGAACCCGAGGCCGACTAGAGCAGAGGTCTGGGCAGGCGACCGCCGAATTATTCAGTGCTGACACTAAATAAACTTCACTGATTAAATTATTCTAATCTCAAAATAACACATAAATCAGCAGTAACAACGAGTGTCAACAAAAATCGCCGCCATTTCCAAACTATCGTTGCGCGATGGCACTGACTTAATGATGACACTGGCACAGATTTTGAAGAGTCACGTGCTCTTCAAAATCTGTCGCGCGCCCAAAACACATCTAAAAATGTTTAAAATCCATACATTATATAAAGAAGAGTGTCTGTGGGTTTGATTTATACCGATCTACAGTTTTATTCCGAGATTGATGAAATTCTGCACACTTGACCTGACAAAACAACAGGAAGTTCACTGACTAGGTACATGAGATTTCTAAAAACCACCCCATCCCCTTTTCCCACCTAGTTAACTTAAATATAAATTAAATAATAAACTGTTATTTCCTTCATAAACGCATTTTAAACTTTACTCGAGGATTAAAAACCTTTTACGATATTATTTATTGGTTGTTTATCAGTTGTTTAAATTTTTCAAACATGTTTGTTATTATTGGCTTTTGAAGAATTATTGTTAAATATTTTTGAAACAATTCAAAAAATATTAATAAAAATTAGTAAGATCTTTTGTAATTTACGACTCCTTTTCTCTTTCTGTGTAGGTGGGTATTAAATAAAACCACACCACCTTATTTTTTAAATTTATTTTACCACTGTATTATATATTTTTGATAAGAAAAGAGGGTAGATAAGTAGCCTTAGAGTAACCCCCTCCTTTCGCGGCGCTGCTGGTTAAAAAACTTTAGAGTTTGCTATACTTTATTTAGTAGGTACTTTTAGTTTCAATCGAGCGATTCCATTTGCATTTCCCGACCGCACTCTAAAGAAATAAGCATTACTCGCCCGGAGAAAAGCATTCGTATTGTAGAAACTTTACCATCAAGGTGCTAGGATCATTCCGCACATAACTATTCAGAACACGAATATTGCCCACAGATTATTCCTCACATGAAAACTCCGATCACAGATTACTTCATTCACAATTCTTAGGCAAATATTCCGGAAAACTCTGCATTTATTTGGGTAAACATATTTGTGTATTACTATTTGGCTCCGTGTGTGGGACAGTCTTAATTGCCTTTATGTGCATGTTTGTCTTAAAGTCAAATATTTCCAAATACAACAAACAAGCAATCACAAATATCCAACGCCAAGTGAAATACCACCAAAACTTAACTTCGTATCGGCGCAAACGTAGCTAAACTCTTTGCATTTTTTTTTCTTATTCTCGGCCGAAAATCCTAGAGATCTTCATTGAAATCACCAAAAATATTCGCATTCGACGAATTCCTCTCATTGATTATTGCGTTTACCTTAGAAGGCGTATGAGAATTATCTTAGAATATGTATGGTAATATTTATGTGCGAAGTAATCAATCTATGCACTATTCTTTTTGCTCTCAAGAGAAATATTTTCGTCCATTAATGTGCTACTCAAAAGAATTCATAATCTACTCTTTCGTAGATGGCGCGAATGTAAGTAATTTAGGGAAAAATGGTTTTTACAAGTTATACTTTAAAACATTCAGATGAATTAATGTTTGCGCCCGTACGTACGCAATACGAACATGAATAAATAGTTTGATAATAATAATAATTGGATAATTTGTAGAGCGCCGTTTTTGTGAAAATCACCTCAAGGGCGCTTTACAATTTATTATGAATCTTAGGCTCTATCTCATTTTACATACAACATACTTACCTGCAGGACACTTCCGATAAAACACACTTTATTCGAAAGTTTATGCTTGGGGAAGATACGACTTTGCACGTGGAGGACATTATATTCAAAACACTGGACATTGCATGACTTTACCTTTGCTACCCTCATGACTGCTGGTTTTACATTTATATTTATAAGAAGATTAATGCCAAAGTTGAATTAATATTTATTTTGAAAGTCTGGAGAATTTTAAGAATTTGATTTATTTTTACACACTTACAGCCTTACTAAAAAACCCAGTGAAAATTTTATTCAATTGACAAACGGCCGCGGATGTGAAAACATTACTAACTAAAAAATTGTTCATGGAAAAAAATACACTTGGTTTACACTGTCTGAGAGGGTAGTTTATCTGTTTTAGTAATGATGTTTGAACGAAATTTGGATTTATTCCTAAGTATTTTGAATGTGGTATATATTTATTATTTTTGAAGGTGTCGTAAAAACAAATACCATTTATGAAAACTAGATAAAATTACCTTTTAGATTTGTGTAATTGAAATACGCTTTAGTTTAAAAAAACTGCCATATATTAAGATTCAAACGCGAAAAAATGGAATTTTTATTTTACCAAAACATATTTGATGAAAGTTTACAGAAATTTATAAAAAAAAACAAAATTTAAAAAATACAGACCTTTTATATAATGAATTTGGAATGAAACTGTCACCTCACTTTTTCCTCGTGCATACAATAAAATAGTAATAAAAAATTTAAAAGTTTTTTTTATTGCCAAAAAACTAACCTAAAAAATGATACTGACTTTTATAACATATTTCTTGCATTTTTAAAAACGTTAATTATTTTGATACGTTTAGGAAAACATGTATTAGATATTAATATTTAAAAAAAAACACCACTTTTATGAAATTCTCGTAAAATAAAAACGTTTAAATGTAAATTTGAATTTTCATGTTTTATATAAAATACTTTTTGACATTGCAATTTTCAAAGTATGATTATTTTTATTATAACTTGACTAAAACTTATTAAAAACCACAAAAACTCGGTAAATATATCAATTATACGAATATAATGGTGAATTAGTCATATTATTAGAAATTACGCTCACATTTGAGTAAGTAATAATATTACACACACATCCGAGGAGTAGGTGTAAAAAATGGAGAATATCTATTAACCCGACTAAAAGCGCCGCGACCGTTTTCTCAAAGACACGGCCAAGACGGCCCCCATTCATTAGACTGTTTGGGGATAATGTTCCATGGGAAAAGTCAATTAAATACCTAGGTGTAACGCTAGACTCCAAGCTCACCTGGAAGAAACACATAACTGGAAAAATTAAAGCCGCTAATAAATGTCTATCTTCACTCTATCCAATGATGGGAAAAAAAGTCGTTTATCAACGGGCAACAAATTACTGTTATATAAAACAACCATAAGGCCTGGCTTCACCTATGCTTGCCCCGTTTGGGGGCACGCGGCCCCCAGTCTCTTAGAGAAGATTCAAATATTTCAAAACAAAGCCATTAGACTTGCCTTAAATGCGCCTAAATGGAGTAGAATTTCTTGTCTCCATAAAGACTCCAACATTCCGTTGATAAAGGACTTCATTTTCTCACAAGCAACTAAATTCTACGCCGGCCTACCCGGCCACTCAAACCCCACGATTAACACGCTCGCGAAATATAGCGAAAATGAAAATTTTAAATATAAAAAACCCAAGATAGTCCTCCGGAAGGAATAAAAAAAAACCTGCTTACAGTCGCAGTATAGTTTTAATCTCACTTTCAAACCAACCATTATAATAAAATACCAGTAAAGTATCTATAGATAATCCATTATATAATTATGTTAGAGTCAGTAAACTCATGTTTAGGAACTCTGTAAAATGAATCAATCAAAAGTCAAAAGACATCCGAGGAGTGATTTTTTTTTCGCGCTTTCAGCCCGAACGACGAATGCGCAGGCGCCCGCGCCGCCACCTGGCGGTTATGAAGGAAAACACACAATTTAGTACTTACACTATGAAAAATTACATTGTTGCCAGACTTATAAAATACATTTTTAGAACAAACCTTATTAGTAATGTTATCGTGTTTATTCATGTTGCTGCTGCAATGCGGGTTATCGGGCGTGCTGTGGTTTTTTTTAGTAAGGCTGTTAGTCATTTACAATGTTGCGAGCCGTGAAGGCGAAGGCGAAAGGTTTTTTTTTTAACTTATGGGTACGACTGTCGAAAAGATGAGTTTTAAGTTGATCCATAAACAAACCCAAATCTTTAAAGAATGTTAAAAAAGTATAATATTGGATTGAATTACCGATAAAATTTGTATTTTTTAGCCTTTCTTGAAAGTTTTGAGTTTGTTCATTGCCCAAACTATTTATTCATAGTGCGAGCGTAAACAATTAGTTCATTTTTATATTTTAAATCATAACTTGTGAAAGGCTTTTTCCTTAAAATATTTAAATTCGCGCCATCTATGAAAGAGAAATCGCCCACCACACGGGCATGTGCCTAGCAAGGTGGTCGAAAAATCCCCAAATTATGTAACTGTCTAAAGCAGTGGTTCCCAACCTTTCCACCCCACCCCCCAGGACGGACAAACTTTTTATGAAGTCGAAATTTGTTTGTCAGCTTTATTGGGGGGGAGGGGGGTGATACCACGTTGTCCGCCCTACCCGTACCAGGTGACACCCAGTGTGGGGCGGGTAATTCTTTTAAGTATCACCGCAAGTTGCGCGTGCTAGAAATCTGAGAGGTAAGATAAGCCTGATTACACCATTACTGATTTACCGCGCCATACTCGTGTACCTACAGACCATTGAAAAATAAAATTAAAAATATTCAGTTCAATTCAATGTACATACAACAATACCTACATAAAAGTGATAGCTGCGTTTTGCTCTGCTCCCGAAACAAATAATTATTTTTCTGTTTTAGTGAACAAATGTTTCAGTGCACTGATCAAACTAATAAGAATTATTATCTTATACTTAGAGAGTGTTTCCTCCCACTTGTGATTAATTGATTGACAAGTTTACAAAAGAAAACAATAATCAGAAATTCGCAAGTGAATCCAAGTGTCAAAGTAAAGAGTGATATAGGCAGTGTTTGACATTACAAACGAAAAACGAAATCCAGTCTTTTAAAATGTCAACTACAGATAAAAATCTGAGAAGTAAAGGACAAATAACTGGGACTAGTGTTTCATCTGAGCCCCAGGGAATAAATATTGATGTTCTATTAGAAAAAATAGAGATGAGGATGGAAAAAAAATTAGAAACATTTAAATCAGCAATAATAAAAAAAATTGATGATGAAAATAAAGAGAGCAGAAGTACAAGAGATTTCATCAGTCATCAATACGATGACACCCATCTAAAGATGGAAACTATAATCAAACTGGTTTCAGAAGTAGAAGTCATGAGAAAGGAATTAACGGAAAAAGATGGCATAATAAAGAGCCTTGAAGTCAGATTGGCCGAAGTGGAGCAAAGAACCCGTGAAGATACCCTTGAATTTGCAGGGATTCCGGAAAGAGAGGGAGAACAGCCTGCAGAAACAATTAAATGGGTGGCCGGAGTCACGGGTGTCGACTTAAAAGGCGATGATATTCTAGATATCAAGAAAATACCGGACCGACGACCAGGAGTTCCCCCAAAATTCCTCGTCAGATTTACCAACCCCCAAAAAAGACGGCAGATATTACTGAACAGGAAGCAACTTAACCTAACCACAACCCAAGGAAACGCATTCCAGAAAATCTTTGTTAGTGAAATCCTTAGTGCCTTTTTCAAAGATCTTCTGTGGAGGTCGAAGAATAAAGCAAAAGAAATGGGATATAAATTTGTCTGGTATAAAGATTGTAAAATAATGATTAAAAAAAATGAAAGTGATAGAATAATACACATCAAACATTCGGATGATCTAAAAAAAGTTGTTTAGATTTTTTTTTAGTGAGAGCCCCTCTCTCACCGGTCATACACTGGGTCGATTCCCCTCAGTTTGGTGAGTCATATTATGTACATTTATTTGTTCACTGCAACAATAATTCACCTCCTTCACATTCAATCAAAGGGTGAAATCCCCAGTGATGGCCACGAATTAGTGGAGCTCTCATTAAAATTAATTTAACAGTTTTTTTTCTTTTTTATAAAATAAATTAAATATGGCTATTAACATTAATAACATTTATAAAGAACTAGGTGATCAAGACAATTTGTTTACAACATCAGATGCTAAAATATGTAAATATCTGACAGCCGATCCAAAAACCACTACTATTATGCACCAAAATATTAGGTCAATCAATAAAAACTTTAATGAACTTCAGATACAACTGAACCACCTTAATATAGACTTTGATGTAATCATTCTTACAGAATGTTGGTTAACAAACAATTACACTCCAAAACTTATAACTCACTATTCTTCATTCAATTCTTCAAATCATAACAGTCAGAACGATGGAGTTGTGGTATACACAAAAAATGTTTTAAACTCCGTTGTAACTGAAGTAAACATTATTGACGCGAGCTGTATGCAAATAATGTATAATAATGATTCGTGCATTCTAGCAATATACCGCTCTCCATCCATACGTAATATCACACCATTTCTTAATAGTCTTAATAGCATACTCTCTAATCTTTCCTATACTAAAAATTTAATAATTATGGGAGATTTAAACATCAACATACTCCCAAATAACCAACACCACCAATGTCACGACTACCTGAATATGTTAGAGTTCCATGGACTAATTAGTACTATCAATATACCAACAAGAACAGCTAATGAATCTACATCATGCATAGATCACATAATGGTCAAAACTAATAAACAAAACAAAAGCATCGTTTACAAATCAACAATTACAGACCATTACACAACAATATTCACATTACAATCCGACGCCACAAAAACCAAAAGAGATCAGTCAATCATATACAATAATATTAATTTTGATAATTTAAAAAACATAATTAAAAATAAATCTTGGCAAGAGCTTTTACAAATAAAAAACTCAGATGATGCATGGAATTATTTTATTGACTTTTTGAAAAACGAATTAATTAATAATACCACAATTTTAACAAAAAAAATACCTAACAAAATTAAACCCTTGAAATCATGGATAAACTATTCAATTATCAACTGCATTCGTAGAAGAAACGCATTACACAAAAAAGTGAAAGAAAATCCCTATGACATAATATCAATAAACATCTACAAAAGATATAGAAATACATGCGGCGAAGTCATTAGAAAGGCGAAAGAAATCTACTACAGACACAAAATCCAAGAAAGTAACAACGATCCCAAAAAAATATGGCAAACTTTAAGGGAAGCCACAAATACACAAAACGCTAAAGACAAACAGGACATAAGTAAACTTTGCATTGACGGAAAAATTATTGACACCTCAAAAAACCCCAAGCTCGTTGCGGATTACATCAATAATTACTTTACAAATATTGGTTCAAATCTTGCTTCTCGTCTACCAAATTGTGGGAATGCTCTACCTGCTGAAGCAGAACTTCAATTTCCCAAAAGAAGTTTCAATTTTCAAACTGTGTCAGTGGAAGAGATTCTAAAAATAATGAATTCCTTAAAAAACACTTCTTCTGCCGGGGTTGATGGAATAACAACCAAGATTTTGAAAACGCTGTCTACGGAAATTACATTTCCCCTAGAATACCTAATTAACCTTAGCATCAGTCAAGGACACTTCCCCTCGAACCTGAAACAAGGTATCGTTATTCCCATACATAAAGCAGGTAACAAGACAGACATAAACAATTACAGACCTATAACTCTACTGACCAGTCTATCCAAAATATTTGAAAAAATTATCAATGCTCAGTTGGTAAAATTTCTGGTGAGCCATAAAATACTCTCAGAAAATCAGTACGGGTTCCAAGAAAACAAGAGTACCTCAGACGCTATTGCCGCCGTAACTGACTTCATTGTAAAAAACCTCGATAAAAGCAAAAAATGTATTTCCATATTTTTAGACCTTTCCAAAGCCTTTGATACAATATCACACAGTAAATTAATAAACAAACTTCAAATAATCGGTATTACAGGCAACGAACTTAACTTTTTTAAGAGCTACCTTGATGACCGCAAGCAACAAGTGAAAATAATGAACACACTTAGCAATCAGTGCTCAACTCACTATGGGATACCTCAAGGTAGCATATTGGGACCGTCTTTGTTCCTTTTATATATCAACGACTTATGTAACATTAACATTCAGGGAAAAATAGTTAGTTTTGCCGATGACACTGTTTTACTATTTGAAGCTGACACTTGGAAAGCTGTTTACAAAAAAACTGAAACGGATATAAACATTATAAAAAAGTGGTTAGATACAAATACGCTCACATTGAACACCGAGAAAACTAAATATGTCACATCAAGCATAAATATAATAGGTCAACCTCGTGATGACGCCTCTATTAGAATACACACATGTTTAAATTCCGATGAATCTTGTCAGTGTCTCTACATTGAGCGCACTACACAGATGAAGTATCTCGGCCTCACAATTGATCCATATCTCAAATGGAATATTCACACTCAAATAATTGCAAACAAAATAAGAAAAACCATGCATTTTTTTAGAACGATACGAAACTTTCTCGACTTACAACACTTGAAAATGATTTATTTTGCAGTCTGTCAATCCATTATTGAGTATGGTATCATAGCATGGGGAGGCGGTACTGCATCAGCACTAGACCCAATCATAAAGGCACAGAAAACTATTATAAAATTAATTCTTAGACTACCTCTAATTACAGATTCGAACTTAATCTTTAATATTATGAATGTGTTTGATGTTCGGCAGATATACGCAAAAACAATCCTCACTCATCTATTCACAAATATACATAAATACTATGAAAAAAGATTAAATACTCGCTGCATTCGAAACAATAACAAAGAATTACTACAAATTCCCATAACTCATACTACTTTTGGTCAACGTAGCTTCAGATACCTTGCAACAAGACTTTACAACATTCTTCCAATTAGTATAAAAAAATGTGATTCACAAAAAAATTTAAAAAAAAACATAAAAGTTTGGATAAAAAATAATGATAGGGCATTTACCGGTGCACTCACCCAAATTCGAAATTAGTAATGAACCAATGCTGTCACTATTGCACCAATGTTATTGTTATTATTAATGCAACCAATCTATTGTGCGATTATTTTCTAATATAGGTGTAGGTATTTTCACAGAATTATAAATTGACGTAAAATTACTGCCTCAACACAGGCTAGCCTAGTGAGGCAGGTTACGAGAAACCTACGTTTATAATTATAAATCTCTATTAAAAAAAAAAAAAAAAAAAAAAAAAAAATGTTTGCAATAATTTGTGTAAGAGTTTTCCAAGCTTGGAATTTTCGTATGCGGAAATATTCGTATACGGAGTCTTTGTGTGGAGTTTCATGTGTGCGGAGTTTTCCGAAAGCGCAGTTAACCATGTGCGGAATCATCGTGTACGGAATAATCACCGAACCTGCGGAAAGTACCCCTTATCGGAGGGGGTGGGGAAGAGGCGATTTGCCAAGGAGAAACACTTCCTGCCCTGTTTCAAAAAGAAGAACAATTCGTGAATAGGTAAAAATAAAATTTACACGTGTGTGGAGTTAGTTTGGTGGGATTTCTCGCCAAAGATTTAATGGCCGCTTGCCAGACTTTAAAAAAGTGCAAGTAGAATCAAAAGGGACACCGCGGAACAAATAACTAACGGAGCGGTTCATTATTGTTTTGTGTTCTTGAAAGCGATTACCATTTCTCAGTGTAATGTTTTGTCACAACTCACAACTTGGCGCTCGCAATGTTTTTACTTTCTCATCTTTATGTATTTGTGTTCACCGGCATATTTACGTTTCTTAGAATGTATTCATCTCATTCGGATATCTACGGTTCTAACTGATTATTTTTTTCAAAAATGACCTTTGAATGGCAAAGCATTTCTTTTGCTCATTTCTACACCCAAAATAATTTTCAGAACCATCTGTATTTTATTTTCGTAGATGTATGTATGACAAAGTACTATCATCAAGCATTTTAAATAATCATTTATTTTACAATGTTCTATCATCAGTTTAAACTCTCTATTTGGTTTGTATTTTGTATCTGACAGTTGATCGTTACCACGAGGCACATTGTAACCCTAATTCTGAGGTTTCCAAGTTTTGCAAGGACGATTGTTTGTAATCTAATTAACTTCTTTTCTTTATTTTGAGGTTCAATCTTGTGTAAATTATTTTAATTGCATTAGGGAAATAATAATAACGTTATATAATATAATTAGCGCAGTTTTGGGTCATTTCACTTAAAAAATGTAATTTGAACCTTTTCCAATGAATTATCACGCCCTAGCTGGTTGCATTTGGTTCTATTTTATGTTAGGTAGATTCGTTTATACGTCGTATTTAAATATTTTCCTTTAAAATATGTTCAAATAAAATATTTTACACAAGATTCAATCTCGAAATCAGAAATTGGTAATTTGATTATGAAATATGAGTGCATATCTTTGCAAACTCTGACTCCTCATATCTCAGAACAAGGTAAAGTGAAGTTAGAACCGTATCCAAATAAGGTGACGATTTTACTACTATCCAACCTCCTTCCCCTCCCTCCAATTCTAACCTCACAATATTACCGATAAAAAGGGATGCTAGTCGGCACAGTTTGCGGTATAAAAAACTACGATTTTACGTGATTTTAGATTTTCACGGCCAAAAGTATTATAGTGATTTATTTTTGGGGTATTATGCTGAGTTGCGCTACCTCCTTTTTAGCCGAGATAAAAAGAAGCAAGAAGAGACAAGAACAGACTAGAAGAAAGAAGAAGAAATACTAAGATATAAGAAAATGTAGGATAAAGCAGGACTAGCCAACAATATGTGAGAATTTGAAAGAAGATACAGTAAAAACAAAGGTGAGTTAGGAAAACCCAAGAAGAAGCCAATTTTAGACGATAAGAGACAAGTAAGAAGCAGAGCCGAATAGAGACGAGAAGATCCAAGAAGAGACAAAGACACTCAAGAAGGAGCAAGAAGAGACCAGAATATTCAAGAAGAGATAATCAGAGACAAGAAGAAATAAGAAAAAGCAAGAAGGGACAAGGAAAGTCAAGAAGAGACAAGCAGAGCCAAAACAGTCAAGAAGATGCAAGAAGAATCGAGAAGAGGCAAGAAGAAGGAAGACATAAAGAAGGGGAAAAGATATATAACGCTTAATCCATTCCTTTATTCCTGCCCATCCTGAATTCCAATATTGACTTATTAGATTGCCATGTATACTGTATACCGGTCGATTAAACCTCCTTCCCATCCTTAGGGCCTCCTAACGTGTTCCATTCCTAACAAATCACTGCCCTCTGGTGTGCCGGTCTCACCGGGACAGGAGTGCTCCTGGCCGGGGTGGTACTTTCGTATCGTATCGTAAGTTTCGGACCGCATTGCAGTGTCCATCATCAGGGCAGATGTATAATCGATTACATGTAGAAATTGGAATACTAATAAAATTATAATTTTCGGTGTATTCCTGTTGGAAAGATCTGCTTTTAGCTTCATAAAACTAAGTGCTAGTATGTACCAGAATATACTAAATAGACAATTACTTAATTGCATTCATCTTAAATTAATCACCATGCTCTTATTTTATTTATGTAACCAGATGTTTCTAGAAATCAATTGTTCTGCCACATCTTCGTAAATACTTAAGAGGGAATAACCAGACTCAACCGGAAAAATGTCATTTTTAAATCAAATTCTAGACGTATGGACTCTTTTCTACAAAAAATATAATTTATTTCGGAAGATTGTTATTTTATCTAGTAAAGTTATACTTAGTTTAAATATTGAAAAATATGCTTATAATAAGGTTATACCATGGATGGTTGGCAGATTTGTTAAATTTTCAAACAAAATGCTATATTACACAACACACATTTCAAATCATATAATCAATCATACAGTAAAATAAATCAATAATTTATCTAGGAAATTTACTGTCAAGAATTTTAAATTTAGTTGAAATGAAATCATTAAAAAACAAATCTGCGAACGTGTTGGCGCCGAAAATACTTACATAATATACAACACATAATTCAAATGATATCAGTCATATAGCTAAATAAATCGATAAATTATCTAAAAAAAGCTGCTAATCGGAATTTTAATTTTGTGTTCAAATAAATTCAGAAGAAAACCGCGCACGTGTTTTGTGACGAAAATACTTCAGTTTGTCTATTTATTTGCGATCTCACAAACTAATATATTTCAGATTTTTTTGGACACTTTTTTTGCTTAGACATTATTGAAAAAAGTATATAAACCTATCATCAAAAAATAATTACAAAAATCACTTAATTTTAATCATTATATCATCACGTGTTTGAACATTTTTATTTTTAACTTGAATGTAGGTACCTTTATATTTAAGCAAATTTGAATAAAATTAAATCGATATTGAGTTATTATTTAAAAATCCTGGTACTGGTTTCTTTGATGGATTATTAAAAATTGTGCTATTACCCTGCGCATTTTCTACGAAATTTGAATTCTCGGCTGCTGGTTAGTGGGCCTTAAAAATGAAGTGTAAGTGTTTACAAGGATGTGGCATTTATCTGTATATATATTAAGATTATAACTATAACGAATTGATGGTTCGTAGTTCGGAAGTCTGTAGCAATGTACGCAAGCGGAATGTGGCGTCTTTGCCAATTATATGTATATTACCTACCGCAATACACTTGCCAAATAATATGACGTCTTCATAATTCAGGACAAAAACTGAGGAACATCTATTACAGATTACAGGGTCGCTTTACAAGGCAGACTTCTCTCCTTAAGTTGGCGTTCTCAAACAAAACCAGTACTACATTGATTAAAAAAAATATCCCTGTTCCACTGTTTATTGGTAATTCGGACTGGTTTTAACCTGTTACAACTGTAACCACATTATTTTAGAATATTTATACTTATTTGGGTTGTATACGATGGCGTAACATAATATATGTTTTGGAGTGTTGTAAACAGGCTGTAACATAATAGTAGTAAAATTAAATATGTACTCGTCTATAGGTACAAACTACAAATAACCTAACTATGTTTAAAAATCCCCTACTGCCATCATTATGAGATGGAAGATGTTGCTAGACTTCGCCAGCAGATTTAAAAAAAAAAGTGAATACTTCACAAGAGTCCAAACTGATCACGTCTGCAGCCAGTGAGACTGTTGCTTCCTTAATGTTGTGAGGCTAAAGGTTTTTCAATCAAATTTTCAATTCCGAATGGTGGTCCTACATCAAGGCGATACTGAGAGTATCTTCCACTCTAATTCAACTCTAATGAATTGAATCCACAACTTTTGCAAAACTGCCCTATTGATTTTGATTGAATGGATTGGACATTATTAATAATTATTATTTCTTTTCATACATGCCATTGCGCACTCTTTGATCGCTCTAAATTCTAAATAATAAATTATCAATTGATTAATATTACGTTAATTAATTAATGTAACAATCGAGGTATTAATTAATGCCTATGGTCTTTTAGTTCGTCCTTTGTGTTTCTTTTCCGACACCCACCTAATTTCTAGTTCTAGTATACTGACTAATGCTGCCATCTAACAATGCCAAATTCACTGTCTACGTCTACACTGTCTACTGATCTTAATACTCGATTATTATCTTAATTTCAAATCGTAAATCTCTGTGTTTCCTCGTTCCTACAATATGGGTCTTTTCAAGACCTGGGTTGTCCCCTCTCGTACATTTATAGATCCTCCACACAGTATCACCAAACTAGATATAGGAAATAATGATTTCTTCAGGGCCTCGTGCGTGGAGTTTTTTTTAAATTTTGAATCGAGTTGAATTTTTACATAGAACAGAATATCGTCGCCTTGGAGCGAAAAAACACATAAATTTTTGGTAAAGATTATTTAGATTTGTCAAAGTACCTACTTAATTTTGAACCTCGATTGTATGAGTAAAATCGATAACTGCGTGAAAAATCCAAAAATCGGTTTATTTGACGGTTAAAATCACTAACAGCACAGAATCTGATTATTTTTATTTTCCGAAAGTCGTCAAAGCTCTTACATATTTATCGTATACGAACTATCCACTGTAAATAGATATGTTATTTGATCATTATACAATAATAAGACAACTTTTAAAGTTTTTTTTCGCGAATGTAACTTTTTTATAAAACATATCGAGTACATAAACTAACTAATTCTAATTAGGTAAGTTCGAGTACTATTCTAATAGCTAGTTATATTTCCTAAAAACACCAACACTAAAACAGACCAGAAAGAAAACATTAAGATGAAACAGGGCGGCGTTTTGTCCATATCAGGTATTCCCCAATTTCTTCTCTGTATTTTGACACTACTGCAAATATTTTTGATAAAATATAGATATGGACCAGTAGCGTGTCGGTGTGTTTTGCTTTTTTTTGATAAGTTACTTCTTACAGGAGTTAAAACCCTCCAAAAATAGTTAAAAATTAACTCGTTTGAACGCCATCAACAGACGTTCAGTATTCAAACTAATTAATGTATTTTCTAAAAAGCGAAACATACAGACATAGAGGTGTTTTCTTCTCATACATTTCAGTAAAAAAAACTTGAAAATAGGTGCAGTTTTGGAGGAGAAAAATGGGGAATACAAAACATTGATTTTAACGATTTTATTTCGGTGTTATCAACCTGGGGTGCACTTGTTCCTTTCGCTCAGTATTCGGGGGAGTGAGACTGACAGTGACAGCAACAGTTTGATAAAATTTCTTAGCGACCGGATTGCGTATTTCCTTTTCCGTGTTCAATACGAGGCAACCGTGCCTCGAAATCAACACGGGTTTGTAACGCCATTTTTCCTCCAAACCCGTGTCCAGTAGAAGGCAAGCGGCATCCTACTGTCCACGGGTTTGTAACGCCAATTCCCTTCCCAAACCCGTGTTCAGTACGAGGCATGTTAAGTGAATGCATTATAGACAAGTTTATTACCCGTATTTATAACAGCAGAACATGGAAAGAAATGTATTAGAATAATAATTATTCTATTAATAATTATAATTGACAACCCGCTAGACAACTCCTGCTTTGCCAAACAAACCATTCAAAACCTGGGATGTTTTTAAAAATTATGATGACATGCGAGTTTATTTTAGAGAATTTATTTTATAAGATTGGTACTATAAAGTATTATAAGTACTATATTATAAGGTGTTTTTATTTATTTTATTGGTAAGGCTGTTTGCGTTTTATTGGCCATCCATTATATTGTGCGTGTATGCACATGCTTCCTTTATTTATGTTATTATCACGTTTGGAAGACGCGTGCCTCGTACTGAACACGGGTTTGGGAAGGAATTGGCGTTAGGCCGGACCCACACATGCGGGATTTGCCGAGTGCCGATTAATCGGCAAGTGCCAAGTGCTCGGCTTCGTATTCGCCAAATAGTGAGCATGTCTTGCGGGCCTTGTCCGAATGCCTAGTATTTTATGGGAACCGACATCATGCCGAGCGAGGCGAGCGAAGCGAGCACTGACAATCTGTGCTCGGCGATTTACGAGCATCCATCCCCACTACTCGCGATTCGGCAAATAATCGGCTCGGCACTCGGCGAGTCCCGCATATCTGGACGCGGCCCAACCAAACCCGTGCACAGTAGGATACCGCTTGCCTTCTACTAGACGCAGTGGACACGGGTTACACGGAAAAGGAAATACGCGACCGGGTTCCCCCAAATATATCCTAGTTAATATTTTGACCGGAGAATTGAGTTTTTTCATATACAGATGAACTATGTATATGAAAATGTTCCCATCTTCTTCCTCCAAACACTTGCTCGACTTAGTTTATGATCCTGAGATTCTACATCTACGTGCTCCATGATTCATAATAATAATAAAGAATAACATACAAAGTTTCATAATGTAAAATACACAGACGGACTTAAATTAATTGAATAACAAACCTCCCGCTCAGTCTGCAAGGTGCAAGGTATCGTTCACTCGCTGCCAAACACATTTTGATGTAAGACATACATAATTGCATGAATTCGTGGTATAGATTAGGCGCCTACATTATATTGTATAATCTCATTTTATCAACATTAAATAATAATAAATACTTGTAAAAAATTGTGATTATTTCATGCAATTTGGTTTTCCGACAAAACTGTCACCGTCATGGGTGGCTTCGTGGTTTTTCCTGTTCCGGCTCTATTACAGGGAGATAAGTCGTTGATGTAAAATAATAAATACGACGTGTAATAAAGTTTATGCGAGTATTGAGACAATTCACCGAAATCTTAATATACGCGGACGAGTAGGTACCCACCTAGTGTCTTCCGCGCAATATGGAACATGGTTTCAATTCTCACTTATTACACTAGGGCGATACTGAGAGTATCTTCCACTCTGAATAGTGCCGCAAATATATATAGTAATACCTCACAAGAGTCTCAGCTGCTCCCGTCTAGAGCCAGTGAGACTATGGCATCTCCAATTGGGGTATGTTGTGAGGCTGAAGGAAGTGGGGAGGGGAAGGAGTTGAGAAGAGGAAGGTGAGGAAGTACCTGGCTATTCAGATTTGGTCACCAAACACGGCTAACGCCATTTCAAGCAGCGTTTCTGAATGGTGGTCTTATACCAGGGCGATACTAAGAGTATCTTGCACTCTGGCACATGCCGCAAATATACTATACATTATTTTAAATTAATAAATTGTGAAATAACAATTCAAATAAAATTTATTTGCCCACGCCGGCATTCGATCCCGCGACCTTCGGATTGCGAGTCAAGACTACCGCTAGATAATTAGATACAATTACCGCTAGACCACGCCGGCCGTCGTTATACATATATTATTTTCAAAATTTTATTGTGAAATAGCACAAATTAATCAACAAATTTATTTGGGAACCCTGGGATTTGAACCCTCGACCACGGAGGCCGTCAGATATATTGTCTCTTCTTTTATATCCTTAAACATTTCGTATCAACTACCAGTCGCCAGTCTAATATACTGATGCCTGATAGCAGCACCTGATAAAAATAACAATTCCACGTATTAATTCCTCTCCAGTTTATTTACTGAAAATAGAATTATTACTTACGTCATTTTTATAACCCATCAACCTTTTCAAGCAACCGAAATCCAATGGTCTTCCTCCAATCGTTTTTCTAGCCGCGCTCCCTCACGGGTCGGTAAGGAATCGGCATAAACCTGGTACAGTGGGAATTCGGGCAATAAAAGTACGTCACACTGCTCACGTGCCGCACCGACCCATGCACTAGCGCCGATATATTTTGGAAATTATCGGTATCATGCTTTCTTACTGCACTCGGTTTATGTTGATTCCTTACCGACCTATGAGGGAACCGCAAAAGCTAAAAGTAGAATTGAATTTTCTATTTGTAACCTTCGATTGAATTTTAGATTGACCACTATTTTTACTTGAATTTGGTTGGCGGTTTTTTAGCTTCTCAACATGCCCAATTGGTGATGTCATAGTTCCACCGGATCCTGACAGCCGGGAACAGTTGGGACTCTTGCGTAGTATTCACATAAAAAATAAGCAAGATTAAACTTTAAATGTGATCTGTTTGCCAAAACATCGTCAACCTACATATCTATCTCTTCTCAAAATAAGATACTGGGGTAGGCTAAAAAGTAATGCACACATGCTTGTAAAACATGAACAAAAACAAATAGCAAGATCGGGCAAAAATTACATTGTAGTACGATTCTTAAGCTTCAAAATCATATTTATTTTTCCACATAGTCACCGTTAAGGCTAACGCATTTCTCCCAACGTGTAACAAGTTTTTTCATTACGTAACTGAAAAATTCTTCCGACATTTCTAGAATCCAGGACTTGACAGTTGCCTTCACCTCATCGTCCGATGTGTAATGATTACTGTTGAGGTATCTTTTGAGTAGAGGAAAAAAATAAAAATCGCAAGGCGAAAGATCGGGGGAGTAAGAATGGTGTGGAATCGGTTCAAATTTCAGGTTTTGCAGAGGCTCTAATCGAAACTGTTTGTTCTCGTCTGTGAAACGGCGTGGTACCCGTACATCGTCATTGTTTTCAACAATGAAGCTGTCACGTTCTTTGGATATTCCAAAATGGTTTGTGATACGCTTTTGCGTGATTCGCCGGTCATTGTGAATAAAATCATGGACGAGTTTGGATTATTTATCGTCTAAATCGATGATCGGACGTCTGCTGCGTGTTTCATCAACAATAATTGCTTTTCCAGGGTCACAATCATAACATTTTAATACCCATAGATTTACCAGTACCCTTATCAACATTAACATCCTTTAAACGACAATGAATCTCAGTAGGAGTTACTTTTTCAGCAGTTAAAAATTCGATAACGGCGCGCTGTTTATTTGCGTTGACTTAACACTAAAACATGTCTCCGTACTTCACTGGATGAATTCGACGACCTCAAACTTGCGCGTATGTATAGAAGTGGAATGTCACTTCCATATTCTACCTGACGCGCTTCTGAAGGTCATTTTGTTCGCGCTGTACAAGCATGTGTGCATTACTTTTCAGCCGTACATTATTTGAAAATGCATTTAAAAATGTTCAAACTGCTCGGACTACTAGAACCAAAGATCATAATCTCTTACTTATCCCTTTCGCTAAAACAATTTCTGGCCAAAGAAATTTTAGACACTTTGCTGCAACAAAGCTATATAATGCACTTCCACTGGCCTCTAGACAGAACACAACTTATTTTAAATATAAATCAGACATCAAGTTTTGCATCATCGTCCAAGACAGATCTAACAACAAATATTTTATCAAAAGAATTTATAGTCCTTTCCAATATAATATAACAATTTTTAACTTGGCAAACTTTAAACGCCGTTATGTGCCAACTATTTCAACTTGTTTCATTAACTATTGTGAACACCAATTTTATGCACTTTTATTAATATTATTGTTGATATGGAGGATATTAGAAAATTATCTAATACTAGCTGGGTTACCCGGCTTCGCTCGGGACAACATTCGAGATAGTTCTGGAATACTTTGCATCTTGTATTTTATGTAACCTTTATTTTATTTTCTATATTTTATGATATCTGTATTTTGTCAACTCTTTATTTTGTTTGTAATAAAAAAATGTGCTGCGTTATATGTAAAAGCCTTCGATCAGTACATCATACGTCAGTGGTAAAAGCCCTTTGGGCGTTTAAATAAATAAATATTATGACGCTGATTGCCTTTTATTTTAAACGTAATATATTGTGTAGGTATTTGTATTTTGTTATAAACTGTGCCAGCTCTCAACACAGGAGTTCCTAGTAAAACATACACGTATATGAATCCAAACCGTTGCAACCTCACCAATTGTAATCATCATCATCATTACATAGTATAAAATGAAGTCGCTCAAAATGGATATGCGCGTTAATCTTTTAAACTACGCAACGTATTTTCATACGGTTTTCACCAATAGATAGAGTGATTGAAGAGGGATGTTTATATGTATAATACATGTAAATTATATTAGAGAAAAGCCGAGAAATTCAAAGAAAACATGTTTTTGTGCGATTTAAAACGGCTGGCGGGCCGTACTATTATAGTCACTTTTGAAATTCGTTCTACGGAAGAAATTGGAAAATAGATGTCCTAGAGTAAGTAGGTATTTGATTTTCCCAGTGTTGAATTGAAAGCATTGTATAATTAGTGGCGATCGCTCGAATTGCATTACAATTGAATTACATAGTATAAAATGAAGTCGCTCAAAATGGATGTGCGCATAGATCTTTTAAACTACGAAACAGATTTTCATGCGGTTTTCACCGAGAAAAGCCGAGAAATTCAAATATTCAATTCAGGCAGCGGGCAGCGCGCAGCTGGCAAGCGGGTGGTGTGGATTTTATAAAGGTTGGGTAATGGCGTTGTGTTTCGTTAGCTACAGCAACGTGTGGCCGGGTCTGCTAGTACATAATAAAAACGGAAAAAAGTATATATTCATGACGAAAGAAAATTTAATTTAGAACTTGGCATGAGTTATCTATCCAACGAGTCTGCTAGGTCTAGTCAAAGTTTCGGGTCAACGTACAACTACTTATGGACATTAACATGGAAATATTTGGCCTAATATTGATCTATTATGTATGTATGTTTTTCACTAAATTCTACGAATTTTGCTATTCGACATGAAACTTCTTAGGCACCGTTGTGATTGTGCACTCGATGATTCGAAAAATAGTGGCACTAGAAAGAGACACACGCATACGTCTTTAGTATTTAGCCTGTGAGAGAATGAGATAGAATAATCAGTCTCCACTTTATGGGGAGCTTCGTAGCCTCCCCACTCTTGTCTACTTTAGCTTTCTGAAGGTTTCATTTCTACGAAAACGAGCGAAACTAAAAGAGACACATCTATAGGATTTAACCTGCGAGAGAATTAGAAATAGATCGAAAGAAAACTGAACTTGCCAATTTACATAAAACCTTTCGGCTCCTAGGCCCCACACAGGTAATTAAATTTGATTAGGGGGCATACATTAATTACGTGAGCATAAAAGGGGGGAGGGGGGGTCCAGCAAAATCTCACGTTACTTGAAAAGATTATATAAAATGGCCCAAATTTATATCACCAAGAGGGGGGGGGGGGGGGGGGGGGGGTTCGAGATTGGAAGAATAACTGCTCACGTAATTAATATATGCCCCCTTATCTGGTCAAATTACAGAATGAGCGCGCACCTAAACGGGGATACACAAATATGCTCTCGAAATATAACGTCTCCACTCTATCTAACCGGCGAACATACCTTGACCTAATGACCCTGTATAAAATCTGCAACAACGTTATCGACTGTCCTGACTTACTCAAACTAATTAATTTTAAAATACCACCCAGAACAGCTAGGCTTAACGACTTATTCCACATTAACCGGACACGTACAAATGCTGGTGTCAGGGATCCAATCAGAAGAATGTGCGAATTGTTTAATAAAAACCACAACCTTAAGGATTCCGATATATTTTTTGATACTTATAGCACTTCACTATACTTTTTATGTGCTTCTTTTTAAACAATTTTCGATTCATTATTAATTATGACTTAATTTTAAACATGTTTAAAAAATGTATTTGAAAATCTTTAATCAGTGAGAAATAGTTGGGGTGCAGGCGAATTCTCAAGTTATTGTTCATAATATTGTTTTGTTAATTATTGTCTGTATCTGTGTTTTCTCCTTAAATAAATAAATAAAAAATAAAATAAAAACATGTTTATGTACCTAACTATATAGAATAAGTTTATCGAAAAATATAAAACAAACAAAACAATAGGCCACTTGCATCACTTTTTTTAAAAAATTCCGGTTTTGGCAAATGTTCTAAGACATTCTGGTTTTTTTTATCGTATTTTTGAAACCCTGGCGATTTTTTTAAAATTTCAATCCGAAAAATCAGACCATTTTTTATAAACCGGAAAGACGGGACATAATTTTATAGGTGCGAAAAAACGATAATTACATAGCCGAAAATCATTTAAAAAAAGAACGTTTTCCACATGAATGGCACAGGAGAATAACGAGGCACCAAAAATATTAAATCTCATAAATATTTTTTTCCTTCATTCATCTTATTGATCATATATCATTATAATGTTCAACGTCTATATTACTAAATCAAATGTAATATACTTGTACTTGTAAATTATAATAAGAATATTATAAAATTTGATTTTGTTAAAATCCGCACCATTATCATTATATCTCTAAAACACGTACGGACAACGTAAAATGTACGGGGTTCTCTTCATAACATCTGTCAAAAATCAAACCAAATGATACGTTCGCAGAGAACAAACAATAAATCTAGTGAACGTTAAATGTCAAATTCAAAAATTCGCCTGAAATCAAAGTGATGCCATATAAAAAAATAAATCAGTGTGGAATTCTATAAAATTAATAGGAACATTTTCGGAGACGGGTAGTGACGTCTCGAGCCCAAATAATGGATTTATTTATTTAAAAATAAAAAACTGTACATTTCTAAAAAAAATTACTAACATTTTCGTAATCTTAGTAAAAAAAATATATCCACACGATTTTTTCCAAGTCGTTATAAAGTCCATGCAAGTGGCCTATTATGATTATCTTTTTTGCAGTGAGGTAAATGCATATATTTCAACGCTTTCACATCTCACGATAGAAACGACATTGCGCTGAAAATACTTGGATTGACTTTAAACAATGAACGCAGAATAAGCAGTGCGAATTTCCTAACGTTAGAGCTCACCGATCGTGAATAATTGCTCAACAAACACACAGATACTTCATTTTTAACATATTATGATGCTTTTAATATTTTCATTGGCAAATGCTAACATTGGGCATTTTTTCGTGTTTGCATTAATATTACGTGAATTATTATTTGATTCGGATAATGGCGTATAAGCGCATTATATAATATCGACATCGGCAGCGCGATGTTTGTTTCCAAGATGGACACATTTATCGCTTTTCACGGCCGGCGAGGTGGTGAGCTGGCGAGGCGTCACATACCGCTTACCGCGTGGCGGCCGCTAACTTTGCCCGCAGTATTTACGCTAGAGACATCTGTTGGCAGTGAACTGTAGCTCTCGGAAAAATGGTTCACTTCAAATCGTATAGATGTCACTAGCATATAAATATTCGGTAATAATTATTATTTTATCAAATAATTGGCTACCTGCTTATATTTTTAATCATAATTCGGGTCACTTTATAAATTGTTCAAAATAATATTTTCAAATTTATGTTTTTAAAATTAAAATTCATACTACGTATTTACGTAAGTAATAATAATAATTATTATTTTAATCAATTTGGGACATTTGAAATTTTAAGTTTTCACAGTATAAAATTAGAATATAAATAAATCATTACAAAATTAATATTTTTTTCAGTACAATTTTTTTTTTAATTTTCCTTTATTAATTTTTTTTTACATTAGCTCTACACAGGAGGCACTGAGGAAAATAATTTCCCTCAGGACCTATGTCATCTTAAGGGTTGCTGTGTGGAGGGTTTTTTTTTAAGGAAGGGAAGGATAATAAGTTCTGGGAAGGAAAAGGGTATGATGGGTTGGTGGGAATCTGGGGGTCAGTGTGTCCAGGAGTGAAGGATGTATGAATCCACCCTTTCAACTGCGGTGCAAGGCTCGAAAGATTCTGAAGAGGATAAAAGACCTCCCTCAGTCTCAATTTCGCACTTTGTCAATCAATAATAAAATATGGATTAATTGCTTGGGGAGGAGCAATAAACGCAGCTATCGCTCAAATAGAAATCGCACAGAAAACGATCTTAAAGGTAATACTTAAAAAACATAGACTAACCGATACAGATCAAATATATAAAAGTTGTGACGTACTAGATATTAGATAAACGCCAATTATATGTTAAAACACACTCCAACAAACACCAAATATCACTAATAGACCGGTTATACAAGCGGACAAAGAAAACATAAAAACTCTGACAGTAAACACTACCTTTGGACAAAGACACCATAAATACCATGCTATAAAGGCATTCAACAGGCTTTCACTTGAAACAAAAATTGAAGAAAACAAAAATAATTTCAGACACAAAATAAAAAAATGGATTAAAGAACAAAATAGACAATTTTACCAAAATTGTATAACATAAAAGGGCTAAAGTTCGGTGTTTGGGCTAAATTCCTAAAAAATAAAACTAGTTATTTTTATACTAATTTGGGGTCGGGGAATCCGAATCTGAAAGAATTAGGCGGCGGCAAGCAATATTAACTGAATTACACGACTTTAAAAAATTTTATACACATACAGGAAAATAGCCATTTTGGAAGCATTTTGATTCCTAGAAAATCAAACTAGTTATTTTTATACTAACTATGGGCCGGGGAATCCGAATCTGAAAGAATTAGGCGGCGGCAAGCAATATTAACTGACTTACACGACTTTAAAATTTTCTATACACACACACATGAAAATAATCATTTCGGAAGTATTTTGACACACTTAGTACAAAGATCATAGAAAAACAAGATAACATAGATGTTTTTACCACACAAAATTAAGTGTTGCCATTAAGCAGTAATATTAATAAGGTAAAATAACATGTTTATATTTTAAGTACTTATTTTTTATATTTTATAAATTTTACTCACTTTTGTATCACAAACCATGTTACATAAACCCGGCGTAGCTGCTAAACTACTTGAAAACAGGGATGTTTTTTTGCCGTGACGCGAGCAGGCGGTATAAAGGGGCACAAACCATGTTACACAAACCTAGCGTAGCCGCTAAACTACTCGAAAACAGGGATGTTTTTTTGCCGTGACGCGAGCAGGCGGTATAAAGGGGCACAAACCATGTTACACAAACCTAGCATAGCCGCTAAACTACTCGAAAACAGGGATGTTTTTTTGCCGTGACGCGAGCAGGCGGTATAAAGGGGCACAAACCATGTTACACAAACCTAGCGTAGCCGCTAAACTACTTGAAAACAGGGATGTTTTTTTGCCGTGACGCGAGCAGGCGGTATAAAGGGGCACAAACCATGTTACACAAACTTAGCGTTAGGTTAGGGACGCGAGCAGGCGGTATAAAGGGGCACAAACCATGTTACTTTTACCGCTTAGCTGGACTCTTATATGATCCGCGTACCCGACAGGAACCCTTCGAGACAAGCGAGTTTGACAAGGATACGACGGACGAAGAAGACTTGGTCGATTTATAAGGTATGTTTTTCTGCTGTTTTTTCTGCTGTTATCTTTTTTCATATTGATAAATATTTTTGAGAGCTGGTAACACTGCCGGCACATGTTTTTGTATATTTCTTGTTTTTCTATGATCTTTGTACTAAGTGTGTCAAAATACTTCCGAAATGATTATTTTCATGTGTGTGTGTATAAAAATTTTTAAAGTCGTGTAATTCAGTTAATATTGCTTGCCGCCGCCTAATTCTTTCAGATTCGGATTCCCCGGCCCATAGTTAGTATAAAAATAACTAGTTTGATTTTCTAGGAATCAAAATGCTTCCAAAATGGCTATTTTCCTGTATGTGTATAAAAAATTTTAAAGTCGTGTAACTCAGTTAATATTGCTTGCCGCCGCCTAATTCTTTCAGATTCGGATTCCCCGACCCCAAATTAGTATAAAAATAACTAGTTTTATTTTTTAGGAATTTAGCCCAAACACCGAATTTATTCCCATAAAAGAATAAAACATATACACGCAACACACAAAACCAATATAAAACACGTAACACTCACAAACACACAAAACATAATATACGCCGATTTTCATTTAATTATATATATATTTTTTTTAGTTTGTTAGTTTAATATAATTTTAATTTTTGATCTCTATTTTTAGTGTTTAAATTTATCTTTATTTTAAATGTTTTTTTGTTTCTTCACCAACTTTGTATATTTATTTTTTTTTCAAACTGTATTATGAATAAAGTATTATATTATAAAATGGGGACCTCAGCACGGGTAAACAACCCAGTGAGGGCAACATTACTGGAATGTACTAGAAACATTGTAAAATAATTTATCAACAATAAAACAAAAATTTAAAAAAATCAGTCTCTCTCGATCCTGCCCACCATGCATTGGCCGCACAGACTTGGACAAACCTCACCCCATGAACCCGGGCATCCCTGCTAAGTCACCAAACGTAGCGAACCACTTGGGGTTACCTATGGCAGAGGTGTTGGTTATCCAATAAATGGTTCATTCATTGCTTTGATGGTTAAATAATTTGTGGATTTTTTTTACTACCATGCTAGGCACATGCCCATGTTACGGTAAATTCAATCCATTACAGCATTACAGTGTCCATCGTCATATGGGCAGATGTGCAGTCGATGATTGTGGTGAAGTGTAAACTTGGAAATGTTGCCAGCTCCAATCCTCAGCTGGTATTGCAGTATATTTTAAAATAGTTTTCTACATTTAGTTTTGGTGAAGCCATCAATTAATTGCAGTATAGTTTAAAGTGTTTTTTTGCGTTTAGTTTTGTTGTAGACATCAATTACCGAATATCAAGAACTATTGAGCTTAGCCCCACCGTCTTCATTCAATCTTCTTCGGATAGGTTTGCACCCATTCATAAGCATTCACTTCACCACCATCTTAAATTACAAATAAACGTGGCATAACACCCCAAAAATGAACCACTTTAATACTTTTGGCCGTGAAAATCTAAAATGGTAACTATTTAAATAATGATGAATATTCTGTAACTCTCATTTTGTGTTAATTTTTACCCTTTAAGTTTTTATTTTATTTGGGCTAAAACCAAAGGAACAGAAACCAATTAAAGAAACGAATTCTAATTTACTTCGGTTATCTGAGACACCAATCCATTTAATTGGGACAAATTCTTATCTGATGTCGATGCAAAATGTTTTTCAGTAAACGAAATTTAGTTAAGAAGGACGGCTGTGCGGTATAAGGTGCGGGGGTTTTATAGTTTTTATTATTATCGCCTTTGATTAAAGTTACTTTCCGAGTGGTTACTCAGCATTTTACTCAGAGGTTGTGAAATACCCCCTTTTATCTTTTTTTATATGACAAAGCAGTAGAGTTTCGACTATCGGAAACCAGTAGAACTAAGACACCCCTGTTTGGAGTGATATTAATGGTTTGTTTGTTTTGCGTTGTTTCAGTGCGCAGAGTTTGCGAAGGTGGGAGCGTCAGTGGCCACGACGCCGTGCGATGTTGTGGAAGAGGCCGATATTACATTCTGCTGCGTGGCGGACCCGCAAGCTGCTAAAGAGGTACTTTTTTTTTCTATAGCTCCCCACAGGAGGAAAATATTTTCCCTCAGGGGATCCCCTATCTTTGGGGATATTCTTTGTGGAAGGTCTTTTAAAGGAAAGGAAGGAGAGGAAGTTTTGGAAAGGATAAGGGATGGGTAGGAATCTGGGGGTAAGTGGATAGGAATCTAGGGGTTAGGAGTGATGGGCGTATGAATCCATCCCTCCTACCGCGGTGCAAGGCAATGTTCCAAAAGAGTTCTGCTTGAGTTGTCACAAGGTCTCCCTCAACCAGTCTCTCCCGATCCGGCCTGCCATGAAGCTGGTGGGCAGACAAATATGCTGCCAAGTCCCAGATAAACCTCACCCCATGAACCGGGGCACCCCTGCTAATGTTCGCAAATGTAGCGAACTACTTGGGGTGACTTATGGCAGAATTAATCCAACTGGTTATCCGGCCCGGCGGTACCCATACCCGCCTCCCAAATTGAAAATATGTACTCAACTATAATATACGTTTTTTAACTTTAATTTATCTCTATGCCATTTCTCTTATTCTATACTATCAGACCTCTTCTGAATTTTCCACAAGGGTCCTTGGTTCTTGGCCCGTTTCAGCTTTTTATCAAATTGTTATCAGCCTCCAACCATAAAAGCATGACTTTGACAGTCTATTCTCGGCCCGTTTCAGCTTTTTTTCAGAACAATTTCAGTCATCATCTACAAGAGCATGTTTATGACAGCTGATTTTCGGTCTGTTTCAACTTTTGAATAAATAGTTATCAGTCACCAACCAACCATGAGGGCATGACTTTGGGACAGCCAAATCTCGGCCTGTTTCATTACAAAAGCGTTTGTTTTTAAATAGCGCTTGTTTGTTTGCAAATATTGTTTTTTTTTTTTTTAAATTTCACTTTATTCATTGTTGTGGTGGTTGATAATAATACAATCTTCACAAAACAGACATGTTGTCATTTTGTACTTATCATAAAGCTGACCGCGGCAGTGAATTAGCTAGCTTCCACTGACCCAGCCAACTGCACACATCAATAAATTATATAACACGACATTTTGGAGGTGGGTTTGAGTACCGTCGCCCCGGGTTTATTGGATAAGCAACTCCCCTACCATAGGTCATCCCAAGTGGTACGCTATGTTTGGTGACTTAGCAGGGGTTCCCGGGTTCATGAGGTTGTTTGTGAGGTGAGGTTTGTTTAGGTATTGGCAGCTAACGCGTTTACCTACCTACTGTGTGGTGGGTCGAATCGGGAGACTGGTTGAGGGAGACCTAACCTAACCTATACCTCTTCAGCCGGACTCTCTCGACTTGCACTGCAATGGAAAGGATGGATTCATACATCTGTCACTCCTGTTCACATTGACCCACAGATTCTTACCCACCCCTCATATATTTTTCTTCCCAGAACTTCTTCTCCTTCCTTTCCCTAAAAAGACCCTCCACACAGCATCCCTAAAGATGAAATAGACCCCGAGGGATTTTTTTTTCCTCAAGGCATCAGTGTGTAAAGCTAATGTAAAAAAAAATCTGTTTGCTTGATCATAAATTTCAAGACTAATTATCCATTATTCGAACAGATGGTGTTTGGTAACTGCGGAGTACTGCACTGCAGATCCCTGGAGGTTAAAGGCTATGTTGAGATGACCTCTATAGACTCAGACACCTCTCACGATATCGTAGAAGCCCTCACGGACCGAGGCGCCAGATATTTGGAAGCACAGGTAACTTCACTTCAAAATTTATCATATATATATATATATATATATATATTTCTTTTACAGAAGGCGACATTCATCATGTCCAGCACGTTGAATTGAAATTGGTACCATCAGCTTCCCCTTTGGGAACCTTGAGAGTGTCGAGGTTTTGTGAACTTTATCCACTCGAGTGATGGAGATTTCCGGGTGTTGAATGTATGAATTGTTTAATGCAGTTTAACCCTTAGGAGCCGGCAAGAAATTTCAATAAATGTAATGTTTCTCCCTCTGTAATCCCTTACAGAGATATTTGTCTTTATTATTAGCACTGGAACTTATCTCAGAACTATGTTATTTGATTAAAAGACTTTGGTTCTTTGAAATCACAGTGACTGTTTATTGTTATTATGTACAATACAAATATGGTTTAAGAGGACACACATCCTTATAACTCGCTAGCTAGATTTTGTTTGGCGAGCTCCTGTAATTAGAATGACTTGTCTATCTCTGATCAGCCATCTTCGGCACACGTTGTAACCTACACCATGTGACCCGAGCATAGCATAAACAACAAGGGGTCGTCCATTAATCACGTGATGTTTTTTTAGCAACTTTTTAACCTCCCCCCCCCCTGGTGATATGTGGTGAGGTTTTAGACTAACCCCCCCCCCCCAAAATCACGTGTATTTTTTTTAATACTTACGGAGTATTTTGAAATTTTCAGAATATTATCACGAAAAATAAATACACGTGATTTCTCATTGTACCCACTCCTCCCCCGTCATGATATTTCGTGATTTTTTCCGAACCCCCCCCCCCCCCTTTCGAGCCTCACGTGATTAATGGACGACCCCCAAAACAATGACAGAACTGATCGTAACTAATATTCTGAAATATTACAATAAATAAAAAGATATTTTAGTTAAAGCCAACACATATACAATACTATACTTAATAAAGTGACATATTCTTGTTTGTCTGTAACTAACCCAGTAGAGATATCCGAAGACAAAATGAGTGTACAAGGTCCACACTGCAATTTCATTGCTTCATACCATGTATAGGCACGATTCTTGAAAACTGCAATTGCAGGGCTCTAGGAGTTAAAGCCAATGAATTCACCTAGTTTTCACCGTTCAACTGACATTTTTCAGTTTACAAAAAAAAAATATTAAAATCTTTAAATTGTAATTATTTTTATTTATAAAAATCACCTAAATTTGGGTATTGGGTAGGTATCACTCGAGTGCTTGTACATTGCAAAAAGTTGCTGAAGAATTTATTTATGCCCAATGTTCTGGTACAGTATCTATTTTAGGTATTTGTCAGGTTTTTTGCTGAATTTTTTTTTCTTAAATTTCGTTCACGTGGAAATTTGTTGATTTGAAATTTTGTTTTTGAAGTCCTGCGGATTTTGAATAAACTGAACTGGGTTCTAAAGTATTTGTTTTTTTGCGTTCAGATCCAAGGCTCCAAGACGGAGGCGGAAGAAGGAACCCTGATAGTCCTGGCCGCAGGAGACAGAACACTATTTGATGACTGCCAATCCTGCTTCGAAGCCATGAGCAAGAACTCTTTCTATCTCGGTAAGACCTCTGTAATTTAATATCTCCCTTTTTTGGTGTATTCGTTATTTAATACAATTTATTGATTTCCACATTTAGGGGGTGTTACATCACCTAGCAGAGTGAATAGCTTTTTGCTGGCTACAAATAATATAAGTATAGTGAGCAAATAATATTCTTGTTGCTAAACATTCACTGTAATATCAACAGTTTCGAAGAACAATGTCGAATCTGCTTTAAATCGAAAATTGTTTTGTTTGCTTATTTTAATTTCCTTTTGATGATAAAGTCTGTATTTTAGGAATATTTCATGAAAAATACCTATCAAAGGCGGTCCGTGAGTTTTCAGTCAGCTAGAGTGCTAAGATTGAAAAATGCAATGATATTGTTGCAGTGAAAATGATTTTTTTTTTCAAAATATCTATATTTTGTATGAAGATTTTCAGGATTCTTTCAGTTTGGGGATGCGTCGCATCCACATTTCAGTATGTCTTCATACAAAAAGTTGAAATTTTGAAAAAAAATAAAATTCGTTTTCAGCTACAACATCATCAATAAGGTCGAATTTTTCAATCTTAGCACTCTAGCTCACTGAAAACTCACGGATCGCCACTGATACACATGTATATTTTTTTCTTAAATGCTACATTTGTTGATCTTAAAAACAGTAAAAACGCAGAAACAAACTTAAAGCCTCGATTACATTGAGCGAGTTTACAAGCTACTAGTTGGCGAATTCACTATCCGCTGGTATACTCGCTCAGTGTAATCATATTTACTGGCTAACTAGCAGATTGTGAGCAATTTACGAAAAAAGTTGAAAGGAGGGCTACTATGCTCGCTACTCGCTATCGTGTGGGCTTGTTAGCTAGTATACTAACCTTGTGTCATCACAGTTGCTAGTGAGCTAGCTGCGAGTATCTCAGTTTTCTACAAAATGTCCATAGAATTAGTTCACTCGAGAGATGTTATTGAGTCGTAGCTAGTTCGCTACCGAGCAAGTGGAAAGTTTTGAGTGTCATCATCACAATCGCACTCGCCGATTCGCCCGATTTTAAACATGCTGGCTAGTAGCTTATAAACTCGCTCAATGTAATCTAGGCTTTAAACAGCTCTACTGCAAAACTACAAATCACACATCCGGCATTGTTCTTCTGGGACCGTCTAACATATTATTTGTGGATAATTTTTTGTTACACGAAGAGTAAATTTACAAGTGGACCAACGACTCGTTTTATTGTAATATTATAATTATAGGATTCATAATTTCATGTCAGCTATAAAACAACGGACCCTTGAAAAATCATAAAATCTGACTTTACTTTTCAAGATTAACCCTAATAAATTCAAACTAATTTTCTGTTAAAAAAATATTACGAAAGTATTTAACACGTTTATACAAAAAAAATGTTATATTGTAGGCATGCATTATCTATTCATTTGCAGTTCCATTTTGAAGAGGACAACTTATAAAATAAAATAAAAAGTTGAACATTCCTGGGTTATGAATAACCTGATCATCTTTGAGAATTGAAGCATGAGTTCCAAGTTTGGAGATGTTTATTTATGAATTATGTGTACAATTTGGTTGCAGGCGAGATCGGCAACGCGTCCAAGATGAACCTGGTGCTGCAGGTGATCAACGGCGTGGTGCTGGCGGGGCTGGCCGAGGGCATGGCGCTGGCCCACCGCGCCGGACTCAACCAGCGAGACCTCCTCGAGGTGCTCGACCTCACCAACCTCTCCTGTCGCACCATCATGGAGAAGGGAAGAGGTAATTCATTATATGTTATGACTGCTCCAATGGAAGAGATCTGCTTGCATGATGATGATGAGTTCCAGGGACACATGGTGACAGTAGGAGGCTGTGCGAGGAGGGGCCTAGTATTGAGTACCTCTTTCAACATTTTATTTATTACATTTTAGTATAGGATCCTGATATAAAACGACCTTCACCGAGATGTTTATTTGATGAAACGTATGTTATATTTAATTTAATATGTCAACAAATATATTGCTTATGGGTTGCCTAACAAATTTTAGTCCAGGGTATGATTAATTAATAATTTAAAAAATTATTTTTTTTAAACATTTCACCGGTTTGATTATTAGACAAATTCTATACCAATCGAAAGTATGAAGTCCATAGAATATGCAAACGTTAGGTTGCCTATCACAACTCTCGGGTAGCCAGGTATAAACAGGTAAATCGATACTAGCATTTTGCACCGGTCTGATTATTGAATTAAAATTAAATGAAATTAAAGATTATTTCATTATAAACACGGTTGTATCAAAATATACACACATAAATAATTAATTAATAAATTTTTTTTTTTTATAACTATTCCTCTATTTTTAATAAACTACTCCAAAATGATGCACAGCATATACGAGTCTATCACTATCCTTTTCATTTTCAAGAACAAATAGCATGAGCACTCTCTTTCTTTAAATGGACGGACTTCAAACAGCTGCTTTGCTGTGTCCTCTTCTATCGCATGGGACGGTTGGTTGGGACCTCTCATTCATACAAACCGGTGAAATGTTTAAAAAAAAAATTTTAATTATTAATCTAAAATCGTATCCAATCATATCCTGGACTAAAATTTGTTAGGCAACTCATATGCAATATATTTATTGACATATTAAATTAAATATAAAATATGTTTCATCAAATAAACATCTCGGTGAAGGTCGTTTTATATCGGGATCTTAGACTATTTGGTAACAGTTATTATCTAATTATTATTGATTAATAAATCCAATATTAATTAGATAATAACTGTAAATATTATCCGATAATAACACAGGATGAAGCTTATACGTCGTGGGACCGAAAAGAAACGAGAATTTCTTTATAACTTTTACACCAAAATTTGGTTACCTTTAAATTGTTCACTATTAGAGTGTATGCACTTGTCCAACCATTTTTCCACTGTTCAAAACAATTTTAAAACCCACTGATTGGAATGTCCTTTATGGCCTCCAGCTATTTTTGTTTAATTTCTTCTACAGTATGAAAACTTTTCCCTTTCAAGTCCCTTTTCATCCTAGGGAGCAGAAAGAAGTCACAGGAAGACAGGTCGAGTGAATAGGACGGGTGAACAATTTGGGTCATTCCATCTTGCTTAAATACTGCTATACAGACAACAGTTCGTTGTCCTGGTTGAAGAATCAGTCCCCTGTGCGCCAAGGATTCAACCTTTTTCAACGATTTCTCCTGGTGCTCTCTCGCAACCTCTTTAGTAACTCCATGTAGAACTGTCGGTTAACTGTTTGGTCTGGAGGAACAAACTCTAAGTGCACAACATCTCTGAAAAAAAACCAATGACCATCTTCTTGATGTTTGATTTCACCTGACTTTTTTTCTGAAGAGGAGAGAGAGCACTCTTCCATTGGCGTGACTGTTGCTTGGTTTCGGGATCGTACCTGTAATACTATGACTCATCACTCATCACCAATAAACCTTGGAAAAATCTGGGTCATCTTCCAGCTGATTTTTCAATTTGTAGTAGGCTCAGAGGCGGAGGCTCTCTTTGATTCTCAGAGAGGAGACTTTTGCGTTTTCGCCGAAAGAAGAAATCTTGTTTTACTTAAAATTAAACTTTGGATAAACGCGTGGACCCAGAGTTACCGTAAAACAGCCGACCACACAAAACCTGTTCCCCCTCCACTTCTCCCCTCTACTGCCCGAGTCTCGTTGCTTTTGAATCTCCTTACGTAATACAAACTGAAATGAAAAAAGAGAATGGTAGGTACCCAGCTAAGCTACCAGCCTGAATAAAGCGATGACAAATTGCACGAAAACATACAATAATATGGATTCTAAATGGTTTTGCTGAATATATGATTCATGCAATATTTTCTAATTTTAGTGTAGACCAGCTTTATTTGCACATTGTAATTTATTAAGTAATTTCTGTATAATTTTTCAATATTGGGCATTTTATTTTATTTTAATTATACTTGTACAGGTTTATTTCTTGTCAGGTTAATATTAGTTCCTACCTATACCTAGGCAGATTGTTCTGTTCTAAGAAAACAAATGCTTGAGAAAATGCCAAATGAACAATGCTGTAAAAAAATGATTGTTTTTATTAAAACTTGTTTACTAACAGCCTTACTAAAAAAAAAACCACAGCACGCCCGATAACCCGTGTTGCTGCAGCAACATGAATAAAACAAAAATACACTAAAACACGATAACATTACTAATAAGGTTTGTTCTTAAAACGTATTTTAAATCTGGCAACAATGTTATTTTTATAGTCTAAGTACTAAATTGTTTGTTTTCCTCCATAACCGCTAGGTGGCGGCGCCTGCGCATTCGTTGTTCGCGCTCATATCATAAATGAACTTTCGCGCTGGAAGCGCAATGTGTGTGCAATATTACTTATGTAAATGTGATGGTGAATTTCTAAATATGACTAATTTACTCCTTTATTTATATAATTGATATATTTACCGTGTTTTTTGTGGTTTTTCATTTTAGTCAAGTTATAAAACAATAATCGTACTTTGAAATTTGAAGTGTCAAAAACTATTTTATACGATACATGAAAATTCAAATTTACATTTAAAGGATTTTATTTTACGAGAATTTTATGAAAGTGGTGTTTTTTTTAAATAATAATATCTAATACATGTGTTCCTAAATGTATCAAAGAAATTAACGTCTTTAGAGATGCAAGAAATCTGTTATAAAAGCCGGTATAATTTTTAGGTTAGTTTTTTAGCAATAAAAAAAACTTTATAACACAATTGTTGGTAAAATGTTATTTATTTAAAGTAAGTTCACAGATCACATATAGTAAAAATAGTCACCATGTATCAATTCACAATAATAATAATTAACTGAGCAAGGGATCGGAGGGAACCTTGCTGTTTAGTCTTTGGGAACAACAAAACTGACTGTGGTTCTGCTTAGAGGGTCGTACCATAGGACGAAGCGCAACTAAGGCAGCAGTCGGGGTCTGGTTGGTGCTTTACTTATGGTAGTAGAATACTCCTTAGAGGGTCGTGCCAAAGGACGAAGCGCAACTAAGAGAGCGTACTAGTCAAGAGCGAGCTACAGACGAACTGGTTTAATTTAGGGCTCGCAGCTCTTTATATAGGCCATTCCTTGTTGCGGGGCGTGGTTTATGTAGCGACTCGAGAGTAGGAAATGCGCAGAAGGCGTCTGCGCAGCCTGGTTCGCCTAGTTTTGGGTGAGCAGGATGGCGCTGTACGGGGGAAAGAGATGGTGTAGTGGCAAGCGTAAAAACGGCGCGCTACAACTTTGAAATTTTTTATTATTTTTTTATTGTATGCACGAGGAAAAAGTGAGGTGATAGTTTCCTTCCAAATTTATTACATAAAAGGACTGTGTTTTTGAAATTTTGATTTTTTTTTAATTTCTCTACATTTTAGTCAAAAAAATTTTGGTAAGAAATTTTTTTCCATTTATTTCCGAGTTTGAATCTTAAAATATGTCAGTTTTTGAATACTAAACTGTATTTCAAATACACAAATCTAAAAGGTAATTTTATCTAGTTTTCATAAATGGTATTTGTTTTTACGACACCTTCAAAAATAAGAAATATTTAGAACATTCAAAATACTTTGGAAAAATTCCAAATTTCGTTCGAACATCAATCGTTAACCCGTCAAAGGCCAGCAAATTCGAGGAAAAATACGGAAATTTCGTAACAAAACACGATTTTGAATTGAATGTTTTGTTAATTAATTTTTAGCTATTGTATATTTTATTGACTGAAACACGTTCACAACACAATAAACTATCTACCAAAACAACATTACTTGCATTTATTACGTAAATTAATAGGTTTTACGATGTTTTAGTCGCGGAACACGCATTAGTTGCGACGGTTAAATTTGTGGCAAATTCTGACAGGTCAATGTCATAGACGAAATCGTTTAAAAAATATTCAGGGGTTGCAAGGTGAATGAAACTTTTAGGCGTTTCATAGAGTAATGTTGGCGCAAGCGATTCTGACACTGTTCTTCATACAAATTCTGTACATTGAAGGGCCAAAATAGCAGACCAAAAGTTTTTTGTCGAAAATATTATTCAAATATTTGAATTATTTTCTCGCGCATGCGCATACGACGCGCCCGCCGGCGTGTCTCCGGCCTGTCACCGGTTAAAACAGAGATAAACTACCCTCTCAGGCCGTGTAAACCATGTGTATTTCTTTCAATGAACAAATTTTTAATTAGTAATGTTTTCACATCCGCGGCCGTTTGTCAATTGAATAAAATTTTCACTGGGTTTTTTTAGTAAGGCTGTAAGTGTCTTATTAATAGGTAACTTTGTATAATTTTAAGTGACATTATTTAACAGTTTTTGAGCTCAACTCTCTACGCAAACCAATCAACCATTGCACAATGCTGTAGAAATTGATAGTCCCGAAGAACAATGTCAGATGTGCGAATTTATAGTTTTTGGTTAATTATGTTGAGATAATGTTAAAAAAAAGTCTTACAGATTCGTAATTCATCTTTATCTTCTAAGATTTTCTAGTGTGGGTCCAAAGATTTTTTGTATTTTTTGCCTTCCCCTGGAACTGTCGCCGTTGCTGAGACTGAAGTTGGTCTTCTATAACAGGCATTTGATGCTAAGCACGTCTCAGATCATCGAGCATTCTCATTAGATCCCATTTGTAACTTTCAAAGAATCTCATTATGTTAGCACACAGAATTAACAATGGTAATTTATTCCAGCCATGATCGACAGTTCATACACCACCCACCAGCCTCTCTCGCACATGCAGAAGGACCTGAAGCTGGCGCTGGGGATGGGGGACATGCTGGAGCAGTCCTTGCCCCTCACAGCCACCACCAACGAGATCTTCAAGCACGCCAAGCACCGCGGATACGCCGCGCACGACGCCAGCGCTGTCTATGTCCGCGCCAGATTCTGAAATAGCCGGCGCGGGCGCACTCTTGACACTCTCACGCCAGTCTGGACGCACTCGGAAACTATTTCTAGGAACAATTTGTTTTATGTCATAACCTTCATTGTAGTATATACATCAACCTGGAACGGAACTTGTCGATATTCTTGACACGAAACACACCAGTGTGGAAGCACTCCAAGACCATATTAAATATCAATCTGTAACCGAGCAAGTCGATAATATCAACACTGTATGCACTCGGAGACTAACTAGCTGCAATTTAATTTTTTATTGTAACCTTCTTTGTAGTACATATATCAACCTGGAACGGAATGCGTCGATATTCTTGACACGAAACACACCAGTGTGGACGCACTCCAAGACTAACTGTATTAAATATCAATCTAAAACCAAGCATGTCGATAATATTGACACCGGACGCACACGGAGACTAACTAGCTGCAATTTAATTTTTTATTGTAACCTTCATTATAATATGTATATACAAGGTGTCCGGGGGTAAAGTGCATTAACTTCGGGAGGTGATTCTACATGATGGTAGGAGTAAAAAAGATTAACAACTTTTTTCGAAATTCCAACATTTTTTTCCCATACAAAAAGATCTACCTACTAAAAATCCTTAGTGTGAGGTACGATCTTACTTGCCGGGAGCTTACTTGACTGGCCCGTATCGTAACATCGGAAAATAATAAAGCTGACCGCGCACGCCGGTCTAATTTTATCCTTTTACCACAAAACTACCCCTAAAAGTTGGAAAATAGAAAAAAGTTATTTATCTTTTTTACTAACACTATCATGTAGAATCACCTCCCGAAGTTAATGCACTTTACCCCCGGACACCCTGTATATCAACCTGTAACAGAGCATCACATTCTAATAAGGGAACGTACCCATACTACGTGACACGTTTAGCGGGGGGGGTCTTCAAAATGTCACGCTTGGTACAAATGAGCGGCGGCGGGCTTAGGTTTTTGGTCACCGGGGGGGGTTAAAAATTGCAAAAAGTTGGTCACATAGTATGGGTACGTTCCCTAACGAATGTGTCGATATTCTTGACACTGTCACGTCAGCAGTTTTTTTAAAGTAAAAACTTCTTTAGCAGTTGCTATTTGAAGCATGATGAAACGAAAAATATCGACGCTAAAAAGAGACAAACACCTACATCTACAGAATTTAGCCTGCGAGAGAATGAGATAGTATAATCGGTCTTCTCTTTGTGTGGTTCTTCGTAGCCTCCCCACTCTTGTCTACTTTAGTTTTCTGAAGTGATCACTTTTACCTCGTGTGAATTGCACACTCCGTTTTTTTTTTTAAATTCTAACCTTCATTATACTGTTAATCTGAAAGTGAGTGTGACACTGTCACTTCAGTGTTGTCACTCTTGCAGCAGTTTATTTTTTGTTTAGTCTATCTGAAAGTGAGCATGTCGATATTCTGGAAGTTCTCAAGCCAGTCCGAATGCACTCGAAACCTTTTTTAGTTGTGATCTTCTTTTTAATATGTATATCAACCAGAAATGGAAGATGTCGATAATCTTGACACTTTCAGACCTGTACAGAAGCACTCGAAACCAACTAGCGATAATTTATTTTAACTTTCCACATGACAGCGACCCTCGTTCTTTCATGTCTGTTTGAATAGACAAACTCAAACTCACATAGTGGCAATTTATTTTTTATCATATCCTTCATTTAAATATCGATGATACAATGAGCCATGTTCTGAACCGGAATGTGTCGATATTTTTGACACTATCGTAGATTATTTAATTGTTACCTTCATTTTATTTTCAATTAAACTACCTTTTGTAAAACATCAATAATTACTTTTATAAATTCTTTTTAAGGCAGCACAAACGGAATGAAACAACTTATTGTGCGCATTTAATTGTTTTTTTTTTCCCTCCTTTTAGTAACAAATGGAAAATTATTTTGAGTGGATATATTTTTATAAACACTTTATTCATTGCTTGATTTATTTCATTTCTTAACAGAAGGATTGCAATCTTTAAAACATGGTAGTCACATTTGTACTACCGGTATTTCAATGGAAGGTGTTACAAAGAACTACCATAGTACCCTTCTACATTGGCTGGTTCCAGGGCTCATTTCTTACCCTCCTTAAGATTTATTCTTAGTACCATTACCCTACACACAGCATCCCTAAAGATGATATCAAATGCCTTGGGGGAAACCGCATGGTTGTCTGCGTGGAGTTAGTATAAAGAAAACTTACAAATTATTTAATATTTCATAAAAAATAATCAAATGTGAATATGTAATTTAGCTGCGTAAATAGATAACCCATATTATATCTTTCATAATTATAGTTCTGGCAGGTTTTAATTACATTATTAAATGAGTATTATAAGTTCAAAATCATTATGTGTTATTTTCTGTAATAATTTTTCTATTAAAATTATTTTATAAATCTCTACAATATTATTTTTTTAATAAATACATTTTTAAGATATTCCAAATGTTTTAGGGAAGTCAGGTAAATATAGGTGGGCCATAAACGTCTGCACTTTTGAAATAATCATGAAAAAAACATACAGATTGTATTTAAATAAATGATAAGAACAAAAACATCCTGGAAAATCATTTCGTAAAAATAATTTTGTCAAAATGGCCGCCACATCGCCGCTGGCATTCCTCTTAGATTTTCGAAAACTTTTCGATACGAATCTGGTGTATGTTGACCATTTCTTGATGGATGTTCTCCTTTATTAGTCACTGGTTTATTTATGTAGAATTGACATTTCTAAGATAAAATATATATATATATATATATACACAAATATATTCCATAAAAAAAAAGTTAGCTGGGGTTAAATCCGGGTTGCGGGATGCCATAGAATATCTCCTCTTCGCGAGATCAGTTTGTTAGGGAAAATTTCTTTAATCAATTTATTTTATTCCATGGCCACTCTGTTATCCTGCCGGTGTATTCAAAATTTTTAAACCATGATAATTAAATTAACACTTGGGTATCGATTAATACTCTGCAATTGGTAATGTGAACGAAATTGGCGGCGTGCATGTAGTTTGTGGTTTGTAAAACAGAACAGAATCATTGTTGAACAGAAAGAACAAAATGATTGTGTTTGTAAAAATGTTTTACCCGGAAAGCACGTTGCTCTCCCGTAGAGCGATACATTATGACAAAATTTTCAAGAAGCGAGGAACCACGCATAAGGGACCCCGCTCTCCTCCCCCGTTTGGAATCGCCGCTAGTACGATTACAAAAGTGCATTTGTTTATGGCCCACTCTGTACATTTTACCTTATACATATTTGTCATATAAATATTATATAAGAAATTTATCGTCATACAATGGTGATAACTTCTACTAACTCGATAATTTTGATTGAAAAAAATAGTCAACAGTCAGACAATTGCATATAAGGCTATAAACTGCAGACATACACTGCAGTGATACGAAATACATTATAAAATTCTTCTTCAAACTAATAGTACAATTAGGAAACCAGTGGGGCTGTATACAGAATCATACAGAATCCAAAAATACTTTAAGTGAAACTTCTTTGGCACCGTTGTGATTTGAAACTCGGATGAAACGGAAACGACCCATTACAGTACCTATGAAGCATCCAACTGCGCTCATTGGCCGCTTTGATTATGATCTCACTTTTCAAGGCTCCTATTGGTCGAGTTTGTTTTGGTGAAGTTTCGCTTCTACCGCATGTGAACTGCACTCTTTTTTTTTTTTTTTTTTTACTCTTTTCGGCATCTAAAGAATAAGAAAAAAAAATTGGAGCCGCATGTTCGCTTAGATGCATAAAGACATTAATTAGCCCTATAGAGACCCATTTTAAAAATTTTGACCTAAAAAATTAATTTTGGACTTGATTTACTACGAAAGTTAAAATTAAAAACGTTATACTGCAAAAATGACTCCAAATGTGATGAAAATTCACCGTTTTCCCGCTTGTGCCACTAATTTTCAGACACCATGTATATCCACATTCGCAAGAGTGGTAGATTCTCTCAGTATGGCCCTGGTGAACAACCACCTTTCAGAATCAATACAAATGGCTTTGAAATGGCTTCAGTTGTGTTTGGTGCTCTGATCTGAACCTTCCTCCTCCACATCTCCTTTCCTCGAACATACCACAATTGGGGATGCCATAGACCCAGTGACTGGACAGTTGGTACTCTCGTGCGGCATTCATATAACCTATTTTTGAATATTTAAAAGGCTTCTGTCTTTCATGACTGTTGGGTTTAGTGTCCAGGTATCTTAGCCATAAATAGAATAGGAAAACATAAAGATAAACTTTCAAAATTACTGGACAAGCTTAACCTAAAAGACGAGCGTCATATATACACGACGCATATCACTTTATTTTAATTGTTTAGATAACGAAATGTTTAATTGTTGGATTTGATTTGTTTTGTTGTTTAGATTACATCTACGTCTTTGGATATTTTTTAAGTGACACCATATTCAATTAAAATGAGATTTATAAATTGCGAAAAATCTGCCTGTCCATGGGTATTGCAAATTCTTTAATGACATTGTCGAAAAAAGTTAATACAAATGTTTTTTAGAAAAAACCTTTCGATTAACCTGACTGTAAAAAAAAAAAATTGCATTCGGGGCAAAATACTGCATTCAAAGTTTGCTTTCGGCCGCAATGTCATACAATGAAAGCAAACTTTGAATGCAGTATTTTCCATCGCCCCGAATGCAAAAAGTTGTCTTAAAAGTTTTTTTAGAAAAATATTTGTATTAATCCTCTCCAGTGATTTTGAAAGTTTACAAACATAACAAACCATTTTGATGTATGTAACTACATAAAATAATCTAACCAATTTTCAATTTAAAAATAATAAAAACTCTTACTTTATGTTTATGGTACCTATATGTGTGAATTTTTCACTGTGCGCAAAAAATCTTGGATGCAATTATTTGTCTTGCGTAAAATTTTCACCGTGGTAGATAAAAGTGCCTACGAGTTATGGATGAGATAACACAATAGTGTTATGCATAGCAAAGGTTCAGACATTTTAAAAATATTGTTAGTTTCATTGAATTGCACACACGGGGGAAGGGGGGACGTTACGGAAAAACAACCAAATGAAGAATGATCATGTCTTATAAAAATAATGTAACTGTTTATTCGTTTGTAAGTTCTTATTTTAATAAATAAATAATATTATAAAAGTGAAAATGTTTTTGTATGCGGTTGACATTTTGTTATTATTATTATTATTTTTTGGTTTAGTATTTGGATGGAAGCATTTTTAAAAACCTTTTCAGAGCGTAATATAGTATCACACAATTATTATTACTTAAAACCTAGTTTACAAATTTACTAAATAAATTAACTATATTTTCCAGCCCAATTTGTTTTTTTATTGTTCCCACAATGTTTCACCATCTTTTCTTTTATGAATAGGACACTAACAAACAACATGTCTAAAAGTCAAAACAGGTAAAAATAGTAAACGCTTCACTTTAACCACCTTTTGAAGCGAAAACTTCTTTGTGATTTGAAACTCGATGAAATGAAAAATAACCACACTAAAAAGAGATAAACACATACATCTATAGGATTTAGCCTGTGAGAGAATGATATAGTATAATCAGTCTCCTCTTTGTGCGGTGCTTCGTAGCCTCCCCACCCTTGTCTACTTTAGTTTTCTGAAGGTTTCACTTCTACCGCGTGTGAACTGCACACTTGTAATTTTTTATTGTATAAGCGGCCTACACACGACACTGCATGTAGTGACTGCGGCAGTGACTGCAAAGAGGGTGGAGTTGAGCGAACTAGCGCTGTCTCGTTCTAGCGGCCCTTTAACAAACGAGACGGCGCTAGTTTGCTCAACTCCACGCTCTCTGCAGTCACTGCCGCAGTCACTAAATGCAGTGTCGTGTGGAGATCCCATTACACATACAAGCAACTAGTTTCATAAGCGATGCTCACCTCATCAGGTTTACTCACATGGTCTTTTTGAGGAGAGGAAGGAATGACATTGGTCTTGAAGAGACCCATGTTGTAGGAAGGAGAAAACACAAAGGCCGGCGAATTGTTCCACAGTCGAGCTGTTGAACACAAGAACGAGTCGAAGAAGCGACCCGTTCTCATGTGACCAATGTCAACTGTGTACATATGTTGGCACGCGTTTGGCGTATTTCCCGACTATGCACCGGTGTCGAAGGGATCAATGACGCTTGTTCCTCGGAGCATCTTCCATTGAAATACCGGTAGAACAAGGATAGCATTTCCACCCGACGCCTGTGCTCTAAAGATTGCAATCCGTCTGTTAAATTAGGAGAATCTATCAGACGGACCACCCGTTTCTGCAGAGAGTCGAGGGTTTTTTTCAGGTATTTTGGGGCTCCACACTAGCTAGGTGGCTGCCAAACTCAACCGTGGGGCGCACTTGTGATTTATACAGGGTTAGCAGTTGTGTACTATTAAAGTATCTGTGGGCCCTGTAGAGTACGCCCAGTTTTTGAGAGGCTAACTTTACTCTGGCTTCGATGGAGCCCCCATATCTGAGCTGGTCACTTAGAGTTACACCAAGCATATTAATGGAGGGCCTGTTCGGAAGATTGCTTCCGTTGAAGGCGACTAGATTTTCATTTCGATCCCTTTTAGACATAATCAGACATAATTGGGTCTTTGAAAAATTAAATTCAACGAGATTATTTTTACCCCAAGAGAAAACACTGTTGAGGTAACAGTCCATTCTTTGCTTCAAAGCCCTCCGAGCCGTTGGAATTTGTGAGCCCTTTGGGGGTTTGTCAAACAAAAAGCTATCATGGACTGTACCGTCATCCGCGTAACAGTGAATTGGTGCACATGTCAAAAGGTCATTGATGTGCAACAAAAACAAAGTCAGAGACAGAACCGATCCCTGTGGAACGCCAGCATTTATTGAGTGCGAGGAAGAGGTGAAACCATCAGCAATCTTCTGAATCGACCTCTCCCTCAAAACGTCGGCAATCCACTTACACAAGGATGCGGGAAGTCCGTAAGATGGCAGTTTGTTGACAAGTCCTCGGTACCAAACCCGGTCAAAAGCCTTGAAAATGTCCATGGCAACTGTTTGGGTCTCACCGAAACGTTCCAGGCATCGCCCCCAAACATGCGTCACATATGCGAAAAGATCGCCGCACGAGCGGTTCCACCGGAATCCGTATTGACGGTCGTTAATAATTTTGTTCTTCTCGAGGTATGTGAGCAGTTTGTCATTGATTACACTTTCCATCACCTTGTACAGAACAGATGTAATCGCTATGGGGCAGTAGTTGGCCAGATTGGAGCGGTCCCCCTTCTTTGGAATAGTATGGATAACCACTTTTTTCCAACCTGAAGGTACAGTGCCAGACTTCAGGGATATTTTAAAAAGCTTTGTCAAAATTAGAGCTATTTCTGCAGCGGACCTCTGCAGTACCAGGGCAGGTATTCCGTCAGCCCCACTAGCTTTATTAACAGCAAGCCCTCGTAAAACATGGAGTACTTCCCGATGCCGGATCCTCAGCTTTTTCATATGAAAACCGCAGTGAGGAACCGACGTCGGGATAGCACCTTGGTCATCGAGTGTTGAGTTTTCCGCAAACATTTTACCTAATAAGTTAGCCTTTTCGGTGGCGGTGTTTGCTTGCGAGCCGTCAGGTCTGGTAAGAGGCGGCAGACTGTATTTGCAGAAATTGCGACCTATTGAGCCCACAACCTACCAGAATTGCCTGCTGCCATGCGGGCACGCAGCCAGCTTTTTGCCGATCTGCAGGTCGTGCTCGAATTTTGACCTATTTATGATTCTCTTGGTTTCCTTTGCCATTTGCCTATCCCAAGAAAACAAACCATAAAAGAAATTACATCAGTCTATCCTTTGTGGCTACCTATGCTATTCAAATTACATCTATCAACCCAAGCAGAAGAAATATAGGTATTATTATGTACTGTGCTAACATTGATTATTATTATAGCCTGTTTAGCCAGGTTGTGATTTAGGGTGGGGCAAAAAATAAAAATCAATAGTAGGTACGGGAAAAAAGTAGGCTTCTACAACATATTCATGCTCTATGAATACAAAGAATATTAACAGAAGGAAAAACCATTCTATGAAGTGCTGTATATTTGAAAATGCGACTCGGTCGACAATCCCAGAAGTCATGCATCGGCCAGCCAGGGTGGGACAAGTGCCCCACTGTGCCTACGCCTGTTTGTAACTATATTCCGTGCAGTTAAATACAGCTCCTACTTCTGAGAAAGGAACAAACGATTATCTAAATAAGTCAGTCCTTGTTGTTCCAATAATTAAAAATAATTTCAACTCGAGTAGTTCTTGTTGGTACATGGAAGGTAATTTTTTTTTTTATTGAACATAAGCTGCACATCTCATTACGGCATTCCTGTATGGAGATGTGCATTTAATTAAGCGAAATAAATCAGGACTGTCTGTATCTATATATCACATTATTAATTTTAAAAATAAAAGTCAAGTCAGAAATAATCTGCGAGTTTTAATAATTGTTTCTATAGGTAGACCAGTATAGTTAAATATCTTGAGAATTTATGCTGAAGTATTCAATGGAATCGGAGTGGATTTTAAAGTGAGGAGACCAAATAGGAAAGTTTTACTCGACTTGACTTTGAACTAAAGAAGAATATAAGATTTTTAGTGTTGAAATATTTGAAAATCTCTGCCTTCATTTAATTTCAATTGTAACCTGCTATTGGACATACACTGTACATCCCCAATTTAGTTATTTGGTAGATGGATGGTAGTTATCTAAAGACTGAACACACATCTCCAGCATTGCTACGTAGTCATATTGGCACTTTGAAATGTTGATTTTGAAATTAGATACATAATTTTATCACTTCACTAAAGATTACCTTTTTTTATAAATTGTCTGCTTTTTAGATTACTACACCAAACCTATATCAAAAAAAGAAAACAAAGTGTTAATGTCTTAATCTTGTATTTAATACGTATTTCTTCAAGAAATGTACGTCAACATTTAAAAATATATTACGATCATCGAAGAAACTTACGATTAAACTACTTAAATCTATGAGATGTAAATTTAAAGTATGTATACATAATTTTCTATTATAATTTTTTATTCAATTTACAAGTAATTTGGTTTTACGAAATTACAATTTTAATATTCACAAAGTCCCACCTAAAATTAAAACATCTATATCCGGAAACAATTATTTAAAGATCACATTTTTTCAGTATGTTTATAATTTGCCTAACAGGTTAAAAATATCTATTTATATACAAAAATGATTAATGATTCTTGATGATATATAATAAGAAATATAGTGAAACCTAACTATTCTTAACATCTTAAAAATACAAATTAGAAGCAAATTCAAAAAGTCAAAATACATAGTGATTTATTATTACTTACTTCTGTTAATGGCAAATAGATAAAAAAAAAAAAGAGATAACTCCAGTTTAAAGTAAATTGTATATAAACATTTAACATAAGCCAGAAACATGTGTCGTAACTGCATTTTATCTATATACATAAATAACAAGTTTTCTGCAAAACTGTTTACTATTTATTATTGACGCAGTATCGTATTCACTTTTATTACTGTTTCACAAAACTTGCAAAAACGGCTGTACGCCAGATTTCAGCAGAACATTTTTTTACTTCAAAATTTTGTAAAACTTACAAAACTGATCTTTCAAACGCAACAATGATATTTAAGTTTATTGTTTTTGGAACAAATTCCAAAATTTTAGCTTTTTGCATGGAAGTACTTAATGTTTGAAGCCTTGAGGTGATTTTATCACAAAATGGTGCTAAAAAAGGTGAACATTTTTACATTATATTTGCAGAAGTACATTGGATTATACTAGTATAAATGAGCCGAATAAAAAATGGGTAAAAACAAATGTAAAATTGTGCCAAGTCAACAGTTTTTTTGTCGATTCCTTACTGTTTAATGAAGCCAGTGGAACGAAAGGCTTACTTAGCACAAATTTTATCATTTGCAAGGAACTAATTATTTTATATATTTTTATTTTTAGAAAGAAAAACATCGGTAGGTTATGAATAACCTGACATAATTAGAAAAACTCCTTCCATATCCAGTGGAGCTCTTTTAGCCACAATACGGCACTATTTAAAACACCTCGGATTGCTTTGCTGCCAGTTATTGGCAAATTTCCCCTAAATGAATTTGTACTAAATTTGAATTATTAATAGGTATGATTTTTTTAATGTGGGCGCAAAATATTCAAAATGATCACCAAAAAATCACGAGCAATCTGAAGAAAAAGTTTTAAATTGTTCTGTCACTCGAGTGGATATAGGCAGAAAATGTTGCTTGCGCAATATGAAGGAGTTAGCTGGCAGTTATTGAACCCAAATTATGGAAACCCTTTGGTCCGCTCAACCGACTAACCACTCAATTAGATAAGTTTTAAGATTTTCACGGCCAAAACCATTTTCGTTATTTGTTTTTGGGGTATTATGCCGTGTTGCGCTACCTCCTTCTTTAGCCAACGTTTCGGACATCGTTGCAGTGTCCATCATCAGGGCAGATCTGGTAGATGTGACACATCTACCGGATCTGCACGGCATAACACCCCAAAAACAAATAACGAAAACCACTCAATTAGTTTAGTTAATTTCGTTACTTTTACCATTTATAATCTTTCCATAATCTATATTCTGTAATCCCGATAACAGAACTCACAATATTGTCAAAGGATTTTATTACTGGCGTATTAATTAGTTAAATCTCTATAAATTTTTTCAATATCTCACATCAAGTGATAATGAACCAGTTGCGCTGAATTAGGTCAGTGGATTGAGAGTTAATGTTATGCTAATAAAATCCATGACAAAACTGATAACAAATTTATTGCACACGTTCCATAAAAAAACAAAACGAGAAGCATTATAAGCTTTCACAGAAGTAAATTGAAATCAATTATAACGAGCAGAAAAATTTTATAGTAATAATAATTACAAAACACATGCAATAAAAAATTAAAAAATATGCACCAACAATGACAAAATATATGCCAAAAATAAATTGTAGTATAAATGTGAGATTTCCCAAATATGCTTTTATAATAATTGAAATACTGCTATCGTTGGCAATTGTCAACTGTTGGAAATGATAACACACCTGCAATAGGTCACTCCCAAGTGGTTCGTTACGCTTGATGTCTTAGCATGGGTGCCTAGGTTCATGGGGTGAGGTTTGTCCATGTCATGGCAGCGGATGCTTTTGCCCACCTACTGCCTGGCAGACCAGATCGGGAGAGACTGGTTGAGGGAGACTTTTTGATCTTTCCAGCCGAACACTTTCGACCCATCGCCTTGCACCGCAGTGGGAGGGATGGATTCATATGTTTGTCAAACTAACACAATTGCCCCCACAAAAAAAACTTCTTTCATTCTTATAACCAAACCCCATCCTTACAGGTTGGATGTTAATATTCTGCATTCATGGACTCTAGACTCTTTTTTTTAAACTTGCCAATAAACTCGTATCATTAGCTTAGTGTTTTGAATATTAATTTTTATTTTACTGTTATCACCTAAACCCTCGATAACAGCCGTATTTTACTTTCCACCGGTAGATAGACTTGACACTATACAGGGTGTTACAGGATGTACTTGACTTAATTTTCCTGACATTATTTGGAGTAAAAAATGTAAAATTAAATTTTGGTATTCATCACTCCATCACTGGTCTCTCAGCCGAGTATCCGTTCAACTCCTCATCCCACCCTAACTGTCCAATTCCTAATGATTTTTTATGTTGGAAGTAGAAAAATAAAAACATGAAAAATGTACACGGAGACCAAAATATCATTTACATTTTTTACTCCAAATAATGTCAGGAAACACTGTCATTCACAAAATATAAACTGTTACACCTTTTTGTTTATTTGGTGACAAGACTGCTAAAAAGAACAGGCACATTGTCAGTTGATTAAGTGGGGTTGAATAATATTAGCATGTACTTACTGATATTATAAATTATATCCAACATTGAGGCTAATTTTCTTACATAGCGTTGAGCATTGAAGGCATTTACCTGTTATTTTCAATGGCAATTATAAGTTGATAGAATTCTAATGCAAATGTATATAATCTGATGTGTAGTAATAATATTGAATTATCTAATAATAGCTACATAATGACAATTCTATACACTAACGCTACAATCAGGCACTGACAGAATATTTCACTAACTCTATATTGAATTATTATTAAGTGAATTCTTTTGTCATTTTGTTTTGAAGAGTTCTATTTCGCATTTGCATTTAACAAACATTCATTCCCGGGTTACGAATAACCCAACAATGTTTGAAAATCTCCTACTACCACCACAGTAAGCGGAAAATGTTGCTTATGTCGTGATGGAGGACTTAGCCGGCCGAGGAATCGAACACACGACGCCCGGGTGAGACCCAAACGTGGTGCCCACTCAACCACTGACCGGTCAAATTCACATTTGTTACTTAATAAGTCAGGTAAGCCTCGTATGTCATACATATGTCTGGTACTGTTATATGATCATGAAAACAAGCTTCTGGGTTCGAGTGGTTAATTTTTATCTGTTTACTACCGGTTTATAAGATTGCTAGTGAATGACACAGATGTGTTGAAACCAGTAGCGGATAAATGAAACTTAAGTAACAAATGTACATGTGAAATAAAACTCTTCAAAACAAAATTTCTAAAATTTTTTACTTAGTTAATGCCCAAGAAATACAAAAAAATGTGAATTATTTTGGGTCGCATCAAAGATATTGAAATGTAAGGAGATATGCTATCGGCAGTTTTTACTGGGTGGGACTGTGCTCCCTGATGTCGCCGATATTTTTAACCAATACTACTGCCCTTGAGGTGATTTTTCACAAAAACGGCGCTCTATAAATTATCCAATTATTATTATTACTGCACACCTTAAAAAATCAACCAAATTCCACATTCAAACTAGGACCATTAGTGTGTAGTTCCGCCGACAGTCAGACGGACATCATAGCATATCTCCTTATATTTCAATATCTTTGGGTTGCATTATTGGCAATTAAATATATATATATATATATATATATATATATTTATTTTTTTTAATTTTGGCGAATACTTACATAAACAAAGAATAATATATATTCTACAAAATAGGGAAAGAACTCTCATGAACAGCCCATGGCCAAAACATTTATAATTTTAAATCAATTTCTCAAAAATACTAATAATTTTTTTTTATATGTATGCACAGGCATCGCAGCAAATGTATGCACAGGCATCGCAGCAAATGTTGATACAAAAACAGTACTCACACAGAGGCTTTGCTCGTGTACAGCATGTTTCAAGAATGTTATTCGACTTCAGAAAAGAAAATTTAAGAACCACTCGGGTTACTTAGTGCTATATCTATCACCACATAAAATTTGTTCTATCTCATAACATAAACAGATTTAGAAAGAGACAACAAAAAACTTTCTCTTTGCATTAAAAAATTTACCATATATACTCTGGATAATTTGAAATCAGTCATAATTCTAAGTACAGTTGTTCGCCTCAACTTTAATTGCACTACCTATAAGATCGTAAACTAATATTGTTTTGGTTGAATCTATAGTATTAGTTAGTGCGTGAGTATTGTACCATTCAATAATATCTTATCAGGAGCATTAACATGGCATTTTATCACCTCTTCAACAAAACTGAACAAATTTAGTATGTGGTGTAACTTTCAACATAAATATCTATTATTGTAGATGAATGAAGAAAACTGAAGTTTGTGGTTTTAGATGTTAAAGATACTCATAGACATTCAAATATATAAAGACCAGCCCATCAGGGAAAGGGGAACTAACCAATTTGTGTGGAGTGGGGAGGCGGCATATCTGTCTCCCTCTCTGTGATTTGTCAATAAATTAATCTGACGGTATACAGGCAACTCACATAGTAATATCACTTTTTATTCCTCGAAAATGAAATCTTATAAATTACTAGTCCTTTTTACAATGGCGGGTAAATTGCTGGCTGCGAAAAAACTTGACTATTAAACCCAAATCGGGTAAACAAAAATTTGGGCTTGTTTCCAAAATCAAATATTTTGTTGAAACGTACGACTGAAGCAACCACAAATCCTCCTGGTGCCAAAAATATGGTCACTGGTTTGCTTCCAGCTTGTCGAAATGATACCCAGATTTTGTGTTAGGAATTTATCAATTTGGATGTCTATGGAGATTCAATATATTTTTTAATGTTTTAAATTATTTTTCTTTGGTTTTTCCCATATGCTTTTTTTAATAATAATTATTTATTTAATAATTTCCCTCAGGGTCCAAGTCATCTGAGATGCTGTGTGGAGGGTCTTTTTGAGGAGAGGAAGTAATAAACATTGGTCTTGAAGAGACCCAATTTGTAGGAACAAGGAAACACAGAGACCAAGTGATTATGAAACAAAATTTTCGTTACTATTGCAAAGAACCTAATTATAGGCTCGAAAATTCATTTGAAAGGAATGTGGTATTGAGAATGGGAGATCTAATTGAATTAATTATCAATTACTGAGTGCTCACTTCTGTATTTGAAAGATATGTCACATTAGTATTCAAGAATGTTTAATCCGTTAAAAAATTAATTACTTATGCTTAGTTTGAGACGTTTCATACATTTGATAACTATCAAATCAAATCAGCTCCATTTTGAATTATCGACATTGAAACATTAAAATTACGGACATTGTTTCAGTTAAACGCTGGTTCTCGGCCCGTTTCAGCTTTTGATCAAATTGTCATCAGTCGACGAGCACAACAGCATGATCTTTATTTAAGCTTGCTTCTCAGCATATTTAAGTTTAAGATAAAATTGTGATCAGCTTTGAATTATCGACATTTGAACAGTTCCAGGAAAATGCTGATTCTCGACCCGTTTCAGCTTTTGATCAAATTGTGATCAGTGATTAAAAGCTGAAACGGGTCGAGAATCGGAGTTTAAATGGAGATTATTTAAATGTCATAAATTCCAAACACCCCAACCTTCAACTAGTCCTTAGTAGATTATAAAACAAGATGGTATTGAGTAATTTATTAAAGCAATTGAAATTTATGCTAAATTTGATAATTATTAAAACGTTGGATAAAACAAGTGTACTGCTTCGGTTTGCGTTTAATTTACAACTACTTAAATTATCTATGCGTTATCGTATCTCTAGCCACTGAAATAGAATCATATTGTTGGAATTTAAGTCCAACATTAAACATATTTTATTTTTAAAAATGGTCTGTCTATTTCATATTCAAGTACATCAGTGAAGAGATACAGCGGGTATCCAAATTATTAGTTACACATGTAAAAAAAATTACATTATCAATAAATAGTGCAAAGCTATATAACATTTTTAAAAGTTGGAATTCACAGCTTAATCTGTGTTTACATATTTTTTTATAAAATAAAATAATTATTTTATTACGTACATACGTATTGCACTAACAGAAAAACCATAATTTTCTTTTTTTTACATTAACCTCATACAGGAACATGTCATCTTCAATATCTAATGCTGTATGGAAGGTTTTTTGAGGAGAGGAAGGAGTGAACTCTTGAAGAAGACATGGTCTTGAAGAGACCCATAAATCATTCCACAGCCGAGCTATTGAACTTGAAAACAAGTCATAGAAACGACTACTCATGTGACAAATGTCAACCATGTACAAATGTTGGGCGCGCATTTGGCGTGTTTCCTGACTATGCACCGGTGCTGAAGGAATCAATAATTTATTTATTTATTTACGGACTTACGTCCAATTTAAAACAAAGTATCACGAAGTATAGAAATGAACAATGTAAGGATTCGGATAGTACATGAAAGCAAAGACAAACAGTGAAAATAGAAGAAAAGTAATGCTAGTTCCTCGTGGCATCTCCAATTGTAATATTGGTAGAAAAAGGATAGCTTACCGACCTGACGCCTGTGCTCTAAAGATTGCAATCCACTCTTTAAGGAAGGGGAATCTTTCAAACGGACTGCCCGTTTCTGCACAGGGTCAAGGGCAATTTTCAGGTATTTTGGGGCTCTACACCACAGGTTACAAAATGTTTAGAAAAAACTTCCCTTGGCCGTAGTTATAACTTGCACATTTTTTGATGTGCTCTGAATGCATTCTAGCAGAAATAGTAACTTCGGCATCAATTTTTGTCTATCGCACTCCTAACCAGGCGCGGCCGGTGCCTTAAATTTTTGGTGGTTCACCGATTTCATCAAAAATGTAATGTATGTAATTTATATAAATGCACTATCTTACTTATTTAAAGAGAAGATCAATTCTTCGATCCTTTTGCCGAGCGAAGACTTCAATCACCCAATTTTATTTGCAAACAGAGACAGATATACTCACCTGACAAATTCGTTATCCGATAAACACATTTATATTAGTTTATGCTTGGAATATACGACTTTGCAAGCGGGGATACTGCATTAAAAAAATTCAGAAATCATAAATTATTTGCTATTTTACACTATGGTTCATTTATTTTTATATTATATCTATTAGTATTAGAGGATTAGTGGCAAAGAAGAGAAGGTATTTATGTTGAAAGACCTTCGGATATTAATTAATATCACAATAATTAACACAAACACAAGCAATTTTAATTTGAAGCGTAGGATGCAAACGGTGGCGGGTGTTTACCGACCCAATGAGCGTCGATATGAAGTTTGCAATAAGTAAAAAAAAACACACACAAATAAAAGGTTACTTTCTGCAAAAAAAAGCAAATAATAAAGTCAATGCCAAGTATGTAAATCCGCAGCACTCTATCACAAGCTGACCCGTGACCCGTTGACCCGAGGTTGCATTTTACAAGAGAAATATTATGCTTTTACTTAAATACTTCTTCAAACCCTACATCGCTCGAGCCGTATGTTCGGAATTCTTGGATTCTTCGTTCGGATATCTCCGCTGTCCGTGCGGCGCACTGTCAGGGGATTTTTCTTGATACGTATTGTCAAAACCACGGTCCGGAGATGTTTCGTATGGGCTGCATATAAAATAATATTTAGCCAAACGGGGCGCTTTGGTCTATCGCGCAGATTGGTATGTACCTCGGTTTCTCGTTCCTAGCCAGTGTTAACCGCGCGGGTGGAGTGTTTTTGCCGTATTTATCTACAATATTCTTACATTTAGTATGTTATTAATTGCAATTTTAAAGATTTTTTTTAATACTTTGTTTAATTTTATAATTAAAAACATTAAGTAAGATTACGATGAGCTGTAAATTGTTTTTCAACTTTGTTGGCGGTTCGTTGCACGAGTGCACTAAGGCACCGGCCGCGCCTGCTCCTAACTAGCGTAACTCCTTCATACATTTTCTCCTATTTTCCAGGCAAATGTCACAAATTTTTCTTTCATCTCAAGCATAGTGAATCGCTTTCCTCCTTATTTTCAGGTTTTCTTACTTACTGTACATATTTTTCTATCAAGTTTATTAATAAAATTACCAATAACTGTGTGTGTGTGTGTGCAGAAAAAGCGATTAATGATTTAATAATAAATAAAAACTCTAGTGTAACTAATAATTTGGACACCCACTGTAAACCCTTCATAAACCGATAAAAGTGTCTTGCAGAAGTGACCGCGCTCAGTTGTTCCTTACTTTGGTTGAAATTGATAAAATAATTTCAAATTTCTTTATACCTAATAATTCGAGAATTTTTGCCACTTCATACATAATATTATGTACTATCACGGTGCTATTTGAAGATTAAAAAAGAATTTTTTAAATTTTAAAATGCACTGATTTTTTTTACGGCCAAAAGTATTATTGTGATTAATTTTTGGGTTATTACGCCGTGTTGCATTTCCTCCTTCTTTAGCCAACATTTCAGACAGCGTTACAGTGTCTGTCAACAGGGCAGAACTGTATCGCTGTCCGAAATTTTGGCAAAAGAAACATCAAACATCACGCTAGCTAAAATGCATTGTGTAGATGTGGAATGTATATATGTATAGATAGATATAATGTTAGAGCGCAATTGTAGATAAAATTAACAGGCATGAAATTAAATCCTTATCTTGCCGAGTTTAATGTTACGAGACTTCAAACACAAATCACATTGCTTTTGCCACAATTTTTTAAAAACTTTCAACGTAAATACTATTATGGTTTAAATGCTCTTCTGCCTAATGTACATTTAAACAGACTGTAAGGGTGTTCAACCCAACACTTGTCTAATATGAGATGCCATAAAATATTGTCAAATCACTCTTCTATGTGATTGCCCGCACTGGCTTCGAGTCACAGAAAGAGTTCCACTGTAAAATTTGTCTTATTGCGGATAAAGTACTGAATAGGCTGGCCCCTTCTTACTTGACTGATCTTAAAAGCAACTCAAGCCCAAGTCTGATGCATCAAACATTCTGATTGAACCCCTCGAATTTTGTGACCTGCCGTTTATTGAGAGTAATTTAAAAACAAACACTTTTTTAGAAAAGGTTTGCTACATTAACCAATGTGAATTGCCCTTGAATCACTAAATAAGTTGAACATTTATTAATATTTTTAATCCCAATAAACAATATAAACTTAAATTGAATTCATTTCAAAATTCTCAGACCGATAAATGATCCGTTTTCAGTTAAATTAACACTGCATTGACCATGCACGAGTATATATAGAAACTAATTGCATAATACAGATAAAATTAATGATCTTAAGTGTAACTCATCTATTGCTTAATGGGTGGCCGCTTGCCGGTTTCCTGTTCAGGATTATCATCGATTTCTTCGTTTGCGGCGTTCTCCAGAGCCGTTTCGATATCCTTGTTGATTTCGTGGTTGCCATCGTTGACCGGCCCGTCGTTGATGGACGGATAGGGCAACACATCTTGGGACTCCACCCCTACGCTCTTTTTCTCCGTAATGATCGAAGGAGCATCCTTTGGCACCGTTGCGGGAGCCGCCTGAGTCTTTACAATGTTGGCAGCATTCGCCTGCTTCAGTAACGTATTTAAGTTTACCATCTCTTCTTTTGCTTTCGCTAATTGCATCGCGAGACTTTCTTTTTCTACTCGCATGGATTCCAAAGTTGCCTGCTTACTTAAATCGACTTTTTTCAATGAGTCCAATTCTGTTTGACAGTAACCGAGATCTCTTTTAGAGTTTTTAAGTGATTTATCTAATTCTGAGACTTCCGATTTGAGGGATGATAGTTCTTCCGCGTGATTCGCTTCCAACGAACTGTATTTGGTTTCTATATCCCTGGCTTGTATCTCGACAGCGTTTAACTTGGAAGAGCAAGTCAGTTTGTTGTCGAAGCAGAGGCTCAGTTGAGTACTCATGTCGTCCATTTCTTTGAGCAGCTCGTAGTTCTGGCTGGATAGCGACCACCAGTTGCATATCAGGAGGAAAGACATGACCAGTAGCCCGGCCACCAGATAAGTCGGACATCTTGCGTGCCCTGATCGCATGTTGTCAAATCCCATTTCAGACTATCGCGTAGCAATAATGATGGCTTCGCGCACTCGCGAACTGGCGACGATTGCGATACTTCACACGCGTAGAAGTCAAATAAACAATTTTAGAGACACCTTCCACACAAGTCACAGCTGTTTTGACATTTCTCTTGTTGTGTTCGTCTTGTCAGTGTTGCCAACAGTTAGCTATGCTAAATTGCTAGACATCTTACAAATGTTGCTAGATTGCCAGTTTTTTTTACCCCAAAAAGTTGCTAGAAGTAGCTAAACGTTACAGTAAGTAGATAAGGGAACGTACCCATACTACGTGACCAACTTTTTGCATTTTTTAACCCCCCCCCCAATCTTCTAAATTCTGACAATCGTTTTATTTCCAGGTTTTATTTGGATAAAACAAAACAACACAAGGTAGAATAAGAGTAGTGCGTACTATTTTGGTTGTATTCTGTCTGTCGTAGCTAGCTAGCGCACAGAACAATATTACAGTGCCACAAAGTTATCTGTTCCGGTGGTGGTGTCGCTAGTTGTGAACAAATATGTCATAGAAATATCAAAGATTGTGGCACTTTACTCCAAAAAGGGAGAGCTAGTGCAGCAGGAAACGGGGATTTTCCGGCTAACGCCACTTATACCATAGCGTCTATGACCATAGAGTCGCGTTTGTTTTTTACTTTTAACTATACGACGTAGCGTTTTATGTTATCTCATGACGAAATCGAAATATCAAACAATGACGAAAAGTTGCTATAAAAAGTAGCTAAAAAGTTTAGCTACAAGTTTCATTAAAATGTAGCTGTCTGACATCAAATAATAGCTAGATCTAGCTATAAAGTTGCTAAGTTGGCATCACTGCGTCTTGTTTGTCGCAGGGTTGCCAATGCATACGTTTTAAAACACCCACAAAAGGATGTTTAAATTACCCACAAAATCGACTAGTTCAAACGAGTTCCTTTACCTCCAAAACAAACCCCTTTTTATAGAAATTAGCATTTATTTTTTTATTATCTAGTCATTTTCCAATTCCTCTTTCGTTCAGGATTTAAAAATAAATGTATTTTTAAACATTTTCCGTGAAAGAAAACGAAATCATTGAACATTATCTAATTATGGTAAATATATTAGTTTTCAATGTTGTTGAATAATCAAGAAATGTCGAGGATGCCCACAATTTCTATACATAAAGTTTTTCCCGCCGATGTGTGATTTTGTATAATTTTATGTGGAATTATGAGTTAGCCAAGGACCGTGAAAATGCTCGTGATTGATCGCCGCACCAAGGAAAAAATGTGTCGGGTAAAGGTATTATATTACATCACCAACGGTATTTGAAGCATAATTATTTTTACAGCTTTCATCTGCTAATAGCGGACTATTTATTGATTATTGTTCAGCCAGGCACTCACAAAGGGGGCATTAATGGTAACGAGTAGCGACGGCGATGGTTTGTTTCTGTGTAGAAAGGGGCGAGTGAACATGAAGGCGTGATTCGGCGGTATGATACAATGATGTGCCTTTGTAGAGTGGCGATTAAACTTGTAGCGGGTGGCGGAAGAGACTGCACCGGCAGAGAGCGAAAAGCGGAATACACGGACAAGGTGGATTTTTATTAAGAAATCGGGAGTGCAACAATAATTCTTCCAAGAGCGGTTTGTAAATAATGATAGGTGTACTGTGTAAATGAGTATAAATTGCGTAACCACCGCAAAATACTCCATTCTTGAAAATTCATAAAAATCTCCCGGATTTTGGGGAATTTTTTACGAATTGGCAACCCCGATGGTCGGTATCGCCGGTGATTTAATAAGTAAAAAAACAAATCCCCCTGGAAACGAAGCAAATTTCCCCAGATAGGTATTAGTTGATTAGTTCATTTATGCTCAGATACAAGGGTGGATTTAGGGGGGAGGGGGGGGGGGGGGGGGGGGGCACGGGGGCACGTGCCCCCCCCAGACGGTATTTTTGTGTACTGGGGAGAATCCATCACAGTACATACTTAGAAGCAAAGACTGTCTTTATTTTAAACATTTAATTTTTCTATTGTTTTGACACTATCATAAACCTTCCTAAACATACTTGAACTTGTAGAAATAAACTTGAAATATGTACTTCAAGTTTATTTCTAACAGTAATTGTTGATTTTTTTGCCCGTCCGCCTCTTGTGCCGCCCCCCAGAAAAAAATCTTAACAGTAATTGTTGATTTTTTTGCCCGTCTGCCCCTTGTGCCCCCCCCCCCCCAGAAAAAAATCCTGGATCCGCCCTTGCTCAGATACTTATGTGAACCAGCAGGTCTGGCATAATATCTAAGCAGCAAATTAATCGGACATCGAAACAATAATAATAATGAAATCCAGCGAAAAATATTGTGACTTAAAACGATCTCGTTGAATTCATTGCTACACTGACGATAGCACCGTTCACGAAGGTTATCTTTTTAAGCCCCCTTCCATGCCCCTTCCACTTGATATCTGAAGCTCAGTGACAAAAAATTGACCACCACCTCGAGAAGGTTCGTGACTTTGGTAAGGCCAACCTGGTCAGTTTAAACATCTCAAAAAACCAAGCGTGTCGATTTGGCAAAGAGGGAGATCAGTGACTGTTATTTGAAGGGAGCACCTTCCCCAATAAAGACTTAATTGAAATGCTTGGAGTAAGAATATAAGACCGGCTCAAGTATCGGCGCTACATAAAAGCCAGAATAAATCTGACTTCCAAGAAACTGTGCGTCTTGTATAGAGCTCAGCAGATTCTTCAATAGTGACCTTTAAACTTTTAAAAAACTCAAGTACGCCCAACAATTGAATATGGGAGCTGAAGCCTAAAAAAAGTAGTTAAACCTACTTGATTCTATGCAAAAGAGGGCGGTCCGTTTGATTGACAAACCATTGTTAAAAGACCCTTTGCTATCTCTAATGCACAAATGCAATGTAGGGATGCTGAGCCTGTTCTACAGGTTTTTTTTAATGGAGTCTGCTCTAAGGAGCTAGCAGCATTGATCCCGGTGCATGGGTGTACGTGTCAAAAACTCGACGAACAACCGTTGATGTTTAGAATGGGTTGTTTCTTCGACTCGTTTTTGTGTAAGTCAGCTCGTATGTTGAACGAGCTACTGATATCTGTTTTTCCTCGTTCACGTAATCCGAGCCTAAATATTTATTTTTTTTAGTTACAAAGTTTAATTTGTAAAACTCCATTTTAAACGAAATAACAATATTCAAATGTAAGTAAATTAAAAAAAAAAGTTTTTTCAAATCTATGAGAAGAGACAAAAGAAATTCTCTCACAAATCCAATAATTTGTTTTTTCTACATTTTACCGTTATTATTGTAAATACCTATGGTATGTCAGTAAATAATATTGAAGCCTGTAGGTAATAATAATAATAATAAAGAAGTGTAAGGAGAATATATGATGTAAATGTGAATGGTAGAAGTTGGGGACGCCCGAGGAAGACATGGCACGACCAAGTGAATCAGAAACTTGAGTCGGGCCATGTGAAAAGTCGGAATAATAGAAGAGCTTGTATGAGACGATGTATGAATGTGAACGAGGCAAGGAGTGTGTGCCAAGATCGAGTTGTTTGGCGGTCCGTCCTCTCTGCCTACCCCTGCGGGGAAACGGCGTGATGATTAGTTAGTTAATAATAATTGGATAATTTGTAGAGCCCCGTTTTTGTGAAAAATCACCTGGGCGCTTTACAATTTATTATGAATCTTAGGCTCTATCTAATTTTATTATTTACAAATAGATACAGAAACATACTTACCTGCAGGTCACTTCCGATAAAACACACTTTATTAGAAAGTTTATGCTTGGGGAAGATACGACTTTGCACGTGGAGGACATTATATTTAAAACATTGGACATTGCATGACTTTACCTTTGCTACCCTCATCACTGTTGGTTTTACAATTATATTTATAAGAAGATTATTGCCAAAGTTGAGTTAATATTTATTTTGAAAGATTGAAGAATATACTTTATTTTTACACATTTAGTTATTTACAATGTCGTGAGTCGTGAAAGCGAAAGTGAAAGGTTTTTTTTTAAACTTATGAATACGACTGTCTGAAAAGTAAAGTTTTAAGTTTAGCACTAAATTCCGCTGAATCTGTGATCATTCTTAGCTCGTGTGGCAGTCCATTCCAGGCTTTAGGTCTTGACACTCCGAAAGCACGCTCACCGAATTTTGTATCTGGTCTGCGCTTTGGTTCCTTCAACCCCGATCGCTGATGTTGGGGATTGATTGTCGAGAGTTGGAATCTTCTGGAATAAACATTTCCGATAAGAAAACCGGAGCCATTCTGTTAAGGGACTTGAATACCACCCAGCAGAGCTTAAACTAGATTCTTTCAGGGCACTTGAGCCAGTGAAGATTTTTGAGATGCTCAGAAATATGAGAATATTTGGATACGCTGGTGATGAGTCTCGCAAGTAGGTATATTATTTACTGACAAAGATAATAATTGTATGAAGTGACATTGTGAAGCTGCACTGAAGTTCAAAACAACATTCCTCGCTCAAAAGAACATATTTTTGGTGACAGGTAAAAAACCGTGTTTTGTTGATGTAGTTGAAAGTTGAAAATACCATAAATGGCCCAGAAATCCACGCGAACGTGGTAAAAACTAAGCATCTGACAACACTTGCTGTAAGTGTGTAAACGAACGAGCATACCAACAGCACAGCTTGGAAAAAGGCTTGATTCGCCGCAAGTTCGCGTTTGTGTTGTTGTTCGCTTCTGTTGGCAGTTCTGTCTGCAAGTGTAGGTCACGTGACCCTGATCGACTTCTTGGATACCAGCCACGAGGTTTTCAGGAGAAAAATAATACAGTTTGCCGGCCCGCGACAATTACGGCAAATCCAAAATGCCATCGAGCAATCCGTTACCTCCCAAGGAGAATGCTCTTTTCAAGAGAATCCTGGTATGTTTCCGAGAAATTAACGTTTTATTCCTGTCGCCGCACCATTTTAGTATAGCTATCTCTGTCTCTCATGTCTAAAACCTAAATGGAAATCTATCAAAAATTCGCAAATTATTAAATTGACAATCTTAAATTAATATCGCCTTGAATAAACACCTTAATGATCTTCTGACGAGATCTTGATGCATGTAGCCCCCCATTTAAACAAATGCTGGCTTATTTCTCCTATAACCCTATTTTTAGAGTACCGAAATTGATGATAAATTGCAGACATTCTATATTTTACCTGTGTATTTGCACAATTCCACTGATATTATTATTTATTTATATAAAGTCTTCATTGAAACCGCACTGTTGAAACTTATCTAATTAATCCATAAGCTGTCATTATGATTTTTCTTTCAGCGTTGCTACGAACACAAACAATATAAAAATGGATTAAAATTTGCCAAACAAATTCTATCAAACTCGAAATTCGGCGAGCATGGAGGTAATTGTCTTTATTTATTATATTTTACGTAATTTTTAAATAGTGTACATAACATTTTCATAGGCTTATTATAAAATGACATTTTGGCGTATCAATATCGCAGTACAGGTGTACGAAATCGTGCAGTATCTTAGTTATTTTCATACATATATTTTTTAATTGTACAAAAATTAAGGTCATATTATAGGTATATTATGAAATAATCACCATATTGAATGACTTGACTTCCGCAAGTTAATGAAATGTCAATAAAGTTTGAGGTTATGTTTCCATCATCAACCCCAATTATTATTAGTATTAGATTGTTTATTATTTCTCATTAAAATGTTTAGAAAATGTCACAGGTGAACTACATTTAATTAAGTTCAAACAATTACAGATTGCAAAAAAGTGTTTGTTCTGTGATTCTGATTATATTGGTTGTGGAAATTAACAAATGTAACTCTATGCAAAACGAAAACTGATTGTGGCCTATGGTATAAATCCAGATTTCAGATCAACTGTCATGAATACAAAAAAAATAGTTTAAGATCTCAGTTTGTGCAATTTTATTTAAATTTTTTGTAGGGGCAATTTCCCAGTTTTTGGTAGACATTTTTTTTTCAATTCTTATTGGAATGTCGTAGGTTATACCTATATAAATATAAATCAAAATATACTTCCTAATAAATATGTGTAAATGAGTTGTCTTTGTATTGCTTTGCGCAGGAAATGTTTGAAACTTTCAAAATACCTTCTTACCATCCTCGCAAAGGTTTATGGATTATCACAACCACATGACAATACATCTGAAAAGTTTTTTGATCATTACAAAAACTTTTGCGAAACTGTCGAGGAACCTACTCCTCTATGGTACTAAACAAAATCACATACTTTGAATCTAATCAAAAATTATATTTACTATAGGTTGGTAGGTACCTGTGTTAGGTTTGTTCTTATAATGTACACAAATGAATTTTTGTAATACATACATGAAAAATGAAAATTTGCAAAAAAAAAAGCAATAGATGGCACGTGAGCTGTTTGAAAATTTGAATGTACAAGGACTGCTATATATTGAATGCGGGAGAGGGGGGTTCGCGGGAGAGGGAAAGCGGGGAAGGTGGAGGGGAAGGGGAGGCGGAAGGTGAACGGGACGAACGGGAAAAGACACGCAGGGAGAAACAATTTCTTTATTAGTGGCATTGCAACGCATGCCGGGAACTCGCTAGTGTAATATAAAAATACATAATGTACAAGAGATCCTGGGTTTGAGACCCAGTTGTGACCGTTACCTTTTTATTTTCCTGTGTCTTGTTCTGTTTCGTTTTTCGTCTAGATTTATTAGTGGTACCTTCTTCAAATATATATTACATTGATTGTTATAACCTTATAAAGTTACTAAAAATTATTCCAATGAAAATTGAATATTTAGACTTTTAGAAAAAGTCAATAGGTGTTCCATATAAATAATATCAAACATGTTTATCTGAAGTCGGGTCCATAGCTTCGTCATTTGCCTCGACAGTCCCATAACAACATTCGATGTTTGTCATCAACATCATAAATATTGTCAACTTTTGTTGTGTTTCGAGCTTCCCTCGTTCGACGGAAAACATTTCCTAAACATTCCATCCCGGGTGAAGCAGAAAGGCAGGCGGGAGCCGGCGGGGGGGGAATAGTTCATTTTTTGTCAGATGCCGCGCAATGCGGTTGTGTATGGAGAATTAACGGAATGGCCTTTTGTGGTTATGTGCAAAGAGCGGGCAAAATCACGAGTTTAAAATATTATTATACCTAAATATAATAATAAAAATATTTGATAATAAAATTATAATATAATATCAAATATTTATAATTATTCTGTTTTTGACGTAAATATTTACACACTCTAAATTCTTAATAGTAACTTTAGGTCGTGCAATAATCGATATTAGTCGGAAATCTTTCCTGATAAATAAATATCTACTAAAATATCTGTGTTTTCTCCCTGATGCATCTTTTTTTCATGAGAATGCATTTTAACGTTGACATAAACTCCAAAAACGTCAAACGTCAAGTGCTCATTGCTTGCGTCGACACATCCTTATCGCAGACCACAAGCCAAATTGTGTGTGATCGGGCGAACTTGGCACCAATCGTTCAACCGTTTTTAGTGTTTTAACAAACGGAGGAGACAGAAAACAAAAACATTGATGTGATGTTTGATGGACTTTCACGGCAAATCGCGACAAATGTTTGAGCTCTGGACCTGCCTTTAGACACTCTAGGTTACAAACAAATTCAATAAAGAACTTTGTAATCATTCAGGTTAGGTTATCAGAGATATAACCAGAATAATTCTCATGCGAATGTGGAATTATAATATTAATCATGCTCAAGTTTTCCCAACAAAAAATCACTCAATAAAAACTGAAATATAGTGAAACACTTGGGGTGACCTTTAGCAGAGGTGTTGGTTTTCCAAAAAATGGTTCCCGGTGCTGCGGTACCCGTATCCCAAATTATTAAATTATGATGGTAACATGTAATATTCACATTTTCAGAGACCCTGGCCATGAAGGGGCTGACCCTGAACTGCTTGGGCCGCAAGGATGAGGCGTACGAATATGTACGGCGCGGGTTGCGCAATGACTTGAAGTCGCACGTGTGCTGGCACGTGTACGGACTGCTGCAGCGCTCCGACAAGAAGTACGATGAAGCCATCAAGTGTTACCGCAACGCGCTCAAGTGGGACAAGGACAACATACAGATCCTGCGCGATCTGTCCCTGCTGCAGATCCAGATGAGGGATATGGAGGGTTACAAGGTTAACACATATCCTAATATACTAATGGCCAAGTGAGCAATTGAAAGCTTGATAAAAGTGAATTTAATCCACCTAACGGATAATACGGAGAGTTCCTTTTTTAATTAATAGACAATCAAATATGACATTTGTCGGAAGTACCAACCTTATAAAATAAATTCTCGTCAAAATAAAAACAAAAAAGTACCTACTTTGAATAATTATTAGTAGGTACTACATGAAAGCTGCATGTCATCGTAATTTAGATGTACATCCCAGGTTTTGAATGGTTTGTTTGGCAAAGCAGGGTTTGTCTAACGGGTATGTGTAATTATTCTAAAACCCTTCTTTCCATATGAATAAACGATTGTTTTATATGGCAATAATATTTTTTCTATGATTGGCAGCAGTGAGTAATGATTGATTGTCTATGAAATTTAATACAAAAAAGGTGAAAAAAAAAAAGACGTAGCGAAGTTCGTACTCCGCGCAAATTAAATAATTTTAACAAAATTAAAATGTAACATGCATATTTTTTCATCTCCCCTGATATAAATACTCACTTTTCGAGATAATAAAGCAAAATCTAACTGTTTGAATAAGAAATATTGTGTATTAACCAGTAAGCGGTTCAACACATAAATAATTAACGCTTTTATTATTACCGTGATGATTCTCGGTTACGGTACCGTGACGGCAAAAACGGCAATAGACATACCTTTCTTATCACTATAATGCTGCAGTTCTTTCAAAAGACGAGATACACAATGTACGTTGGTCTGTTTCCTCCAGAGGAAAAAGTGATAATTTTCTTGCATCTCATACACTGCACCGTGAATTCCTCATAGACCCCTACAATTTTGGAAGTATGGAATATAGTTACAAAGATAATATTTAAGTGCGAGTGAATTCCAAAAATTTAAATTGTAAAATGTCGAATGTGCTGATGGTTTTGCTTTTGTTATTAAACATATACAAAGTTCTTTATTACAATAATTACAGCCGAAAATGAGACAAACAGTGAACGTATGTCTCCACCCCCTCGAAAGGAAACATACAATCATTGTCATACATCTCCCTCAAACGTATAAAGAAAATGAAATGCAAGAAAAAAGTAATAGTTTGGAGGAAACAATCACATGTATTTTGTGTGTTTCACCATTATTCAATGTGTAAGAAAGAGCTGCAGCATTATAGCGATAAGGAATGTTTGTTTATTGCCTTTTTTTGCCGTCACGTTACCGTAACCGTGAATCGTCACTGTAATTATAAAAGAATTCATTTATCGTTCTGTAGATCCTAATGAGGATGATTGGGGATTAACCTAATTAATATTCAAATTGATAGATCGGTCAATCGGGAAAAGGGAAGAAACCAAGTTGCACGGAGTGCGGTTTGATCATCTCGTTTTCTTTATTTGTCGATAAATTAATCTGACAGTATACAGGCAACTTGCATTGAAATAATATTGTTCAGTCCTTGAAAATACAAATGAAATGTTAACGAATTACTGTCCTTTTTGCAATGGAGAGCAAATTGCTGTGAAACATGACAGTTTTATGTGCGTGTTTTGTAAAATACCAATTATTCTCGGCATGCTGTGCGTCCCCCTAGTTTTAAATTTTTCCCCTTGAATCAAAACAGGACATTCATTCTAAATTATGTTTGGTTCTGAGATGTGACCGTGACCAGTGAAATAGAGCATCTTTATTGGCTAATGAACTTCAAATTCTTGGTAAGTGTCTTAACTTCTGGATTGCCGTTTGTCACCCGGTGGCCGCGGCACTTTGAAATGCAATTTTGACCCTTATGTATAAACAAAGTGTATGAAGAACAAGGTCAGAAACGCTTGCTCTATTATCGTCCTTTACCATAGCGAAACCCGCAATGCGTCAATAGTCACTCGGAATAATTTATATTTAATTTGCCGTAGTTCGGGGATGTAGGCAGTTTCTGCGCATGCGCGGGAAAAAAAATACGTTTTTTCTACTATTTTGACCCTTCTATGTACAAAATTTGTAAAGGAAGTGTCAGAATCGCTTGCGCCAACATTCCCTATGGTATGGGTAAAGATTTCATTCACCTTGTAACCACAGAATATTTTAAAATAATTTTTATCTGTGGACATCTCGAAATGTCATTTTGGCCGCGTCACATTTATGCCGTTATGCGAGTTCCTCGACTAAAACATCGTAAAACCTATCAATTTACGTAATTAACGCAAGTAATGTTGTTTTGGTAAATAGTTTATTGTTCTAGAAATGTGTTTCGGTCAATAAAATATACGATAGGTAAAAATTAATCCACAAAACATTCTATTCAAATTGAAGGTCGTGAAATTTCCGTGTTGTTCCTCGGGCAATCAACAGGTTAAGGCGCCGTATCCGTGCTCAAAAAAAAGAAGATGGAGAGATATGTAATTATGAATGTTAGAGGAGCGCGCTAATATTTAAAGCTATAAAATAGATGCGAAAATTGTGAAAAAATAAAACAAGACTAGATTAAAACAGAGCAAAAATCTCGTGGAAGGCGTCTTAAGTATCATTCAAATTATAACTTGTAAAATAACTGAAACAAATGTGTTTACAATAATTTTCGGAACATACTTTGCGATTTTTTTCTATCGAGGGAATTTCATATAATTTGCGTTTCGGCGTGGAATGCGTCTAGATATTATCTTAAAAAATAACATATATTTTTTTAAGAGCTTAAAAACTTCAAATGTTTAGGAGAGAAATGTAAGAAATCGGTAAAAATTCGGGTAGCGTTGGCGTGTTTTATTGCAATTCAAACGAAGAAAAAAAAAAATAGAAAATTAAAAGGTTTATTTACTTTTTATCCCATTTTCCGTAAAATATTATGGTCTTTTTTCGATCCTCCGTTTTCACATATTTATTTTTATTGGGTGATTTTATACACACAACTTGCTTAGTCAATTAATTACAATGTTTGGCTATTCATACTCCTAATTTTGTATACATTTAGTATAAAAATATTGATAAATCCTAATTATAACCTGGCGATAAGGCTAGCATCAGGTGCTGCAATTATGGTGCCATGCCATGGGTTAATATGTACCTTGTTTTGTTATCACTTGTATTCAATGCTAGCGTATTGTCCTGTGGTTAACCGAAGTCTGGCAATTTCAGGATACCCGTTACCAGCTGTTCATGCTGAACCCTACCCAGCGCACCTCCTGGATCGGATTCGCCATGAGCTACCACCTCCTAGAGGACTACGACACGGCCCACAGCATCCTGGAGACCTTCCGCCGCTCCCAGATGAAGGTGCAGTATGACTACGAGCACTCGGAGCTGCTGCTCTACCAGAACCTGGTGCTGGCCGAGTCGGGGCAGCACGATAGAGCCCTCAAGCACCTGGACAAGTTTCACCATCAGATCCTGGATAAACTGGCCATCATGGAGACAAAGGGAGAGTTCACGCTCAAACTGAACAGGTATTATACTCCAGCCCATCATTAACTCTCCCGCAGCCAACTGGGGCTGAAGGTGGACCACTAAATTACTATGCTTCTTATATCTACTTAATATGTACATGAAATATGTTTTTAGTATTTTAGGTATTCCTGCGCAAAGGATATACATAATGTACCGTATAAAAAAAATAAAAAAATCATTGATCGTAGAAAAAAACGTTTTGTCAAATATGGGTAATATTCCCTGCCCAATAAAAAAAAGAAAAAAAAAAGGAATTTCTATAGTTGAAATGCAAAAAAAAAACATTTCATGGGGTCGTCGACCGACTCACTTGTTATGTTTGGCATCTTGGTCTGTCGAGAGTTAATATCTATTGATTTATTTTTAGTAGCAAGTACGCATTGCAATGCCACTCAGAGAAAGAAGGTTTTGTGTTTTAATTTAGTTTATTGAAGTACTTTTGGATAAACAATACTTAACCAATAAATCAGAAGATGGATTTTCTAAATTTACCCCTTGCTTTACCATCCGCTATAACTACCATGTCTCCTTTTCAACCCCTCCCTCGTCCCCCACACTTTTGTCACCCCTCTGTGTCCTTTCCCATGCATCCCCATTCCGCCCACATTCCCCTCCCTCGTCCCCTGTCCAGCGCACCCTTCCCACCAAGGGCGGATTTTTATTGTATTTTTGTGTACTGTGGAGATTCCATCACAGTAAACTGTCTTTATTAAACATTTAATTTTTCTATTGTTTTGACACTTTCATAAACCTTCCTATACATACTTGAACTTATAGAAATAAACTTCAAGTATGATACTTCAAGTTTATTTCTAACAGTAATTGTTGATTTTTTTGCCCGTCTCCCCCTTGTGGCCCTTCCAGAAAAAAATCCTGGATCCGCCCTTGCTTCCCACTCCCGCATTCCCCTTTCCCCTATCGTGTTTTCCTTCTATCTTCCTCCTTCCGAAAACCCTCCTTTAGTTCCTTTCCCCCTTCCGAATTCCCTCTTCCTCATGCATTCGCCTTCTCCTTCCTTCTCTCCCTGCTGCTAAGCTATGTGAAATACACACACTTCTCATGGCTGTCCATGTGAGAAGCATGGATTTTCTAAATATGTCCCCTGCTATCCGCTACTCTATCTCCTTTGCAATCCCTCCTTCGTCTCCCACCCCTCTTTCGTCCCTTCCCTGCTTGTCCTTTCCCATGCGTCTCTGTTCCCGTCTCCTTTCCCCGCCTCCCGCATTCCTCTTCCCCCTTCCCCGCCTCCCCAAATGTAGCACCGCTTATGAAAAGTAAAACCATTCAAAGAATATTTACATGAACGGGCAACTAAAGTGTGTCCACTGGACCTAGTCAAGCATTTGAACAAAACAAATACGCATTTCGAACAAGTAATTATTTATTAACCGGTCAAAGGCCGTGACATTTAGCGGAAATTCGCGGAACTTCGCAAAAAAACACTAAAAAACCACAACTTTGAATTTTGAATTGAATGTTTTGTTGATAAATTTTGAGCTATTGTATATTTTATTAACTGAAACACGTTCACAACACAATATGCTATCTACTAAAACCACATTACTTGCATTTATTACGTAAATTAATAGGTTTTATGATCGTTTTATTCGCGATACACCCATTAATTGCGACCGTTAAATTCGCGGCAAATTCTGACAGCCGATTGTCATAGAAGATATCGTTTTAAAAATATTCCAGGGTGACTAGGTGAATGAAACTTGTAGCGTCTCCGAGAGTAATGACAGCGCAAGCGATTCTGACACTGTTCTCCATACAAATTGTGTACATAGAAGGTCCAAAATCGTGGACCAAAAGTTTTTTGTCGGATGGATTATTCAAATATTTGAATTATTTTCTCGCGCATGCGCATATGACGCGCGCGCCGGCGCGTCTCCGGCCTCCCAGCGGTTAATAATATTGTATTGATACCTATTTACTTTTATCACGTCTAATATGATAAGTATATTCAATTTTGGGTTTTGTCAAAAAAAATTGTTGTTTGCATAATACGAGTCCCATTATAACATTTTTAGATTCCAAGAGGCGGAGGAGATTTACACGGACCTGATGCGCCGCAATCCCGAGAATGTGCTCTACTACAGCAAGCTGATGGAGGCCAAGCAGATCACCTCGGACGAGGACCGCGTGGCCTTCTTCCAGCAGTGCCGCGTTGACCATCCTCGCGCCATCGCCCCGCGCCGCCTTCCGCTGTCCTTTGCCACCGGAGACAGCTTCAAGAAGCTGGTGGACCAATACCTCAGGACGGGCTTGCATAAAGGGGTGCCACCGCTATTTGTGGACTTGAGGTGACCTTTTCATTATTTATTATTATTATTTCCAACCCAGCATTAGACCATTAGACCTGTCCACACACTTTCAGGCAGTTCCCAGCCAACAAATCATTTTTAATATTAACCTCTCACGCCTTGGGCCTATTTTGTCAGAGGTCAAAATATTTCAACTTTGCAATAAAATCCAAATAATTGGAACATTTCTGAACACATCTGAAAACTAAAAACTGTTTTTGAAAGGTGATAAAACACGATTTCAAATTTTATAATTCGAAATAAACATATTTATTTATTTTATTTTTATTTAGCAGAAAAAAACAGTACATATTTACATAGTTGAAAATAGTTCCAAAGTTATAGAATACACAATAATTGCTACCAATGACATGTCGCTGTTAAATACTTTTATTTTTTTTATTTTATTTTATTTTTTTTATTTATTTACAGTTTTTTTTACATTTTTTAAATTAAGTCCCGTTAAACTGATTGATATCAGTTTGTCAACGGGTTCTTTTGACAATTACTTTTTTTAAAATTGAGACAGGTCTTCGACCAAGTCGAAGAGACAGGTACATAAAATATACAGGTACATGAAAAAAAAATTGTTAATAAAATTTATAAGAAATACAGAACAGAGAAAATGAAAGAAATAAAAGAAAAGACAAGAGAAAATAATAATGGAAAAAACATTAAAACGAAAAGCGGAAAATAACAGAAATTAGTACAAAAAAGTTCTTTCACTTAACCATTTTTTTAGCGTACATTTCCTTCTGAAACTCAATTCACAGCTTTTTATTGCGTTGGGTAACATGTTGTAAATTATTGGAACAAGGTATTCTAGAGTTCTTTGACCGTATTTATTTAGGTATCTGGGAATTATAAGTCCATCATTTGCAGTTAGTCTTGTATTATGAACATGAACCACTAGTTTATTATACATATTCAGATTGAGATGTATGCTGATTCGCAATTTTAAGCCACAATATAGCACGAACAGATAATACATTTACAGAGTTGTATAATAATGATTTTGGTATATCATGTCTTTTTTCGTATTCAGTTTTTTTTAATAATAATTTTACCAAAGAATATTGTACGTTTTGCACTGAAAGAAGATTTGTTTTTGTTGAATGTCCCCATGTTATGTTTTTATGTGATAAATTATACATTTTAAAATGGAGTTAATTAAGTTAGTAAATTATTGAAGGAGAGGGGTGTGTGTGAGTGTTTGTATATGCGCGTATGAGGGTGAGTTGGTATGCACCTTTATTCGAGGACCTTCACAGGCCTTTAGACCCAGAATCCGAGGACTCACTCGAATCCGAGGACGTCCTCGGATTCGAAATGCGAAAAACTGAATATGTACCTATAATCTATGCGTTCTGATTGGTCAACTGTCGAAATTTTGGGCCAATCGGAGAGAGTCCTCATTTTCGAGGTGAAAAATATCGTGTTTAATTTGGCTAGTGTTTCATTAGTACGGGTGTGTGACTACCAGGGCGGCGCCGCTAATGCTGGAAATCACACACAGACCCTAAACTGAGGACTCTCAAAGTCCTCGGTTTCGTGTTAAAAGGTGCCGATCACCGGAATGTGAACACCAGGAGGCGCTGCAAGCTCGAGTGTCAAGAAATCTCACCAACGCCCTAAACCGAGGACCCGTCGTTCGAAATTCCTACGTGCATGTGAATATAATAAGTAAAGACCGGATTATATGCAAATGCATATTTGCATATGCATTTGCATATTTAGACCCTTTTCAGCGGTAGTTGCATATTTTAGCAAAAAATTTGAGATCTTGCATATTTACGCTCAATCTCGTTCATCGTTCACATAGTGACACTATAAACGTCAGATAGCTACGAGTAGGTGCGCGGCTAGTGCAAACGTTTGAAACTCATGGATTGGCGTTGAATGAATCTACCCAGGTTATGAAGAAAATTCGCCTTATGAATTACTCGTTGCCAGAGCTATTCCCGAGTAAACTCAAAGAAAAGTTTGAAAACTTACTTAACACCTTGTTTGCCGCTCGTGCACCGGTGTGTCATGAGATTTTACATGCGATTTTGACCCTTATGTATAAAGAAAGTGTATGAAGAACATGGTCAGAATCGCTTGCTCTATTATCGCCCTTTACCATAGCGAAACCTGCAATGCGCCTAGTCACTCCAAATAATTTATATTAATAATTTACCGGAGCGCGGTGTAACATTATCGCGTGCGTGATAAGAATGTGTAGAATCTACCTACAACTCGCACCGGCAAGAAGGAACCAAAACAACATTATTCAATAAAATAATAAGTCTGCTGTTGAACAAGGACATTTATTGATAAGCATCATTATGAAACAAGGTAGAGCAAGAAACATAAATCTCAACGGCGTGTCAGGTTAAAACCTGATAGAGGTTAAAAGATTTAAATTGCAAACAGAAAGAAGTCTATGCCATCAAAGCTATGGAGAATTTAAATTACCAGGGCGCCAGCCAGGAAAACATCCTGACATATTTTATAACAGTGACCATAATCTAAATAATATTAATATTCATTTGTCTCACGCGCGATCGAAGTTTCCAGAATCCACCAAGCTGCGTGCGCAGGGCACGACCACTTTCTCAGCACCGGCTCTCCACACCAACTGACGGTTGCGGTTAGAACTCGAACTATCGAACCCCGAAACTCAGGCGTGCCACCGACGGGAATAAAAATGCGTAGTTGACACAATGCGGAACCATCCAGTAGCTACCTGCTACAGCGGGAGCGTGCGCAGTTCTTGCGCATGCGCGGGAAAAATATGTTTATCTACGATTTTGACCCTTTGACCCTACGAATTTGTAAAGGACAGTGTCAGAATCGCTGGACACGAAGTGTCATTTCTGTGCCGGATGCCGCGTCGTAATTGGTGGAGTTTTTGGTGGCCTACCCCGGCAAACAAGAGGTTAACCTTTTCCACTCTGACCATTTTTTCTCATAACCGTTTAGCTACTCCGACCAAAAATGTATGTTATATTTTGTGTTTAAAATGAAAATTTCCGTTCATAACTTTGCGGCACCATCATAAAATACTTGTTAAATCACACATTAAGTAACTAAAAGATGATACATTCGAATTCAATATGTTTTATTTGCATAATATCTTTTATTGCATAGCAATAATTTGTATAATACGGGTAAAATATACAGACAATCCAATGCAAATCCTTGTCCTGTACCGCACAGCGGCTAACGGGTGACTACCTGGACCTGATTGGCTTAGGTTTTATGGGTAGTGGATGATTTCTTATTTTGCATTGGTTAAGTTATTTTAGGTTTAGACCCTCTTTCAGGGAACAAAAGATAGACCAGCCCACAACACATAAAAAAGATAATAAGTTTGGCAAATATTCTACACGGTGTTTACAAGTTAGAGTATTGTACATATTATACATAATATAACACTGTCACATTTCATTATAAAAAACTAACAATTCGGTCCAATGTTATAATAAATTTCTTACTTTATTTTACTAAGTCACCATCACTTATAATTTTTTAGGGTATGATATTTTTCGAAGCATTCTCCCACATAAGGTGCAAATTTGTTTCCACAACTTTTACGGTGTTATATTGTTCGTTTTATTTGCCCCCTTCTCTACTCGTATCATAATCAGAACCACTAACGTTTTTTTTTAAAGTAGGAATCTGGCGGTTAGTGTATCCAGGAGCGGCGATGCGTGAATCCATCGATGGTTCGATAGAGTCCGGCTGGAGAGATCAAAAGATCTCCCTCAACCAGCCTTTCCCGATTCGGCCCGCCACGCAGTAGATGGGCAGACGCATCTGTCACCGAGACCTAGAAAAACCTCATCCCCATGAACCCGGGCACCTCTGCTATGTCACCAAACGTTGCGAATCACTTGGGGTGGCCTGTGGCAGAGGCGTTGGTTGTCTAATAAATGCTTACCGGGGCGGCGGTACCCATTCCCGCCTCCCAAATTGAAAACGATGCAATCCGTAATACTTTGTCTGCATATATTAGGCGTTATGACATGTAGATTGACAAATTGACATGATTTAACCGCTGTTCTGGATCTACCGAATGTCTTCCTTTTCTTGTTTTTACACCTTCTCTATAATTTCCAACCAGCTGAATAATTAGCCTATCCACAAATTGAAAATGGCTCATTGGTATTTCCAATAAAAAAATATTTGTTGTTGTGGTGTATTCGGTGTATTAGTAGACATTAAATTCCATTTTTTTGCTGAATCAGAAAAGCTTGACGGTGTGGGATTGATGGATGTTGAAGGTTGTTGCGGAATCACAATATTTTCTATATCACTATCTTCACTGAAATAAGCAAATCTACTTCTTTTGGGTGGGATAATGTCACTTCCACTATCTGTATCACTTGGATCGTTACCGACTTCTTCACCATGACTTCGAAGTAAAACTATCATTATGTTCTGTGACGGTTAATTAACTATATTTCTAGAAAACGTAAATTAGTAATTCTTTTACTTTCAATTACTAATAACAACATCAATAGTTCCACAAATGAAAAAAGATGGTCACAAAAAGTGGGAGTAACTGCGGAGAACCGTCATAAACGCAGGATAACGACTGACTGTTCCGAAAATATTGGAAGAAAACAAATATTTCGTGTGTTAAAATGATGCATCTATTTTTACATGAATATCTAATTAACGGTATTGTGGCCTTGTGCCAAATTGATAGCTTCATCAACGGGGCAGGTGAAATTTTTCCCGGCACAATAAGTTCAAAAATCGCACCCAAATTTAAATTCTGTCCAGTCTCATCAGTGGACGTTGAACGCTCCTTTTCCGCTTACAAAAATATATAAAGCGATCGTAGACACAATTTGTCTACAGAACATTTAGAACAGTACTTAGTCATATATGTTTTTACAGGTAAATTGTAAATTTCATTGTTAAATACATTTTGTAATTGATATTTTCGAAATACGATTGTTATCCTCGAGAACTAATAGCTTACTAAAATAAAATAAAAAAAAATTTAATAATACATATGACTTCCTGTATTATTTCATGTTGCATATTTTGGCCCTTTTTATGGATTTTCGTGCATATTTTAGCTATTTTTATTTCATATTTGCATGCATATTTTGGGCTGTTTTTGTTGCATATAACCCGGTCTTTAATAATAAGTATGTATTGCACTATTAAGATTGTGCCGACAAGGAATTCAGTTTTTGACAGTTGAAACACAATTCAATTTTTTTTTTTTTTACGTTAACTCCACGCAGGAGGCCCTGAGGAAAATAATTTCCCTCAGGGCCTATGTCATCTGGGATGCTGTGTGGAGGGTCTTTTTGAGGAGAGGAAGGAATGAACATTGGTCTTGAAGAGACCCATGTTGTAGGAAGGAGGAAACACAGAGGCCGGCAAATCATTCCACAGCCGAGCTGTTGAACACAAGAACGAGTCGAAGAAACGACCCGTTCTCATGTGGCAAATGTCAACCGTGTACAAATGTTGGGCACGCGTTTGGCGTATATCCCGACTATGCACCGGTGCCGAAGGGATCAATGATGCTAGTTCCTCGGAGCATCTTCCATTGTAATACCGGTAGAACAAGGATAGCATTCCCACCCGATGCCTGTGCTCTAAAGATTGCAATCCGTCTGTTAAGATGGGAGAATCTATCAAATGGACCGCCCATTTTTGCACAGAGTCGAGGGTATTTTTCAGGTATTTTGGAGCTCCAGACCAGAGGTGGCTGCCAAATTCAACCGTGGGGCGCACTTGTGATTTGTACAGGGTTAGCAGTTGTGTACTATTAAAGTATCTGCGGGCCCTGTACAGTACCCCCAATTTCTGTGAGGCTAACTTTACTCTGGCTTCGATGGAGCCCCCATACCTGAGCTGGTCACTTACGGTTACACCAAGCATTTCAATGGAGGGCCTGTTCTGAAGATTGCTTCCGTTGAAAGAGACTAGATTTTCATTTCGATCCCTTTTAGACGTAATCAGACAAGATTGGGTCTTTGAAACATTAAATTCAACGAGATTATTTTTACCCCAAGAGAAAACACTCTCGAGGTAACCGTCCATTCTTTGCTTCAAAGCCCTACGAGCTGTTGGAGTTTGTGAGCCCTTTGGGGGCTTGTCAAACAAAAAGCTATCATGAACTGTACTGCCATCCGCATAACAGTGAATTGGTGCACATGACAAAAGGTCGTTGTGTGCAACAAAAACAAAGTCGGAGACAGAACCGATCCCTGCGGGATGCCAGCATTTATCGAGTGTGAGGAAGAGGTGAAACCATTGACTACCGTCTGAATCGACCTCTCCCTCAAGAAGTCGGCAATCCACGTACACAAGGATGCGGGAAGTCCGTTAGAATGCAGTTTGTTGACAAGTCCTCGGTGCCAAACCCCGTCAAAGGCCTTGGAGATGTCCAGTGCAACCGTTTGGGTCTCACCGAAACGTTCCAGGCATCGCCCCCAAACATGCGTCACATACGCGAGAAGATCACCGCACGAGCGGTTCCGCCGGAATCCGTATTGACGGTCGTTAACAATTTTGTTCTTCTCGAGGTATGTGAGCAGTTTGTCGTTGATCACACGTTCCATCTCCTTAGACAGAACTGATGTGATCGCTATGGGGCGGTAGTTGGCCGGGTTGGAGCGGTCACCCTTCTTTGGAATAGGATGGATAACGGCTTTTTTCCAACCAGAGGGCACAGAGCCAGTCTTCAGGGACATTTTAAAAAGCTTCGTCAAAATTGGAGCTATTTCTGCAGCGCACCTCTGCAGTACCAGGGCAGGTATTCCGTCAGGCCCACTAGCTTTATTAACATCAAGCCCTCGTAAAACATGGAGTACTTCCCGATGCCGGATCCTCAGCTTTTTCATACGAAAGCCGCAGTGAGGAACCGACGTCGGGACAGCACCTTGGTCATCGAGGGTTGAGTTATCCGCAAACATTTTACCTAGTAAGTTAGCCTTTTCGGTGGCGGTGTTTGCTAGTGAGCCATCAGGTCTGGTAAGAGGTGGCAGACTGGATTTGCAGAAATTGCGACCTATAGAGCCCGCAAGCGACCAGAATTGCCTGCTGCCATGCGGGCATGCAGCCAGCATTCTGCTGATCTGCTGGTCATGCTCGAATTTTGACCTATTTATGATTCTCTTGGTTTCCTTTGCCATTTTGTTGTAAGCTGTTCTCTCATCTTCGGATGTTCTAGATGTGTTGTAGGCTCGGTAAGCCGCGTTTTTTCGTCGCACTGCTTCAGCGCATTGTCGACTGAACCACGGCTTTGAGCCTACACCAGTTTCCTTAACAGTAGATTTGATGAAGCCATCCATCGCGGATGTGATGACTTCACCAATTTCCTGGGCACATCTTGAGGGATCCGAAGTCCGAAAACAGACAGCTGACCACGGGAAAGCATTAAAATGTGCCCGCAAACCGAACCAATCTGCTGACCTATAGTGCCACACTTTTCTCTTCAGCCTCTCGTTAGGTGATCTGAAGTTTACAGGCACTGGTCGGACGATCCTAAAGGCGCTGTGACTTCAATCCTGTAACCGTGTGGCACAGTAGTTAAAAATAGGTCTAACAGATTGGAGCGGTGAGTCTGGACATCAGGAACCCTTGTAGGCTCCTGAACCATTTGCTCCAATCCGTAGCAAAGTGCAAAGGATTCCGCTTGGCGTCCAGCCGAGTCTGTTGATCCTGAGAACTTCAACCAAGGTTCGTTACGAACATTGAAGTCCCCCAGGACCACAAACTCTGCCGTAGGGTAGCGGGGCAAGAGGTCATCAATAGTGTCGCTTAAGTGTTTGAAGAGCTCGGACGTGTCTGATTCGCTAAGGTTCGGTGAGCGGTATAAACATGCGTAAATCTTACCGTACTGGAAAGATTGACGCGTACCCACATTACGTCGAATCTGGAGTTTTCCAGATTCAACAGTCGCACACAGTTGACGTCAGCTCGACTATAGAGACAGACACCTCCTTTAGGTCTGAACTTGCCTGCGAGGGTGAAGCCCGGGCAGTCCAGATAGGAGGTGTCTACAGGCTCAGCTATCTGAGTTTCAGACAGGAAAAGTAGGTTTGGGTGTTGAGAAAAAAGGTGGTGGTGGACAGAGTTTAAATTGGTGTGCATTCCGCGAATGTTGGTGTAATTCACCAACAGTTTTGGCCCGCACCGGGGACGCCTACGTCTCGCCGCTGTAATGACGTTAATTATTGTAGGTTGCAAGTTCATGATTTTAATTGTTGTTTTTTTTTTTTTATATGAGAGGAAGGAGGGTCTGGGAGGGAAAAGGTATAAGGGGTGGGTAGGATGCTGGGGTTCAGAGTTTCCAGGAGTGACGGACGAATGTATCCAACCCACCCACTGCGGTGCAAGGCGATGGATGGGCAGGGAGAGTCCGGCTGGAGAGGTCGCCCAATGCGCCCCAAACGCTACTGCTGGGTCCCCTCAGGTCACGAACCGGCACAACAGCAGCGGCGGGGTTTTTACACTCGATGATGGGGCAGCCCACCCTCAGTCGTGAGCCTGAGGGTCGGGCCCCTGTACTACCGAGCGGCCCGGACAGCGGTAACCGGTTGTAAAGGGTCTCCCTCAACCAGCATCTCCCAATCCGGCCCGCCACGCAGAAGGTGGGCCGACGCACCCGCCATCAAGACCTGGACAAACATTACCCCAAGAACCCGGGCACCCCTCCTAAGTCACCAAACGTAGCGAACCACTTGGGGTGACCTGTGGCAGAGGTGTTGGTCATCCAATAAATGGTTCCCAGGGCGGCGGTTCCCATACCCGCCTACCAAATACGCAAGGATTAATCAAATGAGAGAGGAGCTAAATTGGATTCCAATAAAAAAGAGACTACTATTTAATGTGTTAATTTTTGTGCATAAAATTATGAAAAACCAAATGCCAAAATACTTTAAGGATGAAATTGTTTTTAATAGAGACATTCATAATTACGAAACAAGAAATATAAACAAAGTTCGATTGCCACAAATGAAGAAATCAAAATCACAGAACTGCCTAATGTACAGAGGACTAAAGATTTATGATGAAATGCCTGAAAGTATGAAGAATGAATGTATTTAACCCCGTGGTCGTCAAACTGAGGCCCGCGGGCCGCATGTGGCCCGTGGCAGTTATTTGTGCGGCCCGAACAAATATCTGCCGTTTTATTTTTAAATACATATTATTTCATGTACAATTATATTAACCTGCTTTTTTCAAATATTTTGCGTACATGGATTCCTGCGACTTTTAAACGTTGATTTTAATTAATTGACATTTTATTTAAACACCCAGCTGATTTTTGAAAACATCCAAAATCGATTTTTAATGCGCGCTTAGTGTACGTCATAGGTTCTTAGCGTGGGCGATAACGCCCCCTTGTGGGCATTTGAGACTTTCAGGGGGGGCAGCAGAAGCCCCAGAGAAAATTAAAGGGCGTCGAGATTGCACAGTGAGGGCGTAAGTAGGTAAAAAAAGGGTTTAAAAAAGATAAAAAGCAAAGTAATCTTTAATATTGGTTAACTTTTGTTATTGTAGATATTGTAATCATTTTTATCACCTGTGCGAAAATTCACACATTTCGGTAGTTCGGGAAGTGGATGAAAATTGAATTGAAAGATTCCATTACAGATCTACATAATTTTTTTTTTTAATATTGTCATCTAATGTGCATTATTACTAAGAATTGACTACATATCAAGAATACAAGAAGCAAGGAGGTAGAAAACGGTACTTAAATACAAAAGAATTTATTTTTAACTTGCTTAAAAAACGTACAACATCCACCCCCCCTCCCCCACGAAACCATAAGTGTGCGGCCCGCGGTGATACCTCACATTGTCCTTTGTGGCCCTTGACCAGAAAAGTGTGACGACCGCTGATTTAACCCCTCCGAATTTTCGCGAATATTCGCTTATGATGTCTCAAACGAAATGACATATTACGAAAACTTTGTGTTATTACCGCTTCACAATTAAAGCTCTATAAATGAAACATTTCTGAACGTAGCCGAATAGTAAAAACTGTTTTAGAAAGGTTACAAAATAAGCTTTCGAATTATTATATTACAAATAAATATTAACATTTGCAAATATTTAAATTTTGAATGAAAACATAAAAAAATGTAAAAATGATGTTTTTATGATGTTGTTTTTATGTGAAAACGGTACTAAAATCACAGATTATGTAAACAACAATACTAATTCTATTGTATAAATGTATAATAAACAGTTTTGTTACCTCATTTTTTTATCATTTCATATAAAAATATTTAATAAAAATTAACAATGTCGAGCGCGATCGAGCCGCCCGTAGGAAATTTGGCGGGTAAAATTATGTGTCAGATTGCGCGAATGACAGAATATTCTTGTTGTGTATTTCTATGGATAACTTGAATAGGGATGTACAGCTTGTTCCACTATCGACCTTTTACTTTTTGTTTTAGGGATGTCACAAAGAATAACGGAGTTAGAACAATTTCTATGGAGACACGCGCGTTGACGTATAAACACGCTTATTGTACTTGACTGCTGTCGTATTTCTAACGCATATATCTGCTTACGTTGCTGACCGGTTAAAAAGAAATGTTATGCTTACTGTAAAAATATTTAAATTTATCAAATGAAATGTTACATTGTGCTTATTAGTTTATATTCATGTAGTATAAACTAACTCGATAAAAAAAAAAAAAAAACAGTTTAATCTTGATTCTAAATTGTACTGTAAAATACTGTAATTCGAAACCGAATTACAGTGGTAGCTTTGTTTGAAATTTCACGTACATGGATGTTATTTGTGGCGCGGCGTGGTGTCAGACATGCACTCAAAGCCGGGTTCTGAAATTCAACCGCATAGACGTTACCCTATTGATAACGATTGATTACAATTTGACATTTTACTAATTATGTTAAAAATAAATACCTTTTATATTAACTTTGGACCTCTGTTTTCCCTTTGACGTTATGATAAATCTTCTAATTGTTTAAAATTCCAGATCCCTCTACCTGGACAAATCCAAAGTGTCCACGATAGAGTCCCTGCTCAACCAGTACATGGAGTGCCTGAGCAAGGACGCACACTTCTCTCACGAGGATGGGTCAGCCAAGCAGCCGGCCAGTGCTCTGCTGTGGACCTACTACTTTGCGGCGCAGCACTTTGACCACCTGGGTGACACCAAGAAGGCCTTGTTCTACATAGACGCTGCCATCGAACATACGCCAACGCTCATTGAGCTCTTCGTCACCAAGGGGAGGATATACAAGGTGAGGGTGTTTTTATACGAAAATGTGGGATTTGGTTAACCGGTCAAAGGCCATGCCATTTCACGGAAATTCGCGAAACTTCACAAAAAAACACTAAAAAAGCACCATTTTGAACTTTGAATTGAATGTTTTGTTGATAAATTTTGAGCTATTGTATATTTTATTGACTGAAACACGTTCACAACACAATAAACTATCTACCAAAACCACATTACTTGCATTTATTACGTAAATTAATAGGTTTTATGATGTTTTATTCGCGATACACGCATTTATTGCCACCGTTAAATTCGCTGCAATTTATGACAGCGCATTGTCATGGATGAAATCATTTTAAAAATATTCCAGGGTGACAAGGTGAATGAAACTTTTAGCATCACCTAGAGTAATGATGGCGCAAGCGATTCTGACACTGTTCTTCATACAAATTCTGTACATAGAAGGGTCAAAATCGCAGACCAAAAGTTTTTTGTCGGAAGTATTATTCAAATATTTGAATTATTTTCTCGCGCATGCGCATAAGACACGCGCGCCGGCGCGTCTCCGGCGTGTCACCGGTTAATAGGCACATTTTATTTTAAAAACACTTTCAGTCAAATAACAATTAAAAACAACTACAATAGAACCCCGTTAATTCAAACCCCGATAATTTAAAAAAAAACGCATAATTCTAAATTTTTGCCAAAAAGTCTCCAGAAATTTTTTTTTCATGCAAAATGACTTTTTAATTCAAAATTTGTTGATTCGAAATCGAAAATTTGTTCATACAAAACATTGATTTTTGGAAAAAAAAATTCATAAATCTGAATCTGTCAGTAAAATGTCCATTTATACGGTTAACATCGTCCTAATTCGTATTATTATTTTGTAAATCTGAATCGGTTAACACTGGAATGTCGTATTTTTACGAATTTACTGTGAATATATTCATTTAAAGGCCCTTCTACATCGGAAAACAGCCGCAAAATTTCGATTTGTGAGAAAATATTTTGTGTTTTTACAAATTTACTTTGAATAAGTATTAGAATTTGAAGGGCCGGCCGTGGCGGCAATCAATAAATACAAATATGGCCGGGATAATTTGATTTTCAGAAATTATAATTAGACTTTTCTTCACACCACGTTTTTACATAGTTCATGCAATTTTTTTAATTAAACCCAAACTAAGAACATAAGAACCTACAGTCCCTGGCCAAATTATTAAACACACTGTATTTTTTTTGTAATTTTATGTTTCTTAAGAGTTTTTATGCAATAATCGTATATTTAAACTACAATATTATTGATTTTTATTTAAAAGAATTGTTGTAGACTACATATTTGTATTTATTTTTAACATATGGCAACACTGTGTTGACAAAGTGATACATGAACGTAAACAAGTACAAACCTGTATCAGTCGCGATCGGAATCGAGTCAGGTACGGACTTGTTTCTGTGGCTCTATGGACTGTGGTTGTTTGTTTAACAGTTTTATACTACTCTGTTATTAGTTTATTTTGTATGCAGTGTTTTAAAAAAGTAATTGGACTATTTTCATCATGGGTAGAAAAGGCGATCTTTCACAATGTAAAAAAGCTGAAGTGAAGGCCCTTGTGATTGTGAAAACATTTACAAACCGAGAAATATCACGAAGATTGGAGGTTTCTAAAGCTAGTGTACGAAAGATCGCCTTTTCTACCCATGATGAAAATAGTCCAATTACTTTTTTAAAACACTGCATACAAAATAAACTAATAACTGAGTAGTATAAAACTGTTAAACAAACAACCACAGTCCATAGAGCCACAGAAAAACGTCCGTACCTGACTCGATTCCGATCGCGACTGATACAGGTTTGTAGTTGTTTACGTTCATGTATCACTTTGTCAACACAGTGTTGCCATATGTTAAAAATAAATACAAATATGTAGTCTACAACAATTCTTTTAAATAAAAATCAATAATATTGTACAGTGGGTGGCCAAATTATTATACTCAAAACTATTTCTTTGTATTTTGTCAGTTTATTATGAAATTGAAATTCCCAAATACACTTACTAGTATTAAAACAATATATACTTACTAGTATATGTTGTTTCAATACTAGTAAGTGTATTTAGGAATAAAAATTAAACATGTGTGGATAGTTTGAATAGTCTATTAAAAGAGAAATACATATTATTCAGTATTTGGTTACTCCGCCTTTAGCTTCTATGACGGCTTGAACGCGGCGTGGCATGCTTTAAATGCATGATATGGCTACTTCTTGGAGTTTTGGAGTGTTGTGCCATACTCTAATGATATTCTCAATCAGTTCTCTTTTGTTTGTTATAATTTTATCCCTTGACATTTCAGTTTTCAGGACTGCCCACACATTTTCTATAGGATTCAAGTCGGGCGAGTTTCCAGGCCAGTTCAGGGTATTAATCTGTTTGTTTTTTTAGGTATTCTGTGATAGATTTGGCTTTATGACAGGGAGCAGAGTCTTGCATGAATATAAAATTCCTATTAGGGAACCATTCTGCTACCTGTGGGATCAGTTTTTCCCCCAGAACTTTCTTATACTGATCCTGACGCATAGTTCCTTGGACGATATACAGCCTCCAGTCCCTTTGCTGCTGATGGCGGACCATATCATCACTGAAGCAGGATGCTTTACACGTTCCACAATGCAGTCTTCAATGAATTTTTCATGCATCTTTCGCCGAACAAGCTCAGTCTTATCTTGGAGAATCTGTATTGACGACTCGTCCGAGAAATAAACTTGCAAGAAATTGTTTTTGTATAAATGTGTAAAAAACGATACTCTAAACATGTGTATTCTTGTATTAGGGTTATGCAAACCTTGCTCCAGTCTTCCTGTGTCCAGTGTAGATGCTCCTTGGCCCAGGCCAGACGTTTGGTCTTCATGGCAGGAGTGAGTTTTGGTTTTTTTAGTGGCCGACAACATTTCAGTCCCATTTCTACAAATCTTCGCCTGAGAGTCTGTTCCGATATTTGTACTCCGTTATCATTAAGGGTCGGGTATCAAACCGCGCTGACGCTGCAGTTAGGTATTTCTTGTACTTGTAGACAAACACGGCCGCAGCTGACCGGCTGCGTCTGACTAGAGGAGATGTGGGTATACTAGACACTACGGACTTAGGAAATAAAAATACACTTGCCTTCTAAAATTAAAATTTAGTTCCTACTATAATAATGGATACAGCTTAACATACTAAGAATCATATTGTGGAATAGCGTGGATAGCTCATAGAGACATTTGCGCCTGGGTCAAACTGCCCATTCACTGCAGTTAGGTATTTTTGGTAGTTGCAAACAAGCTCGGCCGCCGCGATCTACTGTGTATTTTGGTTAGATTCAGGCACGGCTGCTCAGCATTTTGATAAAATACGGAATAAAAATACACTTGCTTTGTAAAATTTTAATTTATTTCCAATATAATTGATACAGCTCGACAGACTATAAATCATATTATGCAAGGGCAAGGATACATAGACTTTTTTTAGCCCCTGGACCTTTACAGACGTCTTAGTTTTTGACTCAATGTGACATAGAATCTAATGGTGTTTTGATGTAGAAAAAATTTCTGGTTCATATATGGTTTGTATAATGTTATTAATTTTTTTTATAATTTTACCAGAAAATAATGGGTGTGAATAAGTTACGACAATCAGTTTTTACTCTGTGCCTTAGAAATTAAAAAACAGGTAGTTTTGTTTTTGAAAGTTTATTTATATGCATACAGATTTTTATTAATACCTAGTAAGAAAGAATATATTTTACAATTTATCTTTGATATACATAAAGTAGAACGAAGCACATTTAGAAAAAGACAGTCAAAAATATAAAGAAGTTCAGACAAATTTTTATAAAACAACTAAATGTTTTATTTTTATTTTTATGTACCTTACAAAGTCCCAACTGTTATCAATCGCCTGGGGCCAGTGATTGGGGTGTGTTGTGAGGCTGAATAAGGTGGGAGGGGAATAATATAGGGGAAGTACCTGGCTATTCAGATTTGGTCACCACACACGGCTAAAGCCATTTCAAGCAACGTTTCAATTCTGAATAGTGGTCTTACACCAGGGCGATACATAAAGTATCTTCCACTCTGTTTTTTTATAGAAGGCTATTGAAAAGTTTTTTTTTTCTTTGTATAAAACACGCTGTAACTCGTGTTGTGCGTGTTACAGGTAAAATTGCAAATGTTATATGTAAGTTCAAAATAAATTAATTATTACTTACAATTATTATAGTTATTTCACAGCATTATCCAAAAATAACAAAGTTACTATTATATACTTGTTTACTATTATATAATTTTAAAATTGAAAAATGTCCTCCACAACACAGGTGAATTCCTAGCGTGGAGGACATTATACTATACATTTGTAATGTAAACTTATTAATAAAAAAATACAAAACAATGCAGAGTGATAAGTGTTAGCTCCTCATTCATTCATAAGACTGTCATTTTGTAATGACATCATCCTTTCTCCAGGTCTATTATCGATAATTCTAAACATTCACAAAAAGTGTGGTAGATCATTCATTATAGCAAAAAGTTTATATGGAAGGCCATTACTCAGGCCGCTTATGTTTATTTAAAAAACTTACATGTTCACTGATAGTTTCTGTTATAACGACGTCATTTATATTGCTTCTGCTGCTTTTCTAAAAAAACATATAAAATAAATTTATTTGTAATAATACAACCCAGAATTTACCCAACATCGAAATTCATTCGATTTATCAATGGATGTTGTCGTTGTTTTCAATAAAACTTAGTGACAATTTGAACGGAATCGGTAGAGAACTCAAAATGGTCGTCGAAATTATGCATTTTGACATTAAATTCGAGTTCGGTGAACCCCAAACTCCTTAAACCTGATTTTGAACCAAATCGTCAAAGTACTTAAGATATTCAAGATGGATGCCGAAATTTTGCATTTGGACATTAGATCCGAGTTCAGTGCTCACCAATACTCCCATATACTGATTTTGAACCAGATCAGTAGAGAACACGAGAAATTCAAGATGGATGCCGAAATGTTGCATTTTGACATTAGATCTGATTTCAGTGCACTTCTAAACGCCCGAATCCTGATATTGAACCAAATAGATAACTAGAGAAATTCAAGATGGATGCCGAAATGTTGCATTTTGACATTAGATCCGAGTTCAGTGCACGTCCAAACGCCCTAATCCTGATTTTGAACCAAATAGGTAGATAACTAGTGAAATTCAAGATGGATGCCGAAATGTTGCATTTGGACATTAGATCCGAGTTCAGTGCTCGCCAATACTCCCCAATACTGATTTTGAACCAGATCGGTAGAGAACACGAGAAATTCAAGATGGATGCCGAAATTTTGCATTTTGACATTAGATCCGAGTTCAGTGCACTTCTAAACGCCCGAATTCTGATATTGAACCAAATCGGTAGATAACTACAGAGAAATTCAAGATGGATGCCGAAATTTTTAGAAGTCAAAAAGCAAAATGACTTCAGTCCACCTTAAAACTACCTTTGATAGAAATCAGTAAAAAAAAAAAAAAATTGACATTATTACCTTATTCTCCTTTTCTTCCAGTGGGAGGGTCTATTTTTTATGGCACGGTAAGCAAGAATTCCTTTATTTTTACCCATTTTGAAGGTACCTGAAGTTTAAAAATAAAAATAAAAATAAAGTCTGTAAAACTGTAAATCAAGTTAAAAATAATTTATTAGATATATTTTATTTCTACTTACCCGGTTACTGTAACACCTATCTCCTCAATGATTCCTTCAAAAATCGAATAAACAGCGAACAAAATTGCTGCGAAAAAAATATGCGTGGTCCCACCTTGACCGCTCTCTCACGACTGAATGAATTCTGTGAAATTCAACCGTTATATAAGACATCGCGCGGCGTATTATTTTGCCATACATTTTTGTATGGCGGAGAATAGTTGAAAAATTCAGAAAGTTTAGGCGAATTACAATAAAAATCTAGATACACTGAAGCACTTTTAATTTAATAGCATGTTTTAACATAATGTTTACTCTGAGATTACGGAAGGATTTTTGGTAAAAATGTTTACAACAGGTTCAGGAGAGATAATCGCGAAGGCCTTTTTCAACGTTTTAACTAAAGTTGCAGTATGTATAACTTATAGAATTTGTAAGATTACAGTAAAAAAAATTTAATCACTAGTAACTTTACACATTTTTCTAACTACCCGTATATAATTTTCTAGTATTGCTGCTACGAGACGCGGATGCTACTGCTAATGCGGAGCGATGTTTTCCAAACCCGACCCTTAAGAATTTTTTTTATGACGAGCCGTGGCTTTCGACGGTTTTCAAGTGTAATGTTTGAGGTGTTGTAATGCGTTTTCGCCCGCATTTACCGACTCAATCCTCCTTGATTGGTATTTCGGGGTCCACTTTTTGCTTGATATTACGCACACTGGACTGTGATACATCACACAAATCAGCAATTTGACGCTGGGTATATTGACAATGCCGTAACATTGTCGAAATCTGTGCTTTTTTCCTTGGTGTGAGGTCAGCACACTTCCCCATATCTGTTAATAAACATTTTTAGGTTAGGTCGGTCGACAAACAATAAAAAAATGAAAACTAACTAAAACATGACCACAATGTATTGATCGAGTACTAGAATAATTCTAAATGTAAAAAAATCGAACACTTATCGAATAATAAGTTGATAACACTGAAGCCAAGATTTTTTTCGAAGACTTCTCACAAGCCAGCAAAGTAAAAATTTTAACATGTACTGATACTAGCGGCCGCCATGTTGATAAAAAAAACATTTATGTGTTGCCAAACTAATGAAAGTGTTGCCAGATATAGTGGCTAATCATTAAATTAAAAAACAAATACATTTTTCCAATAATAAATTAATTATAGCCACCACTTTCACAGATAGCGACGATTTTTTGTTTGAGTATAATAATTTGGCCACCCACTGTAGTTTAAATATACCATTATTGCGTAAAAACTCTTAAGAAACATAAAATTACAAAAAAAATACAGTGCGTCTAATAATTTGGCCAGGGACTGTACTTCAGATTCTTATTTTGGTTTAAATAGAGAATAAAAAATGAACCTTTGGACTTTCACATCTGTAACAATGATTTTGATTTTGAACCAAGTGAACAATTGTTTTTTATTTTAATGAAATAACTATTAAAATGCATTATTTTTCATTTCCGAAAACAGTTGGGAAGAGTACCTGGCTGTTCCGATTTGGTCACTAAACTTATTAAATTTTTATAGCCCATATCCTGTGCCTGTTCACTTGTTTAATATTTTTTTGTTCACATTTCAAGCACGCTGGTGACCCCAAAGAGGCGTACCGCTGGTTGGAGGAAGCGCAGGCGCTGGACACGGCCGACCGCTACATCAACAGCAAGTGCGCCAAGTACATGCTGCGCGCCGGCAAGATCTGGGAGGCGGAGGAAATGTGCGCCAAGTTCACGAGAGAAGGTATGCCAATTTTACTCACAATTTTCTTTTAACTATCTGGAAGAGTTATCATTAGAATTATCTAAGACATGCTGGAATAAGAGTATTTGAATTTACCAAGGGTGGAACTGTTTCTCGTAGGAATACGTTTCACTTAGCCCCAGTTGTTTTCCAGTTTGGGGAGGTTGTGCCTTTCCAAACTGTCAGGTTATTCGTAAACTGGAAATGTTTATCATTCCTAAAAAAATAGAAAGAAGCACTAAAACTAGCACTAAAACAAAACCCCAATAATTCGAACTCAGTGGCCGCCCCTTCAAATTCAGATGGCTATTCATAGTAAATTCGTAATAATACGATTTATTCTCGTGTAAATCGAATTTTTTCCTTTAAATTCAGATATTGAAAGCAAATTCAATTACCATTGCAGCCGGGCCGATAAATAAAGACGGGAGAAGTAAATTCTTAAAAAACTATGATGTGTTTCTAATTAAAAAAAGCATAAATGGAAATTTTACAGCTCTTACCTCTATGGCCAGCCTGTCAGATTCAGATTTCCAAAATAATTTGTTGTATGTACATATTTTTACACAAATTGAATTTTTGGGAATTACAGACAAGTTTTGCAAATATGGTGTGAAATTTTTTACCATGCTCTTTTTTTTGGCAATAATTTAGAATTACTCGTTTTATAGAATTATTGGGGTTTTAATAAAGGGGGCCTACTTTTAATCCATATAAGGAAACTGTTCTATCTCAGGTGATCTCGGAGCCCCTTTGATAAAAAGTGCACACAAAAAATGTCTCTTGGCTTGTGTACAAAATATTTCTTTAATTTACCTTGACACGTAGTTATAATTAAATGTATAATTAAAAGTAATATGTAATCAGAATAACATTTAGCGATCCCTTAAATACCTATTTTTAGCTTTAGGCGGGGGTTTGTAACTTTTTTTAGCCTTCCATCTCTTGTATTATTGGTCATTTAATATTTCGCCTCGAGTGGAAGCCTTAAATCAGTTTAACGTTCCTGTCAACAGATGTCTCACTGGTCAGGATTTTTTTATAGTGCTACTAAAAACTGGTTTTGTCTTTGCGATTTTCATTGATCTTAAAAATGAATCTGGTTTTAATATATAGATGGAGCTGTAGATTCCAATGTTGTGAAATTGGTTATTTTACTTTACTAAAGAGGAATGTGCTATTATTTGATATTTTTTGAAATTTGACATTTTCTTGCAAGATAACCCATAATATTTATTATTTCTTACTTGTTAATATGTTTCTTTTTTTAATTGCCCACTGTGGAAAACTAGCACATGTGTTTTTATACAAGTTACTAATGGTGTTTCAAATAATATACAGGGTGTAACAGCATGCACCTAAAGGATTTTAACCAGCGATTCCTGAGCATATTTGGAGTAAAAAATGTGGATGTCATTTTGCTGTCCAATAATATTTTATTTCAATTAAAAACATTAAAAATATTTTTCCATCACACGTCGTAACTGAGTGAGTAGTAAGGAGAGTAACGCATTTATAGCCTAGCATGTCACTTGATAAGCTTTGCGTCTCGTTCCAGCAGCACGGTAACGCATGAAACATTTTGCGTATCACATGATCCCATCGTGACATATAGGAGTGGGATCAGTGACGATGTGTGATTAATTTTTTTTGTTTTTAATAGATATAAAATATCATCGTACAGCAGAATGACTTCTACATTTTTTACTCCAAAAATGCTCAGGAATCGCTGATTAAAATCCTTCAGGTATGTGCTGTTACATACACCCTGTATAGAGTCCCAACTGCTCCCCTCTGGAGCCAGTGAGACTTTGGCATCCCCAATTGGGGTAAGTTGTAAGAATGAAGGTAGTGGAGAGGGGAAGGAGATAGGGAGAAAGAAGGTGGCAAGTACTTTCCTACCTTCTGTTACCTGGCTATTCAGATTTTCAAACATGGCTAAAGACATTCCAATTATGGACTACACTGAAAGTACCTCTCTGAAACGTCTGCAAATAAAAGAATGGTATGATTGTGGTATAAAATATACAATTTGACACTTTTATCTTTGTTTCTGTAGGAGTGGCGGCCACAGAGAACCTGAATGAGATGCAGTGCATGTGGTACCAGACAGAGTGCGCCGTGGCCTATCAGAGACTGGAGCAGTGGGGGGAAGCACTGAAGAAGGCACATGAAGTGGACAGAGTGAGTACTAACAAAATGCTGCTATTCTTTATTATTATTTTTTTTATTTAAAATTTTATTTATATTTTTCTTTCTTTCATAAAAAATAGTCACTTTTTGGCCTGATATATTAATCCCTCAGGCTAATTTGTTCACTTTTGGGAACAACTCATGTAGGTCTCATAGAAATCGTTGTATCTCCCTTACTGTCGTAGTCAGAAATATGATCTAAACAGTGTTAGAAAGAGAAAACACCTCGCTTTATATTCAAATCTAGAAGTTAACCACAGAGAAATTAAAATGTGCACCTCTATGAATCCAAAGTTTCCGGCCGCAATTTGAGAAAAATTTATGACTTTTTTTTATTAATTTTTTTTTTTTTTTTTTACATGAGCTCCACACAGGAGGCCTTGAGGAAAATAATTTCCCTCAGGGCCTGTGTCATCTTTGGGGATGCTGTGTGGAGGGTTTTTTTTAAGGAAAGGAAGGAGAGGAGAGTTCTGGGAAGGAAAAGGGTTTAAGGGGTGGGTAGGAATCTGGAGTTCAGTATGTCCTGGTCATCCGCCTCCAAGACCTAGACAAATCTCACCCCATGAACCCGGGCACCCCTGCTAAATCACCAAACGTAGCGAACCACTTGAGGTAACCTATGGCAGAGGTGTTGGTTATCCAATAAAGGTTCCCGGGGCGGCGGTACCCATTCCCGCCTCCCAAATTGTTTTATTTTTATTTTTTTGTAACCACAAAAAAGTGAGATGACAATATTGTTTATAATACACTTGTCTAATAAAATAAGTGTATGTGTTTTATTTTATTATAACAAATTTTTGTTATGTGTAATGTAAAGTGAGCCATTTTTAAAACCTTTTATGTTTGCATTCAAAATTTTAATATTTCAAAAATTATATCTTTATTTCTAATAATAGCATTTGAAAGCATATTTCATCAACTTTCAAAAACAATTTCGATTTTTGGATACATTTAGAAATGTTCATTTATTTGGATTTTATTGCGAAATGGAAATTTTCTGACTTTCTGACAGAATATCCCCGAGGCCTGAGGGGTTAATCTTAGGATTTATAGTTTCTACAATTTTTGTGAGGCTGTGTCGATATGCTTGCAATCGTATTGTGCAAGCCTTGTAACCTAACCCAACAGATAGAGCACTTGAACAACACAAGGGGTTGGCAATATAAATTGAAGAACACTGGGGTTAAGTTACCAGTATGTCCAGTGTGTACCTTTGTTTTAGCTATACAAACTAAATGTGACAATTATTTGTTTTGCAGCACTTCTCGGAGATCATCGAGGACCAGTTTGACTTCCACTCGTACTGCCTGCGCAAGATGACTCTGCGCTCGTACGTGGGTCTGATGCGGCTGGAAGACGTACTGCGCTCGCATCCCTTCTACTTCCGCGCAGCCGCTACCGCTATCGCCGTCTACCTGCGCCTGCACGACAAGCCGCTCAAGGACGCGCAGGCTGAGATTGAAGCCAACACAGGTCAGTTGCATCCTTATACACTTGCTTGTTGACTTCCACTCGTACTGTCTGCAAGATATGACAGATATCCGCACAACCCGTAGAAAAGTGTCGTAAGTCAAAAAAGTTAAATTTTACAGTAGAGAGTTAACAAATGGACAAATTATGAACAAGCGTTCCTGATGAAAAGAGATTCTAGCGCCATTTTGCGGAGATGGAGTGACCTAATTTAACCCCTTAGGCCTCGGGCCTATTTTGTCGTACGGTCAAAATTTTCCATTTTGCAATAAAATCCAAGGGACTTACTGGGATATTGTTAACCAATACTACTGCACACCTTCAAAAATCAACTAAATGAACGAATTCTTTCCATATTCAAACTATTCTCATTAGGCGGTAGTCCGTCAACGTCAGGCGGCCATCATAGCATATCCCTTGTATTTCAATATCTTTGGAATAAACATATAATTTTTGAAATATACAATTTTTGAATGACACATAAAATTTTTTTAAAAATGGAACACCTTACTTTTTTCATATCGATAACAAAAAAAAATTAAAACATACATATTTTATTAGGCTAATGTATTATAAACGTAATTGTTAACTCACTTTTTTGTCATTTTGTGTAAAAATAATTGATAAAAAATTCTCAGTTACTTTTTTTAAAACTTCGGTTTCAAAAAGGTGCACAATTTAATTATTTGTTGGTTAACTTTTAGATTTGAATATAAAGCATATTATTTTCTCTTTCTAACACCGTTCAGATCATCCTGTTAACCATGATAGTAAGGGAGACAACGATTTTTATGAGACCTATACAAGTTGTTCCGAAAAGCGAACAAATTAGCCTGAGGGGTTAAATTCTTTTTTAACCCGTTTAATCACAGGAGACCATATTTGTCCCAACGCACATAGGTCTCATATAAAACGCCGTAACTCCCTTACTATCATAGTTAGAAATATGTTCTAATCGGTGTTATAAAGGAAAAACATCATGCTTTATATTCCAATCTAAAAAATAGCCACCAAAAAAGTATAATGTACACTTTTATGTACACAAAGTTTTGAATCGCAAATTGAAAAAAAGAATATGAAACTTCGGGAATTTTTTATAAATTATTTTTCATAGAGCGACAAAAAAGTGAGGTTACAATATGTGTTTGTTATACATTTGTCTAATAAAATATGTATGTGTTTTAATTTTTTTTATTATCAGTAACTTTACTTAGAAAAAACATAAGGTGAGCCATTTTGAAAACTTTTTTATGTTTGTATGCAAAAATTTTATAATTTAAAAAAAAAAAAAATTTCGAATTCTATAATTTGAAAGCGTATTTCATCACCTTTCTAAAACAGTTTTTGATTTTTGAATGTGTTCAGAAATATTCTAAATATTTGCATTTTATTGTAAAGCGAAAATATTTTGACCATCCGAAAAAAATGCCAAATTTTTGAAGGGTTAAATTCGAATCACTTTACTTTTCTACGGGTGTGCGATATGATATGCCTCCTGCGTCTATATAACTAGCCATCCAAGGATGCCCAAGAAGCCATACGTAGGTCAATTATGTCATCCATATGCGTGTGCATATTGACTTGCACTGACTTGACTTGGCCTCATGCGGTTGGAGGATCAGTTTAGGAATCTCCAAGCCGAGATAGAAGCCAACACAGGTTAGTTACATCAACCGTACATGTGCAAACTTCCAAAACTGAGCGCTGAAAACCACATTAATACGATTAACGAAGGCAACCATTTATTAGATAACCAACAACACCCCTGCCCTTACATTTGGTGACTTAGCTGGGGTGTCCGGGTTCATGGGTGAAGTTTGTCTGTGTCTAGGTCTGGGTGACAAATGTGTTTACCCACCTACTGCGTGGCAGGCCATCGGGAGAGACTGATTGAGGGGAACCTAACCTAATCTAACCCTCTTCAGCCAGACCCTCATCGACCTATCTTTGTGGGAGGGATGGATTCATACGTCCGTCACTTTTGGACACACTGACCCCCGGATTCCTATCAACCCCTCACACTTTTTTCCTTCCCAGAACTTCCTCTCTTTCTTTTCCTCCATAAAGCATCCCCAAAGATGAAATGGACCCTGAATGATTTTTTTCCTCGGCCTCCGGTGTGTGGAACTATTGTGAAAAAAAAAGAAAAAAGAGTTTCACTTTTGCTCGGATGATGAAAGCTGCAAGGCTGTCTGAAACGTTGACTCTAGGAGGAGACAATACCTCAAAAAGCAATCACGAAGACGCTTCAGTCAACCGGTTTGCCTAGTACTTTGTCTATGGTTTTTAAGAAAAAGGAATTGAATAATAGGTTTGACTTAAGGAAAGGACGGTAGGGTGGTTGAGCCTTTCAACGCAGTGGTTTCAGTTGGTACCTGTGCCAGCCACCCACATACAATAGGCACATTGTTCATACTTGTTTTTTCCCAGACTTGTCTTCACCTTAGTTTGTATTTGTCCAATAGACCATTAGAAAATTTTACAGGAGAAAGTTTTTTTTCATTATTTCAATGAAATTGTATTTGATGAAACTATTTCCATAAAGGTAAAGGTCTCGTATAATTCTGGTAAACTGTTTAACTATCATTTTTTAATACTTTATTTTTAATTTTAAAGTGGAGATTGAACAAAACTAAAATGGTCTATTGGACAAATAAAAACTGAGGCGACTTTGGGATATTCATCAGTGCTACTCTCCAGGGTGGAATTTCGCATCAAATGCTCTCAAGTTGTTCGTTGCCATTATACTAACTATGGTCTGTGGTTGAGTGGGCATAGCGCTTGGGTCCCACCTGGGCGTTGTGTGTTCGATTCCTCGGCTGGCTAAGTCCTCCATCACAACACAAGCAACATTTTCGACTTTCTGTGGTGGTAGTAGGAGATTTTCAAAAATTTTTGGGTTATTCGTAACCCGGGAATGTTTGTCTTTATTTAAAAAAATAAATAAAAAATGCCAATATGTATTTGTCCCTTGGAAAATTTCTTAACCTGTAATCGGCCGGAGACGCTCGAGAGCCCCCACTTTTTGCGCATGCGCGAAAAAAATATTTCGAAATAAATATGTTTGTCTGCGATTTTGACCCTTCTATGTACAGAATTTGTATGAAGAACAAGGTCAGAATCGCTTGCGCCAACATTACCTCATAAGATGGGTAAAAATTTCATTCACCTTGCAACCCCAGAATATTTTTAAACGATTTTTAAGTCAAAATCGGATCGTGTTCCTCAACTAAAACACCGTAAAACCTATTAATTTACGTAATTAACGCAAATAATGTTGTTTTGGTACATAGTTTATTGTTCTAGGAATGTGTTTCGGTCAATAAAATATACGATAACTCTAAATTAATCCACAAAACATTCAATTCAAAATTCAAAGTCGTGCTTTGTTAGGAAATTTCCGTGTTTTTTACGGCTTGTGACAGGTTAATACACTTTGGGAAAGAAGGGTAGTTCTCAAGGGCGGCTGGTTGAACAGTGTGTTTGTGTGCAGCACTGCTAAATTATATCGTCTAAAATTACTTTATAATATCTTCCCGAAAAATATAAAATCTATGAATTTCATTAAAAATATCACCTACCAATATAATGCGTAATATAATATGAATCAGGGAGAGCAAATTCTCAAAGTTCCACGCGAATTTACCCCGTCCGGTGTGCAGGCCGATTGCAAGCGGAACGAATTATGTTTTTGTATCGAATATCCCAAACATCGCCAGCGCGCAATGCCGGCCATATGTATGAAAACTTAAGCTATTTTGGTGTGCCACCCAGCGGCCTTTATCATACAAACTTAAATTTGGATTCAAGGCAAAAATACTTAACCAAACTGAATAATTCTTTTTTTAATCAAAAGGTACAACAAATACCTAAATTTTACATATATTTGCTTTTTTTATTGATTGGTGTTTTAAATTATAAAACGCTGATCATTAAGGAATACAATTTTTTTATAGGTAACTTTGACAATTTTTCCCTCGTGCTTTTTATACATTGTTTATAAATACTGTTTGTATCCTGTTTAAAATTAAATATAAAACTAACTAACCAATCATCACGCCGTTTCCCCACAGGGGTAGGCAGAGAGGACGGACCGCCAAATAACTTGGTCTTGGCACACACTCTTTGCCCCACTCACATTCATACATCGTCTCATACATTCACTTCTATTATTCCGACTTTCGACATGGCCCGACTCAAGTATCTGATTCACTTGCTCGTGCCATGTCTTCCTGGGGCGTCCCCGACTTCTTCTACCATTCACATTTGCGTCGTATATTCTTCTTACACTACTTTCAAATTTATTTTATTTTATGAAATATAAAATAAAATAAATGAAACATTGTAAAAAAAAGAGTTTTTTGGGTTGAAATTTAAGATTTATTTACGAAAAAAATAGTATTGTGTTTTTATTTTCTTAGTACCGAAAAATAAAAATTTGAATTAAAAAGCGATATGTAGAAGTTTTTGCACTTCGAAAACAGCTTAAAATAGATCTTCTCTCCAAATAAGATTAGTGGGATCATTTTTACCTAATGTTGCTTCGGTTAAGTAGTTTCAGAGTTTTTCTGGAACAAACATTGTGAAACGAGATTTTTATGTATATGATATTGTACACCCGATCTCTGTGTACAAAACAAACCAATATAACGTATTTGTGATATAAGTTTTCCCATTTTCTAACTCTTTGTCTTTTGTGTTTATTATTTAGATTTTAAAGATTATTTAACAGGTCGAATGAAATCTCGTTTGGTATTTTGAAGGCAGCAGTTCTGCTATTCAAGACTTTAGGCGATGCACCATGTTGTGTAAAATTTGAAATCAGGCCGCTAACAATAGCACCCTTATGTAGATGGCCATAAGGTTTAAATTCCCTTATAACACCAGCCGCCTATTTTGATTTATTCAAGTAAAAAACATCGCCAAAAAGCGTGTCTTAATTTGTGAAGCTCTGGCACAAATTAAATGTTTTACAATATATTCTAAAGAATTTATTTTTCCACATTTTACAATAAAACCATAACCGAAAAGGAGTTCGTAAATAGAAGATTTTGAATTTTTTAGCAGTTTTTATAGGGCGTATACTTTATTTTTTGCTGGGCTTATAAAAAGACCAATAAAAAAATATTCATTATTTCAAAGGCAAATTTGTGTTCCCCTCACAGTATTTATATAAAGCATCTAAATTATTTCTAAACTATATAATTTTTAAACTAAATCACATGATTTTAAAGATTTTTTTAACAGGTCGAAAGAAAACCTTGTTTGGTATTTTAACCTGTCAAAGGCCCGCAAATTCCAGGAAAAATACGGAAATTTCGTAACAAAACACGATTTTGAATTTTGAATTAAATGTTTTGTTGATTAATTTTGAGCTATCGTATATTTCATTGACTGAAATACGTTCCTAGAACAATAAACTATGCACCAAAACAACATTACTTGCGTTAATTACGTAAATTAATAGGTTTTATGATGTTTTAGTCGAGGAACACGCGTCAAAACAGACAGCTTCAATTTGCGCCAAAAATGACATTTCGATTCCACAGATAAAAATCATTTAAAAATAATCTGGTGTTGTCAGATGAATGAAACTAGTGGCTATATCATCAATGATGTTGGCGCAAGCGATTCTGACCTTGTTTTCATACAAATTCTGTACATAGAAGGGTCAAAATCGCGGTCAAACTTTTTTATTTCGAAATATTTTTTTCGCGCATGCGCAAAAGCTGCGCGCAAGTCCGCGGCTCCGGCCGTTTACAGGTTAAAGTCAGGAGTTTTGCTTTTCAAGACTTAAATTTAAACAAATTTGGTAGTGAAAAGCATATTATGGAAGTTAGGTAATACAATAAAAAACATAGCAGGTGTATTATTAATTCCATTTTTTATTATAAAAAAATTAACATTGTTGACGTCAACCCTTACAAAGTACGTGAGGATTTCTCATACTCTTTCTATTGTGTATAAATTACTATCATTTTCACTTTACATATTGCTACGTATTATTAATATTTATCTTCAAGTTGCAGCGTTGAACTTAACATTAACAAATAAATAGTTCACAGGGCGTGTTATTTACATCTTATATTATATTATTTCTTCATTTGATGAAGATGAAGTGAAATGATATCTGGTCGATGCAGGATTTCCTTATCTCTAATTTTGGTACTAAAACCTTGAGATGTTTTAGTTCTTGTCCAACACTAGAATGATTATGCAGATTATAATTAAAATGAATTTATCACTGACGGCAATCCATCTTCGCATATCGCACTCCCTTAGAAAAGTGTGGTAAGTCAAAAATTTCTGTTTTACGTTTTATCTCTGAAAAATAGGGTGATTGTGATTATTGCTGTCAATCTCTTTTCGACAGGACCGCTTGTTCATCATTCATTTGTTTTCGCTTTTCTGTAAAATTAACTTTTTTGACTTACGACATTTTTCTATGGGAAGTGCAATATGTCATTGAAATTTCATTTAACAATGGCAAGAATTAAAGTATGTGGGAGTTTTTTTAATGTAAGGGCATGCATAGTTCTACAATAAAAACATTGTGCATCGTTACATCGTGCATCTCGTAGGCCCTACGTTTGTCAGTTTTTGTCTCTTGTAACGTCTTTAAATATGATTTAAGCGTGATGAGTTGCCATTTACATGTTTTTTCCCTTTTTAGAAACATTGTCAAAATTAATGCAATTAATCTCTGCAATGACTGACATAATTTATAGCATTAAAGTAGTATTTACACAAAAATTCTCAAGTGCGACAAGTATTAAAAAATAATTTATTTTCTACTCCAAGAATACTGATTAAAATCGTGCTTCGTAGCACGGACAACATTTTTTTACAACAATTCTAAGTAATCGACTGTCGGTGATAATTTATACTTCCACAAAAGTCTGAAGCGGGTAATATTTCACGGTGAATTATTATACCTAGACAGTGTTCGTTATTTTAATTATGTTTCTACAGTTTCAGAAAGAATTATGGCATTCATTATTGACCCATTGTTGTCACCACAAATATCTCATTGCCAGAGTTACTAATACATGCATATGTAAATTTTTCACAAAGTAATATTGACGGAGTATTTGCTTTTGAAGTTTGCAAAAACTTTAACTGTATTTATCAACTCATTGATTACCAAATTCCTAAGGAATGATTTAGGCCTAGAATACCCAAATAATTTTGTAATAAACTGTCTTCTTAAACTAAAAGCAGCATGATTGAAGTCACGCAAAGAACTTTGACAATGTCACAAAACAAAGAGTACAATTTTTGGATTACTGTGACCATTGTTTTGCATTGGGTTAAATTTGAAAACTTCATCGCTACGATCTACGAGAAAGTGTGTTTTTATTTGAAACAGATATGGCTTTAATGGTCATGTTATTTTAATGTCTTTTTGAGATTATTTAACATAAATTCTTAACAAACTATAAATATATGCATCCTGTTAGTTTTTCTCTCAAATTTAAAAAGATATACATGATAATACAGTATGTAACATTTATTTAACTTTTCTTTCATAAGATTGTCTCACCAACTGTCGTTGACCAAAGGTTTATACATATAATTATAATTTTCCTTATATTAACAGTTTTAAATGTATAGGAGTTTTTAATTAAACTAAAATTCTTAACCTTGGCATTTTACATTGGAATTTTATTGAAACATCTTCGATTTGCAAAGCAAAACTCAATTATCAATCTATTACAAATTTCATAACCATAGTAATTTTTAATAATAGCCCTACTTATCTACCTACTTAAAAGTATAGCATTTTCATCACATTTGCGCTTTCCAATATTGATACGATTCCCTTTTGATTATATTGTCCACTGTTATGTTTAGAAATGTTCAGACTAGTGAATTACAATCCACACGACGTATCTTAATTTAGGATTACTTCTTCCCAAACAATTTTCATTTAGTGCCTAAAGAACCAAAATAATTATTATCATTATAAATAATTTCAGTGTCTTCACTTATTTCAATATCACTTATTTGTACCGCGTACATTGTATTGTCTTTCCGTGCTCCTAAATATTACCATAATACCTTTCACTGTTTTAATTAATTTTGCACATGTTCGGCATAAAGCACGCAGTCTTTATTAACCTAAATCACTTTTGTATATCTAACTGAGTGCCGATATTTCTTCCGCTGTTCTGTATTTGTAGTTTTCGGGCCTCGCCGGTTGGGGAGTTAGGAAATAAACATGAGCGCCTTCTCCCGGAAGTCTGTAGGCCACCAGGGACCCCGGTCTTCCTTCAGCCACCTGCCTCTGATTGTAAGCTCCGCTGACTTGAGTCAAAGTCTGTTGCCCACTCAGAGGTCTGTAGTAGTCAAGCTGATCCCTTGCAAATTGATGTCCTTCCCTAACAGGCTGTAACTGTTCAGATTTGATAACTTGTACATTCTGTTGCGATCTCTGCTTGTGGTAGAGCTGCTCTCTGATCTGCTTGATCTGCTGCTCAGCCTCGTACTTGGCCTGTATCTGAGGATTCACAATTGGTATGAATTCACTCTCTGGGTTCACCAGTGGCCTGGGCTGTCTGTAGTTCACTTCTGTGTCGCCGGCTAGTGAAATGGGTTTCGGTTCAGTTCTGTAGTTACTAGCTTCATCATCGTTTGCATATTGGATATTGATGCCATTGTTTAAGGGCGTTTTGATTGTGCTGACTTCAATAGATCTTAATGGTGCTGTGACTCCTAATCCTTGGTTATCTCTATTTCCGTTCTCAATCTTTTGTCCAAAGATGGTGAAATAGTTCTTAGTGATATCGTCGAAGAGACTTTCCTCTTGTTTTGTGTAATAGGCATGGTTGACTGGATTCTTTGTCGTGGGACCGTGACTTCTCAACTTTTGAGACTTGACTGGCGCCGGGGTGAAAACAGAAGGTCTGTTTGTCACTCGTTCTGCTGTTTGCTTAACAGATACATCTTCATAATCATAGTTCTCAGGTTTTGCTGTTGTATAATATTGTGAAGGTAGAGGGCTTTCTGTAGATGCCCTTGGACTTTCAGACAATATGGTCGATTGTGGTGTCGTTGGATATTCATTTTCGTAAGTGTATGGCTTGCTGTATGACACCATAGGCCTGAAGGGTTCGGTATCGTCCATTTTCGGAGCTCGGAATGTGTTCTGTTCGGGACGGGGATTATTGTTTTGATTTTGGTAGTTAAATTGATACCCCGGCCTTGGTGTTGGCTTGACCTTCTGCCTCACCTCTCTGTAAGGATTCGGCTGGTACAGCTTCACCTTTGGCCTGTTAGTGGTGTAGTAGTCAATAGTTTGTTGGATACTAGCTATTTGGTCATAGAAAGATCCAGGTCTCTGAGACAGTTGAGATAGTGACTGCTGTTGTTGTGGCACATAACTGTTTTGAACTTGCTGTTGTTGCTGCTGAGGTAGGGCCTGTGGCACGTACGAATTCTGTACTGATTGCTGTTGGGTTTGAGGCACATAAGTGTTCTGTACTGATTGCTGTTGAGTTTGAGGCACATAAGTATTCTGTACCGATTGTTGCTGCGTTTGGGGCACGTAACTGCTCTGTACTGATTGCTGTTGCGGCAGGGATTGTTGTTGAGGGACGTAACTGTTCTGTGCTTTGTTGTTTTGGTTGATACTGAAGTACTCTTCCGTGAGAGTTCTGGATCCCTGACGCTGCGGCACGTAGAAGAATGGTGAAGGTTCTCTACTAGGAATAGGTCTGTAATCCAAGTTACTATTACTAGGCACGAAACTTCCCTGGTTGCCAGAGGAGTACAGATAGTCATCGTGAATCACCTGTCCATTCTCATCGACAGACTGATAGTAATTTCGACCATCATAGTATGTCTGTGGGGCAGGTGTGCTCTGGGCTTGCTTGACGGGTTCTTCATAAAAGTAAAAGGACGCGACAGACTTGCCATTCTGTTTGGGACTGTAGTACTCTGGTCGGATGCGTGTGTTGGCGGGAGCCTTCTGTCTCGAGTATTGAATCTGGGACAGAATGTCTTGGTAGTTTTGGTCGTTGTAGTACGCCCTGAGGGGTACTACGGTCGAAGTCACATAGTTTTCTGACAACTGTTGCACGCGGTTGCTCTCCGGGGGACCGTACACCAAGAACGGTTGCGGAGAGGGAGACACTGAGTTGTTCTCCAGGTAGTTGGTCTTCTCTGGGTAGTCGTACAGCCCGCCGGACACTGGTTTCAAAGTAGTCTTGATGGGTTTGTGCAGAATCGTGACTGCTGGTCGCTTCTTCTCCACCAGCTTAGTAGCAGTAACAGTTGAAGGACGGATGGCAGCGGGAGTTGTGGTATATACTTTTCTGGGAGGATTTGGTTTTGGAATGAAGACCACTTTGTTGGGTTTCTTGATGGGACGGGAAGTGATTGTGATAGTTTTGGTGGGAGGAACAGTGGAAATTTCAATACTATTATCCGGGGTCTCGGGTAGGGCAGATTCTGGTTTGGGCAGTGGCAAGTAGGCATGAGCAGGGCGCTTGGGCGGCTTCGGCTGCAGTACAGCTGTGGGTGGCGCGCCTGAAGTTGGAGGGTAGACGTGCGCAGTCGGGCGAGCCGAGGTGGACGGCACTTCGGGCTCCAATGGACCGAAGAAGTCCGGTGGAGGAGGCAGTACTATTCCCGGTACAAGAGGACCCGGCGGCACAGCACTAGTATTATCCGGAGTGTAGACGAAGCTGTAGGGCGGTGGGTAGTAGTTGGCTGGGTCGTCCTCGTCGTAGAGGTCGCTCAGGTTCCCCGGAGGTGGGAGGAAGGCCCCTGGAGGACCGTCAGTCAGCGGGCTCGGGAACGGGAACGGCCCGCTACCGTTCCCCGATAGGAAAGGGAATGGAGCAAACGGGAACGGCGCTCCCCCGGGAGGAGCGTTTCCCGGATAGGCACCTTTGGGGGGGTAGGGCGCGGCCGATGGTGGGTACGGGAAACCCTGAGGAGGTACACCTCCGTAGCCCGCTCCCGGCGGTAGGGCGGGAATGCTGCCATTCGGCGTGAGGAATACGAGCGGTCCGCCGTCGGAGAGGCGGACGGGAAAGGGCGGCGGTACTTCAGGGTTGGCCGGCAGCTTCACCTGCCTGGGCGGGGCTTGGTAGTTGTCTAGGGGAGCCCACGCCTCTCCGTCCGTGCCATGCCGGGAACCGTGATCTGGGTATGACCCCCCTCGTAACACTAGCAGATGGTCTTCAGACAGCCAGATCTCCGAATTCTTTAATCCACCTAGATTACTCTCATTGTCTTGAGCTTGTGTCTCTGGGTTAGGATTGTAACTGATAACACCTGGTCTCGTTGGTGTTTTGAGAAACAGCTCTTTTTGAATGAGTCCGTATTTCCCTTCTTTCACCTGATCTGCCAGCGTCTTTTTGTCTTCATCGACCTCTGTCTTTTGCTTCTTCTCTTTGCCATTGCCTGCGCTGGACATGAGCATACCATCGTCCCACTGGCCTTGGTTCCATCCGACACTCTGTCCTTCTTGCTTAACCACGACTCCCGCGAACTTCTCATCGTAGTTTTTGACATCTCTGACTCCGTACTTGACATCTTTCTCGTCGTAGTGCTTTTTTTCTTTGTCTTCGTAATTTTTCGGGTCTTTTTCTATATAGGCGAAGGTATTCTTTCCGTGGTTTCCATCAGGCTGCGCTTTACTGGCTTCCTTGCTGCCATTATTAGCTATGGTGTGTAGTTTGATGTGGCCTCCAGCGAGTCTCGCCAGGGTCCTGGTGACGGCGAGGCTTCTCTGGTCCCTGGTGGCCTTGACAAAGGAGGAGGGCGGAAGCACGTACGTGGGCACGAGCACGCTGCACTGCACGCAGAGCACGCACGCGAGGCACGACAGCACGAAGAAGTTGAGCATGGTTGCCTGGAAGAGATAAAAATAGCACAAATTAGCAAAGAGAAGCATCAAAATTAGTCAAAGACTGGAAGCATCGTGATTAAATAGATTTCTTGTTTTCCGTGAAGGGTAATTTGGCAATGGGAAATTATTAAGAATAACATTTTATTTATATGCTAGTTTTCCATTTTTACTTTTCCTTGTTGTGGAAATCGAAAGCGTTCTTTCATCTATTCATTATGGACTAAGTCATGATTGCAATTTTCGTAATTTATGCACACCGTTTGTCTGTTATTTAGAGTTCCCACACAAGATGCGCCGGCCGTTTACGAAAGTGCATACGTTTATAACAACTAAGTGTAAAATTGATGATAGGATAAATGTGGCACTTGATAATGGCGATGCACGTTTCCTATCGTGTCCCACACACCAAACACCACACTCTAAACATCACACATTAAAAGTCAAATCCCACACGACCAAATCAAAAGCAATCACCATCAATCATCGTGACGACACTTCTTGTTAACCCTAATCTTGCCAAACTCACCAACCAATCATTTGACATCTTTTACAATCTTCTAACTGTGACAGAAATGCTTGAAATGGCTTAAATCGTGTTTAGAGCCCTGATCTGAAAGTCGGGTACTTCCCACTTCACATAATCGCTAAATACACAATACTTTACAAGGGTTTTAAGCCGTAGGTAAATACTTAACTATCGAAAGTGTCGTGCTGCAAATGATGTGATATAAATGATTATTTATTATTCACCTTGCGCGCATCCACAACATTACGGAGAAATTCACTTTCTTAGCTATTCGTGACGAGAATTCTCGATACTCGGATTAAAAGACTGACTCTTGAGTGAAACCCGTTATTTAATTGTAATCTATGCGAATTATTTATTAAAAAAATATTGATCTAACTCTTAATATACCCATACCAAGGTAATCAAAACCTGGTTCAGATACTATAACGTGAAAGCTTTGGTTTGTAAGTATTTTTGTATGTTCATCTGAAAGCTTGCCAAACAACTTTCAGCGCGCAAAGTCGGTTAATTTTCAATATGTGGTCCATTGAAGTTTCAATTGGAAACAAGAAGTAGATATAGGTTAATGGCCTCCCACATTAGCGACAAAATTCTGGTATGGAGTTTGGTAAGTTTTAGGTTTCAATTGAAGAAAATAACGATGTTTGAAACAACCAAACCTTAAAGTATGTATAAAATTAACCCAGAAGCTGTTGGACCGTCCTGGTGTTAATGCGTTACAAAACTGCCACTTCCGGCATTACGCAAGGCTCGCTTTTTGGCCCATTCGTAATTTGTACCGGCGGTAATTATTATTAATATATCGCCGGTGTAATAATAATGCTAATGAACATTACTTCATTTCACTCTGTCTTAATTTTCGCGCTGCTGAACACATGTTGTTAGTTGTTACTGTAATGTCTTCTTATCATATTATCTCCAACAACATTATATTATATTGCATTATTATTTGTGAAAGTTAGTTCTCTGCGTGCTGTGCAATAACCTACGGTTTCTGAATCTATCGGCGGCTCAATTCGAATCGAAAGAACTTGAATAAGATTAAAAACAAAACCCAATAACTATCGAATATAGTGGTAGAAAGAAAGAATCGTCTTCCACGCCACTCTTTCTTGGCAAATACTTTTTAGTTAATTTATTCTGATACTTGATCTAACTATCAAAGCCTCCCTTACTTAATCGTCCACAATCTGCCTTGTAATGCAAAAATATCACCCATTTTTCTCATTCATTTTAAAGTAGTTCTCGAATTCCTTTTCATGACTAAGATAAGGAAAAACTTGCAAAGAACTCGTGGAATGCCGACGTGCTTTATAAAAAAAGTTTACTTATGGCATGTTGATCATGATCTTTCTAGTTCTTACGTTCTTCTAAGATTAGTGACGTTGTACAACTATTACAGGTAACGTACATAAAAATGTATGACGAATTTCTCCTTTACTCCGCTTTGGGATCATGACTCAAAGTCAAGAAAATGACGAATACTCGATAATCGATTCCTTTTTTATCTTATTAATATAAGGATAAGTATTCGGTACCTTTATACTTGTTATTTGTTGAAGACTTAGAAGCCCGCGATGACCACTTGTTGATTGACAGTAAATACTTGTTTCGACTGGTGAAAAGCGATTATTGAAATTTTGAGAAAAACCGGCCGTTATTTTTGTTTTGACATTATTTTTAGCATTGAGGTAAAACACCCTTTCGTAAACAAGTCGGTGACTCTGCATTTTTTCTTGTTGATTCACGGAATTTTACCGATAATGTACGAATATTATTAGTTTTGTCCGTTTTTTAACGGTTTGAATCTTTCGATATATTCTTTCTTCTTAAAAATATAAGAATGGTTATTTAATAGCTCCTTGGCTTATGATGGAAATTACTGTCTCCTAGAAATTGCAAAAAGAATCAGCTGTTCAAATTTAATGACGCCAGAGCTAATAACAACAATTATAATATTTTCTCTTTAAAGTATAAAGTTAAGATTAAATCTACCAAAATCTAAACAGTTGAGTTGTTTTATCGAAATTTCCTGTCTGTTTAATGCATGAAGAAAACGCCGCGAACTTTATTATGAGTGTTTGTTTATTTTCAACAATTTGTATTTATTATTTGTGTTTTTCATTTTTGCCCGTTGCAACTACTCACTTATCATTAACAGATATTATCAATGATTGCCAAAAGCAATCTACACATCGTTTATTTATTTGCATACCATTGCCATTATTATTGCAGTTGGAGGTTTTAGAAAAAATGTGAAATGATTTTGCAACGAAATTATTGTTGTATGCAATATTGCATTCAAGGTTGTTAATCGTGCATTGCAAAAAATGCGCCTTTGGGCGTATAGCCAGAAACTTAAATCCTAACCGATCGACGAAAAGTTTGTTTGTTAAAACGGTTTATTTCATAACAAACAATAGTATGCGTAATTTTAATATTGTTTCTAATAATGTGTCGTAGTGAACGGTGAATCCTTGAAAGTACTTTGCGATTTACGGAAAGGTTGATAAGGACATTGGTAGAAGGGTGAATGATTGTTGGAAACTCTAGTAAATGGAGGACTGAGTGCGCAGTGCAGTAGTCGCTAATAAATACAAGTCCACAATAGTCATTATACCAACTATGAAACATCGCAGTAAGGCATGCAATTCGCAGAGGAAGTATACAAGTAGACTGAAACGAGATCCCCGGGGAACCCCGTGCGATAAAACAATGCGGAGAAAGGAGTCTCAGTAGAATTTATAACACAGCAATGGATAAAATAAAAAGTCGGGATGCTCTACGAAGATATTGCGCGATCAAGTGAACTAAATACTTTACTCGGGCATGTCAAGAGTCGGAATAATAGAATAGGAGGTATGAGGCGATGAATCTGTCGAAATAAAGCTAGAGGTGTGTGTTTTGTAAACCCCTCTCTCTACCTTCTATTGCCTTCTCCTATCGGAGGTTGAATATCATCAGGGAAATATTTATCCTGCAAGACTGCAGTCCAAATGAACCCATCCTATCTCTAATAATAATAATTATTTCTTTGTCAGTTTAACATATTATCACTTTACATCAACTCCATTACGCTTTCCAAACTCCGCGTGATATGCTATTGTTATTTCTGCTTTTAAAATTGTGGAATTACTTGTTTTATCCGAGTGTCTGCGGGGTATGGAGCATGGAGTTATGGACTATGGTGGTCCGATTAAATGTGTATTTTTACTAGTGTCCGATACGCGGTATTATAACATTACGGTTTATCGTTGTGAAACACGTTCTCTCGTGTCGCTATCCCGGACAAGGTCGTCGCTGGTTGAAGGTTGCCTTATTTTATATTTTAGTTTGTGTTTTTTTGTTATTTAATTAATTCGTTTGCGTTTTGGTCCGCACGACCGAAATAGCGAGAGACATGTCCTATTATGCTATTCTTACTATCAATGCACCTGGGTTGGGAAATTATTCCGTGCTGTAAAAGAATCATGCTGTTATCTTGGAGTGATCTAGTTTTTTTTATCAAATTGATCAAAATATTTTAACATACCTACTGCTCGTTGAACTATTAAAAAAAAAATAAACCACAAAAAGTATCGCCTTCAAGAATGTAATTGAAATATTATCGATATTTATGGCAGAGCGTTCAGCTTCTTGACTCTGGAATCAGAGGTCGCATGTTCAAAAGTTGATGGGTTTTAAAAATTTATATGGGTTTCTTGACGTGATGAATTTGACGTTTGACTTATTACAGAATTAAAGTAAGAATATTTGGACTTCGTTAAAAAAGTCGAAGATTCCCTTGATCGTCCTGGTGAAAGACCAGCCACGGCAGCCACCATTTACAATCACAAAGCTGCTTGAAATGGCCTAAGTCTCTCATGCAATTGCCGCATTGACTTGGGGAATTTTTATACAGAAAAGTTTTTTGATGTGCCAATAAATTCGTAAAATTTTTGGCTTTTGTGGTCCAACTGTAAATAATAATTACGTATTCACATCAGGCGCAAGCTTTTGGCTTGAAAAATATTCCCCTTGATAGTACTCGGTATTTTACGAATATCTTTGATTTCCGCCAATTCTCTCCTTGCTGTTAAAACCGTACATTCTTTGTCAATCTAAAATATGCATCGAGGGTGAAGTCAGGGTATGCAGTTGTGAGTAGTGCGCTCAGATTCAATCAGTGTCGGGACTGAGCGATTGTGCAACAAACGATAGCCTGTCCCTGCAGTTATGAAAGTGCAGTTAGGTCCCAAAGGTTACTCGCCGTCAGCCCTGCCCATTGAGCCACTATGCAAACCACTGAATAATTTAAATAATTTACCAAACAATCAGCGATGGGATTTACTCTCTTTTACGAACCAATGGTACACATAACGGGTTTTGGTCGTATGGCGTTGAGGACACTACTTGAGATTTGTAATAATTCAACTTTGGTTTTGTTGTTTTTTTCTTTGGTAATACATGCTATGGTATTATTATTGAATCAGTTCGCTTATATGGCTGTTTCTAGAGTGCCTATTTAAGATTTATGTAGTGAAATGTTTGAGTGACATAAAATGACAGGTAATACAGTCAGACAAATTGTTTAGTAGAGCCAAACAAATATGTTAATTAATCATGTATTACTAATTCTTCGAAGCACCTTCCCTTTCTGTAATACTTGTAGAACAGACAGCGTTCCCACCTGTTATTATTAAGATTACATTTCATCCATTAAGATACATTTGGGAGAGTCCTGTCACCTCTCTTTACGTCACATGTATCGTTTATAAGAAGGTTATAAGTTATTATTCATCTATCAGCGAAATTCCTTTATTCGGGCATTTGTAAAATTAGTTGTAACGATTGTCCAGCGTTCTACATAGGACAAACATCACGTAATGTAGAAACTAGAATAAAGGAACACATAAGATGCCTAACTAGTTCAGGTTTTTCAGAATTCGCAGAACACTTAATTAATAAAGATCACACTTTTAACCGGGATGCGGGTATTAAAGTCCTACACAAAAATGGGATAGGCTTAAGATTAAATAATTTAGAGGCATTGGAAATAAAAAAAACCTCCACCACTTCCCTCCCACAACCGACGCACTGTCCCACTCTAATTTACTGTCTCTTTCTTTCTTAACAATTTGTATATGTATATGTGTATCATCCTGTACTTGTTAGTATTTTTATAACAGTCCTGACGATGGTACGGAGGTACCGAAACCGGTAGACTAAAAAATAACAATAAAGTGACTTAAAACAAAACATTTTTTTATTTATTTGAAATTCCTTTAGTTTAGCCGACGGTACTGTGAAGTTTATCTTAACTAATAACAATACCTCAATGATTTAAACTATTTATTCACTGACCCCAAATTGAACTTAGTCAACAACCGCGGCACGATCAACACATCAAGCCTGTCAAATTATTATACCAGTCATCAGTTCCTATTCCGGAAGAATTTCAAGTGTTGATACTTAGAACGGCCCTAGGGCCAATTAAAGGCATTGTCTCTTGAGGTCCCAACATTAGTTGGCAGACAGCCGCAGCCGTCGTGACTGGCGCGGGTCTAGTAGAGCAAGGTCTGGCGAGCCCATTTTTTGACCTCCCGCCTATTAAAATCAACCTCTGACTGTATTAGTCAACTTAATGCAACACCATTTAAAAAAAAAATTATTCGCTTTGGAGCAAGTTAAGTTATTGCGGATGTAATTTTATATCTCTTAATACGATTTTTACGGGTATGAATGTATTATTGTTTTGAATGTTTCACGGATCATAATCTGCTAATAAATACTACCCGGTTTCGCCAGAAATTCAACATTTATTAAACAATAACAAAATTTGAAACACAATATCGCATATTGTGTAATTTATGACAGTTAAATGCATACTTCAGAGCTTCATAACTCATTATGGAGGTGAAAATAATTTTTGCGTTGAACTAGAAATTCCGGATAGAGGTTTCTGTGCAAGTTTCATGTTGTTAGAGTTCACTGTTCTTAGCAACTTTTTAGCACGATATAACGTACAAGGTACTAAAAAAATATTTTCCGGTGTGTCACACTCAAAATGGCCCAACACTTAGTATAATAACTCAAGAAATACTATGTATGATTTATCTGTAAATTCTTTAAGTGCAGCTGGGAAAATGTATAAGGTAAATGACTAATGACAAAGGTCCTCAAACTGTAATCTTTTTAATTCTATGAAATACATACCAAAATGTCTGTAAAAGAAGCAATCTGAAAACCATTAATTGCATTTTCGAACGTTTTACCTAAAATTCCTGTTTTCCCTATGTATTTCATATAGAACTTAAAAGCTTACAGTCAAAACCTTTTCACTGGAAACTTTATACATTTTCATATGGAATTTATAAATAAATAAATCGTAGTATTTCTTGCGTCAGCAGACTACCAAGTTTATATTTCAGGGTGCTGACCGTTAAGATCTCAGTTACGTGCATTCCAATGAAGGTTTTTCGAGTCTACTTTATACTCGATTCAATCATTCCAATACCTTCTGCGAACATTTTATCCTTATCGACAGAAAAAAATGCACACCATGTGTGTCCAAGTGTATCTTTACTTTGCGAAATGCACCATAAATTTATTCAAAAGGTACGGAATGTCGCTATTCGACCATTGAGAGGCAAACCCAAAACATTTTATTGGTACCATCTGAAACTTGGAGGCGACCTTAGTCGAGAAAAACTATTTTTAACAAAATTCTTGCACAAGTATTACGATTTCTAAGTTTCAATCGAAACTGCTATAATATAATTCGGAAAAAAAATTGAGACGTATTTCTTTTTCTCTAATGTAAGTACATTTTTCTATAACGATATCCATCTTTTAATTGCACCCCACGGTTGAATTTGGCAGCCACCTCTGGTCTGGAGCTCCAAAATACCTGAAAAACCCTTGACTGCTGAAACTGTACGTTTGAAAGATTCTCCCATCTTAACAAACGGATTGCAATCTTTAGAGCGCAGGTATGAGAATGCCATCCTTGTTCTACCGGTATATCAATGGAAGATGTTTCAAGGAACTAGCGTCATTGTTCCCCTCGGCACTGGTGCATAGTCGGAAACACGCCAAACGCACACCCAACATACGTACACGGTGGACATTTGTCACATGAGAACGGGTCGCTTCTTCGAATCGCTCTCGAGTTCAACAGCTCGGCTGTGGAACGATTTGCCGGCCTATGTATTTCCTCCTTACAACATTCATTCCTTCCTCTCCACTCAGCATCAGACCCTCAGATGACATAAGCCTTGAGGGAATTTATTTTCCTAAAGGCCTCCTGTGTGAAATTAATGAAAAATAAACCTATGGAGCGTTCTACTATATAGTTGATTTCAACTTTAAGCGCTTGTAAATTTTCACTTTTAAAGCTTTAAAACATCTCTTCAAATTGGCCACATTTTGGTCAGCGAACGCTGGAGGGTGTTTGAAAATTGGCCAAAATGAGGCCAAAAACGCAAATGGGTAAGCGAATAAAAATAAATTGAAATTCGTCATATTTGACTGGAGGGTCTTTAATTTTGACTGGCCTTAAGGTTGTTGGAATCAAATTCGATTTAAGCTTATTAATACTTAGCGTATACAATTCAAAGAAATCACTTTAAGTACAGTTCGTGTGCGATTTTGTACTCAATTCCATAAGATACTTCATCTGTGAAAGATTTCATCCCATTGTGTTTGTTTGCGGGCCAAAATGCGTCGGCCGTGTGAGTGAGTCTCCGTGCCTTTCAACAATGGCAGTGATCATTATTTGATGAGATTAAAGCCTCCGATATTCGAAGCCTGCAGCCATGGGAATGGCTCAATTAGAAAATGGAAATTTGCGTCTCTTAACCCGCTTTATTTTGGTTTATGGTGCATTATTGTGAATTTGAATAATGGCCAATTTAGTAAGAATTACATTGATTTTATCTCGATTGTTCAATTAACCGATAAATTTCGAATAGCGAAGTTTAAAAAAAAATGCACTTGGGAATTTAACAAGATTAAATGCTCGTAAAAAGCGATTGCATTTAATTTTGCGTATTTAAAAAACTCAATTTTTTAAACCTTTTAATACCACGAGGGAAGGGATAAGAAATGTGTTTGGGGAACGTCTTTGTTTATCGAAAATTAAAGCCTACGGCATTCCCACTTGGGGTATGTTGTGAGGCTGAAGGTAGTGAGAAGGGGAAGAAGGTGGATAGAGAGGAAGGTGAGGAAGTTCCTGGGTAATCAGATCTGGTCACTAAATGCTCAACCACGGCTAAAGCCATTTCAAAGAACGTTTCATTTCTGAATGGTTGTCTTACACCAGAGATGTGCCGGGAATATCTTCCACCCTGGAACGTGCCGCAAATATACGATCAATTATTTTTAATGAAAATTACTTGCGCACGCCTGTATTTGATTATTATGACCATACTTGTTTTAAATTTAATTGGTTGATTTGTAAGAATTTTGAAATCGAAAGTTTTAACGCATTTAGTTGTGTTAACTTGTAACAGAGTTGCATTTTAAAATTTTAATCTTATCAAAATTGTACTGTTTCCAGAATAAATTGAGTGTTGTAATCTTTAATGAAGTGCTCACTTTCTTTTGCGGGTGATTTTGCACTTTTTCAACCCATTGTCCAAATTACACACTTCACTTGTGAAAGTAAAACATCATGCAGCTACTTAATACTTTTCCGGCGAACATGTCAAAAAATCATTGTTATCTAATGAATCAAAGTGCTCATAGACGGTCTTCCCCCAAAAAACCAGACAAATTATCGATTTGGGTAGAAATTTTGGGTAGAGTAGATATTAGCATCATTAACAGGACACCGCCATCTCAGGAAAACAGCAAAAGTGGTAGGAAATGTGAAGAGGATGAATGGAGAGTGACCTATTAACAGGACAACACTACCACCCAAGGAGACCTGTTTTTGGGAGTTGAAGGCAACTGGGCTCAACCCGCAAAAGCAGCTTTAGGAAACCTGAAGAGAGTGAAAAACATTATTCGATTGTAGCAATGTTCAATCTTGAGAAAAGAAGGTACAATTGCCTGGGGAGTTAAATACCGTGTTATTGAACCATGAGATGTGGTCAAACACCCAGTGACAACCCCTGTGAACTTTATTAAAGGTACTGGGCTACTGTTGAGAATTTGGTGAAGCATGTTAGAGCAGACTGGAAAATAATTATTAAAACTTGGACAGACAAGGAGTCAAGTAGGAACTGGGCTACAGGATCAGTGGCAACGTGTGATAGAAAAAAACTAACATCGTCGGGTAGCAAAATGACATGTACATTTTCTTACTCCAAATATGCATAGGAATCTTTCGTGTGCTATCTCTACATATTTGATACCATTTGCAATATATCTGATTCGAACTGCGTTGGTATTTGGTTCTGTTTGCATTCAGCACCGTCTGTATTTTGTACGTTCATTTGAATGGCATTCATTTGAACATATTATCATTGCTGGGTACTTTGCTGGGCAGGTATATATTTTAGTTTCTCCTTTCGGGGTTTGCGATTGGCCGGCGGCGCGGGCGGAGGTCGTGACTCGCTGTCGGCTTCGTGATCCAGTTGCCGAGCTGGACCACTGGCACCAAGGCACTGTAGCGCTGCATAGTGCCTAACCCCACCGGCACCGGTGTCGGCCAACACCTTATTTATTACTTGCCTGACAAAAATTAATTATTCTCGGAAAAGATGTTCAGAAGTGTGATGTACTTCAATCGCAGTGTTTGAGATTACTTGAAATATGTTCGGGAAAACTCCAACAAATATCGAGGTTTGTCGACATTACAAGTTGCTTTATTTACGTTATCCTAAGGTTTATATTTTAATATATCCTAAAGTTATTCTGAAGCTTGGGGGACCCGACACTATGGGAGCCCAGCTGTCTGTCATGTATCATCGGCTATTTCCGTAGCCGTTCGTGCAATAGACACGAAAGACGATATTCGACACTTAGGTACTACTTAACTGACATTTGTTGAGACACCTAAAAACTACATATAAATATCTACATTATCGAATTCTGTTGGAGGATGTTGTAACTACATGCGTAATCCTATATACCACGAGAAACCGTAAAGAAATGGGGTATCCTGATCGGAATGAACTTGAATCTCAAACCATGGCGTTTACTTGGCTGTGAACTCAGATGTCGTTGTTTAAAACGACACAGAGACCACCATTTACCATCAAAATGCTTCTTGAAATATATGTTTGGTGACGAAATCTGAATAGCCAAGTACTTCCCAACTTTTCTCTTCATTCCCATATCTTCGTCCATTGGCTCTACATACCCATAGCATTCAAACGACCCTTTCTTAATCTTACTCATTACTCTTCTATTAGCCTTGCATACTTTTCGGATCTCCACATTTTTCACACGGTCATACACGGTTTTAGCATACATGCGCCTCAGGGACCTACTTTCTACAGCTACAGCATTTAATCTACATGCTTCGTTCGCCATTCCTCAAAATGTGAATGCCATTGTTTTCAGTGCTACCTTCTTTTTTTTCTACAAAGGATTAATATCATTGAAAGCCCGAATGCAAGTCAAAAACTTGTAAATTATCAGATCCACGATGATGTGTCATTTCTATCATATCATGAATTAATGTGAAGTTGGCTATACGCTATACATAATAATATGTAAAACATTGTGCACGAAATGGGTTATCTCCGACTAGTGTCCGCCCCGGGACACCAGTTGCCAGTCGCCATGCTCGAGAAATGAACGCAAATTATTCCGTATTGCGGAATCGTAGAAGCTAATTATGTAAATTGGAATCATTTTTAACTGATCACCGCCCAAGGGAAATTAGTAATGTTGTGCTTATTTTAAAATCTCGCTCGTTGGCCAGTTAATGTTGGTAACTGTTGCTTGGTTGGTGCTGTGGCTCGTGCCAGAAGAATCGGCTTCTTCTTCATATTAAATATCGGCCACTTGAATCGTGTTTGGTTACCAAAAGTAATTTACAATCACCAGAAGGTCATAAAACTGTACAAAAAAAATGCAGTTGAGTTGAGAACCTCCTCCTTTTTGAAGTCTTTTATAAATAATGATTATGGTGAAAAAAAGGGTTTGAACCTATGCTATCAAGTACTAATTATTGTCAATAGGTGTCTCAATTGCTACCATTGATTTATCAATAACGCGATAGTAGTATTTTCTGTTTTACCCCTAGGAACCACTTTCTCTTGTTTATGATACAGAATCCAATCCTTTCATCAACAACAGCTTCAGACCAAAGCGTTCTACTGTTATTATTGTAAAGAAATTGTTTGGATAAAAATGGGATTGACCTATTGAAATTGAATGCTTCGTACCTGAAAACTTCACAACGACTTCAAATTCAAGATACCAAACGCAGAACTGAGGGTGCGTTTTTATAGAAGCGGAGCTGAGCTGAGACTTACAAAAATTGACCAATGATATTTCTCAAATCACACATCTCTGTGATTTGAGCAATATCATTGGTCAATTTTTGTAAGTCTCAGCTCAGCTCCGCTTCTACGGAAACCCACCCTGAGTCCTAGCACAGCATAACATGACAAGAGGAATTGTGCCATTTATATAACTTTTTTCTATACCTGTTTTCAAATTGTTAAGAATGTTAAAATAAGAAAGCTTTTAAATACTGTAAATGGATGATCAATATGTTGTCCAATAATAATAATAAAAAATTGAAAATTAATTGCTTTGAGATTACTTAACTTCCTAAATGAAACAGCACACCTTTTTGTATCTACACCACTTTAATTTAAGATCAATTAAATTGTTGTACACAAAGTTACAGTGTGCAAGCATAAAGGTGTCGGTTCAAATGGGTGTTTAGACGCTGGTTCTTTACGACGTAACTGTTTTTTATCGCTGTATATTTACACCTGGTGAATACTCACTACACACATCCGAGCAGCCCAGAGTACCTGCTGACACACGCACCGCGTGTTTCACGTTTTAATTGCAGAGCACACAGCGGTGGGACTTGGTTATGGAGCAATAATGACTCTGGCGCAAGTGTGCTTTTTAGCACTTTGGAGTGCCACTTTTCTAACAGTGACAATGTGTCCAAATAAGTGCAATGGAAGAGTGAGTTACAAAAGATTGGCAAACGAACACACAATGGGACAGCTCATACGAGGCGATGGAAATGGGGGAAGAAAGAAACATCATTTCTTCTGTCTGAGATACTGATCGCAATTAGTTGAAGCTTGTATTAGCCTGACACCAAATGAACAGTGGTTTTATGTCCATTTTGAAGCGTGTTATAAAAATCTCTATTTATTTGTATTTGGTATTTTTCCGTCCCGCAGGGATCGGTTCTGTCTCCGACTTTGTTTTTGTTGCACATCAACGACCTTTTGTCATGTGCACCAATTCACTGTTATGCGGATGACAGTACAGTTCATGATAGCTTTTTGTTTGACAAGCCCCCAAAGGGCTCACAAACTCCAACAGCTCGTAGGGCTTTGAAGCAAAGAATGGACGGTTACCTCGAGAGTGTTTTCTCTTGGGGTAAAAATAATCTCGTTGAATTTAATGTTTCAAAGACCCAATCTTGTCTGATTACGTCTAAAAGGGATCGAAATGAAAATCTAGTCTCTTTCAACGGAAGCAATCTTCCGAACAGGCCCTCCATTGATATGCTTGGTGTAACCCTAAGTGACCAGCTCAGGTATGGGGGCTCCATCGAAGCCAGATTAAAGTTAGCCTCCCAAAAACTGGGCGTACTGTACAGGGCCCGCAGATAAAGTATCTGTAGTACACAACTGCTAACCTTGTACAAATCACAAGTACGCCCCACGGTTGAATTTGGCAGCCATCTCTGGTCTGGAGCTCCAAAATACCTGAAAAATACCCTCGACTCTGTGCAGAAACGGGCGGTCCGTTTGATATATTCTCCCATCTTAACAGACGGATTGCAATCTTTAGAGCACAGGCGTCGGGGGGGAATGCTATCCTTGTTCTACCGGTATTACAATGGAAGATGCTCCGAGGAACTTTGAGCATCATTGATCCCTTCGGCACCGGTGCATAGTCGGGAAACGCGCCAAACGCGTGCCCAACATTTGTACACGGTTGACATTTGTCACATGAGAACGGGTCGTTTCTTCGACTCGTTCTTGTGTTCAACAGCTCGGCTGTGGAATGATTTGCCGGCCTCTGTGTTTCCTCCTTCCTACAACATGGGTCTCTTCAAGACCAATGTTCATTCCTTCCTCTCCTCAAAAAGACCCTCCACACAGCATCCCAGATGACATAGGCCCTGAGGGAAATTATTTTCCTCAGGGCCTCCTGTGTGGAGTTAATGTAAAAAAAAAAAAAATTGGATATGATTTTAGATTTTCACGGCCAAAAGAATTATCGGGATTAACTTTTGGGGAATTGTGCCATGTTGCAGTACCTCCTCCTTTAGCCAACGTTTCGGACAGGTTTACAGTGTTCACCATCATTAATTGAAACCGTCCATTACTTTGGATTTGTTCCTGAAGTCCCGGGAAGACCCAAAACGCACAGAGCACCCCTGATTACGGAGGCAATTGAAATTCACTGTAACGCTGTCTGAAACGTTGGCTAAAGAAGGAGGTAGCGCAACACGGCATAATTTCCCAAAAATAAATCACGATTGTGTTTGTTTTTGTGTGATAATCGCACAACAGTCCCAAGATTATCCCAATAGTGAGTCTATGGTATCCCAATTTAGGGTATGTTGTAAGACTTGGACGGAGTCGTGATGGTAAGGAGATGTGGTGGAGGAAAGTTTGAAAGTACCTGGATATTTAGATGTGGTCAGTAAACACGCCATTATCTTCGATTTTGAGTGATGGTCATTCACCAGGGAGATTTTGAAAGTATTTAAATTATTTTTCCCGCTTTTTAAATCTGCAACTTCTCGTTTGAATGCCAAGAAGTATACCGTTCCACCACTGAAAATTTCAAAGATACGGTTGGTTTAGTATACCCCTGTGAAATATCCAAGTAAGTAAATTTGCATCTACGATTGCTCTAGTTTTGATAGTTAATAGTTCAAGTAGCAAGTATGCTACATTTAAAAATGTATCTTAACTCACGGAGGTCATCAAAAGCAATAAATTCCAAATATAAGCATAAATACCAGGTCTCAGGTGTGGATGAATACTAACACCTATAATTAATTAGATAATATTGTGTGCGCGCGCCCGGCACGCATTACGTAAAGGCTAATCGCTTCATACAACTGGTAATATTCCTAACATTTATCTTGTATAATAACTCGTAATTAACAGGTAAGAGCTTTGTCTTGGCTACGAATCAACAGCATGCCTCAAAGTCACTCCATATTGCCTTGTGATCTGACCCATGCAACACAACAATGAGATAGATTGATGGTTGATCCGGTCCATTTGGTGTGTTTAATATCCTAGCGTTCAACTTTTCAAGGTTCACCTGTTTTATTTTAAAGGAGAGATATAATGTAACAATTGTTCTTTTTCTTTGGTCAAGGTGTAAGCATTAATACACATGTTGAGCGTTTACGACCATCAATCAAAAGTTCTTTGATATAGTGTTTCTGTTAATTGTTTGTTTCGAGCTTAAATCTTGAATCTTTGCACTTTAACGTCACGATTTTTAGTAAATGTTGTAAATATATCCACTATCAAAGCATGCACAGACTTGGGTATATGGATTAACTGATTCTTGCAACAAGGTGCGCCCAACAATTATCGTCTATCATTTCATTCTCGTTTTGCTTGTTTGTGTAAAAAGGTTTGATTTACCTATTCAAAATGATAGGAAGTGTTGTATCGAACTTTCGATGCCATTAAATAGCTGAACCACTTGTCTACGCTGTTTGTAGCTGATCCGATTACAACCAGATGCCCGGGGCTATCTCGGTGGCGCAACAGTGATCTCATTCAGGGATATGCATTTAGTCTTGCAAACGAGTTTTCCTGTTAAGCAGACCTTTTCGTTTGCATTCCTAGCAGTCTGGATTTATAATAATTAAAGTCTTCATAAGACTATGACGAACATTCTTGTGTTGTCTACATTATTTGCGTGACTCAAGTTTTCTAAGTTCCCTTCACGTTCTTTCGATGCAGGAATGTCGTATTGAATCGAGATCTGTTTCGATTGTTGATCTGTCTCTTAAACATGACTTATTCGACCTCTATTTTTATTATTGGTACGGGGATAGGTCTACATAGCTTCCATAAGAACTCATTGTGTAATATTCCCATTATTGTCTTCTTATTCCTTTCCTTAGTCCGGTACCTTTTAATGAAATTTAGCAGGGTAAGTATGTTAGTTAGCTGTGATGGCAGTTTGTCCTTTAAGAGTACTGCGAGTTCCCTTAGCGAGTTTCTATTCATATTGAGTTTGCTCGTTTAGGGTTTGGTTAGGCCCAAATCCATTCTCTGACATAAGTGTGCCAAACTAGAGCATTCAGATGAATTTTTCTTGAATGGTTGATTTCAATAATATCAACTTGCAAATTTCACAACGGCATATCACATTTCCCACCTGTCGTAACAATACAGTGCAACGGCAAATCGTCGCTGTATCTCCGTCACGATCTGTATTGCGTTCCATCCTTAGTTGTCTCTGCCCATCAATAACAAGTGGTATCTAAGCAGCAGTGCGCGTGGCTAACACGCGACCGTCTGTTGAAATCGCTTCCATTTCTTTGGCCGCTGTCTTTTGCTCTATTCAAAGTCGTGCCTCGCTTGGAACAACAAACTACAGCGGCCGTTGGCGAGTGGCACTTAGTCGAAACCGCTTCACGTTTCTGCACTCCTGTTACTTTTGATTGTTTTATGACCCCAGATTACGTTAAAAGCTTTCCGATTGAATTTTAGTACCTAACTTTGTTGAGCCAATCTGGCATTTTAGATCAGTATATAATGATGACAAATGCATAAATGGTGCCCTCTTTCGTTTGTCTTGTGATAACTTTATCTTATACATAAATGGTCAACAAAAAAGTGGAAACTGTTGTTTTTCAATTGGCAGCTACGATTTAATTATTTAAATTGCTGAGAGTATCATTTTTGCACTTGTCACATAGTTTGATCTAAGACCACCGACTTTTCAATGCTTTCCTCTTCCACTTTACCTTTGTATGATTCAGTATTCATCGTATATTGCTTTTCTACCTTTGTGGTCCAAATTGTATGGCATTCTACGATTACTTTGTTGCGGTATATTCTCGTCTTGAGTTTTTTTTCTTCACTCCGAGATAGGAAATACTGCGAGCTACCATATAATGGACTATTTTGCTCTTGTTTGAGGCTGTTATTTTATTGCCGTTCGTATCACCGAGTCGTGATACAATCCATTTCCTCCACGAGCCGCCAAATCAAGAAATAAGTGATTAATAAAAAATAAACTAATTTTGAAATCCAGCATTCTTGCAGAGGTATACTTTGACCTTTAAGCTCTTGTTCGGCTGCCGTTGCTAATTCAGATTTATCTGCGATAACTTGTTTTATTGTTGTTAATTAATTGGACCTTGAACATATTTGACGGATATTGCACTTATTATTATCTCGTGGACTATTGCTTTTTGATTTTTACCGTTTTTTGGTGGTTATAATGTCTAATTCGAACATTTGAACCCACGACTCATTAAATTAACATGGCCAATAACCGAATATGGCACCGCATTAAATTTTACGCTAGTCTTAGCTTTATTAGGATATTTCACGCAGGCTTTCAAGGTGACTATGGTTCCTCATGGCAGACCTTGAAGAAGTTGACCAAAAAACAAATATATCTGTTACCTATATTTAGTTAATATCGGATACCTATATTTAGTTAATATCTGATACCTGTATATAGTTAATAATCGATACCGCGCTGGACAAAGCTAGTACATTTTCCTAGCTTTCGCTTTTATGCAACTTACGTAATGTAAAGTACAGTAGACTCTCGATTTAATGATGTTCGGGTTAACTATAGCGGTTCAACTGGACGTTTGAAATTTTTTTATTTAAAATAATTATGAAATTTGTAATATAGTTTCGCGAAGTTGTTCCGGGCTGCAGCGATCACGTTGATGATAGCCAACCTCCCATGGGAGAAGGAACCAAAAGATTAAGAAGTAATGCTCGTGTCGACAATGATTACCCATTTGTACCAACTGTTCAGCGGTCTAAACTTGGTTTTAAACATTTGTTGAAACGTATGGATTGAGCCGTATCAGATTTTTAACATCGACGACACGGGGTTGTACTGGAAATGAGAGGAAAATGTGCGAAAATGATTTTCGTATGGTTTGATTTTGATCTTTGTGTATATTTAAAAAAAAATTAAATAGTGTTTCTTAGAATATAGATGAGTAGGACATTTTTTTAGGTACTGTTAACATACCTATTAATATATTTGTATTTTTATAAAAATGCGAAGTTAACTTGTTTATATCACTCAATATGTCAAAAACACCCCCCAATCTGTCAAAAATATGTATAGAACTGTTTGTTTTCTGAATAAAGTAAAAAAATAACTTTAAAAATATATTTTGGTTTTCGAACACGTGTTTTTTGGCACTCGCGTAATTTTGTAGTTTAGTGTAATTTTTATGTGTGTTAATATATGCCTACCGGAAAATAGTTTTAGTAGGAAATTTTTAAAAACAATCTATCCCATTACACCGAGAGGTTCCTGTGTTAAGGAATTTGTAATAGTGTACAAAAGTGGTTCGAGCAGCAAGTACTGTCCGCTTTTTCGAGTATGTATCGACTGATGGGATATTATGGCATATTAATAGCGGCAATTGAATATCATTACGCTAACACACTGTATGCAACATGTGCTCATTTCATTGTCGGTAATGACGATAATCGGATAACCGCTTCGATTATTATTCCTAACGATATATCTGGAAGATATCTCCTATTTAATATTGTGATGGAGCGATTCTCACAGACGATTAAATGTCTATATTTTAATAAGGCAAAATCATTTGATACGCTTTTATGTAGTTTTATACGTTTATTTTAAAATTATTTTGGTTATAAATGTGCTATCAAAAGCTGTTTGGTGAATTCCTCCAAATTGACAATGTTTTTGGCTGTTAGAGAACAAAAAATACGTTTATCGTGATTTATTTTTGTGGTATTGTACAATATTATGTTACCTCCTAGATGTATCTGATGTGGGCAGACACATCTGCCCTGTTGATGGACACTAACGCCGTCCGAAACTTTGTCTAAAGAAGGAAGTAGCGCAACACGGCACAATACCTCATATAATACTTTTTTTGGCCGTGAAAAAACTGTGAACCTGACGTTACGAAATTTGCACATCTTTTTGTTTGGAATTTAGGTTGGAGTTAGTCCGTCGTTTGGCTGTCAAAAAGTAAAACGCCTTATTTTATCGATTTTGGAAAAGTGTGTTGAAACCGGTTAGTAACTAGTAAGTACTACCTCGTTGATGTAATTTCACTACATATTTTCAGTTTTCTTTTGTTTTGTAGCCTAGTGGAAAATGCGTCGTATTCCAACCAAAGCATTGCGGGTTCAATCCTTTGCCAGCTAAGTACGTATTTCATCATTGGACAAGCAACATTTTTCCGCTTATAATAACGGATGTACGAGGAATTCAAATATTATCAGGTTTTTCGTAATCCGAGAATGTTTACCTTTTTTTTCAAGTAAGGAAAAACTCATCCATTGTGCCAATTTGTACTTAAATCGATAAAGTTTTAATTGTTTCAATTAATAGCGTGCACAGGTACTCCTTCAGAGAACTATTTCTAAAAGTGGTGAAAGGACTGCCGGTGAATTCCACCACAAGAGATATAAATCTGCTATCTGCTGGCTTATATACAACAATATATATTATGCCCGAGTGGTATATTTTTGTATATATTATATTATATGTTGGTGGTGTTGCTAGGTGAGCGCGCCGAGTGCCCGAGAGCGCGCATTCCGTGCCCGCCGTTGTTGGGAAAAATGCAATAGGCACGCGGAACCTAAAATCAGAGCACCGCGTTGTCCGCTACAGGGACTCTAAAATGTCTATTGTAATATTTGACAAATGTGAAACTTGTAAATTTACTGAAATTCCCAATGGTAGAAGGTTCTAAAAATAACACGTTTTCTCAGAAACGACAAATACTACCATTTCTAATTTGACAGTTTTTTTTGTTTTTCAATAAAATGGTTGAAATATGCATTATTGACAAAAAAAGGCCCAAATATGCATTACGGAAATGCACGTATTCCGATGTCTAGATATAAGTTAAACGTAAATAGACTAATTTAATATAGGTTTTAATTATTCAAAAACAGAATCTCACACCTCATCTATCGCTGGTCGTTTTTTAAGTTTTATTTAAAATGCGATTTTAACCCATATGTATAAAGAAAATGTATGAAGGTCAAGGTCAAAATTGCTTGCGCCAATATCAATCTTGGACCTAGGTACTATTTGAATATTGTAGCTACTCTGAATTAAAATAATTCATCAAGGTAACTTCCGGCGATTTTTCGGAATACCATCTAACGTTTAACATTGTTAAATCATTTGTTTCTAAAACTGTACTTTCAGAAAACATCAATACGATTCTATAAAATGTCTTCAGCCACCATTTTCAGCACCTAAAACTGAGCGAATGCGTAGTAAAACAAAAAAAAAACTACCTAATCGAGTGTCACTTTGACGGTTCATCTCTTAGCGAAGGTTAATCCTTGCAAATAGAAAATTTCACTGGTGATTGTGCTTTTGAGCTGAATTTTAATTTTATGTCGCTCAATTAGATCGGTGAAAGCGACAGTGAAATGGAAATAAAGGGAAAATCTTATATGTATAAATATTCTTCAGTGAACGAGTAAGGTGTTATATCTTTTTCACTTGTTCTCAGAAACCGATGTAATTGTGCCTATGCAGAATTGCAAATTCAATAAACTGCAATGCATAATTAATTAACCTTAAAGCTCTAGTCCGCGTGAGTTGAACACTTCTGTCACCGTGGGTTGGGTCCATCGACCAAGTATTAACTTATATCGTGGTTGGGTCCCTTCTCTTTGCGATACACACTACTGCTTACTTTAGACATATATACTAACTATTGTTACAGTTATTTATAGGAACATTATTATTTATTTATACGCCGTGCACAATAGGAATGCCGACGACAAAGTCTGGCGAAGCGGGTGGGCTAGACCGGTAAAGAAAAAAACATCGATCCGACTAAAACTTTGTAAAAAAAAATTGTCTACATTGTGACTCGTAGGAATTCCGAACTAAATAATTCTGTTGTATAACGAATATTTAGCCTTCGTCGTTGTGTTTTTTTATAAGTTTCAAGTATTTATATTTGTTTTTTGCCTTGGTAATCAATCATATTTCTTATGTAACTGTTTAAAATAAAATTACGAAAAATACTAACTTTTTACGGACAATGTGCTTTTTCACGGTCAGTTTGTAGTGTTGACATTTAGGTGACCATAACCTTACAATAGTTCATCTGCCTTTAATGTTTAGAGCCAGGGGATTAATTAAAGCCACTAGGTTGGGCGTCTTCGTGAGGTAGGCTAAAGAGGGGGTTGTAGGAAGGGAATTTGTTCATGCGTTTCCTGAAGATGTTCGGAATAAATTGGGGAGAAAATACGAATGCCGGTATTTCGTTTTTCAAAAATAAAATTTTGAGTCTGAGAAACAACTCGTTCTCATGGTGCTGTCATAAACGGCGTGGCTAAGCATCCCAAAAGTTAACCGTCGTGAATAACAAATATTTTTTTCTGTTGATTATAGTTGTCAAATGTCACGAGTTAAGGTTTTCCCCGGGGTACGTAATGGGACTGTAATTTAACGGTTTGCTAGACATGTCGTGTTTTATATTATTATTTATTTTGTTATGAACACAATACGATTGTACAATAATATTATGTATTACTGCAGGTGGGATATAATGCTAAATCAACAAGGTGGATAAAACCCGAATAATTCCAATACATTATCCCAATCCCACTTTCCCCATGAGACGGACCTCATCGCCTTATTTTAAAATCACCAAAAAAATGCATCAATATCAAAAAAACTAACACCAATTCGCAACGGCCATCAATAACCCGACCTACGACGATTAACATTTCTGTAGTGTATGTGAATATGTACGTAGTTTCCATGTCTCTCAACAGATTTCGTCAGTGTAGGGAGTTATATGCAATTTTAATTGTACTATACGAGAGAGCACTGAAACTGTTGAAGATAGCCGATCATATCAGTGATTTTTCAGTGACCATTTCCCCTGCTGGAGATTAACACCGAGCGTCCTTTAGAACGGACGTCAAGTCCAGTTAAATATTCATTGTAAATAAGACGATAATAAACACGACTCCTAATCTAGACGAACTGAAGTATTATTGAAACTCCCGATCATCAGAGTTCTATTGTTTATAATAAAGAACAACAAGCCCACAACAATTTCTATTCAATAATTACATTTTTTAATCGTTTTTCGACGTAACAAAATATAAAATAAGCTAGTAGAGTAGGTACTAGATCGTTAATTATTATATCTGGTTGTCCAGTTCTAAGTATAAGTTTTATTAATCTTTCATTATTGCGGACCTACCCGGATGTCATTATTATCACCGTGATATAGTTTTTCTGTTCTGAGTTGCCATGTCCTGTAGCAGATATTATTATTAATGGTAATTAATTAAAGTACCTATGCGAGAAGTTGTTAACCTGCCTAGTGCCTGGTGACTAACACCAACATCCAGTACCTGACTAATATTACGGTGACTGGAGTTGAAGCAGCGACGGTTCGTGGTCTATTTATTTTAGAGTTCAATCACTGATCTAAGAGAAGAAAAATAATAAAATACAATGTCTCTTACCACATTAGCAACTAGAGTTCATTCACAAACACATTGGGAGATCTATAGTTGAGGAAAACAATTACTTTGTTGAACTAATCACATTTTAAAAAGATATCTGTTTTTGGACTGAAACTTAAGTGCAAGCATTGGAAATCTCACGTAATCTGTCACTCTAAAGGACACGCTGAATTTCGTATGAGTTCAAACTTCACATGTTCCCAATAGTATATATTCTTAGTATCTCTGCTCTCGAAATTTGTCAATTTATGCTTTACATTGTTTAGATAAATGGCGTCTCACCACCAGATACAATTGTTATGTGCGAATTATCCCTTTAGGCCCGTTAATTAATGACGCGCTTTTAAAAGTGTGGTGTAACAAACCATCTAATTGCTATCCAGATTTCCAAGCGTACATTTAATTTTTATTTATTTATTACATATGATACATTTACACAGCAAAATAACATAATAATAATATTTCAAAATAACTGTAAATATTAAAATGTGTACAAGTGTTATTATGTCTTTATAGGTTCTTTGATACATTGATAGGTTCTTTGATATCGAATACTCATTTTTTCGTCTCTTACTAAAAGGACGAGGGAAGCTATTGCTTAGTTTTCACCCTGCCACCAAGGCTTAAAGATGTGATCCCTGGAAGGGATGTCACAGCTGGGATGACCGATAAAAGGTCACGTTTTTCAAGTGAAACTCTGATAGGACTGACCCAAGAGGCGCTTTGTAATTCGTCTGCTTCGGATTTCAGCTAACCCAGAGATAAAATACTCGTTGAAACTTTTTTGGTAAAACGAACGGTTAAGCGAACAATTAAGTTTCCTTTGGGAGGACTGGATATGGTGTAAACTGTTTCTGAGTGAATCCATAGGTTATTGTTAGTTTGTTATACTGTCTTGCTTTTGTTGCGTGATAGAAAAGCGCCTCTGTTCGTACGTATGTATTGTGGTCCGGTATCGCTGAACCGCGCCCTACCTCTAAACCATTATGTCGGCCTGGTATCAATCTGCTTTCATTTCGAACATTTCAAGGATATCCTGCCGCAGTTCATAATCACAGCCGCGGCGGGCGAACTTCTCTCTGTAACTAATGCAATGCGAGCTACTCAACCATTAACAATAATATACCAACACACTGTAAGTAAGGTACAGGAACAACTATTTTACAAGAACTTGCATGGCCAATAGTAGGTTGGGTTAGGTACTGATCTACTATTATTATAAAAGTGCCTGCCTATCAATATTATAGATATAGAAGGTTTCTTAATCTTATCTGATAGAAATAAGTGACTCGTTTTGATAAGTTTATCAAGTTGGTCAATAATCATTTCCACAAATATTACAAATTTTTCTGTCAATAGCTACTATGTCTTTGTATTTGGGTACCATAATATCACACAACTGGTTCCGTGACAACTCGACACATTGACACTTCAACACACCTTTGAAAAGTGATTTAAAAAAAATATCCTAACCTAACGTAACCTTTTTTTTCATCCATGGTCTATCAGTTTGAATGTCTATGGTTTTTTTTTACAATAACTCTGCCCTGAAAAAAATAATTTCCCTCAGAACCTAAGTCGTCTTTGGGATGCTGTGTGGAGGGTTTATTTGTGTGTAACCCTAATTTATTTTGTTTTATAACTCTGATTTCAATAAGAAATTCCTAACCGTTTTTGGGTTTGCTTTTATTTGTTGTTAACCTTATTTTCTTCTTGTTACAGGTAAGACTCACTTTTGACAAAACTCAAAATGCCGGCCCTTCTTAAAGGTTTGTGCCACAATCATTATTATACACGTTTGATGGAGAAATATCAAAATTATCAATTGATTTCCACAACATTAAACATCTTTTAATTGCCAGCGTTTAAATTTTGCATAGCAAAGATATTTTGAGATCCAATCAACTGGAAACCCCCCACATAGCATCCCTAAGGATGACATCGGCTCTGAGGGAAATTGTTTTCCTCAGGGCCTCCTGTGTGGAGCTCACATAAAAAAAATTGGTAAGCTATTTTAAAAGCGGTTATAATGGTTCTAATTCTTAAAGAAAAGTAATTTATTTACATCAGTAATTAACGTGCTATGAATATTGCCTATACCACGGAGCTAGAACTATTTTAACCCCTTCAGGTCGGCAGGTCATGTTATTAAATTAGAGAAAATTCAAATGAATGTATTTTTATACTGTCATTGATTGTTAACAAAACTCATTGCTTATTGTTATAATCTTAAGTTGGGTTATTAACTTGAACAATAAAAGCGATTTATTCAACATATTCTCACGCGCGAGTCGGCCGGCGGTTTCTTTACGTTTTTTTCCCTGCACATTGTTTTATTTATGACTCGGTTTTTGTTTATATTTTTCACACCGAGTTTTCCAGTTTGACCCCTGTGCGGGTCCGCTTTCTGTCTGCCGCGAAAGTGAAGAAAGTTTTCTAATAATTAAATTGCAATCATTGTGGTAAATAAGTGATTATATTGCAATTATGTGAAAAACGTTTTAATTGGAGCCCGTTTTGAAAATAACAAACCTGCCACATTTTTCGTTGCGTTACTGAATTGATGTTCGTAGTTTCTGCTTGTGTGTTTCTTTCAACGTGTTGAATGTTACTTTAGAAATTTCTTTCACACATCCTCAGCAACCCCAAATGAGGTTCTTGTAAGAGGAAGCCGGTTACTAATACCCACAGTTTACTTTACTGTGAAAATATCTACTAGAACACGCTAGCAAAAGTCAGTACCATCGTAGCTCTCTATAATATCGACGTTTCTAAGGAAAAATGACTTAAGCGCCATACAGTCGTACGCCTTTCCATCGTAGATATTTATTAGACTAAATGTCATTTAGTATAATTATTTTTCTGATCTCTTATCGAAGTGTTGATGCAAAAAAGCAAGCGTTCCCACGTTGGCATGTAAAGTTGTGAGCATTACGTAGATTCTAATCAATACAACATGTAGCGATAAAAAAACTAAAAAAGTACCATTTGAAATAACGCAGGTTGTACACTGGTCTGATTGCTTTAATTGTGAGTTTGTACGGTCGGTACAGTAAAAAACGGGACACATTTAACTTGTTCTGTAAATACGTATACAGGTTTTGTTTTTGCTGTAGTTTGTCATCGCCGATCTGTAATAGATTTTATTGAAAGATGTGTGGGAATCAATGGGATGGTTGATGGTGACTGTTACATTGAGAGAGATTTAACATTTTTTTGCTTGCTGTCAAGTGACAAGCAGACCATAGATTGAAAAGTTAATTTATTTTGTAGAAAACTTCTTCCATTGAAACATTCCAATATTGATTGAAGAGCTGTAAATAACAAGGTCAATGACATAATCAGGACATTTAGCAAGGACGATAGATAGCCGACCAATAAAGAGGTTTTGATAAACATGCACGAAGAAGGGTTGCTGAGAAGCCTAAATTTAGGTGCGGACCAACATTGTATCCTTGGATAAAATGATTTGAAGAGATCTATTTAATTAACCTGCGGTACAGGAGAATACCGTAACATGACGTGTAACTGGAGGGAAAATGCAGGATATTGCAGGAGTTTCCTGGAGACGGCTAAGACACTAAAGAGTTGTATCATACGTGAACTGTAATATTTGTTTTCAGCAATGATTGCTTATAAATTTGTTTGTATATTTAATATGATAATAGTGCATCTGTGCAGCGGATACTTGTGTCGGATAACGCGAATCAAACAGCCAGCGTGTGAAATTGCGCGGAATGTTAAACATTAATACCGTGTAAATAAATCGATCATTTTATCTGAAAATCAGTTGTGAACGATTTTATTAAATCGACCACGTAGAAAACAACTGTCAAGTATTGATAAATGTTACTGCTTTTGCTGGTTAGAAATACACGATATTACAAGTTGCAGTCGCGTGTTGGACAATCGTAGCGTAAAGTCTTTTTATCATATTACTGAATATATTCCAAATCAAAGTTATTAATATTATTATAAAGTTCTGCAAGTATTTTAGTTTTTTTATTATTGTGACAGCTGTTTCGGCGTTCAAGGCCATTTTCAAACTTTGGTTAGGCAACGTTGAGACAATTTATTTATATGATTCTATTCACCCCCGTCCAATTTCTTTTTTTATATATTTATAACTGTTAAACCGATTTGCTGAGAAAATAATTGTAACAATTATTCTGTGGGGTACTTTTAAATCTGTTTTCCCCAATATGGTAATGGTTTAATAACGACTTGACTGCTGTTGACTTGTTTAGGTCTTGTAAACATACTCAGAAGCGGGGGATAAATAATTCTCCTTACTTTATTAATTAATGTTGTATTAGGATCATTCAATTGTTTATTGATTTCCAATTGTTCAAGTAAATTTAATCTAAGACCCTTTCTGTGTGTAAGAGTTATCTTGTGAAATATATTTATAAGTTTGTAAGTTTTAAGTTGTCCACTTGTAGTTTCGTCATCAAATGCGTCCAGCTTTTTACCTGATTGCCAAACAACATTGTAACTGCAATTACACCGATTAGTGTTATTGATGTTAAGTATACATGACGGATTTTACCAAGTGGCAATTTTAATTTCTCTAAGCTACGCAGATCCAGTTACCAGCCTCTCTCTTACCTAACATTTGTATGGGTCCATAGATACCCAGAGACTTAACTGTTTAACGTTTTTTCTTTTTTTCTAGTTAATCTCTCGTCGAGACACGAAAGAAATGTGGTCTCATTTTCTGTGATAATAATTCCAATATTTATTTTATTTGTTTCGCCGTTATCCAATCGATAAATCGCTTGTAATTTCATATATTGTTTAAAGCTTTACTAATCAGAGTTGTGATCTGTATATTTATGGAGTCGATTTGTATGGATTGGGTACATTAAGCTGTAATCTCAGCGGGCAAAATGGTTGCGTTATAATAATTGACTTAGAACATTAATTTCGTTCGTAAGTTGCTAAACATACGTTATTGTTTTTTTTTGGCTTCACGGGGACTTTGTCTATGTCGCAATAGAGTTTAAAACACTTTTGAAAAATAGTCGATAAATACCTCAACTTATGAAGCGGAAATAATATGTTAGTTTTTCTCAGTAGGAACTCTCGAATGTCATGAAATTTGAGCAGCTCTTTCTTGTTGTTTGGAATTCCTAGGTGTAATGTTCTTTGATTTGTGTTGTGGCTCACTAGCCCACAATGTAATGATTACAATGTAAGTTCTTTTTACTGGTTTATTGCGAATTATATTAGGAACAAGTATTGTTAGTAGCGTCTGTTTACAGGCGATCTCTAATTAGGTCTGACCACCGTTCGCCGAACGGCCGACTGCTCTATTGTACGCAATTCTAATGTAGTTTTACCTCATGGGCTTTCAATGCTTTGAATGTCAGTTTAAATGTAAAAAAATACGACAAGATACCAATGTTGTTTGATACTTATGTTCAATAGTGAAAAGTTAGTTATAATAAACATTTAAAAATACGTGTTGTCAGGCAGTAATTATTGTTTACTAATAATATTTCATAGATCTTGAGTACCTACTCGAAAGCTTGATAGAAATGCTGCATCATTGAAATTAAGTTTAATTACGACCTCCCTGGTTGAGGGTAATGCTTCTGACTTGCAATCCGAAGGTCGCGGGTTCAAATCCCGGTGTGAGTAAATAAGTTTTACTTGATGAATCTGTGTTATTTCACAATTAATTAATTAAAAATAATATTATATTTATACAGTATCGACATTGAATTAGCCATGTTTTAAATGACGTTAGCCATGTTTGGTTACAGTATTTGAATAGCCAAATACTTCCTCACCTTCCTCTTCCCCATCTCCTTCCCCTTTTCAACTACCTTCTAACTTTGTCTAACTGGCTTCACACGGGAGCAATTGGGTTCCTTTCCGGTATTCACATAAAAAAGCCACTTTAGAAATTCTTAACTCTGTGAGGATTGCAAAGTCCAAAGACACGTTTGATTTTTCATTGCTATTGGGATTCACACGTAATCTTTGTCTACATGTAACAATTTGATTAATCTGGACTCGAATCCTTTGCTATATTTGCATTGTCGCACAAAAAGAATCGACGCAATAACTTTACTAGATCTGCAAATATAAGATGTTATAACCTCGGTACCAGTACCATCCAAGAGCGTGTCTTACGCTCTTTGTTTGTTTTTGTTTGCGCTAGAAGTATATATCTGCATTAATGTTACTCTGAAAACATAACTGGACCATGTCCACTATTATTTGTTGCATGTAATCATGAATTCATGACATAACTACTTTGTGCAAAGTCACCGCTCTGAACACCGCGTCAACGGGCGAAAGTGTTTTTTCTTGTGCTTGTCTATTTGTAGGCACTGTTGTTCTTTTGTTCTTTGTTTTGTTTTCTTTCGTATATTGTGTATTGGTAGAAGCGTTTTGTCTAATACTTTTATAATAACGTCGTAAAGTACTAACATAATATCTATTACCGACATTTCAGTAATTCATTCTCGTGATTTTAATATTTATAAGCATACTTAGGGTCGGTGTTTATCAGAATTTGAACAATTCATCGAAGTTAAATTTCAAGTTCTCTGATAGTTCTATTCAAGTTCTGTTTTTATATCAACATGGACTAATTATTATTTTTAATTGTTAAACTAACGTTTAAGACAAGATTTTTATGCATAGCACAAAGGGTAACAATTATTATAAGCAATAATTATCAGCCTGAAACACTCATCCACATTGAAAAAATCTTCCGAGAAAAAATACCTTTTTATTCATACATGAGTATTTTTTCTCGGAAGATTTTTTCAATGTGGATGAGTGTTTCAGGCTGATAATTATTGCTTATAATAATTGTCAACATGGACTAGTTGATTCAAAGAAATGGAATAAAATATTCACAGAATTTAAAAATTAACTTCGATAGTTGACGAATTGTTCAAATTTTTTGAAAAAATCCTTCTTTATTAATATGTTTAGACCAAAATCTTTCATAATATGTGTTTAATGTAAGGACAGACAAAAAATATTTATAATATCCAGATGTTTGTTAAACAATGCCAGCAACTAATATTGTCAACAGATGTCTCTTTGGTTCCATTTATTTATATATTAGTAGATTTCTGTTTTACCATGGTTACCATTTTCTTTATTTATGAATGGAACAATGTAGATTCCTATTTTCTTATAGTAACAATTTTCCTTCATTTAATTGAGCCATATCTGTAGATTCCTGTTTTATCATCTCAACCATTTTTCTTTTGTTTTTTTACGAGACTGAATTTTTTCTCTTCAAATTTGCTTACTCATCGAACAGCAGCTTGTGACCGAAGTTTTATTTTATTTTATTATTATAAAAGAAACAGATTGGATAATAAATAATATGATTGATTTAACAAACAGTGCCCTTTTTACAATACGCATTTCATGGTTTTACTTATTTTAAATATAATAAAGTTTTTTCAACTGTGTGGGAGTAATTTTTAGAGAAGAACACCTCGGAGTAGGTTTTCAAAATCATAGCTGTTTTGCGGAAAGTGTTGGTACTTCAATATAAATATCACTAAAGTGCGCTAGATAAATTAAATGCCATATTATTCATATGAATTATAATGTTAATTAATACTGAAATATCTCACATTTAATTTGTTATTTCATGAAATTCATGCTCGTCCAAACATTTTTACTGCGTTTTTGTCCAAGAAATGCGTTTCTTCCATCTTCTTTCGTAACTTTAATATGCATTTTGAAAGCACGTCCTTCTGTTGGCATTTAAACGTCACCTTCCGATATTGGAAATAAGCAAATGTGACTCATGAACGTTCATATATTTAAATTTAACATACATAATATTTTAATGATAACCAGCTAGCTATAAACGCCTATTGATTTCAATAGAAGAATTTAGCTATCGCAAAACTTTGCTTTTTAATGATCTTTTTGACCAATAAAATTACATAATTTCATATTTAAATAAACAATCGAAGAAGATTTCGTGTTTATACAATTTAATAATCAGTTTTTTGCGTGCAATCGATCCTATAACCTTTTCAACACTGTCTTAAACACTTTCACCATTATTAATATTGTTATTTATAGCATTTCAATTAATTTTAAATCCATGAAGAAGAGTTTATTTGTAATGAAATAATAACTCAATCGTCACTCCCACTGTTTTGTTTTAGTAGCATAAATCAACGTTGTTGATTCGTTTCAATAGATTTAGTTTTGTAAGTAGGTAATACACTTCCATTACGTTCTTGTAAAGAGTTAATCTATTTTACAATGTGTGTCCCACTGTCCCAGCTTCCGACCATATAAGTATCTGACCTTCCTTCCTTCCTCCCACCTTTGATCCGGCTCACAATGGGACGGGAGGTCACCCGAAACCATAGTTCTTATTATTTATTTACGAGAATATTATTCATGTCGTCAAACCAGCAATAATTAATTCAGAAGGCGCTCATTTGTCTCAAGTAAATCTTTCATATTTAAAATGGTTCATAAATGTACGTTGGAAGTGACAATGACAAAATATCTGAAATTTTGCAATACCTTCTCGTTTTATGTACACCTACGTTAATACTAATAGTTATATTAAAACCAGGTTTATTTTATGTCATCTTGAGGGCCTATTACAACGATGTAATTTTCTTTTACATTTTAACAATCCTACAAAGTATTTTAAAATGGTAGAAAATAACTAAAATATTAAGTTACCTTTAAAATACACAGCTAGAAGTAATTGTAGTCTGAAATTATATTAAATACTCAATTAAATGAAAACAAATCAATTTTTGGGTTTCGAAACATGTTGATAATTTTGATTAAACAAGTGGTGTACATGTCGAAGGCCGATCGTAAAATAAGGCAGATCATGATGCGCCTAGCCGCATCGTGAAGTGCCTGAGGCGCATCATGATCATGATTTGTTTTCATTTAATTAAAATGATCTCACATGGTGAATTTTCGATTATTGAAGAAGTAAATTTAATCGCTGTAGTTAAACAAGAAGATAGCACTAATAAATCTAAACGAAAATATGAAAGAGAACAAGACATAGAAAAAGATGATCAAATTTTGTCGCAACTGGGACTCGAACCGGGACGTGCGCTTTTGCCAATTCAGCCATTGCCACCTTCCGACAAACCGTCATAACCGTCCCAGTTTCGACCATTATCTTTTTCTATTTTTCTGGGTCTTGTTCTCTTTCATAGTTTCGTTTAGATTATTAGTGTGATCTCTTTCTTTGACATATTACATTGACGGGAATAACTTTCAAAAGTTATAAAAAGAAAGTTGTTCTTATAAAAAATAAATATAATTGGTATTTTTCATACAAATTTCGAAATATCGAGAGCTGTGATGAAACTTGTTGTTTTTGAGATATTATGTGCATTAATTGGAAAATTAGAAATGTATTGTAATAATTGTATACCGAAATATTCGCAATAGTATAAATACAAAACTTACCGTTGTTTTGTTTAAGAAAACCGTAATATCAATAATACTAGGTTAAAGCAAACCAAAGACAAATACCATCGGTAATCCCGAAGCAAATTTAACATTTTCCTTTATGTTTGTTGTATTATTTGGCTTATTTCCTTTACAATAAGAACATGTAGCATCGAAGTTGTCACCGCCGCGCGCCTTTCTTTACACAACCTCATTCCTACCACGTGAACCTTCCTACCTACTTGCTGTTTGCGGAAATGAGGTCTCGACATTTAACCGTTGTATGGAGGTAGTATTCGCGACGCACAGCCTAGTTTTTTTTATCTTTGACATTCATTCTTCTCACTTCCGTGCAGCATTTAACATTTAACCATCTCCATCACATCTTGAGATATATTTCTTATTTCGATGCATTTAATAACATAATATTTTACGCCGCGTGTCACGACTCGTGACAATTTTTTTTTGTGCAAGCAATTTGTTTCCTGTGTATTATAATGTTATGCATGCGGTAGGCGTGCATCGAACCAAAGCACACATAATCGTGTTCGTATTGCACCGATAATTATTTCTGAGATAATTTACCTATTAAATTAGATATTCAGGTTTCTGTCTTGCCCGACCGTTTTTATTTTCCTAACACATGTCGAAGTACATTTTGTAACTTAGTTACAAGAATAGAGCCTCTAAAAATACATGGCTGCAGTGATTATTTTATTCTTGACTTGTGCAGGTGACTAAACATTGTTTTCGGTCTAACCAGTTAAGGTTTCTGTCTTGTCCGACCGTTGATGTATTTTCTAAGCAAAAGGTCTTGTAAGTTACACCGTAGAACAGATTATGACTTGAATCATTTTTAACGGCTATGTTCTACGTTCTTAATAATTGAGTATCTACATATTTATTTGCCCTTGTGACGGGAGTGTTGAACTATTTTTCTATTGGAATTTAAGTTAAGTGCACAAATGTAATGTGTTTTACCAATCTACAAACACCGCACTTTGCTAAGTAACTAGTGGTTCACTCACAAAGGAATTTCGCCTTGCGCCGTACGACATAATGGGACCTTGTGAAAGACGGTTGTTTTTTTTATAGATTAAGTCACGTGAATTTACAAACAGAAGGTGTTGTGTATTTTAGTTTTATCTCACTCGAATCTTAATTGAATGGTTTTTAATAAAATATTTGATTTTTCACGTGTTTACATGATTGTTTCGCATGATTTTATTAAGAATGCCACACAAGAATCCCAACTGATCGCAATTGTTTGGAATTAGTAAGACTATGTTAAGCCGAATTTACATGTTATATTTATAAACAACGGGTTTAAAAAACTGACAACACAATAAACCAACTGTCAGATTGTTTACAAATAGCTAACAATAACACTCTTCATTAGGTACTGACAGAGAGAGAGAGAGAGAGATCTGATTGATCATATAGTAAGTAATTAGCATAAATGACAGTAGGTTTTAGTCAAGTTCCGAACCTAACGTCTTTTGAATATTTTACCCTACAGAGGGCAATGGTAATTATTTTTAAAGCACATTGCATTGTAAACAAGGGCGTATCTACCAACTAGATGTAGATTGTTATGAATAACCATTATTCGTAGCTCAGTCGAATAATTTTCATTTAAAATCAATGTTTATGATTCATCAATAATTAAACAAAGCTTGGCGTTTCCTCTTTACAACAAGGAACATTTGTGCTGTTACGTCTTGGTATAAGTTATTTGTTTAGGCTAATTAAGTATTCTGTGTGTTTTTGTCGTGGATATCTTATGATAGCGACGCATGGGAGTCTTGCTCCGTAACCGTATTGTCTCGAGACTTGTTCAGATAGGAATAATAATATTTTCTCAGACCTTGTCTCGGGCTTTTGTAATGGAAGGCGTCTCTCTCGCCGGCTGCGCGTTGATCTACTATTTGCTACAGCGTCTCCTGTCTAATGGCAACACTTTTCACAGCAAAATGCTTACCTGCAATCTTGCTCGTCTTGTTTCTGTGTTGAACAAGTGTTTTTCATTAGCATGGCAAAAGATAGACGATGCAATAAAATGCGACGGTTACATATGCCTTCGTTTTATGCTAAAAAGAAATAATTTTATTTCTTCACCGTCGATTAGTTCAAAATGCTTATAAAAATAATACAAAAACAAAAACTTCAATTGATGTATAAATCATAAACTAAAAATAAGTATAGTAGATTTTGACTTCTAGAGGTACCTTTAGTACTTTTGGCATGTGTATTGTTGAGGCTTCTGACTGACATCATGTTGTATTTTTTTTAATGTAGAAGGTATAATAATAGATTTATTTCATTACTTATTATGTACTCTACCTGACATCATAGGTTTATTTTATTACTAATATGTAAACACAAATTTCTTTTCTATTATTAATCTCTCCTGTTTTAAGCATGTAACTCACTAAACAACATGCTCGGTCTTATTTTATGGATGGCATTTTAAATTTGGTGTACATCGGTTTTTTTTGTTTTAATTTCAAGAACGATGCACCCACTTGTTGCCATCGTTTATTAAGATGTCTCAATAACATTAATCAATTAACAGATTTTCTCATGCTATAATTGATTAATAAATAATTATCACGTCTGTTACATTTGATATCGGTTTTCTTTTAACAGTGGGCACGAACAATGATGGATTAATTAGTATTGTTAATCCGTGAAAAAATTGTTATGTAAAAGGTGGCTTCGCTCTTCGATCACGAGTAGACTAACTTTCTCTAAAACCTTACCGTTTCCTAGATCTTTAATTATTTTCTCTTTTTTCAAGAGTGTATCTTGAATAAGTGTTGCCGATTGTTAGTTAAGTATCTAATTGCGTTCACTGGAACTGAAGGGTGTTTCTATATCTTTGCGATAGGGTAACGCGTGTTAAATCAGCCGTATACGATACATTTTGACAGTTTTCTTAAATATGGTATGCCATATTGAGCTAACGAGCTAAATACTATGCTTGTGTTAAGACACTATCTCTTAAAAAGTGGTTGCATTAACGCCAGAGATGAAAGAGCATTTGCTGCATAATCCTCGTTAAGAGATGGAAAAATTTGCGAATCCAGTGTCGTCGCTTACAAACGTCAAAATAATGCGACAAACGAATAGTTATTTATAAACGCTTGTATGGTTATTTATATAGGCTTAAATGCAAGTGGTTTTAATAACTTTACTAATAAATAATAATTCGTGTTTTTAATTAGGTAAATTATCAATCCAACACCACGACAGGCATAGACAAGCCATTGAAAGCCATATAAAATCACAGAAATTTGACAGCCGATATCGCACGATACCTTCCGATATCCGACGAATTTAACCTTTTTGTCTTAATTGTCTCGGAACGCTGTCTTAACGTAAAATGATTTCTGGTGACTGGGATAAAAATACAGAATTCCATCTCATAATATCGTGACTGTTAGATATAAAACAAATTTTATTTACGTATTAATAATTACATCAGTCCGATAATGCATGTTTGATACAATTGGATTGATTAATATCGATAAAGGCCCTCGGGGCTTTGTTGCCTCATTCTTTCTTGATAATAAATAATAATACAAGGATCAATTCTTTTAATCTTAAGCGATTGTATTGTTCGAGCAAAGTGTTGTAATTTTCTACACGAATTGTTAAGAATGGCATTCCTAAGAATTTCTTCTCTGTATCTAGCTATATTTATATTGCGTTTATCAATTAAACAAGTTGTCAGATAAACATAATAGGTGAAGATATGATTTAGACTTTCACGGCCAAAAGTATTCTCGTGATATTTTTTGGGTATTATGGCGTGTTGTGCTATCTCCTTCTTTAGCCAACGTTTCGGCTAAATCATCCAAGTAGCGATTACTAATGATAAAAAAAAAATTATGCATGATATTTATAGGTATAATTCACGGGATTTTACTGTTATACAGATTCAAATTGTGATCAAAATAGAACTAAATTTTATTTATTAACCTGACCTAACTTAACCTAATGTCTTTCCCCTTCTTTTTGGCCGATCCCACTTACGCTCTATTTGTCAGGTTAGGTTTAGTTGAGAGGGTCATACGATGAGCGTGTCGAAACAGCAACGCAAAAATTGTAATTTTACTTGTTATTGCGTACTGCACAAAATTTTGCATTGTATTTTGCGTCTGCAGGTACGGTTAAGTCCTAATGAACTCTTCCAATTAGCTAAGAATTATTGTCTTTTTTCATTAGCCTGTTCTGTTCAATCCATCTTACGAGCAAAAAAAGTTTCTGTTAAGTAGTAATTTATGAGTGTGTTTTACATACATGAACCGTCGACACAACACAGGCATGCAGTCATCGATGTAAATGAATAGAAATTGGAAATAAATCTATGGTTACGCCACACAGTATAATAATTTATTGCCTTCAAATCAAGACTGCACCATCACGTTTTGTCCCACAATCAACGATAATAATCATGTTGCGGAATCGATAAAATATTGGCACGTTGCCAATAACTTGTAGCCAAGTATTCATTCAAATTGTGCATATTTATAATGTTTTCCAAAGTCAGAACTAAGTACCTAAGTATGAATTCTTACTGATAACAGTTCAATTAGTTTATGACTTTGGACAGATCTGAACAGCCAGGCTCTTCTTTCCCATATGCTTCCTGGCTTCAACCGCTTAATATTCCAAAATAATTGATGATGTCTTATTCCACTGGCTATTTTGTTGTTGTAACTATAATATTTATGTGTGATTTCCTAGATATTACTTTACCCACCCATAGATAGCACATACCTATCGATAATGCCGGGATTGAGACTTAATTAAATACTGTTGCAACCTTAAGGTCGAGACCCAGAATCATTACTATCGCCTAAGTCGAAAGTGTTTTGTTGATCTCTGGGTTTAATTCAAAGATTGGTGGTTTCCTATTATTGAAAGACCAATTAATTATACGATATTATAGTCTGTCAATATCTTCAAGTTTGAAAGACATTATATACGAGCAATGCATTGATGTGAATGCTAACTGTGTTCGATTTGATATCTATAGTGTTGTAGTTTTATGCGTATTAAAACCCTTTTTTATTGTATCCGGATCTTGTTCATTAACTTTTTAAATTAATTCAAATTGTTTGGTTTTATCACTTGTCACTGAACCTTTCGTGATCAAAGGTTGAATTATATTATAATAAAATATGATCTGGCGTGGTGTTGATTATAATCGTTTTGCTCGATTAAATCCTCAACAACATAGTACGCACATAAATAGCATTGTGGTGAAAACCACTTCCTTCTGTCAACTTCTGACAATTGACGGGTGACAGATGACAATGAATACATTATGATTTTATATTTCAAAACCGCCTCTATCTCCGATTCGTTTTCCTCTATTGCGAAATACAATAGGTTATGTCATTATAATGATACTTGTTTACTTTAGTTTTTTGTCACCGACACGAACATAAAATAATGTTATGCTACATTCTACAACTTAAGAAATTCAGATGAAAAATAACATCATTTTTATATTAAAATAATTTATTTATAATTATTGCCACAGTCGGGATTCGAAATTCGCGACCTTACGCTATCCGGACGAACATGTTTCTTCGAGTTTGTTTCACAAACTCTTATAATAAAACTCCGGGTCTACGAAACACTTTAGACTTTATTGGGTAAGGTTTTTAGGTGATTTTTCACATAAACGGCGCTATACAAATTATCCAATCTCTTACGAATTTTTGTCCGGGTTAAATCTTCCCCACAGGAAAAACTAAACCCTTCCACACACTTTTCCACAAATGATCATTATTATTATAACTATTAGCTTGGACAGCTTATTTAGTAAGCGGTAGTAATGATTCTGGGTCTCGACCTTGAGGTTGCCACCGTATTTATTTAAGACTTAATCTCTGCATTATCAACAGCTATGTACCATCTTAAACTAATATCTAGGATATTACACATATTATATTTATAACAACAAGAAATGATTTGATGAGATTTCCACAATAGTGTCCAACTGCCCAGAGCCAGTGGAAGAAGACATCACCAATTATTTCGGAATGTTATGGGGCTGAAGTGCTGCTTATGAAGTGCCTAGCTGTTCTGATCACTAATCACGTCTTAAGTCAGTTTTAACAAATTTTCGATTCTTGTTATTTATAATGCATTATTACGATTTAGATGGACGTTGTTTTAAGTTATTATTTTGTCAAGGTATTTTACGAATGCATCTATCAAAATTTTGTCTTTTCCATCTGTCATTTTTGCACGGTATCACGGCTATCCCGTGCCCACTTATTCATTATCATTACGCTTATTGTATTTTTGTATTTCTTTTTTGACAGTTTTGTGTACAATTGTAATGCGTTTTCCCCTCTTTGGGCCGGCCGCCATTGAATGGCCGTGTTTGCTGTCACGGCGTGGGAACTCCATTACACTACGCAAATATAATAATATATTCTACTTGTTCATTCTCAGCTGTGTGCAATCAATCCTAACCAACCAAACAACCCAGGCTTAGCAAACCCTAAGGTCACACCTCTTTTAAGGCGAAATTATTGTGTTAATCATTTCTTTTGCACAAATTGCCTTGTTAAAATAAGTAACGCGTTTTAAAACGGTGCCTATTCATGTGTTCATAATCGTAGAAAGAAATGATAATTATGTTATTGTTTTTCTTACAATTTGTTTATTCTTACAGTTTGTTATTAAGCGCTAAGTATTTTCTTTGAAGGTTCTGCTTTGTATTGTCATAATTAAGAAGGTGCGGGTGTAGTTTTAATATACAAAGTGTGTATGTGTATATAAACAATTTAAATATGTGTAAAACAATGAGGCGGTTAGGAATTTAACCCTGACTTGACTTTAGAAATTTTACCCTGAAAAAACTTATCGCACATCCCGTTGAAAAGTGTCGCAAGTCAAAAAAAAGCAAATTCTGCAGGAGTGCGAAAACAAATGATGATTGATGAAACAAGCGCTCGAAGAGAGGCATCTCGCGGAGATAGAGTGATCTAACTTAAATACGGTTTTCTTTGGATAATCACAATTACTTAACTATTCAGAGATAAAACTAACTAACTTAACTATTCGGCACCGGTGCATAGTCGGGAAACACGCCAAACGCGTGCCCAACATTTGTACACAGTTGACATTTGTCACATGAGAACGGGTCGTTTCTTCGACTCGTTCTTGTGTTCAACAGCTCGGCTGTGGAATGATTTGCCGGCCTCTGTGTTTCCTCCTTCCTACAACATGGGTCTCTTCAAGACCAATGTTCATTCCTTCCTCTCCTCAAAAAGACCCTCCACACAGCATCCCAGATGACATAGGCCCTGAGGGAAATTATTTTCCTCAGGGCTTCCTGTGTGGAGTTAATGTAAAAAAAAAAAAAAATTAATAAAACTGAAAAATTTGACCCTTTTCTGTGGGATGTGCGATATGTAACAAACAAAATGGCGTCTTGTCTTAATTTTTAAAGCTCATGCATATTTAAAAGCTTCTTAGGTCATGATAAAAATTACGTTGCTAGAAAGAAAAAAAAAGTGTTTTTGTTGCCTCAAAAAAAAAAAAAATATTTTTGCTTTTTCGGTAAATATTTTTTTAATATTTTAGTATCGGTGTTTGTTTGCGGGCCGTGACTTGGTCACCCCCTATCCGGGCCACCAGTTTTACGGAGTAGATTAGCACTGAGAGATAATGCAAAAGTTCTCACATGGCAAATAGGTACTTGGGCAACAATGGACAAGTATGGCTGGGCTGCCGCTAAACTGGCTATAGCTAGTCATAAATGCAATGTACGCTAGCTAGTGCTAGTACAGCTATAACACACAAAGACACTATTAGCTGGACGCCATAAATTCATTTCGGTAGCAGTTTCCCAACATAATAAACTTGTTTTCATGGTGTACAGTTTTTCATCTCCGAATTTGACTCTAAAATGTGATTACTGCACAAGAGTCCCAAAAACAGTGGGATTAGGGCATGGAGCCAGTGGGACTATATCATCCCCAATATTGTGAGGCTGAAGGTAGTGGGGAGGGGAAGGAGATAGGGATGATGAAGGTTGGGGAGTACCTGGCTATTCAGATCTGCTCACCAAACACGGCAGAAGCCATTTCAAGTAACGTTTCAATTCTGAATGATGGTCTTACACCAGGGCGATGCTGAGGGTATCTTCCACTGTGGAACGTGCCGCAAATAATACATATTATTTTAAATGAATAAATTGTGAAATAACACAAATTAATCAATAAAATTTATTTGCCACGCCGGGATTCGATCCCGCGACCTTCGGAGTGCGAGGCAAGAGCCTTACCACTGGACTACGCCGGCCGTTACCTACTATTTAAATCTGGCCACTAAACACTCCTAAAGTAATTTCAAGCAACGTTTCAATTCTGAATGTTTGTCATTCGCCAGAGCGATTCTGAAAGTATCTAGCACTCTAGAATTTATAGTTCTACGTGGAAATGGATTTGCCTGCTGAAAATAGTTGCATTGACATAGATATTCCGAGGTAGACAAATTTTTAAAAATGTCACTTGGCCAATTTTATTTTACTTCTGCATAGTGTTTACCCACATATTAATTGTCTGCTTTATATTTCGTATCCAATGGTAATTGTATTTTTTTATATTGTTATTAATTTGTCACCGTGAAATGCCTTGCTTTGTTTCGCTACCGTTCTTTAGAATTGGACTCTCATAATAATTATAAATAAAATAAACGCGGTTCTCACCTGATTCCACGAATTTAATCGCCTGTTTCGCAACATGGCAACAAGGATGTTCTTGAAATTCAAACTTGATGATTTTAATGCTATTTGTGCCAATTTCACAACGCCAAAGTCCACCGTTCGAGAGATTTTTCTGCTTCATGCAACAAAATTTCTGTTTCATGCAAATAGATTTCTGTTTCGCGCAACTAGATTTCTGTTTCACGCAACTAGATTTCTGTTTCATTCAACTAGATTTCTGTTTCATTCAACTAGATTTCTGTTTCATTCAACTAGATTTCTGTTTCACGCAACCAGATTTGTGTTTCATGCAACTAGATAAACGTGATTCTCACCTTATTCCACGAATTTAATCGCCTATTTCGCAACATGGCAACAAGGATGTTCTTGAAATTCAAACTTGATGATTTTAATGCCATTTTCCTTTGAAAAGTCGTCACCGTGACTCGCAACTCGCCGTCATAATCCTCATTGTGAAAAACTGGATCCGGTCGTGGCAATAATTTCGCCATAACATTTTACTCGTCTTGTAGTATCTGATTTATAATAATTTATAATGAAATCTCGGCGGTGACTTCAGACCGTGGAAAATCTATGTATATTTTACATGATCATGGGTTGGTCAATGTTAATATTTGCACTTGAAGGGTTTGCTCATTGCAAAACCTCTTGACTCACTGATTGCGCTGTGGTGCTCAGTTGGTTTACTTTGTATGGGCATCACGTATATGTACGTCACTTGAAATAATTGCAAGAATTTTTAAATGGAAATAATGTTATGAATTATGACATGTCAATTGAATTTTTAAGATTTCTAGGCCATAGGCTCATCGTTTTATCTACCGTACATGTTAGCCTATTCATTTTAATGGGTTGTCATTGGGTATTTGGCGAATTCTCCTGGTTCCCCAACATACGTCTCCCCAAAAAGGGCATCATTGGCACCATAGATGGGTTTCTTTAATCTCTTCAGCTTCAGCTTCCTATAGCTGTTTTCGCTTTCAACTCCCAAAAGCTGGTTTCCTGGGGTGGAAGTGTCCTGTTAATAGTCCTTACAGCTATCTCAGTGAGCTTTCCGTCCATATTAATCTGGCATTCCGAATTTCTTCCGATATATAACATATTTTCCTCGAACACACATTATCATTCTTTCACACGAGTTTTTAACTCTCGTAAAGGTAAATATGTCTAGTAAATAATTTGAAATATATATTATCATGTTAATTTAAGTACCTTTATGATTGTAATAAATAAATAAAAATTAAAAAAAAAAAAAACTAAAAAAATCTCCACTACATAAATATATCCACAGCGAAAGTCAAAAAAATGTATGTTATTTTTTAAGATAGGTTATATCAAGTTTACAAAGAGGATATCCTAAACAAATCCATACCCTTCAAAAACACAGTAAATCTCAGGCAAAAATACATGTTACCAATTCCCATTTGTAAAAAAACTTTGGGTCAACAAAACTATAAATACTTAGGAACAAATTTCTTTAATAAATTACCAGAAAATATAAGATCCCTTAAGGACAGTTTCAAAAATTTCAAAACACAATAAAAAAAATATACTGAAAACCTTAACTAAAAAAAAAAAAAAAATAATTAGAAAAATATATACATATATATACACACATATGTTTCTCTTATTCTTAATATAAACTAAATTTAAAAAAAAATATATCAAAATATTTTCGTTATTTGTTTTTGGGGTGTTATGCCGTGTTGCGCTACCTCCTTCTTTAGCCAACGTTTCGGACATCGTTGCAGTGTCCATCATCAGGGCAGATCCGGTAGATGTGTGATCACATCTACCGGATCTGCCCTGATGATGGACACTGCAACGATGTCCGAAACGTTGGCTAAAGAAGGAGGTAGCGCAACACGGCATAACACCCCAAAAACAAATAACGAAAATGCTTTTGGCCGTGAAAATCTTAAAACTTATATCAAAATAACCTAACAAATAATACTTCCTCCCGTACACACAAGCATTTGCTTATTATGGGAGAACATTTAAAAAAAATATGTATATTTGTATTTAAAATATTGTATTAAGTTTTTTCTTTTTTATATACTTTCATTATATTTATGTATCTATTGTATGTACTGTACCAAAATAAATTAAAAAAAAATATATATATAAACCTTTGCTGATCTGAAACGGTAATTATATGAAATTCCCTCCACAGAAAAACAATTCGCAAAGTATGCTCCGAAAGTTGTTAAAAACACCATTCGTTCTGATATTTAATATGTTATAAGTATGAAAAAATTCACACTACATCAGTAAGGGCTGCTTTAGACATTTGCCGAGAGATTTTGGCTAAATTTTAAATGAGTGGTGTTTTATCAAATATTTTCACAATTTTCGCTTAATTATAATCGTTTTTTTAAATATTAGCGCGCTCACTCTAACATTCGTATTTACACATCTCCCTTTCAAACCATCTTCTTCTTTTCTAAGGATCGACTCTCAGCTAGGATACGATTTTGAAAACAAGGTTGACTAATTAATGGAAACAACTGATCAATTAAAATTCGTGTTAAGTGTTTTCGTTCATAAATAATAATATTATTGGATTTCTTCGATGCTTAGAAAATTCGATTAATGTAATTTATAATTATGAACCAAGAGGTCATTTAGAATATCATTCGTTTCAACCAGCCATGAACTAAAACGAAACGAGCGTAATAAACATGTAATTATTATTATCATTGGTGACTTCCTTCAGACAACCTACAGAAATATGAAAAGCTTGGGATGAATATTTTTGCATAATCCTTGAATGCTTCCGAAAAGGTTCTCGTCGCTTTCAGAAGTCAATGTGCTTTTTATGTTTATGAAACGGAGATTCCTGTTTTTTTTTTAAAATCACATTAAGTATTCGTTTACTAATTCAATTATCAGTATAATATTCTTATTTTTTTATTTAAATCTTAACTACATACTCTTCTTATTAATCTCTGCGGAAGTCTGCTTAGAAATGTTTTACTAAAAACTCGTGAATGTAGAGCTCTGGTGTCATGAAATTTTTATTGCCTTTTCTCTCTAAAATTTCTAGGCAAATCCAACTATTTTGATGCCTCGATAGTTGCCCCCCACCCGGCGTGCTTATGTACAATATGCAGTCGGTTTAGGGAAGGTACGGTATACCCACTTACACAAAATATAACTAAGAGTCTCCGAAGGCGTGTGCAGATGGATATACTGCCGAACAACAAAAGTATAAGACATATTTTCATTCAATTGCATCACACTTGTCTCTATACTGCCTACACCAGCGTACAAGTACAAAAAATCGATACTCTGAAATACATTCGTTTGGTATCCATAGAAACTTATTATTAAAGGTATTTTTGAAGTCGACTTTAGGTTTGAAATTGGTAAATAATGCAACAAACTAATATTGTTATTCAACTATTCAACTCCTAAGGATTAAATTAACATTCTTTCGTAACTCAAAATCAGTACTTTATCAGATTTTATCATTTTAAAAATCATCATTTGATGTTTTTAAGTTTTATGTTTATGGTTTTATGTGTTAGATTTGCCTCATCGCAGCATCGGTTTACCTCTAAACCATTTAACATGAGATGAATTGATTGGTGGGTGATTGGTTACTGATAGCGTGATTCATCTCACAGTACAGCCGGTCATGATTTTAGGTTAATGCATGCATTATTATTACCTGCTTCAAGTTTACACCTAGTGCTTAGGCCTTAACTTGCTAACCGTGTAGGATGATACAGTAATAATATATTTTAAATGAGTTGTTTTGCGGTTGAACTTTCGCAATAAAATATGATAATCATTGAAGAAGATAATATCATAAAGTGCGGTGAAAATATGAAACACTCAGAAAATACCAAAGGTAACTAATGCAACTGGGATTCAGATCGTCTGAAGGGTGATTCGGTATCTTTTGCGAGAGCCTAACCGTATACGACACATTTTAACAGTTTTCTTAAGTGCGGTATATCGCAACAAGCTAAATATTGTACTTGTGTTAAAGAGACCAACTCTTAATAGTTGTCACACTAACACCATGGCAGCGCGTTTGCCGCATAATCCTCGTTAAGAGATGTCAGTCGCGATTCGAATGTCATCGCGTAAAAACATCAAAATAATACGACAAACGGATAGTCATTTATGAACGCCTACTAGGCTTATTTGTTGATAGTTTTAATGAGTGATTAATAGTAATTCGTGTTTTTAAATAGGTAATCAATCCATTCAACACACTACAGGCATAGGCAAGCCATTGAAAGCCATAGAAAATCACAGAAATTTGAAAGCCGATGGCCCACGACGGGACGTCTTCCGATAACGACGTATTTTACCTTTTTTGTCTTAATTACACATCATTCAGGTCTTACCGGGACTAGCGTCTCTATCAATTGAGCTATTGGCACCTGATTGATAAAAATGACAGAATGTAATTTTGTTTCACCAGGACGAATCTGATAGTATCTATGACCTATATGATCTATGACTGAATTTATTTGTAATGTTTTGTGACGTTCTTTGGTCCAAACCCAGTGTCAATACACTCGCTGGCAATAAAGAGCGATCCAATATCATATGTTTGTTTACTTATGATTGGTAATAGTATTACAAGGTTGAGTAGAATTGCTATGCTAATTAAATCAGCGGAACGGTCTATCCATTGCTTTTAATTATATGATTCAATATTCACGATGATCGGAAGGAAGGACGTCCGTAAATTATTTATAATAATATCATCTTTCTCACGGTAAACTATTATATATAAGCACTAATATTTATAAACTCTACAGTTCAAGGTGGGAATGTTATTGCTGGATGTGAATAGCTGCGTTAACCCAAAATTTAACAGATAAGCTGTGCAAATTTCGTGGCGCAAAAGCTTTTCGTTCGAAAGATTTTTCTGCTTCATGCAACTAGATTTCTGGGTCTCGCATCTAGACATCTGCTTCATGCAACTAGATATCCTGCTTCACGCATCTAGATTTCTGCTTCATGCAACTAAATTTATTTTGTGTTATGTTTCTGTTTCATTCATGAGATGTCGGCTTTATAAGACACATGCATTTTTAAAACACTCGATAAATTTATTCGCTTTTAAAGTCATTAAAAAGTCATAACTCATAACATAACCTCCGAAATAGTCATGTCAACACCCCGATGCAATGTTTGTTGACAACAGAGTTACGAAATACCAAGTTACAGCGACCTTGACTGAGTTTTTATAAATAAATTTTTATTCAAGTTAAAATTTTATGTGGTTGACATTGATTACAGTGTCATTAAATTTAGAACCGAAATTACGTAATAATTTGCCTAATTACTTTGAAATATTATTAGCTTGTTATTCGAGTGGAAATTTTTGCTTTCTATTTTTTTTAATGTAATCTGTAATGATGATGTATTGTTTTTAAAACACGTCGTTCATGATTCATTTAGAATTTTAACATATATTATGATTGATATTGTTAACTAAAACACTTCGATTTCTGACTTCGTTTTTCTGATGTGAGCTTATTAATTTAAAAATATATCTTGTAATGAACAATGGATACCGAACATCTCTCTCTGTATTTATGATAATAAATTATGTGAAGCTAGACTGTTTCATTTAAGTTATTAAAAATAGCACTTAACTACGATGCATACAATGTTATTTTTATCACATAAAATATATTAGGAATTTTTCACATCAATTTATTCTTGATTACGTTAGAATACCGAATACATCTTCTCCATACATTAAAACTTAAAGACTTTCAAAACCCTTTGTAATTATTGTAAACTAACGCAGACCCGTGAATATCAGGAGAGGTGTATTTTCGACAAATCGACTTCTGTTATAAATAAATATAAGGTATAGGGTAGGAACTTTATTTCTTGTATTAATTCTCCAAACAAACACTTTCAATTCAAAAAATGTCCCTTAAATTCAAAGCAAAAGTTGTACAGATCATTGAACCGGAGTTACAGACCATTTTGTGTTTTTAATGATATGATATAATATGCCAGTGAGACTCTTGGAGTATGTTGTGAGGCTGAAGAGAGAAGGGAAGGGAAGGAGATGGGAAAGATGAATATTTAAGTAATTAAAAAGTTTCATTTCAAGGTTCATATTTGTTATACACATGCGTAAATGCAAAAAGCTTTCGATGCTTCTCGGATATCGATACCTTTGGCAGACATGCATTTGTATCGAAACAAATTACTCAAGTAACATTACAAATAACATTTATTATCTAAACGCTGCAGTTATTGAATTTTCATACAGCGGCGTTTATTTTATAAATAATTTTCTTCTAACTCGTTTCTAATGTTTTTTGTCTGTAGTATACCTGTTTTTCTGGTTAATGCATGCCCTACGGACACGCTCCGTGGGAGTGAAGTCATCGCCGATTGTTTATATCTTATAACGAGATATCAAAGATTATCTGCGGTGAATTATGATTATGTTCCATGGTGGATGCTGCAGTGAAGTAATGCAACACTTAGACTGATTTCGATGGTAGACGATAAATTCTAATGCATCAATTTTCATATGATAGTGAGACGAAAGACCACGAAACGTTGCTCTTGCCATAAAAAAAAACATTGTGTAAAAGGCCTATTAAACCATTTGAAGGAATTTTTGGATTTTTTTAAATGAGTTTTTGAAGAGTTTTTAAAACTATAATCTAGGACCATGAATTCTATTTACGAAAAAGTAACGACTACGAGTTTGGTAATCATTTATTTATGACATATCTATCTTGGAGCTTCTAAACTGGAGAGAGCTGGCACAAAACCGAGATGAGTGGAGGAAGACTCTCGAGGAGGCAAAGATCCACCAGGGGTTGTAGAGCCAATAGTGATGATGATGAATCATTTATTACAGACAGGCCACAGCTTCAATAAAGAAAAAAACTGATTTTAAGTATTCAAATAGTAATACGTATTTTAATTTGTGCGCCTTAGAAACCTTAGAAAAAAGCGTAAAAAATAAATCCAAAATTAATTTAGTTAACAAAATAATAGCATCATGTAAGTCACCTTTGTTGACCATGTTTCCTTGTTTTTTTAATCCTCCCACCGTTATCCCCCCCCCCGCCCAAATCACCACTACTTTCCTCACCTAATAATATCTTATCATTTCTGTACTTGTATAATTTTTAAGTTAGTTTTGGTGAATGACACGGTTAAATAAATAAAATTAAGTTTCAAATGTACATTATGAATAAAACTAGTTCAAGTAATGTTTCAATTCTTAATTTTTGGTCTCTCATCATTGCGATACTGAGGGGGGGGGGGTCTAGACTGGAAGAAAAACTGCTCGAGTGATTAATGTATGCCCTCCTACCATTTAAATGTATGATTGACAATGTTAGACATCCATCAATGGCGGGCCACGCTTCTGCCCACGTGTACCTGACGTTTGATCACATATTGCGCCTTTGCGCTTACTCAAGCTCTCAACCACCGTTGAGTGACTCGTTACATTACGTTACATGATGTTTGATATAACGATGTTTTTTACATTAATCACTCCAGTTTCGCTTTAGTTACTGACGTCATTGGTGTTACATCACTTGGATCGGTTTAATTCGATTAGCTCGATATCACTGGGCCGCATGAATGGTAGAATTAGTGGAACCAACCATAACACATGTTCGTTATCTCGATACACAATTAAAATAATCTAACAGGATTTTTTAAAAATTTAACGTTAGGTACAGTAGAATCATTTTAAAGAGATTCGTTGATTGTGTAATGGTGTTGTTTTTCGTCTACTTTCGTCTACGAACTACTATTAACCAAACTACCTACTAACCTACTGCGGACTGGTGTTCCAAACTATTTAGAACCAATTTCATCCACTATCGGTGTGCACAAAGGCATCCAAACGTGCCCTCTTTTAAAATGGTTTGCGTGTGCTCGACAAAGGGCGTAGTAGGTATTTGCATTTTAATGGGATTATTTTCTGCCCTAGAATTTGTAACAAATTGGTATCCATTTAACCTCATTAATTACTATCCGGTTTCGCTCGAGATTTAATACTTTTATTCTAACAATCTGAAACTTCGTTATTCTAAAAAATCAATAAAAAAGTGTGCAAATTTATTAAAAAGCCATTGCTCACCCTTTAAGAATTTTGCTGTTTTTGATAGATCGGATACGCTATCATACAACATTCAGACCAAACAACTGTACTAATTTCACGACACCAGAGCTCACCGTTAAATAGTTTCGCTGCTTCTGACAGAGATGTATGCTTTACGCCTAAAAAGTAATCGTTCAGCTCTATTTTTCACCTTTAATGGCAATAATAGTGATTCATCACCTCGCTGTGGGATTAATGTTGCTTTGTTTGTTTCTTATTATTTTAATTAATTGATGTAACCGTAACCGATCGGCAAATCATTGAAATAGCTCTATTATCTGTATTGGTAGGTTTAGTTGTTCTGTTCAAGGAGCTAAAATCGGCTTGGATTTGATTTCTCTCGCGTTAGTTATTAGTGGAATTATTATTATTATTTTTATCTTTAATTAATGAAACTCGACTTAGTGCATTGTTGTCTTCGTGTAAAGTGGGTCGGCAGTCGGCAGTCGGCAGTCAGAACACGGGCCATTGTGTCTCGCTTTGGTTCCCGACCTCACTGTGCTGGGTACCTACTTTAAAGTGTATACTGCAGATTGCTTACATTGCTCTAAAGCTTGTCTCCAACCGACACACAATCTTTTCAAAGTTTCAAAACTAAACAAAAAAACTAAACTTTTCAAAGTTTCAAAAACAAACTTCCTCTAAACACATGTTATAAATATCATATTAAAAACATATTTCAACCCATTAATTTTTTAAACCTTCGGTTGTCTCTTTTTAAACCTAACTTATCCCTGTATTTTTTTGTTGCGTGTGTGTATTTTTTTCTATTGTAATTTTTTTTTATTATTTCTTTCTCATTTTCAAAAACTTGCAATTATGTAAAAGCACTTTGGGCGTAAAATAAAATAAATAAATTAAAAAAACACAAAGTTTTTACGCTCTTCAAAAAGTGTACCTGATTTTTTAAGATAATTACTATGCATTTTCCCAAAATTATATGAAATTCCATCGATTGAAAACAAAATCCGAAAATTATAAAAACACATTTGGTTATGAAATTTAACATGTTATACGAGTAGGTATGAAAATATTCATAGTGCTTCTTTAAATGCTACTTAAGACATTTGTCGATAGATATTTGCGTTGTTTTAAATAAGTCATGGTTTATTAAACATGTTCGCTTACGCCTATTTATTATGATTGTTTTTAGTATTAGCGCGCTCCCTCTAACATTCATATTTACATATTATTATCTCCCTTTCAAATCATCTTCTTATTTTTTTACATCTTTGTCGTCAATATCAATCATTTTAGAGTATTGTGGTATGTTATGTAGATAAATGCCTTGCGGTCGTGGCAGGGAACACAAATCTTGCATTAAACTTGTGAAATTCTGTACGGTAAAAAACAAATTCCTTTACGCCGATATCAATTAAGTAACAAATATTAATTAAAATTATTTCGGACGACTCCGTAATTTCCTCTGAAAGTTTCTCCGATATATTTTTTCAACGCCAGTTTCTCTTTGTTAATTGGACCGATTCGGTGTCGAAAATCGCGAGCATTTATGTTCAAAGGATTTCCCTAAACAATGGTACCCGCCCGAACAATATTCATACTTCTCTTTATTCAATCATCAACGTTTAAAAAATGTATTTAGGTACTGAAATTTCAAAATTTCAAGTTGATATAATATGTCAATGCTTATTCTCAAATAAAAATAATTAATACTCTCCGTAAATTTAGTTAAACCTAAAAACAATTTGTTTGAACATAAATTCTTGGGCGATTTTATACTTTAAAAATTTTCCTACTTGTGCGTAGTTAAGAAACTTAGTGCTAAGTTTTAACTCGTAACTATTAGAAAATTGAAAGACGGCATTATAATAAATTTGACATTATTAAAAAAGAAGCGTGGAATTCGTCTTTAATTGCATAAAATAACCAGACGAAATTGCAATAAAATAATAATTGCGGGCGCCAATTTTTTTCTTCAGTAGATAATCATCTTACTACAGCTTCTCAGAAGCCAAAAATATAATATTATGCATATAAATATAATCAGATATATTATAATAATCCGACTTTATGTTTATTTTATTTATCAGGAAACTCCTCGCGAAAATAACACTCATCAACCAAACCGGTTGATTCGATTTGAATCGAGTTGATTCGATTTGAATACGAACGTCCTTGGTCACTCAGCCTGACACTATTCGTTTACTCATCAATAGTGTTTATTTTGTTTTTTCCGAAAATATAATGCACTCTAAGTCCCACTCCGAATTGGCAATAATAATATAATGTGTTTACTTGTGAGAAATCCGTATCGTTTGTACGCCTGCCGATTGACTTGACTCTTTCGTGTTGTGAATTTGTTATTGGATAGGTGTTTTTTCTGTTGACTATTGACCCGTATAAACCCAACGTACATAACAATATATTATTGTTGACACAGTATTGACTTGTGAAAAGCTATTTTAAGGTTTGATGTTGTGTAACAATTTGTTTGCTCTTATTACATCGAAGTAGAAATTACGTGGATCAATAAACAGGCTTGTTGTTTGTTTCTGGGTATGTTTTGTATTGTTTGTTTAGTGTTAGGCTCGAGAAGTGCTTTGCACAATGCTTTAAAACATGCATTTTGTATTGAAGAAAATGAATTAATCTTGGGAACGCACGTCATTTTCAATTATTTTAGTTTCATATGACCTTTAAAGCGCCTTTAATAGCGCACTAAATCAAAATTATCCCCGTTTAGACTCCATAGATATAATTTCAATTGGTTTTTAATACCAAAATCGTCGTCAGCTGCCAAACGGAGTTGCGGACTTTGCTTAAAATTTAATAGGTGTAAGAATTAAATTTTTCAGGAGTTGAGTTAACTGTTCCTAAAAATATAAAGCTTTCACTCTTTTCTTTTGTGTGTGATTTGTGCCATAAGAGAATTTAGTTGTTATTTCTTTATTATAAAACAAAAACCGAATATGCAATGAAATTATCACAGAATTCTCATATTTCCACTTATCAGACATTGACCAAAGATTTCAAAGAACCTGAATCTGTGCAAACGACAAAAATTACGAATCCCTTAACCAAATAAGTCAACCAACCACTGTCACATCACATTACTGAGGTCATAAAATTGAGGTTATAGCAAATATATCAAATTCACCACTATATCAACCTCATTCGAACAAAAAAATAAAATTTTTCCTCAGATACATCCTAAATAATTCTTGGTGTCAGACTATACAGACTACGTCAGGTGACATTATCCTCAATCCTGAATCTAGCATAGAATTATTGAGGCTATCGTCAGCTGAGTGATCACGTCATAGCTGTGCGTCCTAAAAAGACGGTGTCCCCGGTGAAAAATGCCGATCGGTCAACATTCTTGTCTCAAATATGCCATGGGATTTTTTATGTCTATATTTTGACCGGAGTCCCGGATCTTCTGAACGCGTCAATATAATTCGCAGCCGGTTTTGGCCGAAAACAAAATAGACTCGCGCACTTTTTGTCCGTGTGTCATCGTGATGAATTTATTTTCTGATTAAGGGGGAACTTCATCATCGTGTCCATAACTATTCATTTTAATACATTAAATACATAATAATAAATCTCACAATAGGTAGAAAACTCGACTAACTTAACCGATATGCTCGTATGTAGCCACCGTTCTTAAGTTCGATTACCGAATGGTAAAATAAAAAAGGTAAATTGTGTAGTGTTTTTTTGAAATTTTTAATGTTTTTTTTATGACATTTGGGGGAGGGTTAAGAGAATGGATGGTTATTTGGCTGATTGACAATAGTGAAGATGTGTGAAAGAACATTTTTTTGATTTTGAAGAAAACAATTTGAAAAAGAAGTCACCGATGAAGTCACCGGAGACCAAAATTTCATTCACATTTTTTAGTCCAAATGATGTCAGGAATCACTGGTTAAGTACGTCAATTGCGTCCCTTAACCTGTATAGTTCCAATTGTTGAATAAGTAATAAATTCTATAAATTGATTCAACAACGCACTGTATGACCAAATCTGATTATCATTATTTTTTACTAGTCGGTAGTAATTGACCGTAGAAAATTCAATATCGGATAATTGACCATCAAATAATATTTCGACAGCTATTCAACTCGTAAAGCGTATTATTGAATAAGCTTCCAAAACATCAGCGTTACACTGGTAAATTATTTGATTGATTGCGCAATATATGGTTTAAGTAGCAAAAAACAAATAATAATTATCAGATTTTACATACGAAAATAGTTTTCACTCGAAGGTTCAATTGTTGACCTTATTTGAAATTAGCTGGGGATAAATTTCTTATGTAAACAAATATGGTCAAGTTACATAACAATGTATGGCATACAAATTTTATTCAATGAAGGTTGTTGTTTTTATCACAAAATGTAAAAATATATTGCCCAAATAGAAAAGAAACAGGTTAATTCGTTTAACATATAGAAACACGATCAAATCGAATTGAAATGTTTTTGGTTATACAATGCTCTTCTCCATTAAATCCAACGTTAATATTAATTTATAACCGTTAAAGTCGTGCTTTCATAACGTATAATGTCAGTTTCAAAATTTCTCCTGGTGTTGGTCAAAAAACTGGTCGGCTTAGTGTGGATAATATGGCCGTGCATTAGCGATGCAAATTTTAATTTCGCGATTTTAATGCTTTACACTGTCATTTTTTGATAATCTCTATATTACGAAACAGCTGTTGGTTACGTCTGATTGATATTGGTAAAAATATTCAAGATACCAGCTATCTGATAAAAGATTTCAGAGCAAAACTTGTCTCTTCAGAGCGTCACACCACTGCAAACATTATTTCAAAGATAACCTTAGGTATCTAAACTCTTACATTGTAAAAGCATTTTCATCCATTCTTCTATAAATTTTTAACGTCTGTTTTTTGTAAAATTGTTTATATTTGACGGTTTCCTAAAATCTATTTTTTCAAAGCCAGTGGACACGTTCGTATATACCAATAATTTTCACTTACATAAACATAGACGTGGGTTGAATTTCGACTGTTCTAGTGTAGACTTGCATAATACCTAGTTTGGTTATGGAAAAGTCCTTAGATAACCCAAAAAGGGATTTATTGTTATCAAATTTATTTTATAAAACTTATTTTATTTTAATTTCTTTTATATATTTAGTAATTATTAGTACATAATTTATGAAAACAATTTATTTATAAACAAGTACTGATTTTTAATTATTATTACACGTGGCAGCGGTTTCGCCTTCTGAAGGCATTTTCAAACTGGTTAGGCCACTTGTAGACGATGTATTTATATTATTTCTGTACAGGTACTTATAATGTCGGAAATTGTGAATGGTTATTACCCTTCCGAAGTTTCCCAAATTACTGCATTGTTTACATTGACTAAAGGTCGTTAAGTGAGTTATTCCCGAATGAAGACTAATAAAAAAAGGAAAAAGGGTTGTTAAAAAAATGTATAATTCTGTATTTTTCACTAATTTTCTAGCTTTATAAAGCGCCCTTTCATAAAAGCGCTTTAAAAACCAACCAAGCATTATAATTCTTATACAAGGATCGTGTGAGTTGGATTTTATATTAATTATATCTTCGACCAGCTGATTCGAGTCTGCATTCCATCTCTAGGAAAAGATAAAATATCGCCTTGTTTGTGTATCCGTCAACCTTCATCCCGGATGTTCGATAAAAAATCTGCTATTTTGTTAGCCACTTTTCGTTGTAGCAATATATGAAAAAAATTGCACCGCTTCTATAATAGAGAGAGTATATATAGGTTATAGATATTTAACCCGTTTAATCACAGGAGACCAGATTTGTCCCAACGCACATAGGTCTCACATAAGACGCCGTAACTCCCTTACTATCATAGTTAGAAATATGTTCTAATCGGTGTTAGAAAGAAAAAACATCATGCTTTATATTCCAATTTAAAAAATAGCCACCAAAAAAATAAAATGTACACTTTTATGTACATAAAGTTTTGAATCGCAAATTGAAAAAAGAATTTGAAACTTCGGGAATTTTTTAAAAAAAAATTTCATAGAGCGACAAAAAATTGAGGTTACAATAATGTGTTTGTTATACATTTGTCTAATAAAATGTGCATCTGTTTTTATTTTTTTTTATTATCAGTAACTTTAGTTAGAAAAAACATAAGGTGACTCATTTTGAAAACTTTCTTATGTTTGTATACAAATTTTTTATAATTTAAAAAAAATATATATTTTTCAAATTCTATAATTTGAAAGCGTATTTCATCACCATTCTAAAACAATTTTTGGTTTTTGAATGTGTTCAGAAATATTCCAAATATTTGCATTTTATTGTAAAGCGAAAATATTTTGACCATCCGAAAAAAAAGCCAAATTTTTGAAGGGTTAAAAAAAAACATGCCTCATATTGGCAATAACTACGCCAAAAAAATGTCCAAAGAAACACCACCGCATTCTCGTTTTCAATTAGTGATTCAATCATTCAATGTTGTCCGATTTAGCGCAAATTTTTTATTGGGATAATTTATAATGGTAATTCTATTAGGTATTATTTTAATCTTTTATTTAGTAACCGCTGTGGTGTTTGGTTTAATTTTATTTGGTTTACTACTCTTAAATTTGCTTACAATATGAATATCCAAAACTATTTTTCCAACTTTCTAAAATGACTTTTGTTTGCAACGTGAAATTTTCAATTGTCTGTCGTTCTTGTCAAACAATCATAATTTTTCTTCTGTCACTTGCTTTTCTATTTCATTGTTTTGTATGCGCCGATGTTATGAATATAAAAATAATAATGTGTACAAAGCAATCAGGCTGCATGCGATACCGAACCTTAACAAGGCCGCGCAGGTTGCGAAAAAAAACTTTACGGAATGTCGAAGCTCTTTTGTTCTAGTTTTATATTTTTTCTTCGCTGTGGCGAAATAAAAATGAACCGCTGATTATTAATTTGTTGCTTTAAGCAATTTTAAAACCTAAGTGCTCGCCATTCTAAATTTTATTTCTGAAGTTTTGTTATTTATTTTATGATATCTATTATATTTTTCAATGAACACGTCATTATTATTAACCGTGGTTGTTGTTTTACGTTCTTTGTTTAAACTAACTCCATTCTTATCGAAAATGGTTCTTTCCTTTCAATAAAATGATGGTCTAGTCGTCAGAGTTTGCTGTATTTAACGTACATTGTAAAGGCACTTTAAAGTATATAAGTACTTAATTAGGAGCCGAATGCGTTTCAAAATCTTATCCCTTTAGTGAAATATATGTTATATTGCTATGTTTTTAATAATTGGCCTTATAGCGACAGCGTGTTCAATTTAAAATTAATAAGGGAAAGTGTGTTTGTATATATTTACATAACATTATAAATTTACATCTGTTAAATAACCAATTCTTACGTTTATCTGAATCCGCACCATTCTGCTGGGAAGTATGTTTCTTCGTGTTACTTCTGAGGGTGTAAACTACCTGCTGGAAAAAAATCAGCAGTTCGTCGCTGCGTACATATTCTTTGAACGAATCACTTGTCGTCGCGTAATAATTTCTTATATAATCGTCTTGTTAATCAATTAAAAATATTTATTCACTTTTATTTCGAAATCACAATAGTAGCAAAGTATTATTTCCTTGGTATCATCTTTGACGGTCTTTAGTAAAATTTCACTGAAAATGATTAGTCCTTTTATCACTTGACGTCCTGTCTTCAGGCACGCTTCAATCGACTAACAATTAATCAACAAAAAAACTGGGGGGGTTTAAAAATTCTCCCACTACAATTAAAAATCAAGTTCAAATGTTGCACAAATTTATAAAAAATCTCATTTATGAAGTCAACATTGAAATGGTCGAGTCGAGTCAATTTGATTTAAATCATCGATGTTTTTCACGTTTCGTGGTCCGTTGATTGCGAAGGCTTTAGCGCGATACGTGCGGTCGGTTAGGCGTCTACCGCGCGAATGGCTCTCCTGGAGGGGCGCCGCCGTATATATGCGACGGCTGAGCTATCGGCGTCTCCACGCGTCCCGAACTTCAAAACATACACACGGCTAAACGGTCTGGAATGTTCGATTTATCCATGCGTCTTGAATAATTAAAGTTTTTATTATTCATTATGTCTATCAGGGAGATATCGTCACCTGCTATTATTATACTAAAGTCCTCGTAAATCTATGTGAATAAAATTGTAGGGGAAGATATTGATCTTTATGTAGATTCGTAAGCTTTTCTTAAACATGCACAAATCATTAACAGATTTAGAGGTCTTAGGAGAGGTGATATATCTATCTAATAATATAATTATTAAAATGACTGGAACTCTTAAACGGTGAGGTATGGCTTGGTTAAATTTGTACATATTTCTCGGCTTGGAATGTCTTGGTTAATGCAGCTATTTTCCGTTTGTTATATGACTTCCATGTTGTTATTTAATTGCTTCACAATTATTATCCCAAACCAGTTAGAATAGACCAGAGTCCCGCCCTTGTGGAACTCCTTGCAATTATTTCTGCTCTGTGGTGAATTGAGTTGATCTCGTGACCCAAGATCAGACAGCAAGAGAATCATCTCTACACCACGAAGTCACTGCATCTATACAAATTCCGCAATTCTAAACAAAAAAATCCATCCAATAACAATGGTTTTGCTTTTAATTTAACTGAAAAATACCCTCGACTCTGTGCAGAAACGGGCGGTCCGTTTGATAGATTCTCCCATCTTAACAGACGGATTGCAATCTTTAGAGCACAGGCATCGGGTGGGAATGCTATCCTTGTTCTACCGGTATTACAATGGAAGATGCTCCGAGGAACTAGCATCATTGATCCCTTCGGCACCGGTGCATAGTCGGGAAACACGCCAAACGCGTGCCCAACATTTGTACACGGTTGACATTTGTCACATGAGAATGGGTCGTTTCTTCAACTCGTTCTTGTGTTCAACAGCTCGGCTGTAGAATGATTTGTCAGCCTCTGTGTTTCCTCCTTCCTACAACAAGGGTCTCTTCAAGACCAACTCCCTCACGCTTAATGTTAATAAAACAAAATATCTTACATTTTCTATAACAGCCAGAGGGCAGCCGTCGGAGGACTTCAATCTCAAATTACACACATGCCAAGGAATTTATCAACAAAATCAAGGCTTATCATGCCTCTGTCCCACTATAGCACACTCCAAAAGCATCAAATATTTTGGAATTGAAATTGATGATAATCTCCGATGGAACTCACAAATTGACGTAATTACAAAAACACTAACCAGGTACATATACTTCTTTAGAAACATTCGCAATATCCTCAACATAAACGATATTAAAAAAGTATACTATGTGTAACAGACGCATCAGCGTCTTCACAAGAACTGTAAAAAAGTACCGGGTCTCGTGCACGCCTTCCAGAGGTACACGCTGATGATGGTGGTTAGAGTTGGCTGGCCTCCCTACATCCAGTGGTAATGGTCCTGGATGCGCCTAGTTTCTGCCTGAGCGGTGCCTTGGCAGTGCCCAGAGTTAGGGCTGACTGCAGCGGTAGGCACCAGGTACTCGTTCAGGCAGAACTTCAGCAGGAGGCAGCAGGTGGAAGACTTCCAAAGGTAGGTGGTAGGAAACTTCCGAAGAATAAAGACAAGTTTGTTGAGTAGAGATGTGAACAGAAACTGAACTGATTTATTAGGAAAAATGTGGGTCCTTTTATACCCAAATTTGGGGTAAAAGGTGCCCACGTGGTACATTTTTGTGGTGGGAGGTTAAACCTTGCCCGTATGTATAAATAGGGCGGCGTTTCTGTCACACCTTATTTTGGCGGTGCCGCCCGTAAAAGTGGTCGCTTAAAATTGCGTTTTATACATAATTATGTAGGTTACATTTATAATATATGTGTACATGTTTTAGTGTTTACATATTTGGGGGGGTAATCTTTATCCCTAGATTTTTAGTTTGGTGAGTTTCGGGTAATTTTATAGTTTATTCTAGGTTTTTTTGTTTTGGCTAATTGTGAGAAGTTTGTATAAGGAATCTAATATTTTTCCCAGGTCCCTCGCAAGACTAGCTACTGAAACCTGTTTGTTTCATCGTCTTGCGAGGTCCCTGGATTTTTAAAATGGGAAAAAACGGATTTTGTAAGGAATATTTCTAAGTCTTTTGTTTGAGTCAAAAAATGCCCTAGTGTTGAGAGTTTAAGGGTTAGAGGCTTAAAATCTCTTTCCCTAAATGCCCGGCAGGACTCTGGAATGAAATGTGTTGATTTCATTGTCCTGCGGGTTGTGAGAGTATAATTAAATCAGAGTATATAAAACATATTCTGCTTCGCTAGCTTCCTGTAGGGCCATAACCACCGAACAAGGAAGCATATTCTGCTTCGCTAGCTTCCTGTAGGGCCATAACCACTGAACAAGGAAGCATATGTAAATAATACGAGTTTAAAATGTCTCCTGCAGGGCCATAACCGCCGAACACAGAAAAATAGCACGTATGTAAATAATACGAGTTTAAAATGTCTCCTGCAGGGCCATAACCGCCGAACACAGAAAAATAGCACGTATGTAAATAATACGAGTTTAAAATGTCTCCCGGTGGCAACCTTAGCATGTAAGCATTTATTTGTTGCACCGGGGCATTGTACATAATAAAAAGGGAAATAAATGATAATATTTTACATAAATATTTCCGGCGAAAAGATCGTCGCTGGCGGCACGGTACTAACGAGCTTAGTGGCCAGAAATTTCGGAGGAAATTCCCAAGAAATGACCACTAAATGTAGAGGATGCCGCCAGCGATGACTTTGCCGAAAAAACAAATGAGGGTACGTAACACGTCCGTTACACTATGCTTTGTGTCAATCACAAATAGAGTACGGTATAACTGGATGGGGGTCTGCCTTGAGCACTCACACAGAGCGACTCAATATAGCCCAAAAAGGAGTACTAAAGACAATACTGAAAGTTCCGCTTAGAACTCCGACGGAAGAAATAACAGCTCACGTCAAATAAATCAGGAACCCTTAGTCGTTGTGAACTGTTTTTTGTTCGTTAGCGGCCTGCAGTCGTGCTCGGGAGCGATGACAAGTTACCGACATTTTCGATAAAACCTATATCGATCGACCATGCTAGGACCCCTGGTGGCCTGCGTGATCGAAGGGTAAAGCTGTCGATTATTAATACGGAGATGTCAGGTTCAAATATCATTTGATTAATTTGGATTAGTTAAAAATAATATAATAGTATGTTTGCGGCACGTTCCAGAGTGGAAGATACCCTCAATATCGCCCTGGTATAAGAGCACCATAATTAAAATGGCTTTAGCCGTGTTCGGCGATGACCTTAATAGTCAAGTATTTCCCCGCGTTGCCCTTCCCCGTCTCTTTCTCTTTCCCACTACCCTCAACCTCACAGCTTACCCCAATTAGGTACGCCAAGGTCTCACCGGTTCCAGACGGTTGGCAGGAGTTGTAACCTTTTTGCGGTATTCAAAAAAGCAAATCAACATACTCTAATCCCGCTATTAGTTTCAAAAGGAGGTCTTAGAAGAGGTGATATATCTATCTAATAATATAACTATTAAAATTACTAGCACCCTCAAACGGCGTGGTATGGGTTGGTTAAATTTGCACGTTTTTTTCGGTTTGGAATGTCTAGGTTAATGCAACTATTTTTCGCTCGCAATATGATTTCCGTGTCGTTATTTAATTATTCACAAATATTATTCCAAACTAATTAGAATGGACCGGAGTCCCGCCCCTGTGGAACACTTTCAATTATTTTTAAGATCAGAATCGAATCATCTCTACACCACTGAGCCAAAGCATCGATACAAAGTTCACAATGCAAAACGAAAAAATCAAGCCGAATGAGCGATGTTGTTGTTATGTATTCTTTCGCCTTTGCAGGAATTTATAAATAGCCAACGAGATCGGCCTTTGAGCCCCCAGATCAGAACAGGTTTACACAATTATAAGGCAAGTATATTATGTTTTGCTCCGTGGAAAAGGGAGTTGCCCTTTTTTTATTTTTTTTTTTTAAATTTATTTATTTATTGTAAGAAACAAACAGCAATTTATATACAGGATGAGTTATACAAGAGGTTAAACATGAGGTAAGCCAAAACAGAACTTCTTTCCCTAGTAAATTTTAACATACCATTAATACGTACACGCCATACAGAACTATTCCACATGCTTAATTACAAGACAAATGCAGCATCTAATTCGCCAATCAATCGTGCTCTTCATAAGTTCAATAATATCGGTCTAAATTCTAACATCGACATTTTCTCCGATTCACTGCCGAAATTTAAAAAAAGCATTATGTCAATTATATAAATTGTTCAATGCGCATACATACATACACACATACTCACCTTCCCACTACATACATCACCCGGTAATTACTTAATATGCATACCATAAATAAGACACTACAATGAAACACATAATAGGTACCCACCATGAAATATACTTATTAATTGTAAATTTTTTTCACCAATGTATCTAATGTACTGTTTGTTTCTGTTTTTAAATAAAATAATAAAAAAATTAAATAAAATGAACCCGGGCACCCCTGGTAAGACACCAAAGGTAGCGAACAACTTGGAGGTGTTGGTTACACAATAAATGTTTCCGGGGCGGCGGTACCTAAACTCGCCTCCCAATTTGTAAACTTTGCGAAATTTGAAAAAGAAGAATCAGAAACAACATGATCGCATCTAGTAATTGAACTCCGGACCTTAGCTTTGCCGGGCTCTGTTCTACCACTGAGCTAATTCGATCATATCCGCTCCGGTCATATTTAACTGAGTTCGTAGGTACTTCGACTGAGAACTACCAACATTATCTTTATTTTCTTAACGCGTCTTTTTATTTCACATAACTTCACAAAGGGTTTCCTTTTCCCTCAATAATTCGTTTAAAAACTAGAAACAAAAAACCAAAACGATAATATGGATTTCCTGATATGCTTCAATATATTATATCTTGTGAGATGTTACTATAACAAGGAGGAATTCGTGAAAATTTACAATGCAACTTAATTAACCATTATATATTTTTAAACATTTTATGTGAAGTGTGAAGGAAATCTGATAATTGGAATGCGCGTGGAATAGCATGACTTGCAGTCATATTTATTTTTGCTCAATGAAATTAGCATGTATTAAAATATATCCAAACAAATGCATCCTATTTATATACCAATAATTCTGAATGAAACACTTCAATACTTATTCACGTTTCTGTGATCAGAATTTTTTTACAAAACTACGAAGGTGGTTTTATTGTTCAATCAGTGGTTTTAGTGGTTTTCCCTGGAGCGGATTTCCATAACGAACAATATAAAATATACACAGTTTATAAACAGAAAAAAACACCTATTACACGGTCGGATTGGCTTCTAGCGAGACGAATGTGTCGATGTCTTCAGGATTTAAATCCCACGGAAATCACAGAGCGTTGAACCGTCGCAGTATTGAAACAGGAATTTTCATTGGGCCTTGCTATAGATTTTTCTATGACGTGGTGTAATTCTTTTGTCAATGTTTTTATTAACCCTTCAAGCTTATTTGTTCGCATTTGGAAAATTATTTTTTTAATTAATTAAAAAAAAAAATTGTGAATACCTCACAAAAGTCCCAGCTGCCCCGTCTGGAGCCAGTGAGATTATGGCATCCCGAATTAGGTATGTTGTGAGGCTGAAAGGTAGTAGGGAGGGGAAGGAGATGGGATAGAGGAAGATGGGGAAGTACGTGGCTATTCAAATCTGGTTTCAAGCAAAGTTTCAATTCTAAATTGTGGTCTTACATCAGGGCGATACTGAGAGTACCTTTCATTCTCGAACGTGTTGCAAAAATACCATATATTATTTTAAATTAATTAATTGTGAAATAATACAAATTAATCAAATAAATTTATTTGCCCACGCCGGAATTCGATCCCGCGACCTTCGGATTGCGAGTCAAGAGCCTTATCCCTAGACCACGCCGGTTGTCAGACATTCGTGTAGGTCTCATATAAGTCCACAATGGAGTCCTGGTACCTACCCTGATGTATGGCAGTGAGGCATGGAACTGGCAGAGGAAGGATGAAAGTAAACTGAATGCTGTTGAAATGAGATCCCTGAGACGTTTGTGTGGTAAAACAATGTATGATCGTGTGAGAAATGTGAATATCCGCAAAGTATGTAAGGCTGATGTAAGCATAATTAGTAAGATTAAGAAAGGGACCCTCAGATGGTTTGGGCATGTAGTGTAAGAAGAATATACGACGCGAATGTGAATGGTAGAAGACGTCGGGGACGCCCGAGGAAGACATGGCACGATCAAGTGAATCAGATACTTGAGTCGGGTCATGTCAAAAGTCAGAATAATAGAAGAGAAATGTATGAGACGATGTATGAATGTGAGTGAGGCAAAGAGTGTGTGCCAAGACCGAGTTGTTTGGCGGTCCGTCCTCTCTGCCTACCCCTGCGGGGAAACGGCGTGATGGTTAGTTAGTTAGTTAGTTTTCTCATATAAATCGTTGAAAGAGAAAAAACCATGCTATATATGTATTGAAATCTAAAAGTTAACCACAAAATAATTCAAAAGTACACCTTTATGAAACTAAAGTCCGTCTGCCATTCTTTTAGAAATTTTTGGCAAATTTTTTTATTAATTATTTTTACATGAAACGACAAAAAAGTGAGGTCACGATAACGTATATAAAATATATATTTTCTTTTTTTTTCATTAAAGTAGTTTTAGTTTAAAAAAAAACCTAAGCTGAGCCATTTTTGTAACTTTTTATGTTTGCGTTACGAATTGTTATATTAAAAAAAATACATTTTGATAGAAAGCAGTCACTTTTTGGTTTTACATATTGAATGAAATAAAACAATCACTTTATTTTTTAACCGCGATTTATTTAATTTTTATAATACCGATCAGTTTAATATTAAACCCTGAAGATGCTTGAGTAAAGCGTAACCGGTCGGTAATATAAAAATTAAATAAATCGTTTTTAAAAAACAAAGTTATTGCTTTATTTCATTTATAAAATTATATTAATTTTTTCGAATTATCAAATTTTAATGAGTATTTTATCACCTTTCAAAAACTTATTTTTTATTTTTTTTGGGAAAGGTTCAAAATATTACATTTATTTCGTTTTTATTGCAAAGCTGAAATATTTTCACTTTCTGACAAAATATACCCGAGGTCTGAAGGGTTAAAATCAAAATTATAATCGGGTTATAATTTAAACCTCCTGTCCCGAGGTCTCGGGTTTTCCACAGATATAATGTATTTGTTCGGTGTACCGGACGTTAAAAACTAACACCTAATTTGTATTTTTAAAGCTTTATAATTTCTGTTTGTGTTAAATTATTTGTATACATTTCTTCTCGTTTCATTTCCACAACCAATAACATAGTTAATGTAAAATCACTCCAATAATGTTGCGCCGACCTTAAATTGAATATAATAAATAATGACTGCATGTTGCCCCCGTGCAGTATTTGGATCATATAATAGAAAGAACGGTTACCATACAAAATCAGGTCGTTTTTAACTTATCGCTCTTCCCAAATATTTCAATTTGGGAGGTGGGTATGGGTAACCAGCACTCCAGGAACCATTTATTGGATAACCAACTCTCCTGCCGTAGTTCAATCCAACTGGTTCGCTACGTTTGATTAGCAGGGGTGCCAGGGTTCGGGTGAGGTTTGTCTAGGTCTTGGCGGTGGATGCGTTTGCCCACCTACTGCGTGGTGAGCCGGATCGGGGGAGACCGAGTCATTTTGACCTCTCCAGCAGGACTCTCTCGGAACATCGCATTGCACTGCAGTGGGAGGGATGGATTCATACATCCGTCATCCCTGGATACATTGACTCCCAGATTCCTACCCACCCTTCATACCTTTTCCCTAAAATGACCCCAAATAGACGATGACACAGGCCCTGAGTGATGTTTTTTCCTGTGTGCAGTTCACACACGGTAGAAGTGAAACCTTCAGAAAACTAAAGTAGTCAAGAGTGAGGAGGCTACGAAGCACCGCACAAAGAGGAGACCGATAATTCTATCTCATTCTCTCGCATGCTAAATCCTATAGATGTATGTGTGTCTCTTTTTAGTGACGCTTTTTCGTGTTATTAAGTTTCATATCACAACGGTGCTAAAGAAGTTTTCACTTCAAAAGATCGGCAGTGTTTTCCTTTCACAAAAGCTCAAAAATTATCTTTTGTTAATTGTAATCGTATATTGCGATTGCGATTATCAAACGATTATAACGTCTTCGAGCAAAATACAGCCAAACCCATCTTTATTCTATTACTTGCAAGGCACTTGTATGCAAATTCCCCGGCATCACGCCGTACATAATTCACCACCGCGCACCGGTCCCCTCGCCACAGAATAACAAACGACTCGTTCACGCAATCACCGCCCGGTTATGTCAGCTTTTGGTCGCTCGTGACGGTCTGCAGCTTGGTCCGGTGGCTTCTCGAGTGGTCCTCGCTGGTCGAGAGACAGGCTCATCGAGAGTGATGGGCCGGCGGTCGATTACTTAACTGGTTACTGCTGCCCATCTTTACGAACGTAATCCAGATCTGTTATTAATCTGAAATTAACGTGAATTACACATAAATATTTCACATGACGCACATAATAACATACAACCAAAATTAGTACGTTTGATGACTTGATTTTAGTCCCCAAGTCCCAACTGTCAACTAGTGAGACTAGCATCTTCACTTAGCAGTGTTCTCTTAAGCTCAAGAAACCGATGAAGGGAAGATTGGGAGGTACCTGACTATTCAGTTCTGGTCTCTAAACATGGTTTAAACCACTTCAAACAAAGTTTTGTTTTATATTATCTTTACTCTTTATCTAATGTAGATTTTTCTTGTATGATTCACTTTTATCAATTCTGCATTTTTAAAAGTTTTTCCTTATTTATACATTTTCTGGTGGTCATTTTTGTCACCGCTTTTCATGTTGTAGTAAAAATGTCCGCGCAGTCTTTTTGTCGAAAAACCCATTTATTAGAAAAATAAATTAGTGATCGAATTTGAGATTGGTTTTCTTCGGGCGATCAGAATTGATCAAAAATACTACTTTCGATCTTAAATTTGCTTTGAATTCAAGTGTTATTTTCAAAATTGGAATCAGTTGTGTGAACAATAATTATTCCTTTTTTTTTTTTTTTTACATGAATACCGCACAAGAGTCCCAGCTGCTCCCGTCTGGAGCCAGTGGGACTATGGCATCCCCAATTGGGGTATGTTGTGAGGCTGAAGGCAGTGGGAAGGGGAAGGAGATAGGGAAGAGGAAGGTGGGGAAGTACCTGGCTATTCAAATCTGGTCACCAAACACGGCAGAAGCCATTTCAAGCAACTTTTCAATTCTGAATGGTGGTCTTACACCAGGGCGATACTGAGAGTATCTTCCACTCTGGAACGTGCCGCAAATATACTATATATTATTTTAAATGAATAAATTGTGAAATACACAAATTAATCAAATAAAATTTATTTGCCACGCCGGGATTCGATCCCGCGACCTTTGGAATCCTACTATAGAACCTACCTATAGAACCGATCCTACGATAACCTACCATATAATGTTTTAAAAGAAAACTTTTTTTCATATGCCGTTTTCAAAATTGGTGTAATAATATCCCGTGATTTTTAATGGTCTACGCTATAATTCTTATGTTTACGGTACATTATTAAAATGAAAATTTATATTAATAATATTGGATAATTTCTAGAGCGTCGTTTTTCTGAAAAATCTCCTCTAGCCTTTTATGTCGCCGTTGTTACAATAGTTAGTTCAATGGTCAGCATAGTTGCCTTCCAAGTAGGTGATCGGGGTTCGTTTCTCGGTTGTGACAATTATTTTTTAATAATAAAAACCATAAAATTATTTTTAGAATATTGTTTAATTTAAATTTTTCACATTTCAGTGAAGTATGAAAAATGTGAATAATAAAAATGCTGTTAATAAAATCTGGTGCGTAAAAAATAATAGCTATTAATTTATTAATTCGAATATTTCAATGTTTTTATTTCAAAAAATTTCCACCCTACGTTACCATGTACATGGTAACCACATTACTTCTTTAAAAACTTTTTGTTGTCGGGAGGCTTGTCTGCTAAATTTATCTTGCTGTTATTTTTACACGGGGTTATTTTTAGACTTCCTCTGCCCCGGGGTTGCCCGCGTTTCTGAGAACGGGCGATCACGTTACGTCGCATTCCTCGCACGGAACCTGCAACCAACACCAACAAACACCAGCCAACGCCACCCAACACCGGCTAGTCACACTACTATATTATGTACCTATCTACAGTCCGTCAAGAAAGTGCAGGAATTTAATAAAATTGTACTTTTTCAAGTGGTACCGTTGTGATTTGAAACTCGATGAAACGAAAAAGCGACACCAAAAAGAGACAAACACATATATCTATTTAGCCTTCGATAATAATTGGTCTCATCTTTGTGCGGTGCTTCGTAGCCTCCCCTTGTCTACTTAGTTTTCTGAAGGTTTCATTTCTACCGCGTGTGTTTTCATTACTCTGGCAACACCGATTTTAGATCAAATTTGTTATAGTAAATTAAAGTATGGGGCTATGATTGAATCCTGAAATTGGCTGTCAACATTTTACAGATAAAATGGCATACCTAACTCTATATTAGTTCTTAGATTTTTTTTTGGTTGAAACATTTTTCCATAATATTATCCTTATATTAAATTTTTAGAATACTACCACGAACTCTTGAAAAATCTCGAGATATTATATTCGTAAGATTTGTGAAGCTGAAAATATTTATAAAATATTGGTCTCAGAATTACGATGCCTTTCACAAGCAAGTCCTTACATATTGCCACTTTTCTTTGTAATATTTTTTGTTGACAAATTAGAGTAGCTTTCAAAAATTTTAACAAATGAAATACGAATTTCAAATATTGAATTATTAATCAAATTAAAAGATTTTGAACCCACTGTATCGTTGTATTGATATTTTTCACTTTAAAGAACAATATTACCATTGCCAATGAATGAATATACACAATGTACATATTGCCAATTTTCTTTACATAAATCATAAACTTCGCATAATTTCTTTGTTGTTTACAAATTATAGTGAAAAATTTAAAGACAAGTAATTTGGATTTCAAATTTTGAATTATTAACAAAATGAAATGATTTTGGTACCCACATCGTTTGTGTGATTTGATTGATACTTAACTTTGCAGTTCAAATTTTTAAAAATTATGAACTTAATTAATTTTACGCAGGAATATTTCACATCATTTCACGCACGCACCGACGCGTCTACAACTCAAATTGGTATGTTTATGATGGGTATTATCTCCTTATAGGAGGTAGTACTGTTATAATGAAAACGAGATTAAATACATGTGTGTGTACAGATTTAGTACATAAATATAACAGGTCTGTGATGAATAAGTGTAATAAAATCTGCCAGCTTTATTTTTAAAAGGGCGCCACTGGTTGATTAACCAGGCTAGCAGATGGGAAAGCAATAATCCTCTCTCAGGGCCTTGGGAGTTCAAACTTTAAGGTTAATATAAAAGAATTTAAAATGATATACAGTATTGATAAGGAATAATAATAATAGATTTATTTGTACATATTTATAACATAAATAGAACATTAAAACATAATTAAAGTATTTAAACTCACCCCCCTGGATCGACCAAAATTCAATTATCTATCTATCTAAAATAAATCTCGGGCCTCTCGTTTTCTCAGGAAGCTTCTATTCCCGATGTAGAATTTGTCAATTTACCTTGAACTGAAGACGGCTAAAACAGTTTTGCTTTAATAATTCGCTCCAACCATGGAATAATTGCAAATCCAGGCGAGTCTATCTTTCCATCATCTTTTCGTCAGGCTAGACTCCTTGTAAGAAAATGATCTTTCATAATTTATTGTAGTGCCTTGTTACTCGGCAAATAGAGGATAATTAAATCCTTTGAAAATAGATTGCAGTTATTTCGGTCTCAATAATAATGTATAATAAACACTTTAACGGCGCTACGAATAATTCTGGTCGCGGCCTTCTGTTAATGTACCAATTAGGTTAATCAAGCAATCATTTTTTAAATTAATACACGAAACAACTTGTAAAATAAGAATCACGTTCGACTTCAGTATAGAGTCCACCACCTCGGGCTCTACGCTAACAAGTGAAACTGCAAGCAAATTTTCCAGTGCTAAATACCTTATTCAAAAAAATAATTGAAAAATTTAGCTTCCAATATTCAAAAATAAATTTACATTGATGTATATTTTTTTTTATAAATCTTATTCAATCACCTCTTGAAATTAGGTACCTGCTTGCCTAAATCTATGATAAAATAAACTGCGAGTTATATTAACAAATATTTTATCATAACAGTACCACTAGTTTTGATGTTGATGTGAAAAAATTTCCGTCGGACCATAGTGCTTTTTCACTTGATCCATCTTGGTTTTGCTATTTAAACCATCCATCGCAGCCCTTCTATTTTTTAAAACCTTCTCGACGGAATGTACTTCGCCGAAGACCAAGAACTGCGGAGCCTCACTGTCGGGAGATAAGAATCTGCAACACACCACACACATGCCTTCCCGAGTCCCGCAGAGACCCATCCAGACATCCTGAAACGTATTATTTGTCTTGTACCCTTTACAGTGCACTGTCTGTCCATGTCCGAATGACGCTCATTTAGTCTTGTTACGTTGCGTTTTTGCATCGGTCTTGTCAGGTTTGATCGTGCCATTTAGACAATACCCCCCGCGTCTTCATCAACATCAATCGATTTCTATTTTTTTTAACGCATTGCTTTTAGTTAAAACAAAACCATTTTTTATTTCTGTAATCGTAATGACAATTCTAAATGATGAATCGATTTTTTTTTGTCTTGTGAGGTAATGAAAAAGGGTTGATAAAGTTAGTGTATATAGTCGGGAAACACGCCAAATGCGCGCCCACATTTGTAAACATTTCATGAGTTCAACATATCGGCTGTGGAACGATTTGCCGGCTTCTGTTTTTCCTCCCTGCTACAACATGGGTACCTACTACTCCTTCCTCTCCTCAAAAATACCCTTCACACAGCATCTCCAAAGTTGACGTGGGTCTTCAGGAAAAAAAAAATCCCGGGCCTCCTTCCCGTTTCCTTTCTCTCCCCAACACACATTTTACGTAAATATCCCAATTATTTTTCGACATAGTCCCCATTACGATCGTTGCACTTGGTGAGCCGTGGCACAAGGTCCTGATTCCCATGTCATAGAACTTCGCCGACAAATATGTTCTCACCTTCTCCTCCTCGTCCCCGTCGGTCTCAGAACGTTGTTCGGTCAAATGTTGCTTCGGGTAAAGAAAAACATACCCGAATTGAGGATGCCATAGTCTCACCGGCACTAGACTGTTGAGACCAGTTGGCACTCTTGTGCGTTATTCACTTTAAAAAATAATTAACTGAACTACGTCAATTTTACTCATTTTTGGGTATTTCCATTTCCAAATTCTCTGCGTGCAACATACTAACACATTCTCTCACGAAGCGTTAATAACTTAATCACCCGGCGTGATTTATCGAACCCCAATGACGCAACGGCCGTACAGTGAGGTGTGCGAGCTAAGGTGTTATAGGTGGCCACCGGCGGGCATCGAACCCTGGCCCGAGGAAGCCTGATTCCCCTTTGTTTTAATTGGACCAACTACCGGCGAGGACAGACAATGGACCACCAATTATATACAGATCAAACGGTGTTGGCTTCGACCTTGATCGAAGACAAATTACTCATTATTTCTATGACTTTTAGTTTGAATATTGGGAAGAATTGATGATTTTTATTGACTGTTCAAATAAGAATATTATGCTACTTCTTGTTTAACCACTGGAAAGAATGCATCATTATTGACAGTTCATACAATAATATGCGTCATGTCATGTCTTTAGCAAGTCATCTCCATAAATATATAATTGTGTTAAAAATGTGAAGTATCTAGCCAAATTGACTCGTGGGAAACATGTATTATTAAGTGACGAGCTCAGATATGGGGGCTCCATCGAAGCCATAATAAAGTTAGCCTCTCAAAAACTGGACGTACTGTACAGTAGGGTGTGTCAAGTATTTCAACTTTTGAATTCAGAAATGCCCGGGGTCTCAAAAGTTGCGTCTTACAAAGAAAATGAGAACTGCATTTAATTTTTTTTTTTTTAATTGTTATTAGCCCGCTAAAATGCATTGAAAATCAGAAAACAAACCGAAAACCATTTTTTTTTTAAATTTTTAATAATTTTTTTTTTCAGTAATTTAACCTTTTACGTTTGTTTATTATTAAAAAAATGCGTATAACTGACAAAAATGAAAAAAAGTTCAAGTTTATGAATACAAGTAAGTCAACAAGAATTTTGATTTTATCAAGAAAAGGTGTTATTTTCTCCTTTTATATTTTTAACCAACACATCACATATGTTTAAAAAAATTGTTTTTGGGTTCTTTGTACTGCAGTATGGAATGAAAAATAAGTTTGGTACAAAATATAAAATATGAACCCTTTGTTTTATTTTTTTTCCAAATCACGAAATCTATTTTTTTTTCAAAACTTCCGGCTATTTTAGCGGGCTAATAGTGAACAATAATTTAATTTATTTTTAAGTTTTCGAATAGCTACAGATCATACGAAACTTTTGAGACCCCTGGCGTTTAAATATGAGGCCATTTTTTCTCTCTGTGGAGAGCGACACAAGCTACTGTACAGGGCCCGTAAATACTTTAATAGTACACAACTGCTAACCCTCTACAAATCATAAGTGCGCCCCACGGTTGAATTTGGCAGCCACCTCTGATCTGGAGCCCCAAAATACCTGAAATAAAACCCTCGTCTCTGCAGAAACGGGGCGGTCCGTCTGATAGATTCTCCTAATTTAAAAACGGATTGCAATCTTTAGAGCACAGGCGTCGGGTGGGAATGCTATCCTTGTTCTACAGGTATTACAATGGAAGATGCTCCGAGGAACTAGCGTCATTGATCCCTTCAGCACCGGTGCATAGTCGGGAAACACGCCAAACGCGTACCCAACATATGTACACGGTTGACATTTGTCACAACGGGTCGAAGAAGCGACCCGTTCTCTTGTGACGATAACAGCTCGGCTGTGGAACGATTTGCCGGTCTCTGTGTTTCCTCCTTCCTACAACATGGGTCTCTTCAAGACCAATGTTCATTCCTTCCTCTCCTCTAAAAACCCTCCACACAGCATTTCAGATGTCATAGTCCCCGAGGGAAATTATTTTGTGTGGAGTTAATGTAAAAAAAAAAGTATTATGAAAGACCAAATTTGATATGAAACAAAACTATTTTTGGTAAACTTTCGAAGAATACGCTTTATACGAATATTATTGAGAAAAAACCTTCAGATTCATCTTAATTACTTTAAAATACAAGTTTTTGCATTTGGGGCGATGGAAAATAATGCATTCAAATTTCGTTTGCGTAAAATGAAATTTTAGTTTCTTATGCGCGACCGCTTCAATTTGCGGCCATTTACAATAATTCCTGTCGATTTGTTATGTTCATTTGTGGCCCATAGGTAAGTACCCAAATGCCAAATCGGCGATCAAAATTAAATGACTTTTATCGAGTGAATAAACCTAGGCGCCTTTTCCAATCTCCTTCATAAATTTTAATTTTAACTCATAATCAATTTATACGAAGTGGAACCTTAATGATGAGGATGATTATTTACAAAATTCCTTGCGACACTTGAAAATACCTCTTGGCCTTTGAAGAATATTATTAGTACGGAATTAACTTCCACTAATTCTGCTTCTAAAATGGCACGATTTAAAAATGTTGCTTTTCGCACATTCTTTCCTCGCAGATTGCATTCGGCTTTTTTAATGCCACTTGGCACAGTGCTAATGAACCAAGTGTTGAAGTGTTTTTAAGCACGTCGTATTTACTAAACTTAAATAGCCTATTCATTTCTCACTGTTCGTTAATAATAATTCGTTGATTATACTATTTTTCATCTATCAAAACCATCGTAATGACTCTTTTATATTATCCTTAGTTTTTAAATGATCGAGAATGCGAAATTTTATCGAAGCTGAAAGTATATTTCAACCTGTCTGTCTATAACTAAGAATGTAGATATAACCTTGAGGTGATTTTTCACAAAAACGGCGCTACACAAGTCGTCCAAATATTATTATTAACTATTGAAAGAAACGCAAAGTTCGGAGATAAAGTGCACTAACTTCGAGTGGTCATTCTACTTTTTTTTTAATTAGCTCCCCACAAGAAGCCTCGAGAAAAAGAATTCCACTCCAGGCCTATTTCATCTTTGGGGATGCTGTGTGGATGATATTTTTAGGAAAGGAAATTCTGGGAAGGAAATAGATATGAGGGGTGGATAGAAATCTGGGGGCACTCTGTCAACAGGAGTGACGGACGTATGAATTCATCTCCCCCACTGCGATGCAATGCGATTTTGCGAGAGAGTCCTGATGGAGAAGTCAAAAAGTCTTCCTCAACCACACTCTCCCGATCCGGCCTTCCACGCAGTTGTTAGGAAGACACAACCGCCACCAAGACCCGGACAAACCGCATCCCATAAACCCGGGCACCCCTTACCAAACTTAACCATTTGGGGCTACCTACGGCAGAGGTGTTATCCAATAAATGTTTCCCCGGGCGGCGGTATCCATACCCGCCTCTCAAATTGAAAAGGATGTAGGTATAACTAGTGATAATTAATGACAGAAACCTTGTCTGTCCGGGGGTGAAGGGCACTTCAAGTTAGTACAAATTAAAAAGATGAGTAATTTTTTCAAAATTCCATAAAAAGTTGAATTGCTTGTATAGAAAAAAAACAATGTAATTTCGAAAAAGTTTATCTATCTTTTTTACTTCTACCAACATGTAGAGTGCATTTTACCCCCGGACAACCATAAAACCAAAATTGTAACTTCTAACCGGTTAACTGTTAATTAACTTTTTTTTTAATTGACAGGTCCCTTACCTGATGTATGATCTTTAATGAATGAATTTCTGTATCTTTAGATATTGTTCTTAATATAAAAAATGTTCATTACTTCCAAGACTAAATCGTAAATTAATGGCTTTCACAGTTTTTTTTTTATTGCAGATTGTCCACTCGAGCCTTTTGTAAAACGATATCCTCGCAATTGAATCCTTATTGAATGGTTTTTCAAATTCTTCCTGTGATTCCAACATAAAATTACAAACGCTCGCAATAACTGTACTCACACGGATCACAAAAAAGGCTGAACTGTTTGCACTTATTTGCAGAAAATGTCCCCTGCATTAATTGCCTTAGCTTTGATTCTTAACTGACTTATTGGACTTCATTAATTTCAAATTCTCTCTCAGTTGTACTCCTTGCAGTTTAAAAGTAATAAACTGCCCCTTAAAAATAAACTTCACGAAAAATTAGACCTAACCTAACGCACGCAAACCCCACCGGGCACATCTTCCAAGATTACAAATATTTAAAAAAAGAAAACACCGATTACTTGTAAACCCTCCACACAGCATCCCCAAAGATGACATAGGCCCTGAGGAAAATTATTTTCCTCAGCGCCTCCTGTGTGGAGCTCATGTAAAAAAAAAAAAAAAAAACATTCGTCCTTGGTCCTGTAGTCGAAATACTTCTTGCACGACAATTTACGAAACAAAAGACCAACTTGTAAAGGTTTATGATGACCCTTAATAACTATCCTTATGATAAAAGAAGATCCCAGATTTTCAATTTGGGAGGCGGGAATGGGTACCGCCGCCCCGGGAACCTTTATTGAATAACCAACACCTATGCCATAGGTCACCCGAAGTGGTTCGCTACGTTTGGTGATTTAGCAGGGGTGCACGGGTTCAAGGGGTGAGGTTTGTCTAGGTCTTGGAGGCGGATGACCAGGACACACTGAACCCCAGATTGCTACCCACCCCTTAAACCCCTTTCCTTCCCAGAAATCTCCTCTCCTTCCTTTTCTTAAAAAAAACCTTCCACACAGCATCCCCAAAGATGACATAGGCCCTGAAGGATTTTTTTTCCTCAGGGCCTCTTGTGTGGAGCTCGTGTAAAAAAAGAAGATCGAATTACTAACCCTCAGTCTTTTGACGTGTGATGACTTCACCGTCTTGAAAATTTAATTGCTCCGGCAAAAGGTGAATTCTGAACATCCTATCGGTTAATCGCTAATGTATTGGAAATTACATAAACACCGCTGGAATCCTCGCGTGTTTGTTGTTTTATCACCGAATTATATGTGTTTTTCTTACCGAACTTCATTATAAATAATTAGTTGTTGCATTCCCCGATGGTGTTATCACCGATTTATTTCATCTAGCGCGCTCATCTCCTCCTCGACTTTGTTAATTATTTTCTAGCCATTCGCATTATTTATCAACAATATTTCCTATCGTTTTTATAATTGAGTGTCTAAGTAACTGGCATGTTTTAAATGCGTCGGAATCCATAGGTCATCGAGATATTTCTGTAGTGTTATCGACTGACATCTCAAAAGCATCCAAATAAGACGAATAAATCAAAATTCTTTGTTTAAACAGTGAAAGTGGATGGCTTGGTCATTTAGTATCAGTGGAGCCAGAGAGCCAGAGAGCCAGAGAGGTCGCGGGTTCTGAATCCGATATTGGCAAACTTAAATTTGTACGAATTTTAACCTCTTTCCGGAGTGGTAGGTACACTCCTGTGGTAGGTATAATCCTGGAAAGAGACCACCAATAAAAATCGATATGTTCCTTGAAATGACTATCTATGATCTATGTTGGTACTTTTCAACCTTCTTATCTTCTTTCTCTACCTACTTCGTTCAGCTCCACAAGATTCCACAGTTTTTTTTTTTTTGAAATTTTTTTGTATCTATTAATTTCACACAGGAGGACCTGGGGAAAATAATTCCCCTCGTGGTTTATCGTCAACTTTGGGGATACTGGGTGGATGGTCTCAGAAGGGAAAGTTCTGGGAAGGAAAAGGATATGAGGGGTGGGTTGGAATCTGGGAGTCAGTGTCTCCAGGAGTAACAGATGTATGAATCCACCCCTCCCACAGGAAGGCGATGTTCCGAGAAAGTCCTGCTGGAAAGGTCAAAAGATCTCCCTCTACCAGTTTCTCCTGATCCGGCCTCCTACCCACCTAGGGGGCGGAAGGATCCACCGCCAAGATAATACTCACCCGGGGTGACCTACGGCAGAGGTGTCGGTTATCCAATAAGTGGGGCGGCGGCACCCATAGCCGCCTCCCAAATTGGTGATGGCATAGTTCCTTGGCTCTGAGCAAGTAATCTACTGTCGCAGTCAGTATGATCTAATCACGCAAAAAGTTGGCATCACACAGTATAAGACCATAAAAAAGAGTAGTAAATTCAACTGCATTATTACTAAACAAAAAAGTTTGCTTGTTTTGTTTAGAGTCATACAGATGGTATCACGAAAACAAGTGAATTAGGATCTGTTTTTGCCTAAGTTTGGAGCCACCAACATTGGCCGTACTAGCACTAGTATAGTCGCCGTGAGCATCTCATTAGGTACGACCTTGCATGGCAATAAAATCTCGGTGACTAAATACAGCAGCAGGAATGCTGTGGATCTGACGCCGGTCCTAATTTGAATATGCTAATCATCTCGCGACGATATCTCTGGCCATTTTACCATCTCGTCTCGACGTCCTGGAGAGACTCGTTTACACGAATGCTTTGCTTTGGTGTTAATTATTAACCAGCTGGTGGGGTTCTGTTATTATTTTAGTCATCTTCGTTTACATTTGATTCAGTTTGTTAAGCAAGATCGTATTAGCCTCGGTCTTTTTATCTTCTGCCATTTTCCTGTTTATTTTAATAATCTAATTCTTCACATACAAGATTGAATATCCGAGTACGTAAGCACTTATATAAAAAATGTTTTTCCTGCTTTCTTCGCTATTTAGAAATGTGAACTTGTGTATAGGTTGTTTAAACCCTAAATTGGTCAATTATATCGTACATGCCATATTAACGTTTAAGCCTTTACATTTTGTGATAATTTTGGAGAGGGACATGGGTACCGCTGCCCCGGAAACTATTTATTGAATAACCAACACCTCTGCCGTAGGTCGCCCTAAGTGGTCCGCTGAGTTTGGTGGCTTAGCAGGGGTGCTCGGGTTCATGGGGTGAAGTTTGTCCGGTTGTTGGTGACGGATGCGTATACCAACTACGTGGCAGGCCGGATTGGGGGAGAGTGGAGGGAGATCTTTTGACCTCTGCAGAATGACTTTCAGAACATCGCCTCGTACCATAGGGGGAGGGATGGATTCATACGTCCGTCACTCAGATTCCAGTCATTCTCAGTCTCGTCGTCCAGATTCCTACCGACCCCAAATACCTTTTTTCTTCCCAGAACTTCCTCTCCTTCCATGATGAATGACAGCCCCGGGGGGTAATTATTTTTCTCAGGGTAAAAAAAAATTATCCCCGTTAAATGACCAAATACAAATATTTATTAAATATATAGATAATACTCGTAGTTAATAGATTCATCACGCTGTCATATTTTGAAAACCATACTTTATATTTGACCAGCTGGTTCCCGACATGCGTTGCTATTCCATTTAATAACTAAATTGTTTCTCCCTCCATGTCTTTCCCATTCGTCCCGTTCCCCTTCCGCCTCCCCTTCCTCTCCCGCATTCCCTTCCCCTCACGCGTTCCCACTCCGCCATCCCTCTCCCTATTCCTCTCTCACACTTCCCCCGCCCCGCAAACCTTCCTCTCAAGTTCCCTCCCCCCACCCGAGTTCCCGTCCCCCCTCCCCCTCCCGTATTCCATACATTTAGTGTCAGTACATTCAGTTTTCAAACATCTCGCGTACCACCTATTGCATTTTTTTATACAAATTTCATTGTGCCAGAGCTCACCGCTTCTTTTATACAAACCTTGTCCTGGCAATGACAAACACCAAAAAAAGAATTATCCAATTTGGTGCAGTCGTTCGGAAGTTTTGCGCGTACATACTTTTCGGCAATTTTTTTTTTTTTTAATTTTTTTTTAATTAAAATAATAGATAATACATAATATAATCAACAAACAAGTCCTGCTAAGCCAATTGAATCGGCTTGTCAACAAGTGCTTATATTTTAGTTACATTTTTAAAATTTAAAATTTACATCTTATATCTACAGATTCAACATTTTTTCATACATATCAAAATCAATATAAATCTTTTTTTCCGATAGCCAATTTTTCACCATATATTTAACCTTATTCATAGAATTAAATTGCTTTATAGTGTCAGGTAATAAATTAAATATCTTCGGTATGATGTATTCAAACGTTCTCTGTCCGTACTTATTGTTAAATTTCGGAACTATTAACCCGTCGTTACGCGTGAATTGTATTTATGTTCTAATTTCTCTTTATGCTGCGGGGTAAATATATGCTGAATTATAATTTTGTGCCAAAGTATTGCCTTAATAGGTAAAATTTTGGCACTCTGAAACAGCAACGGTTTATTTTGTCTCTGTTTGAAAATATTAGGGACGACCAATAATTTTACAATTGCGTTTTGTACAACTTGCACTTGTTTCAGATTGGTTATAGTAGTATTTTTATCATTTTTATTATTTAAATTTAATTAAATTAATTAATTAATTTAATATATATATATAGATTTTTCATTTAGTACAGTAGCAAAAGTTAGCCACCGCGCATATTGTCAATTCTGGCGGAGGTCACTGGAGGATAGCCGAGCCGGGACCGACGACCTGGTCTCAGCAGGAAGCGGGCCGGCCTTGCAAGGTTACACGGGGACATCCTCTCCGGCTTCTCCGAAACATATTGTAATAATTACACACTCACATTTCTCGATAGGAGGAAGACTCGGAACACGAAATAACTGAACGTAACTGGTTGCATTCGCAATAGGGCTCATCGGAATGGACGCTGAAGTTATTTTTATATTACGATTTTATTATGATTGTGGTTTGAACTTGGGTTTTGTCCATACGGATAGTTTTAGTAAATCCCCTTTCCCTTTTTTGTTTGGTGTCTTCAACTTTTTATTTTTTATTTATTTAGTACCCACGGAGTCAGTGGAACTTTGCCACCACAATCTTTGTATTATGCCAAGAGTTGAAAAATGCGTTGTTATTCAGAACTTGTCAATTGTATTGATTGATTATGATTGTCTTTCACTCTGAAACGAGGTGCAAATATAATATACACCTCTAGGTTCATTGTCGATATAATGAATATACAGGGTGTCCGGGGGTAAAGTGCATTAACTTCGGAAGGTAATTCTACATGATGGTAGGAGTAAAAAAGATTAACAACTTTTTCCGAAATACCAACTTTTTTTCCCATGCAAAAAGACGTACCTACTAAAAATCCTTCGTGTGAGGTACGATCTTACTTGCTGTGAGCCTGCCGTGCGCCCGACTCGATTGTGATTGGCCCGTATCGTAACAGCGGAAAATAATAAACGCCACGCCGGACTAATTTTTTCTTTTTACCTCAAAACTACCCCTAAAAGTTAGAATTTCGAAAAAAGTTATTTATCTTTTTTACTTGTACTATCATGTAGAATCACCTCCCGAAGTTAATGCACTTTACCCCCGGACACCCTGTATAAGAATAGCAAGTTAATGGATAGAGAAGTCGGCGACGCCCCCAGGAAGCCATGTCATTGTGAGGTGAATCGAATATTTTTCTACTGCTTCAAAAACAGAACAGGATGATACAGAAATGATCATGGGACGATGCATAATGCATATCAAAACAGATTTGTGGCGTTCCATTGCGTTGCAGTCATTTGTTCATTTGCAGTTGTTTACCCCCGCCGAGTAATGGAATAATGCAAATAATAATAGCCAATTTATAAAACGCAAAGTAGATCAAATTTAACCGGAATTTCCAATGTATTATCGGATTGTATTCATACCCTAGCATCTGTACGGTTGAAATTTCAGAACCCGACTTGAGTTACATCTCTGACGCCGCTCCGTATGAAAACCATTTGTGTTCGTGAAGTTTGTGACTAAGCTACTGTCGTGATATGTGATGAACAGTCAGAGAGCGTATTCTACATTTAATTCGAGATAAATTCGCTGTTTATGAACGTATTTCAAATTAAAATGCTGTTTTTGAAAGCAGATGAAAGACTTTCAGATTTTAGTATTACAAATCGACAAGTGGGTGAACTGGATGAAGCCCTATAAACGGTCACCAAAACTTGAACTGAGCGAAAACCCGCGGAGCTAAATTTTTGTAATTCTGTGGAGCTTTGAAACTAAAGAATGTCCTTGATCCTTAGTGTACCGCGTAGCTTTTCCAAAGTTATTAAAAATGGTGATTGATGTTTTTTCTCTTGTTTGCCAGCCTGATTTGTTAAGACAATATCATAGTGTCCAAGAAAACGTTACTTGGGGTAAAGACGAAAACGTCCGCCTCTCACCGATACCGATAAAGACGGTCGCAACCCGTCGACCTTTCCACCACGGCCACTATGACCGGCTGAGACCGGCTAACGAAGCGCCGCATCGTGGAATTCCTCGCGCTGCCCAAAACACGCCAATAAATCGCTACATCCACCGCTTCATTGGCGACATAACGCCACGGAATCCGATATCGCCGAACCGGTGTGAAAATTCCATGAATACCTCAATGTGGAACCTCGTTTTTTTACAATGCGTGTTTCTGAAGATTTTATAATACGTGAATCATTTGTAGAACCTTTGTACATTTTGTTTTGTGTAAAAGTTTATTCTAATTATCCGCTTGATAAAGGTGTTTAATTTGATTCCGTGTAACCTTTGCCTTTTTTATGGAGGAGGAAACACAGATACAGACGATAATTAACAAGAATGCATAAAACAATAACTGGAGAATTCGCCTGCACCCCAACAGTTTCTCTAATGTCTTGTACAGCAGTTAAATAAACTTTAATTAATTGAAGAAAATATTAGCGAAACTCGACCGACAATCTGAAAATAAAATCAGAAAACGATACGGTCACGTCTGCGACTCGAACCCTGGACCTTCGCCTTGCCGGGGTGCAACTCTACCAACTGAGCTAATGTGACCCTATCCGATTCGGCCATATTTAACTGTATAATACTTCGACTAAGAACTAACAACATTATCTTCATTTTCTTAACGCATTTTTTTTATGGCTGTTATCTTTATGTATGAGTGCAAGATTCAAACCCGAACTAAATGCTCTCTAGATAGCGTCTTGGATAAATTTTTATTTTTAATGTGCGACATCTCTTGACTTTTTTGCATGCACTCGTGAATATATATTTTTGAAGTTCCTGTGTTCGAGTCCCAGATCTGACCGTATATCTTTGTGTTTTAAAAATTTCAATTAGATTTCGTTAATGTTTTCTCAATTTTAGGTTTAACTCAATAAGTTAAAAATAAAAAATAAAACATTACAAAGACTTGGAATTTCTAAAAAAGTTACTTATTTTTTTACTTCTACCATCGTGTAGAATCACCTCCCGAAGTTTGTGAATTCAATATCTTTAAAAAAATGAAAACGAAGTGTGTCTAAATTGTTGTTCTATTATAGGAAAACAGCCTTCAATTTTCTACCAAAAAGTACTGCGCTTGTTGAAATGTATCGATCAAAAGCTACTTTCAGATTTTGATTGAACAATTCGCACATTCTTCTGATTGGATCCCTGACACCAGCATTTGTACGCGTCCGGCTAATGTGGAATAAGTCGTTATGATCTTCCTTTATTATCTTGTTACCGTAGAAAATGAATGCAACCAATTAAATGCATCCATCAACGAGTTTGTTGCACTCGCTGCCCGCTGCACTGATGCTATGATATAATCCGTCTGCTCTCTTGGATAGAGTCTCTGGGCTATTTGTATGCTCGGTTGGCAATAGTAATGCAATGACCATCAACTTGAACATTCTATACCCGTTTTGTGCAAACCGCTTTCGTCTTCACTTTCTACTGTAGACGAGTTATGCTACTTTTTGTGTAGCGTCTGATTTGTTTCCTTTATTGCCGATTTAAACGCATATTTTTATGATTTTCTGAAAAATAACCTTTAGCTGTACAAATACATCTTTTCTAATGCTCTTTCCCGCTTAGACTAAAAAAATAATTACTTGCAACCAAAATTAGGCATACAAGTAAATAATTAGTAAATTATTTAGTTTTGAGTAACAATTATATATTTGGGTATATTTTTTTACATTTGGTTAACCTAGACACCACACACATCCTGAGAAAATTATTTATTATAATTTTTTTTTTACGTGAATACCGCACAAGAGTCCCAACTGCTCCCGTCTGGAGCCAGTGAGACTATGGCATCCCCAATAAGGTATGTTGTGAGGCTGAAAGTAGTGGGGAAAGGAAGGAGATAGGGAAGAGGAAGGTGTGGAAGTACGTGGCTATTCAGATCTGGTCACCAAACACGGCTAAAGCCATTTCAAGCAACGTTTAAATTCTGAATAGTGGTCTTAGGTACACTAGGGCGATACTGAGAGTATCTTCCACTCTGGAACGTGCCGCAAATATACTACATATCTATTATTTTAAATGAATAATTTGTGAAATAACACAAATTAATCAAATAAAATTTATTTGCTACGCCGGTATTCGATCCCGCGACTTTCGAATTGCTAGTCAAGATTACTTACCGCTGGATTACGCCGGCTGTCGTATAATTATTTTTTCTTTAGAAACCTCCACTACCTGTACACAAAATCAAAGGTTTTTTTTACTATATTTACGTGCGTACTCCTGTATTATCTACTAATCTTTACATAGTATAACATAAAGTCGCTCCCGCTGTCTGTGCGCTTGGATCTTTTAAACTACCCAACGGATTTTCATTCGGTTTTCACCAATAGATAGAGTTATTCACGAGGAAGGTCTATAGATATATAATTTGTCAAGGTTTTGTGTAAATTGGTTGTAATATATAAAAATGGGAGCGGGCAGCGGGCTGGCAAACGGGCGGTGTCGATTTGATTTAACAGAATGGCCTTAGTTTTAAAGGTTGGGTAATGGCGTGGTGTTGTGTTTCGTTAGCCACAGCAACGTGTGGCCGGATCTGCTGGTAATAAAATAAAATCTGAAGCATTCCAAACGTCTTCTCTACCTTTGTAGAAGTCAAAAATTAGTAAAAAATACACAAAGATTTAGTTTATAATCCAATTTTTATTAGAATTTTTTTTATTTTAAAGGGTTTCATTTCGATGGTTTCGAAAACGCACCTTTCACACGTCTTAGGTGGCAATAATATTACCTTCCCAAAATCTTGTAAAAAAGTTATAACAGCTCTGGAAATCCTTGAATTTTTGGATATTAGTTTCGGACATTACTTAATTTATTAAAAATAATTTAATTTCATGCTTCGTCTAGATTTGAAGAATTGTGGTGCATCCCCTGAACGACATGTTTTTAATTTTCAATTTTAATTATTCAAATACTCATATAGATGTTTTCTTTTGTTGCAGGTATGATTCTACTTTTTATTTCACCCTCAAAAGATTGCAGGTAAGAACATCTTGATAGTATAAAAAGTCCATTAATGCGTCGTAATTATTTTTTGTTATGAAATACCTATGTTTAAATCTCCAGATTACTTATCTGAAGAAGCATATATATTCGTAAGGAAAATATTTAATCAACTTTGTTTTATAATTTTCACACTTCATGTATAAAGAACATCTCAATATGACATGACATGGCCAAATCAATAAAAAGTGTGTTTATAAATATTATGTATTTATTTTGATCGCCACAAATATAAAAAAATAACGCAGTTAAAACGTGTCTGTTCCGGTATGGACTTGATTTCACTACGAAATAATTTAAATAAAAATACGAAACATGTTGTTTAGTTTACGCATTAAATAACAGATTTGTGTGTGAAGATAATATTGCTGGGACTGTATTAATTATTCTAACAGGTGATGGTTAAGAATAGGAAGGTATACTAAGGTGGACTGAGGAATGTTTGTGGATGACCTTCCCCGTGACCTGTGGGAAGTTGGTTGGCGCCACTGTACAGTGTTATTGACTCATTGCCTCTTTTTGTTGTTGACAAGTTGCCGACTATCGGTTTTGTTTTCTCAAAATTGACAATAATCTTATTTTAATAAAGGCCATTTATTTATGGTGTCGCTTTTAAGAATCGCCGAGTGGGAATTATTAAGTTTTATCGTTATTAGAATTATTGTGATTCAAAAGAATTTCCATTTTTATGAAAAAAACTTTTAAAGAAGCAACCCACGTTAAATTATAAGGTTTATAGTCTAGAGCCGTGGTCGTCAAACTGCGGCCCGCGGGCCGCATGCGGCCCGCGACGGATATTTGTGCGGCCCGCACAAATATCTGGCGTTTACTTTTAAATTCTTTTTTCAAGTACAATTATAGTATCCGTTTTTTGCGGCCCGCACAAATATCTACTGTTTTCTTTTTAAATATATTTTTTTTCATGTACGAGTACAATTATACTATACGTTTTTTGCGGCCCGCACAAATATATGCTTTTTTTCATGTACAATTATAGTATCCGGTTTTTTGTGGCCCGCGCAAATATCTGCCGTTTTCTTTTTTACCATATTTTTTTTCATGTACGAGTACAATAATTATACTATATCGGTTTTTTGCGGCCCGCACAAATATCTACCGTTTTCTTTTTAAATATATTTTTTTCATGTACATTCATACTATCCGGTTTTTTGTGGCCCGAACAAATATCTGCCGTTTTCTTTTTACATATATTTTTTTCATGTACAAAATTGTACTATCCGTTTTTTTGCGGCCCGCACAAATATCCGCCGTTGTCTTTTAAATATTTTTATTTCATGTGCGAGTACAAATATCATACTATATCCGTTTTTTACGGCCCGCACAAATATCTGCCGTTTTCTTTTTAAATATATTTTTTTCATGTACAATAATTATACTATCCGGTTTTTTGCGCCCCGCAATATCTGCCGTTATCTTTCTAAATATATTTTGTTCATATACAATTAAATATATTATCCGTTTTTTTTACAATTAATTATATTGTCGTTTGAGACTTTCAGGTGGGCAGTAGAAGACCCAGAAAAAATTAGAGGGCGTAGATATGGCACAGTGAGGGTGTAGATAGGTAAAACAAAATATGGTAAAAAAAGAAGAAAAAAACACGCTTATCACGTACTAATAAAGCAAAATAAACTTTAATATTGTTTAATTTTTGTTATTGTATGTATTGTTATCATTTTTATCACGTGTGCGAAAATTCACACATTTTTTTTGTATAATATTATGATTTTGCGTGAATTATTATTAAGAATTGACACTATATCATGAACACAAGAAGGAAGGAAGTAGCAATCCGGTACTTAAATACAAAATAATTGCTTTTTTAACTTGCTAAACAAAAAGGTACAACACCCCCCCCCCCCCCGAAGTGTGCGGCCCGCGGTGATACCTTACATTGTCCTATGTGGCCCTTGACCAGAAAAGTGTGACGACCGCTGGTCTAGAGTCTAGACAATTCACCTTCGTGCTATATATTAGGAGTAGGCAGATTGGATATTACGCCTCAGCGTTCTTTGATTTCTTTGGAGATACGCATTTTATGTTTGGTGTAACTCTAGGTGACCAGCCCAGGCACGGGGGCTCCATTGAAGCCAGAGTTAAGTTAGATGCTGGGCGTTCGTGGTGACCCGACAATTTTTTTTTTTTTACAGTAACTCCACACATTTTTGAAGATGCTGTGTGGAGGGTCTTTTTGAGGAAAGGAAGTAGTGAACATGGGTCTTGAAGAGACCCATCTTGTAGGAGGGAGGAAACACAGAGGCCGGCAAATCGTTCCACAGCCGAGCCGTTGAACTCTAGAACGAGTCATAGAAACGACCCCTTCTCATGGGACTAATGTCAACCGTGTACAAATGTTGAGCGCGTGTTTGACGTGTTTCCCGACTATGCACCGGTGCCGAGGGGATCAATGATGCTAGGTCCTCAGAGCATCTTCCATTGTAATACCGGTAAAACAAGGACAGCATTCCCACCTGACGCCTATGCTCTAAAGATTCAGTCCGTCTGTTAAGATGGGAGAATCTATCAAACGGACCGCCCGTTTCTGCACATAGTCAAGGATTTTTTTTAGGTATTTTGGAGCTCCAGACCAGGGGTGGCTTGGCCCCCCGAAATCATATTTCCCATAAAATAATATTTTTTGTGCGTTATTTACCAATTTCAAAGGTAAAAGCGACTTCTTAAATACTCTTAATAATAAGTTCATAAGTTGGCATTAATATCAAACGATTTATGCACAATGTAGTTTTTTTTGCACTTTTGCCTTGCACACGGGAGGCCTGTAGAAAATATTTTCATTCAGGGCCTTCGTTATCTTAGAGGATGCTATGTGGAAGGTCTTTTTTAAGTAAGGAAAGTATAGGAAGTTCTGGGAAGGAAAAAGGTATGAGGGGTGGATAGGAATCTAGGGGTCAGTGTGTCCATGAGTGACGGACGTATAAATCCATCGCTCCAAGGTATGAGCTGCAAGGCAATGTGTCGGCTGGATCGGTCAAAAGTCCTCCCTCAACCAGCCTATCTCGATCCGGCCCCCCTCGCATCAGGTGGCCAGACGCATCCGCCGCCAATTCCTGTACAAACTCACCACATTAACCCGGGCACCTTTTCTAAGTCACCAAACGTAGCGAACCACTTGGAATGACCTATGGCAGAGGTATTGGTTATCCATTAAATGGTTCCCGGATCGACAGGACCCATAAGTAAATAAAGACAAGCAGATTTTATCTTGATGCATTTGAATGAAAATATGTTTAATCCTTTTTATTCGGCGGTACATCCTCTGTGCACATCCCTTCGGAGTCACTTAGTTATATTTCGTGCAATTAGGTATACGTATTTTCTCTAAACCGACTGCCTATTTATTCTATGTAAGTATGCCAGTATGAGTCTATTATACTAGTATCCTAGTATGTAAGTATGCCAGTATGAGTCTATTATACTAGTATCCTAGTATGTAAGTATGCCAGTATGAGTCTATTATACTAGTATCCTAGTATGTAAGTATGCCAGTATGAGTCTATTATACTAGTATCCTAGTATGTAAGTATGCCAGTATGAATCTATTATACTAGTATCCTAGTATGTAAGTATGACCAGATGTCGGCGGATCAACTTTTTATTTTTATTTTTTTATTTTGTAACTATATATATATAATGTTTTTTACATTTTTATATGAAACATGTTAGTTAGATGTATATATAAAATAGAAAATATATTCGTAGTTCTCCTAAATATGAGATCCTGTGCTGAGGGGGACTATGCTTTCGATAAGTTTTTCAGCGACTTCTATGGTTCAACTTCATTGTTTGGATAAGGTTTTCCAGAAATTTCTATGACGATGTTTTAAGTATACTAGTAAGTTCATTTTCCGATAGTTCCTTCAGCCAACATTTAATGTCCTTAATGTGACTATTTTTTGTTTTAATTTGTTTGATACTAAGTGGGAGTTTGTTATATAACTTTACTGCTAAAAATTCAGAACTTCTTTGACCAAATGAAGAGTTACACTTTGGTATATTAAGTATGTCTGTTTGTTTGGCTCTGGTTTGATGAGCATGTGAGGTGTCTGCCTCTGAATCATTTTTGTGGTGATGTACTAGAATGTTTTTGGCATAGATTTACTGTATCAAACTGTTTTTTAAACTTTCTGTTGTTGACGTCCTTATGGGGACCTTTAGTATGGTCTTTATGATGCAATTCTGAGTTATCTTAAGTTGTTTTAAGTGATTAGATGCTGCTGAGCCTCATCCTATTACTCCATATTCCAATCGAGAGTGGCATAAAGCATAATATACTCTCTTTAGATCCCTTATCGACAAGATGTTTCTTAATTTTTTGAACTGTCATGGAACCAGCGATCGTTACCCTGTGTGAATATATATTTTGTATGCCATAACATTTTTCATTTGAGTTCCTTATTCTCCATAGTCAGACATATTTATTTTGAATTATTTCGCAATTGCCTGATCTAAAGTCATCGGCATAATCCCAAACGAAGCCAAACACGATTTCCTATTTTACACCGTCTTCTGAGAAACTATTCAAATTACCTAAGATGTCGTCATGACATAATCATTTCTACAATTTATTATTTATTAATACCTCATTATAACGATAATTCATAATTATACTTTTTGTATCATGTCTCTTTGAATAACAATAATAATTGTTATTAATACATTAGGTACTTATAAAATTCCTAGTACCAGCCTTGTTATTTCGTATTAACGTCTCATTAGTTGTTTCTTGTTTCGCTGAAGTTATTTTTAAAAATGTTGGTGCAAAATATATGTTTGAAAAATTTGAAGGAAGCAGATGACTAAATAATTTTAGTAACATGAATTTTAGTTAATTGGAATCATGTTTATAGATATGTTCATACTGTACAATTGTTTTGTACTTTTTAGTTTAATAAAATGATTTAAAAGTACTTGTATCGTAAATAAATAAATAAATCTGCCGGTGTTCAAATGCCACTGCACCAATCATACTTTTACTCTGGTTAAGGAAACCATCCTTCGTCCTCGTCATTTTTAATGTTTCAATTTTTAATATAATAGTGTTAGAGCCATTGAAAGTTTGCGAAAAATCACCTTAAGATTGCTGTACAATTTATTATGAATTCTTTGGCTCCGTTTTAATTTTATTATTTACAAATAGATACAGAAACAAACTTACCTGGCAGGTCGCTTCCGATAAACACACTTTAATTAGAAAGTTTATGCTTGGAGAAGATACGGCTTTGCACGCGGAGGACATTATATTTAAAACGTTGGATATGGCGTGATTTTACATTTGCTACCCCAATCACTATTAGTATTTCATTTATGAAAAGTAGAGTTGATATTTATTTTGAAATACTGAAGAATTTAGGGCTGTAGAATTTTCCAGGCTTTATGTCCTGACACCGTTATCTAACCGTTTATCCCGTATTTTAAGATTCATAAAAATGGTAAATCTAAATTAAAGTTCGAAAATGCATTTTTTATTATGTAAACAAATGATAATTGATATCTCCGTTATTTGTTTTTGGGGTGTTATGCCGTGTTGTGCTACCTCCTTCTTTAGCCAACGTTTCGGACAGCGTTGCAGTGTCCATCATCAGCTGTCCGAAACGTTGGCTAAAAAAGGAGGTAGCGCAACACGGCATAACACCCCCAAAACAAATGACGAAAATACTTTTGGCCGTGAAAATCTTAAAACATGTCCGATAATAAATGTTAGAAAAAAATAGTTCTGTAATTTCGGTTCGCGAAATGTCAATAACAAATAATTGAGAAGAGGTGCGAGACATGCTTGTTAAAAAGAGAAAATACTAAGTTATCTTTGTGATTAATCGAAGTACACAACGCGCGGGAACTTTTGAAATAATTCCAATAAATGTTTTAAAATATCTCTTCAAATTGGCCACATTTTGGCCAGCGAACGCTCGAAGGCCAAGATGCAGATGATTGCGATGAAACTTTAGGGATTTTCACATGCCCCCGATGGTTTCTGTATACAATAAGTGAGTTCTGGCATCATGAAATTATGCATTGCTAAACCGTTCATCCGATTGAGATGAAACTTTGGTGAGTTGTTGTGAGCACGTCAACTAAGGTTTATATATATTTATACTGGTGAGCTCTGGCATTATGAAATTTGTATAAAAAAATTACAATAGGTGGCACGCGAGCTGTTTGACAACTGAATGTACAGGGACTGAATGCGTGGAATGCGGGAGGGGGGGTTCGTGGGACGGGGGAAGCGGGAAAGGGGAGTGGGAAGAGGGAAAGCGGAGAAGGCAGAGTGGGAACGCGTGAAGGGAAGGGGATGCGGAAGAGGAGGCGGAAGAAGAATGGGACGAAGGGAAAGGACACGCAGGGAGAAACAATATCTTTATTAAGTGGCATGCCAAGAACTACAAATCCAGAAGCTAGAATATTTTGATTTTTATAATATATATATAGATTTCCCCCTAAAACCATGCGAGCGAAGCCGCGGGTAAAACCTAGTCAGTAATAAAGAAGATAGAAATAGTAGTTTCTCGGGCGGAACCCTTGTTCGCTAGCAATTAATTGAAGTAGGTGTACGTGATTAATTTTAAATCTCGCCCGTCTCTCCGTTAGGCCGATGGGTGTTTATTTTGAAGACCGTGTTCATTACGTTTTGTATAGATCTTTGCAAAGTAGTTTTAATAAATGTTTAACATCCATGACGCTTGTCTTAATATTTGTATTGGATATGTCGATATTTTGCGCACCAAATGCATTATTTCCACAAACCGAAATGATTGTTTGTTCACGGAGGATTTGTGCACACTTGGTGGCGTTTCCGCGAAATATTTTTCTGTACGCCTAATGTTTATATTTGTACAATTGGCACGAATCTACTCGCACCTCGTACTACAAGTTTTGCGGAATTTTTTCGGTGTTTACACTGCCGAATTTGATTGATTTATAGATAGATTGTTGACAGTGACGTAGGGTGGTATCACGATATCATCATCCATTATTCAGCCGGCGTTTGATGATTTAATTCTTCTAGATAGAATTACGTTTTTTTTGTTGTGGAAAATCTGGCTGTTGATACGGTCAGTGATATTACTGATATCTCGTTTGATGTTCAATATAATTTATTTGAAAAGTTTCGCGTTTGGGATATTTTATTTGAGTTTTGTGTTCGATGAATAATATAAAAAAAATAAATACCCTGTAAAATTATTATACTTGCCATTGAATTTCGGACCGACCCACGTAAAGGAGGGGAAAAAGGAAACCACAAAGGTTTACAGGGAAAACGTTCAGTATGGTGTACACGTGCTATACGTTAATCTGATTAGATATTATTTATTTATTTATAAAAAGCTTAATTTAAACATTTACACACAGAGTAACTAACTAACTAACTAACTAACCATCACGCCGTTTCCCCGCAGGGGTAGGCAGAGAGGACGGACCGCCAAACAACTCGGTCTTGGCACACACTCTTTGCCTCTTACACACAGAGTAACTATACTAAATCAAGGTACTAGGCGGCTGCCTGTTTCATGGTGACCAATGGAGTATAGTTACTTTGTATGAAGTCTAGTGTAAGCATATAGTACCCACTAGTAATATAAATGCCGAAAATCGTAAAAATTGTAATAGAAAGGAGAAAATACATTTTCAGATTTTCACGGCCAAAAATATTTTCGTTATTTGTTTTTAGGGTGTTATGCCGTGTTGCGCTACCTCCTTCTTTAGCCAACGTTTCAGAGACAGCGTTGCAGTGTCCATCATCAGGGCATATCCGGCAGATCCATCTACCGGATCTGCCCTGATGATGGATACTGCAATGCTGTCCGAAACGTTGGCCAAAGGAGGTAGCGCAACACGGCATAACACCCCAAAAACAAATAACGAAAAAAAAAGAGAAAATACATGCTTACAATTCGAATGTATATGTACATAACATATGCGAGCATGCATAATATGATGATATTGATTTATGATTTCGTTTGCTTCCATATCTTTTTGTTTTCTGTATATTTTAATTATTTTTAAGTGATTACCCTCACAAGAGTCCCTATCTGCTTCCAACTGTTTGGAGCCTGATAGACTATGAAATTCCCAATTGAGATACGTTGTGAGGCTGAGGTAAGGTAATGGGCAAGGGAAGGAGATGGGGAAGAGTGGGATTATAAAGTACCTAGTTACCAAACACGCCTTAAGTCTTTACGAGCAAGGTTTCGGTTCTGAATAGGGGTTTGTGACCGGGGTGATACTGAGAGTATGTGCTACTCTGGTGTTCGTAATGTAACCAACTAAAGTGTTATTTTTTAGCTTTGTAAAGCGCTATTATGAAATTTCATGAAAACGACGCAACGTACGAGTATTATATAAACTGAGTATGTCGGCAGTCTGGTCGTTGTCAGCTTGTTTATCTGCATATTATTAAATATTCCAAATGCGTTCCCGGTAAAATAGTCGTGAATTTGACACGCCACCTTTTTGTCCGATTCTTTTCTCTGACAGTTTCGTCGAAATGGATCGTACAATAGATTCTTATTTATTTCCGAAAAGGCGTCTGAAAGTGATTTGTCGCTTTGTTTTCAGTTTGGTTTAATACTCGTCATTAGTTCGTCTGCATTATGCGAAATCTGTTTAACAAAACAACTGAACAGCTTCGGGGAATTAAACTTAGTCCCAACTGCTCCCAACCGCCTTGAGGAAGAGAAACATGGCGTCCCCAAGTGGGGTATGTCGAGAAGCTGAAGGTAGTGGGGAGGGAAACGAGATGGGGATGATGAAGGTGGAGAATTACCTGGCTATTCAGATCTGGTCAACAAACACAGCTAAACCCATTTCAAGCAACGTTTTAATTCTGAATCAGGGCCATTACTGAGAGTATCTTCCACTCTAGAACGTGCCGCATTTACCTTATATTATTTTAAATAATTAAATTCTGAAACAAGACAATTCAATCAAATAAAATTTACTTGAGCACGCCGACATTTTAAACGCGACCTTCGGATTGCTAGTCAAGAGCTTCATCACTCGACCGTTATGAAATTTGTATAAGAGGGTGGGGGTTTCGTGGGACGGGTGAAAGCGGAAGGGGTGCGGGGAAGGTGGAGGGGGAAACGCGGGAAGGGGAGGTGGAAGGGGAACGGCTACGAATGGGAAAGGACAAGAATGGAGAAACAATTTCTTGCAACTTATGCCGGGAACTCACTAGTTATATTATAAAATCAACAATAAAATTAATTTTGAATTCTTGACCAAATCAGGAATACGATGATAAATCCTAGATTTTTTTCTCAATCCAAAACCAGTTGTGTTTTATTTAGCTGCGTTTCTGTGAACAAACATTAGGTATTTCTATTTTCACGGATTACCTGACTCACGCCGAAGGAATTTTATTTTCAAGTCATTATTATCATCTTGATAACAACTAATGAAAATAACGCCAATCATTTATTATTGTCTGCCAGTCGCCAAACGTCTCAATCCCGGAGCTAAGTCATTTTATTTTCTCGGAAATAATTACTTATTTATTACGCAAATGGAATGAACTGTCCGATTTACTTATATGGTGTACTTTACCTGTATTTTACTTTATTATGTCCGAGTTTACATGTAAAAGTCACAATTATCGTTGACCCACTAAAACACTTTACATTAATATTGGTGCATATTTTTGCACTTCCGACAACGATTTCCTTAGGAAATGCCACTGAGAAATAGCATTTGTATGATTTTAGGTTTTTACGGTCAAAAGCATTTTCGTGATTTATTTTTGGTGTATTATGCTGTGTTACGCTACCTTCTTCTTTAGCCATACCGCATATGGGCCGCGCATACGTTCCGGTTAAGTATTTATTTTGTCAGGCGTAGTTATGTTTTCGAAATAATATTAATTTGTAATTTATTGTGGCGTTAATTCAAATCTGCCTAAAACTAGAATAATCCGTCGAATTGATGTTATTATGTTTTTGATCCGAACATAAAACTGTGCATAAAATTATCGTGATATTGCTGAAGTGTCGCGAAAACCAGAAAATCGATTGACCTGAAAATAGTGTAAACAAGACACTTAAAGAATTGTTGACATTTCGAGTCTACTCCGGCCATAGAATAAAAAACAACACTAGAAATGCGATGTGGCCTTGATTCGTGGTCCAAAAGTCTGACCATTTTTTGCTTAAATTTCAAATACCGAGATTTGTTGATTACGATATTAAGTCTACATGATATTTAGTAATAATTGGATAATTGTTTTTTCAATCTTCGCAAATTCTTTAATTGTATAATTGTTTGTATAGCGCCGTTTTTTGAAAAAAAAAAATACCTGAAGGCGCTGTACAAATATGACTATTGCATATTTACAAACAAATACAGAAATCATGCTTTCTGTTAGGTACTTCAGATATAAACACACTTTTATTAGAAATTTTAAGCTTGGAGAAAATTCGACTTTACACGCAGAGGACACTATACATATAAAAAAAAAACACTACCGATTTTACTGTTGCTATTTTAACCTCATTACTATTTGTGGTGTACCGTTGTCTTCTTTAGTTAACAATACAACTCTGATGATCGACAGTTTTAATAATATTTCGATTTGTCTAGATTAGGAGTTTTGTTAATTATCGTATTGTATTTACAATGAATATCTAACTGGTCAACGTTTAAAGGATGCTCTATGATAATCTGAAGCGGGGAACCGCTCACTGAAGGTGCCCACCTATAGATCGGATATCTTCGTAACCGTTCGGATATTACCGACAGTTATCTCTATCCTATATTATTATTATTGAGACACCTTCACATAACTAGATACACTTACGGCATGTGTTGAGAGTCATTGAAACTACGTACGCATATAATTGATTATTATTTTAAATGTACATAAATAGTGTCATCGTTCAATATTTTTTGTTTTTATAAAATGACTTTATAAAGCTTAAAATTTTGCTTATTAAAATAACATTTAACTATTTACAATGTCGTCGACTCTTAAGGTAAAAGGTTTCTGACTTTATGGATAGGATTGTCTGAAAATATGAGTTTTAGCTCTATATTCTGTGATCGTTCTTAAATCATAAAGGGCATTTCTAGTGTGGATTATTTATTCAGTGTCTCCGGTGCAAATAACATTATTTCTGTATTCGTTTCTATAACTGTTGAGTCTGCATAGGTTAGAAGGAAAACTACTATCGTATGAAATAGCATTTAATATTTGTTTTGAATAGAGGTCCATCGCCCCTACGACGCAACGTTCATATTAGATGACATTGCTGCTGTTCTGAAGCTGCCGTTCTGAAGGACAGATGTACTGACGCATCTGGGATGAGGTTAGGTGGCGGACTCTGCGAGGCTGTCCGAAGCCATGATGGTATAGGAAAGCTTGTCTGATGCGTGGGTAAAGGATTTTGATGAGCGAGGTTGGTTTTATGATGTGGCGCCAATCTTCTTAACGTTTTTCGGATTCCCCTTCGATGTTATAAAATCCACTTCCACAAATGAGGCTCTGGTGAATCTAGCTGAATTACCCGGCGTTGCCCGGGCTTTATTGTTTTGAAGGTCAAGATCAAGTGTGAAGGTCAAATTTCTACAATCAGGGAATAAAACTATCTTACTATTAGAATAAAAACATGTCCACAGACATTCTTCCTTATACACCTTGTTCCACGCTCATACCGCTAAAACTTTGGGGGTGATAATGATTTTTTTTTTTAAACTTATAAACATTTTTTTGGTTTGAACCTTTCATCTATCAAAAAAACAGAATGGCCATTTAATAAAAATCTTTGAAGTTCTGCGAAACAACTCAGCCTAATTGTCACTCCGCTACCATTAGAATACTATTTTCGGCTGTGGGTCGTCTGTGAGTGATTCTAAATCTGGTTCAATAATTTAGTTTTTAATTTAATTTTGAATTCATTTGTCATTTTCAAAATTGGAACTGATTGCGTCAAGAATTCAGGTAAACTTTAAAAAAAATTCTAAATGTGTAATTTGAAATGTGTATTAATTTTGTTTAAATTTCTTAGGGTTAATCTTGGTAACAAAAATCAGGTTTCATGAGTTTTCAGCTTTTTTCATTTTTTATTTTATTTATTAGAAAGTGTTATTGAGATTAACTAAATAGGTTTACGTGATTTTTTTGGGTTATTATTAGATTATTATGATATTAATTTTTGACTGTTTAATTTGGCCCATTGTTGAATTTGGCAGCCATCTCTGGTCTGGAGCCACAAAAAAAACATTAGATTTTGAAAAACCTTAAGAAAATACGTAATCCTTTTGTTAAGATGGATTCCCCTTCAGATTGCGTTCTTTAAAGGACAGGCGCCAGATAGGAATGCTGTCCTTGTTCTACCAATATTACAATGGATCTAGCGTCATTGATCCCTTCGGGACCGGCGTATATTCGAGAAACAAGCCAAACGCGCCCAACATTTGCACACCATTGATATTTGTCAGATGGGCACAGGTCGTTTCTACGTCTCGTTCTTGAGTTCAACAGTTCGGCTGTGGAACAATTTGCCGGCCTCTGTGTTTTTGCCAACATTCTACATGGGTCTCTACAAAACCGCGATATTTTCCTCAGGGTCTCCTGTGTGGAGTTAATGTAAAAAATAAATAAAATAATATGAGACTCACTCTAGTCAATATTGTCCCAATAACAGACAATTTTCCTTACGGACACGCTATAAAAAGGTTTCTTAGAAGTGCCTCCGCACCGAACAAAAGAAAGGCGACGGCCCCGCTTACATAACATTAGCATAATAAACGCTCGAATAAAAAGTCAATAAAATGAAGAATTCCGGATGGTGAGACAGTAAATAATTGAGGATGTTCCCAAGCGGGCGCCATCGCACGCCGCGCCGGACTCGTGTCGCCGCCTTCTTTATGGCTCCTGTGTCGAGAGGTCAAATTCCTCGCTCCCCGCAGTTCTCGCGCCTGTCTCCTGTCTCCTGTCTACCGCACTTTGGTTGCGGTCACAACTGTTTTGGTCGTATGGAGTCGTATAGGTGTCGTATCGGCGCGCGAACTACACCTTTTAGTAATTTAGTGTGGTGTTTATTTTCAATATACTCGTACTTAGTTTGGCGACCTCCGCCCATTTCTGGCCAAGCCTCTTGAATTTCTTTTCCCATCTTCGCCTGGGGCGGCCCAATGATTTTATGTGAAAGTCGTGTGTTTCTTAAATCTCTTCTGGATTCTTACTTACCTTGAATAACTCCCTCAGTAATGTTTAAACCTTTAACTATTTTAAACTACCTGCCTAAATTCGTCGACAAAAGGACAACTTACAAATAACTACAACAAGAAAACTAGGAGCAGTTCATCACATAAATTTATTTTATGCTTTTAAGTAGCCGGTAAGGACATTCCATTACCCTCCCTCGCCGGAGAGGGGGAAATAAACATTTTTGAATGAAAGAAAAACATTCTCGGTTACGAATAACCTGACAATAATTGAAAATCTCCTATTACCAGCACAGTAAGCTGAAAATGTTGCTTATGTCGAGATGGTCAGCCGAGGAATTGAACACACGATGCCTAAGTGGATGCGAACGCGATGCCAACTCGGATTCTGATCGATCACTTCTCCTAAACGAGAGTTTTGCGCGATTTGTCTAAGTTGTATTTTTTTTCGCAATATAAATTAGGTAGTCCCAGAAAAAGTATTAGGTCTAAATTTACTAAAAAAATGATCCCCTTACAATTTTTAAGAACCCCACCGCAATAAGCTGCGAATAACGGTCGAATAGATGTATTTTACTGGAAAGCGCTAAGATTATACAGGGTGTTAAGGGACGTACTTGACTTACTTTAACCAGTGATTCCTGACATTATTTGGAGTAAAAAATGTAAATGAAATTTTGGTTTCCGGTGACTTTTTTTGACGACTTTTTTTTTTTTTTTTTTCAAAAATTTTTTCTTCAAAATCAAACAAAAAAAATTTTCTTCCGCATGTCGTCACTGGTCACTCAGCCGGGTGTCCGACAAACCCCTTAGCCCGCCTCCAACTATTCAACAACTACCATTTTTTTATGTTTTTGTAGAAAAAAAAAAAAAAAACATCAAAAATGTCACCGGAGACCAAAATTTCATTTACATTTTTTACTCCAAATAATGTCAGGAATCACTGGTTAAAGTAAGTCAAGTACGTCCCTTAACACCCTGTATAATGTATTTGAATTGCGATGGATTTCATACTATCTTTTTTACCGTTTTGCATTGCTTACTGATTTACTGTGGGGTGAAGAGGGGCGATGTCTGGTTAAAACGGTAGGGAGTAATTAAAATCAGTGTTACTGGGAAGGACAACAGGAACATTAAGCAACGCGATGTATGGGGGATCCTAGTAACCCCTTTGGGTCGTACCCTTCAGATACGAAAAGGTTAATAAAGTACACCAATGAGAATATTGGATTTAGTGACTATGATACAGCATTATCCTATTTAATATTATAAAGGCGAAAGTTTGTATGGATGTATGTATGTTTGTTATTCTTTCACGCAAAAAAATACTGAATGCATTTTAAAAATTCTTTTTTTTTTTTTTCTTTCATTAGTTTTTATTCCAGCAAAAAAGAAAATAACATTTTCACTTACTTAACTAGAATATTGAATTATGTACTTTTTACATTATATTACATAGTTTTTACATTACACAGTTTTTACATTTCATAACCTTAGATTAAATTAGATTGCAATACTAACATGATATTATATTACCATACGATATTATTATTCACTATCACTACTTTGTTTTTTGTGAATAAACATGAACAATTTTTTTTTGAATTTGCACACACTTTTTTCGTTTTTGATATCATCTGGAAGGCAATTATATAAATTGCCCCCCTCGTAACTAATTGATTGTTTACCGTAGTTAGTATGAATGGTGTTTAAACGTATGTTATCGTGTTGTCGTGTAAAATGTTTGTGTACTTGGGAAGTTTTAATGAATTCTGTGTTTGTATGTATGAGTTTATTATTTATTTTGTATATAAGGACACATATATTGTACTCGTATAGCTTTCTTAATGTTAGCAGTTTTGTTTCCAAATATAATTTTTTTGTGGATGTTTTGGATTCGTAGTGAAATAGTTTTTTGATTATCTTATTTTGAATTACCTGTAATTCATTGATGTATGTTTCATACGCATTTCCCCAGATTTCAATCAGGTAATTTAGGTGTGAGTGTACGAGACTATAGTATAAACTTTTTTTTAATCTAATTGGTAATAGATATGATAACCGGCTAAAAACGCTAATTAAGGGTGTGATTTTATCTTTTACATTTTGAATGTGTTGTTTAAAAGTTAAATGATTATCGATGCACAGACCAAGATATTTTTCCTGTTTTAGGATTTGCAAATCGTTATTTTCAATTTTTAATGGTACATGTGGAGGAATTATTTTACGGTTTGAACTTAAAATCATGTATCCTGTTTTTTTAATATTAATTGTTAGGATATTTGATTAGCTACATTATTTGCGAGTACTATAGGCTATATATAATAATAATAATAATAACATTATATTTATATAGCGCAGTTTTGTGACATTTCACTTCAAGTGCGCTTAACTATAATAAATTTAAAAATAATCCTACAGTGGTCCTTATAGTATTAGAAAATAATAAAAGAATACACAGTATTTTCAAAACAATGACAGAAGAACAAAATTAACAAATATAGTTGTAACAGACGTATCAGCGTCTTCACAAGACTGTAAAAAAGTACCGGGTTTTTAGTGCACGTTCAGGATGATGGAATGGTAAAAATAATAATAAGGGCTGACCTCCCTAGCACCCAGTGCCGGATGTGTAAAGGACACTGGATGTGTCGATGCTTCTGCCTGAGCCTGGCGCCTGGCGGTTGCCAAAGTAGGGCCGACTGTTCTGGAGGAGGTAGGCACCAGGACTGAAGACAGGCAGAAGTCGGCGGGAGGCAGCTGGTTGATAAGAAACTTCCGAAGAATAAAAAGCGAGTTATCAAGTAGAGATGTGAACTGATTTATTATGAGAAATGTGGGTCCTTTTATACCCAAATTTGGGGTAAAAGGTGCCCACGTGGTACATTTTTGTGGTGGGAGGTTAAACCTTGCCCGTATGTATAAATAGGGCGGCGTTTCCGTCACACCTTATTTTGGCGGTGCCGCTCGTAAAAGTGGTCGCTTAAAATTGCGTTTTATACATAATTATGTAGGTTACATTTATAATATATGGGTACATGTTTTAGTGTTTACATATTTGGAGGGGTAATCTTTATCCCTAGATTTTTAGTTTGGTGAGTTTAGGGTAATTTTATAGTTTATTCTAGGTTTTTTTGTTTTGGCTAATTGTGAGAAGTTTGTATAAGGAATCTACTATTTTTCCCAGGTCCCTCGCAAGACTAGCTACTGAAACCTGTTTGTTTCATCGTCTTGCGAGGTCCCTGGATTTTTAAAATGGGAAAAAACGGATTCTGTAAGGAATTTTTCTAAGTCTTTGTTTGAGTTAAAAAATGCCCTAGTGTTGAGAGTTTAAGGGTTAGAGGCTTAAAATCTCTTTCCCTGAATGCCCGGCAGGACTCTGGAATGAAATGTGTTGATTTCATCGTCCTGCGGGTTGTGAGAGTATAATTAAATGAAAAAACATATTTTGCTCGCTAGCCTCCTGCAGGGCCATAACCACCGAACAAAGGAAGAACATTAAGTGAAGCATATTTTGCTCGTTGGCCTCCTGCAGGGCCATAACCACCGAACAAAGGAAGAACATTAAGTGAAGCATATTTTGCTCGTTGGCCTCCTGCAGGGCCATAACCACCGAACAAAGGAAGAACATTAAGTGAAGAAGCATATTTAAAATAATATGAGTTTAGAATGTCTCCCGGTGGCAACCTTAGCATGTAAGCATTTATTTGTCGCACCGGGGCATTGTACATAATAAAAAGGGAAATAAATGATAATATTTTACATAAATATTTCCGGCGAAAAGATCGTCGCTGGCGGCATGGTACTAACGAGCTTAGTGGCCAGAAATTTCGGAGGAAATTCCCAAGACATGACCACTAAATGTAGAGGATGCCGCCAGCGATGACTTTTGCCGAAAAAACAAATGAGGGTATGTAACACGTCGGTTACAATAGTGCTGTTATAGCACACACGCGACAATAATAATAATAGACAATAGCGGTGCTATTGTAACACAGGATAAAACAAGAACTTTAAAACTAAAATATAATACACTAACACAGAAAGGCAGTTTGCGTTCAGAAATGAGAAATATTCTGACGTAAATTCGGATATTAAACATGGAGTAGTGGCGTGGGGGAGTGGCGTGTGCGAAGCCGGGGGAAATGCTTGTTAATTATATAAATGAATGTAAGATACAAACGCTCATGGCAGTTGCTTACTTCTTCCTTGAATATGGTTTATACTTTGTACTATCACATAATGTACCCACAAATTGTTACAATTAATTTTATTGGGTTCTTATTTTAAACGCCCAACATTATTGTAATTGGATACGCGCCATAAATATATTTGGGCATTAATTTCTTTAAATGAATAATTTATGCTATAAGACCATAAGGGCGCCATCTCTGGGTTTTGTATTGTATTGAATTTAACCTATGTGACTTGAGATGCAGTGTATTCATGCGTTTCCTTACCTTTGTGAATCAAGCAATTACTTCTGACGGGAGTGTCAGTAAAAGGCCAAGAGATGTCTCTCCTGGTCAGTCATAAGAATAATTCATCCAGTGAGTGAATTATTGTTGTACCTAAGATTGGATTTTTGGCACGCATTATTAATATGCAAATTTTTCTTAGTTGAAACTTCCTTGCTGTGCGAAACATCTGTCAAGATTATGCAATATCGCCTTGACATTTTTATTGAAAAGAAGTGTCTTTTTGTGTGGACATCGTGGCTGAGCTGCATTCTCTGAGTGAGTGTTTGTTTGTTTTCACTTTGGTTTTTGAGATTGCTGGGTCAACTGTTTTTTGTGTCACATAGGGAAGAATTCAATTTTCGTTAATTTTACATAGGGTAGTCATCCCTTGTGTCAGGGGCTATTTACACGCCCCTACATATTTAGTGGTCCTTCGTAGCCTGGATTATTAATTCATTCATACATTCAATTCGAGATTATAGCTTAATTACATGGATGTTTGAATTTACGTATTTTTTTTGGTAAATTTGAAGTACCTCTCATTTTTTGAGAACTATAGCTGGTCTTGTTTTTTGCTTTTGGATGACATATTTGGATGTTCGCAGAATTATCGTAATTTTGGATAATTATTCGCAACATTATTATTATTAATTAATTGTTAACATTGTTCGCAGAATTGTCGTAATTTTGGATAATTATTCGCAACATTATTATTAATTAATTATTAACATTGTAACATTATTGTAAAATTTTGTGGTAATCTTTTCGCATATATAAAAAATGCCAAGAATTACGGAGGAGGGTTTTGATGAGGCTCAAGACAGATCGCTTATTCTTTTAACCGCAAAAAAGGAAAATCTTTTTGTTCGTATGAACGATCTGTATAATGCAACAAATAATATATCTAATTTTGAGTCAAGAAATAACGAAGTGTTTATGGCTCAGTCAGAGATGATTGATCAAATGCGAAGTCAATTTGAAAATATTATAGATAGCATCAATGATCGTCAGTTAACTTTAAATCCAGAATTTAAACCAGATTTTCAAGCTTTAAATGCTTTTGATGATCTTTTTTTGAAGGTCAAACGAACTAGATCGAATATGAAAACTTCTGTAAGAGAGTCACTGACGTCACAAAATAAGTCGCGGGAGCCGTGTATGATTAATCTTCCTGCAATAGATCTTCCAACCTTCGATGGTAAGAATGAAAGTTGGTCGAAATTTTTTGAGTCATTTAAAGCCAATATCCATAATAATAGACAGCTAACTGACTCGCAGCGTGTGCAGTACTTAGTCGGAAAACTCACACACGGGGCTTTGAACATAACCGCAGGCATTGTGCCTTCGGGTGATACATATCAGATCATTTGGGAGAGTTTAGTTAAAAAATATCAAGATAAACGTACACTAGGAACACATTATTTAAATAATATTCTCGATGCGAAAAACTGCACGAATACATCTGCCAGTCTCAATTCTTTCATTGAAAGATATTCTTCGTCAGTGTCGGCATTAAAGCAGTTAGGTATTGAAGATTTAACTGATTTTATTTTTTTTCACTGCGCGGTAAGAAAAATTGATTCACAGACGGCTCAGAACTTTGAGCTGACAGTTCGTAATAAAGAAATTCCTTCTTATAATGAGTTAGTTTCGTTTGTACAAGATCAAGTAAAGATTTTAGAACGAACGAGTAACTCGCATGGTGTCGTAAATAAAACGCATCCCATTTCGTCCTCCCGATCAAATAATACTAAATCGTTCGTCGCGAGTAATGCGAATATTCCGCGCTTCCCAGCTCCTCCGAAAGGATGTATTCTGTGTAACAAAACTGATCATTTAATCAACGTTTGCTCAAAGTTTAAATGTATGAGTTCCCCACAGGCTCGATTTGAATTTATAAAATCGAAAAATGCCTGTGTAAATTGCCTTAGTGGTTCACATACAATCAAGTCATGCAAATCGGGGTTAGTTTGTGATTTGTGCAATAAACGTCATCATACATTCTTACATTTCGGCAGTGTGAATAATATGAAAACCAATACTCATGTACATACGTCGCAAGTACCTACCAGTGAAGAACCGTCAGTCCCCCCTCCAGTGTCATCCAGCATCAATGGAACTGGCATTGGTGATAAGCAAGTGGAGGGGACCGCGAATGTCAATCCTTCGTGTTCGCTTTGTGCCAAAGTAACACCGAACTCTTCTATTTTACTTTCGACCGCACAAGTATACGCGAAGCTTAAAAACGGAAATAAAGTTATTGTTCGGTGCCTAATTGATAATGGCTCTCAAAATAATTTGATTACGGTCGATTGTTGTAAGACGCTGAATTTACCAATAATTCCTTTGAGTAATTCGTTTGTCAAAGGAATTGGATCAACGTCTCGACCAATTTTCGGTTACGTGTATTTGGATATTGAGTCTCGCGTATACCCAGAGAATAAATATAATATACATGCGCTTGTCGTTGACAGTATCACCGACCAATTACCTAATCACTATATAGCCAAGGGTGATATGAGGTACTTAGAGGGCATACCTCTCGCAGACTTAACATGGAATATTCCTGGATGCGTGGATGTCGTCATCGGTGCACAACTGTTCCCATATATTTATTTAGGGAACAGGGTTGAATCGGGTACTAGTGCACCCCCCGCGTTATCGACCGCTTTCGGTTTCGTGTTGATGGGTGATTACCCCAATAATGTGCTCAACACAAACACATCATTCTCGGCACTCGCACTTAATGATTTAGTGCAAAAATTTTGGCTGTTAGAAGAGATACCTAATATAAAATTTCTAAGTCCGGAGGAGACAGAATGTGAGAATCTCTTTACTTCATCAATTTCTCGCACTGATGATGGTAGATATTCTGTTGCTTTACCTTTCTGTAAAGATCCAAGACAATTGGGTAATTCTCGTACTGCTGCCCAACGCCGATTTTTGGCATTGGAGCGAAAATTTAAACATTCCCCTGCTTTGCAGGAGAATTATAACAAGGTTATCAGTGAATATATTGAAAATAATTACCTATCAGAAGTCTCAGAGTCTGATATCACAGAAGATGGATATTACATCCCACATCATGCTGTCACTCGTCCAGACAAACCAATGCCTCGTATTGTGCTCGATGCTAGTGCTAAAACACACACAGGGCTGTCACTGAATGACATTATTCATACTGGTCCCAATTTGCAAGCCGATTTGTTTCTGCTTTTGCTTGACTTTCGTCTTTTTCCCATCGCTATGACTGCGGATATAAAGCAAATGTATTTACAGATTGAAGTTCCTAGCAAGCATCGCAGATACCTGAGGATCTTATTTCGATTCTCAAATAATGGTCTCATACGAACTTTTCAGTTCAATCGAGTTCCTTTCGGCTTGACGGCAAGTCCATACTTAGCAATGCGGACGGTTCGCCAGTTGGCCCAGGATATGAGACCACATTACCCGGATGCTGCCAAAGTGGCAGAGTCCAAGCTGTATATGGACGACCTGGTCTATTCTATTGCAGATGAGCCCAGCGCCATACGTCTTTCTCGAGAATTAATCTCGTTGTTTAAGTCCGGTGCCTTTGATTTAGTAAAATGGACTAGTAATTCTCAAGTTGTACTTGAGAACCTCCCGGATTCTCACCGCAGCCCAGTGGACTTCACTGTTGGTTCTAACAATACCTCTAAGGTGTTGGGCCTTTCGTGGGAACCAGCTGATGACAGCTTCTTCTTTACGACATCTTATGTTCAGGAGAAGTGCACAAAGCGGAGCATACTCTCCATAGTCGCCCGTTTATTTGATGTCCTCGGCTTGGTCGCCCCTGTCATTCTGTACGCTAAATTACTTATCAAAGAGCTATGGCTGTGCAACATTGGTTGGGATGATACACCCCCTGATAGCGTTATTCGTCGGTTTTCGGCGCTTACACAGGAATTTCCTCTAATTTCAATGATAAAAATCCCTCGCCATGTTGGTGTCCTGAAAGACAGTACGGTGCTCGTTGTTGCTTTCTGCGATGCAAGCATGAATGGTTACGGCTGTGTGATTTATTTGCACACCACTGATCTGTTTGGAAAAATTACAGTGAGATTGTTGTGCGCAAAATCAAAGGTTTCTCCCACCAAAGTGACGACCCTCGCTCGTTTGGAGCTCTGTGCCGCAGTATTGATGTCCAAATTAATACGGACGGTTCAAGATAATTATTCTGAGCGTCTTCCTATTGCAGGAACATATGCTTTTTCCGATTCTACCGTTGCGCTCTCTTGGATACATTCTTCACCGCATCGCTGGTCGGTGTTTGTTAGTAATCGCGTAGCTCAGTGCCAAGAAAATTTGTCTCCAGAGAACTTTTACCATGTTGCTGGTAGTGAAAACCCGAGCGACTGCCTTTCTCGTGGCATGCTTCCTTCCCAACTCGTTTCACATGATTTATGGTGGAACGGCCCATCATGGATTCGCAGCCCACCTTTGGAATGGCCATTAAAACCGTTTCACCCTACCAATACTGGTGAAATGCCTGAACACAAGGCTAATGTGCTCATTGCAACATTTCAGGGTGAAAAATCGGTCCTGAGTGAACTGGCTCAGCATATATCCACTTGGGATAAACTACTAAGGATTGTTGTTTATGTCCTCCGATTCATAAAAAAGATATCACTTTCCTCTGGAACGGTCAATAATCTTATGACTGCTGAAAAGGCTGTGATTCGTGCTGTGCAGAGTATTCATTTTGCAGGAGATATTGCTGCACTCCAGGAAGGCAAACAACATTCTCAAAAGGCATATATTTGTCTATTCGTATGCCTTGTGACCAAGGCTATTCATATTGAGTTGGTCTCTGACTTAACTTCAAATGCTTTCCTGGCTGCTTTCAGCCGTTTTATTTCTCGGCGTGGCCCGGTAACATGCTTGTATTCAGATAATGGTACTAATTTTGTGGGTGCGAAGGCACAATTAGCTGACCTCTACAAGTTTTTGGTTGAATCTGAATATGAGCCCTCATTAAAGCGCGAACTCGCGAAGCGTCGTATAGAGTGGAAAATGATTCCACCACGCGCGCCTCATTTTGGGGGTATGTGGGAGTCGAACATAAAGAGCATGAAGACACACTTGTACCGTGTGATTGGAACTCAGCTTCTCACCTATGAGGAGTTACAGACTGTGCTAGTTCAAATTGAGTGCATAATGAATTCGCGTCCACTTACAGTTATGTCTTCTGACCCTTATCCAGAAGTCCTTACGCCTGCGCATTTTTTAATGTCGACACCATTGCAGTACTTGCCTGCTTCTGTCCTGGCAGACGGTAAAATCAATTTGACTCAGCGTAAGCAATTATTAGACAGCATGGTTCAGTCCTTCTGGAAGAAGTGGCGTTCAGAGTATCTGCACACCTTGCAAGTCAGGCAGAAGTGGACTACTTCTGATCATCCGATTGATATCGGAACTGTCGTACTAGTGGGACAAGAAGATTCCCCTCCGTTAAATTGGCCTTTAGGCGTGATAACTGAAATCCATCCCGGAATGGATAAAATTGTTCGCGTTGCGACGGTAAAGACAAGATTTGGTTCTTTTAAACGTCCGGTTGTCAAATTATATCCCATTCCAACGCAATAATTTTATATTTTATCTATTTTTGTTTATTTTTATTTATTTATTTTTTTGATTTTAGTCATTGTTTCAATGATCTCTGACCCAGACATGGCATTACTTAATATCCGTTATCTTGGTCAATTGAACTTTATTACATTGTATTTTTAGTTATTTTTCTTTATTTTGTGAGATTCTGCGAATTTCCAATGCGTGTCATTCCTGAATATTACCGGTGAATAGTCACTTTATTTCTATTTCATTTCTTGTTTCATTTGTATTTTTATACTCTTTCTTTTGTAAGCTCTACGAACTTCCAAGGCGGGGAATATGGATACGCGCCATAAATATATTTGGGCATTAATTTCTTTAAATGAATAATTTATGCTATAAGACCATAAGGGCGCCATCTCTGGGTTTTGTATTGTATTGAATTTAACCTATGTGACTTGAGATGCAGTGTATTCATGCGTTTCCTTACCTTTGTGAATCAAGCAATTACTTCTGACGGGAGTGTCAGTAAAAGGCCAAGAGATGTCTCTCCTGGTCAGTCATAAGAATAATTCATCCAGTGAGTGAATTATTGTTGTACCTAAGATTGGATTTTTGGCACGCATTATTAATATGCAAATTTTTCTTAGTTGAAACTTCCTTGCTGTGCGAAACATCTGTCAAGATTATGCAATATCGCCTTGACATTTTTATTGAAAAGAAGTGTCTTTTTGTGTGGACATCGTGGCTGAGCTGCATTCTCTGAGTGAGTGTTTGTTTGTTTTCACTTTGGTTTTTGAGATTGCTGGGTCAACTGTTTTTTTGTGTCACATAGGGAAGAATTCAATTTTCGTTAATTTTACATAGGGTAGTCATCCCTTGTGTCAGGGGCTATTTACACGCCCCTACAGTAATAATAACTAAGTATTTTTTTAATACGTTTTACCAGTCTGCAATTAGTTTCGTTATCCTTGAACTTATCCTAATTCTTCTTCTTTCGTATGGTGGGGGGTCAGAGGGGGACATCTAGGTCTGCGAGCCAGTCTAGGGCCTCAGGCGTTGCCCTGTGGACCTCATCAATCCCGCCGGGGAATGAATGGAGCGGGCATTCGTTGACCACATGTTCGGTGGTCTGCACCGCACCGCATTCACACGTCGCCGACTCTTTAAGGCCCCATCTATGCATCATATGAGCACAACGGCTATGGGAGCACCTTATCCTATTGATGGCAGTCCAGAGTTTGCGAGGCAATGAGAACCCAGGCTGTCTCTCAGTGGGGTCTTGCACGAGATGGGCGTTTTTGACGTTGGCTGATTGCCACTCAAGCTTCCACCTATCTTCTGGGGTTAGAGGTGTTCGAAGGAGTCTTTCTCCTTCCGTCCAGAAGGGTTTTCGAGACTTTAAGCGGCATGCCGGGTGAGAAACGACATCATCGTGCAAGGGTATTTCGCTTTTTTGCAGCGCCTTCTTGTTATCTATTCTGCCTTCTTATCCTAATAATATTTCAATATGTATGTTTTTTTTCAAAATCAATTCTGAGTGATTGCATTGTCATGGGTCCCAAAGGTCACAGATTCCTAGTGCCCCTTCATGCGTTAACAAAATCTTCTATACAGAGTGTAACAAAACGTACCCGATAGATTTTAACTATCTATTTCTGAGCTTATGGATAGAATATGGATAGGGTAGATGACATATACATAAATATAAAAGTTCCCCATGTCATCACGCACTGGTTAGAACTTTAGGCAAAACCACCGACCGCCAGCCCCCTTCATCGTTCCTGCTCTCCAATGCTGCGGGAAAGGAACGCTGCGTAACACCGTAACGGTGACACGACAGTTAATCCCCTCGACATTTGGCCCTAGAAATTATAATTATTATATAATTGCAATTTTCTGTGCAATTTTTTTTTACCAATTTCAAACATAAAATCGACTTCAAGTATATTTACCTTCAAAAATAAGTTGGTAGGTAAATAAATTTATTTACTATTTAATTAAATGAAGACAATATTAGCGAAACTCAATCGAAAATCTGGAGACAGAAAAATCCGAAAATTTTGAAATCGATTGTCGATTTTTTGTACTTATACGCTGGTGTATACAATGTAAAGGCAAGTAGTTTTATCCTTGAAGCATTTGTACGAAAATGTGTTTTATACTTATTTTATTATGCGGTGCGTCCTGTCTGACACCCCTTCGGGATGTGTTTTATGTAGGTAGGTTTACCGTATTTTCTCTAAACCCACCATAACATGTGGTTCAATTGGGTTAGCCGGATGTTATAATCAGTGGCGAAATTTCAAATAAGTATACATTTTTGATTTTATTGGAAAAAAGTCATTTAGAGCAAAATAGTATCTACCGGCTAGTGAAAAGCGTCGGGTGCCGCGGATTCAATCCTTTGCTAAATAAGTTTTCTATAATTGCACAATTTGACGGCCTCCAGGGTACGATCCTATTCTACGAATCCGGAGGTCGCAAGTTAAAATCCCGTCGCACGCATTAAATTTTATTTGGGTAATTTGTGTTATTTCACAATGCATACTTTTAAAATAATATTTATTTATGTAGTATATTTTTTGGAAGATACTCTCAGTATCGCCCTGGTGATATACCACTATTCAGAAACGAAAGTTGCTTGCAATTGCTTTATTCGTGTTTGGTGACCACATCTGAATAGCTAGGCACCTACTTCCCCCTCCCAACTATCTTTTAGCCTCAGAACGTAACTCAATTGGTGAAGTTATAATCTCACTCGCAAACGGTTGAGAGCAATTAGGACTAGTGTTATTGCGATACTCACTAAATTAAAAAAGAAAACAAAAATAATTTCAATAAAATCTTCCTTCCCCTATATTTATAATATAAATTGTAGATTAAGAAACAATAGTACCAGTCTGACGATAGCCTTAACAAACTGAAACCGGTTACGGTCACAAATAAATTAAGTAAAAAAAACTTTTTTTTATATGTTGTAATATATAATATATAAATGTAATAATGATAAGTAGATAAGAGTAATAGGGTTGTTAGTAACCCGGGAATGTTTTTCCGACAAATAAATAACCCCAGGAATCTCGGATTAAAACTCTGTCGGGGTACATCTTATTACATCCTGTATATCAAATCATAATGCTTGTTACATATTCGAGGGGCCATTATTATGTGTAAAAATACACCGTGTTTTTAATACTTCTCTTCCGTAAGGTCTCGCATTACTACGGTCTGTCTGTAATTATAAAAAGCGTGTTGGAACACCTATGGCGGGTACGGATCCAAATTACTTTTCCTTGACAACCCACGGCACAGCCCAGGCAAAGTGCATAAACTCGGCGAGTAATCGGACCGGTGACTTGCAGCGCTAAAGTTTAATTTATTATTTGTTTTGCAAGACGATTTTTGATGGAACGTTATTAATGTAACACTGGGGTACATCATTTTAATATGTTTAACACACAATTTCGTTTAACACACAATTTATACAAATTTAAAAGTTTTTATTGAAATGCACGGTAATTTGGAAACGCTACTTATAAAGTTTCTATTAACTCAAAGAACTTCCTTATAATGCATTTGGCAATACTTTCTCAGAAATAGTAGATGTGTTCAACTGCATTGAGTATAGTAATAAGAAGGCTATAATAATACACCTGACTAAAAATAATAAATCAATGTTTATTGGATTGTACTATTCCTGACATTATTTGGAGTAAAAAATTTAAATGACATTTTGATCTCCGGTGACTTTTTTCTTCAAAAACAAATTTAAAAAAATTCTTCCGAACGTAGTCACTGGTCACTCAGCCGGGTACCCGACCAACCTCTAACACCGCCTCCAACTGTCCAACACCTACGATTTTTTTTATGTTTTTGTAGAAAAAATAAAAATCTATCAAAAATGTCACCGGAGACCAAAATTTTATTTACATTTTTTACCCCAAATAACGCCAGGAATCACTGCTTAAAGTAAGTCAAGTACGTCCCTTAACACCTTGTAATTGTCTCCTTGGATCTATTTGAATATTTTTGTCAAATTTACTGGATTTTTTTAAAAAGAGGGAACTGGGCGGCGTTGTGTCCATACAAACGTATTCCCCAATTTCCTCTCTGGATTTTAACACTAGTGCAAATATTCTTTTAATATAATATATATATATATCGACTACTAGTGTGTTGGTACGTTTTACTTTTTTTGATAAATTTCTTCTTACAGGAGTTAGGACCGTTAAAATTGTATGGTTTGAAAGCCATCAACAGGCGTTCAGAATGCAAACTAGACGATGTATTTTTTTATGAAGCAAAATTTACAGAAATAGAGTATTTTCTTCTAATAAAAAAAATCTTAAAAATTGGTCCAGTTTTGGAAAGGAAAAATGGGGAATACAAAATCTTGATTTTGATGACCTTTTCTAGGTATTTTCGGCCTGAGGTGCAATTGTCCCTGTCGTTCAGTTTTCAGGGGAGTAAGAGCGACAGTAACAGCAACAGTTTATAATAAAATACCTATTGTTTCTTATTTCCGGCAACCAGGTTTCCTTTTAATACAAATATTAAAACCGCAAAATTTTCATTAATAATTTCTCGTACCAATTTCTGCACAATTTTCATTGCGTTCGACTCAATACCCATTTGGTGAAGTCAGGCGCTGCCCGCTCCACTCTCTGTCATAATTTCATTGTCTAGGAAAAGGCGTGAACTCGCCTGATTGATGGAATGTCCGACCTTGCTTGTCGACCTATCTATTATTATTATTTTTATATTTACATTTTACTCTATTTCTTTTGTACACCTACTAGAACCATTAAACCATTATTAGTGCATTCCTTGGAAGTAAATGAGTCAGGCCTCTTGTTCCTATTGCTGCACTAATGTAATGTTGATTACGCCTTATTCTTATACTCCGACCCTAATATCTCTTATTTCATTGTTTTTTGTAAGTACCGTATTTGGATTATTATTATTGACAATAATAAATTTTATGTTAGTTGAATGGGAGATCTGCCCAATTAACCTTTCAAATAACAGACATAGGCACTTTACGAGAAGACAATCAAAATTATGAGCATCAACAAGTCTTATCGTGATTTATTTTTAGGGTGATATGCCGTGTTGCGCTACCTCCTTCTGTCCTGATGATGTACACTGTAACGCTGTCTGAAATGTTGGCTAAAGATGAAGGTAGCGCGACACGTCATAATACCCCAAAATAAATTAACTTTTTTGCCGTGAAAATTTTAAATCATTTCAAGTCTTGTCTTACATAGGGATAGCAGATTATTTAATATTGACCAGCTGCTAATCGTGTACTAAGATTTGTAACGCCCAACAATTGAATTTGGGAGCCACCTCCTGGCTGGAGCCCAATTACTTGTTTAACCAAAACGGAGGAGACGCGCGGTCCGTCTGGTTAACAATCCGTTAACATTTCTAGTGCACTCGTAATGTAGTCATGCTGAGTCTGTTCTTAAGGTATTTTGATGGAGCCTGTTAAAAGGAGCTAGCAGCATTAATCCCTGTGCACGTGCCTGAAACTCGATGGACACGAGCGGAAAACCCGTTCACAGTTGATGTTGGTATCATGAGAACGGGTCGTTCATTCGACTCGTTTTGTGTCAAGTCGGCACGTATATGGAACGTTTCCTCCATTATATAATCAATCAATCAATCATGTAAACTGAAATGCTGTAAAGGACAAAATATTAATTACTCAAGGGAGTGAAAAAAAAGTTTTTTATGTTTAAAAGAAAACTAATTTTCTGGTTTTATTATTATCAATCTTTATTACAAAATAATATTGAATCTTTCAGAATAATTAACATTTTTTGTAAATTTCTATTTAATTTTTCAAAAAAAAAAAAATCTTTACGCACGTCGTAAAAGACACTTTTTTTCGTAGAAATATTTCGACGATGAAAGTTGAAAGAGAAAAATTACACATTTAACCCATTTTTGAGTTTATTTTCCTTTACAGCATTTCAAATTTTCACAACAAATTGATATCATCGCTAACCCTGAAAATTAATTAGTCTGAAGCGTGTTTTTAAATGATTCTAATGTATACAATTGTAAATGTACTTAGGGTATTTTTTATATCAAGTGCAGTCGATTAAAATTAGTGTTAATGTTTTAATAATAACGAAAACTACATTGAACCTTGTTTCAAATCTACAAAACTGTTAGTATGTTATTTGTTTTATACGTTTTCACCATAGCCCTAGGGTCTTAATTGACCTTTGTTTTTTCCCAACCTTAGTTAATGCTCTCGTTTCTTTGTTATTAAACGCCAGGGGTGGCTGGTAATTATTGTTAATTAGATAATATTTAGTTAGTGCCTACGTACACGATAAAACGAATTGTTACCTTTGCCTACCCACATTGATATAACCTTGATTCTGTCGATCAGAAATAATAAATTTTTATTTGTCTTCCTCGGAATCCCTGATTTATATCTTCTGATAGGTTGCGAACTCCCGTGGCGTTGAAGTCACCGAACAAGACGAGGAACTTTTGTATTGCATGCTCTTCGATTTGTTATTTTATTATTCATCACATTAAAATTTAATCCATATAGAGGTCGAACCAATGTGGAAAATTTGTGGTTTTCCTTTACGATTTTTTATTTATTTTGATACTCGCCGTAGTTTGCGAACGGGTTGTTTTGTGGAATTTGAACAATTTATCAAAGTTAAAATTAAAGTACTGTGAAAGTTTTATTAAGTTTTGGTAATTATTTCATCATGGGCTGGTTACTTCACAGTGCTTAGATAGTAACAGAACTTGAATAGGACTTTTATAGAACTTGAATATCAACTTTAAAATTTGACAAATTGTTCATATTCTGTGAAATCTCCCTCCTTAGATTCGGATTAAAATTAAAAATTCGAACATTTTGTTCTTTTGAATAATTTCACTATTTTATTACTGTGGTTGGTCAGGGTTCTAACTTGATTTTATCTTGTTCTGAGAATGTCAAAGTTTGCAAAGACGATTTCTCATGATCTATTTACCAATTTCTGATTTTGAGATTGAATCTTGTGTGTATGATATTTTTTTAACATATTTCAAAGGAAAATATTTAAATTATTATTAATAGGACGTATATTTACCATTTTATAACCTATCTAAATATGATGATAGAACCAACCTAATTAATTAACAACCTAACTAATATGTGATGATATGCAACCAGCTAGAGCACGATTGCATAGAGTTCTAACTATATTTCTCTAATGCCATTTCACGATAATCAATACCACGTATTAATTAAATATTTTCCCTTAAAATATGTTTAACTAAAATACTTTACACAAGATTGAACCTCAAAATCAGAAATAGTTAAATGGATGTTGAGAAATCGTCTTTGTAAACTTTTGTCACCTCGAAACACTGTACGGCGATGTAAGAACATTATCCAACTAAATCAACTTGACAGAAATAGTTAAATGGATGTTGAGAAATCGTCTTTGTAAACTTTTGTCACCTCGAAACACTGTACGGCGATGTAAGAACATTATCCAACTAAATCAACTTGACAGAAATAGTTAAATGGATGTTGAGAAATCGTCTTTGTAAACTTTTGTCACCTCGAAACACTGTAAGAACATTATCCAACTAAATCAACTTGACAGATACAAACGAAACGGCCATTGCTAAAGGTTTAACGTGAATTTAGGCAAAAATAAATAAAGTAGCTCGTATTCATACTAGATATTCGACACACCTTTTGATTACAAAAATAATTTTTCAGTTCGGTTGGGTATTTTGATTTCAAATCCAAAATTAAGATTTGTGTGAGTGTTATTTATTCGTTCTTCATTCCTTGACGCCGCGCGCCATAACTTATTAACAAAGAGAACAAATTGTGATCTAATTTATCACTACCAGTTTCTACAATAATTTCATAATATCATGTCATTTGAAGGTTTTTTTTTTACCATTTTCCTTCCTTGTACATTAATTTTTTACGGGTACGTAAACATAGAACACCTTCTTACCCGCAATTGACATTTATCTGATTAATATCTATCATTCACGACTTTTAAAAATGATTTCATGTGACGTGGAATTTATTATAGATATTAATAACAAATGTAAAAAATAATGCTTATAAATTTTTACTGAGATTAATACTTCCGTTTAGTATTGTAATGGTGCCACCCCCCCCCCCCTAATTCATTAAGGAAAACTTCCTTCTTCTTCTGGCGCTGTGGATGATTCCGGCGAAAGTATAACATGTATAAGATGTGTAGAAGTATTTTTAATTGTAAATATTTATATGTTAGTTGTAAATCTCTAACTTTAAGTCATGATTGTAAACATGTATGTCATTGAGTTCAGTTTAGGTTAGCGTTTATATGTCTTAGTCATAAGCCACTAGCTGTAAGTCTTAGATGTAAGTCACTAGTAATAATTGTAAATCTTAGTTGTAAGCCAGTAATTTTATTATTTTATGTATTTATTTGTACAGCGCCCTTGAGGTAATTTTTCACGAAAACGGCGCTATATAAATTAGCCAAATATTATTATTATTATAATGACGAAAACTTTACAATATTCCTTCTTCTCGAAATTGAATTAGACAATTTGGAACAAAGGTCGGTGGTGACGCTCTCTCCTCGGTCACGGAACCACCTGTGATGGTGCAACCCTTTTCCTTGGGGTTTATACCCCCTTCCCCTCGCTCTCGCGCGTTCAGATCTCCGGATGGTAGATCTTCCTCTCGTACCTACTGAATGATTCGCCAATAATGTTTGAATCATGACTCGTTTTCCCACCCCTGTGACTGAACACAGTAAAAGGTAGTTTTCCGGGAAATTCTTACAATAAACCCTTTTCTCCACGTTGTGTGATTTTTTGCTTCGGAGCACCTAGGACATCTAGGATAGGTATTTAATGTATTTCGTGGTAACTTTCGGTTCTTTTAGGTAAGGTGTGGAAGAATTTCTCTGTATCTCTTAAACGTCTGAAGGACACGTCCGGTCTAAACTATCCTGAATTTGTCCCCACTATGATCCTAATGATATACACTGCTCCAATATTTACATAATGAGCACGGTTGCTATTACTCTCGCTAGGCTATAAAATTGATCTCTCTCCATCTACGTTCTAATGATTTTTTAATGTACATACCTTGAATGTTTCATTCGGATAATTGGCGAATTTTCTGCACCGCTCTCCATGGCTATATCCTATACATAATCGTAATAATATGTTCTGTTGTTAGTAAACACAAATTTATACCTAGGATGGAAGTATAAAGACGGGATAGAGGATAAGATGGATGGTGATGGGGAAGAAATTCTTTGCAAACTAGTACTGGCTCCTCCACTTGACCAAATTGACTAGGTGGTCAGCTCTCAGGACACGACCCTCCGACCAATGCATGATGAGGCTATACCCATGGCACCCGGAAAATCTCTTGACGATAAACCAGATACCCGGACCCCTCCATAACAAAAGAAGAACGACATGCCTTCAAACCTTTCCTGATCAACTCCAGTATCGAACACCTCCGGAACTACTTTACTGGCTCTAGAAGGGGTAATCTATTTCGTCCCTTATCAAGACTCTACTCACGGTACAAAGTGGCGTAAGCTTGTGACAGGCAGATCCTCCCTCCCACGTGACCGACCTAGCGTTACAGACCACCTCTAGAAACCGACGTATCCCCACCCTTGTAAGAGATACGTTTGCTTCCAGGTCGATAGGATTAAAACATGTGATGATGCTGCAGGAATCTCTCCGCAAGAAGTCATGCCCATGCCTCCATCCACACTACCTTGCCGGTAACTCGAGATGCTTTTGGCAAAGACGCCTCCGACAGCGAACCATGCCCTTTCATACAAATTGGCACCTCATTTCATACGGTCCTTCGCGCCCAATCACTCGACACCGTTCCGCGAAAGGGAATTGCTTCCAGGACCTCGCGTGACCCGATCAGTCTATGGTGAGCATCCTCCAACATGACAATGCGGAAAGACCCTTACCGGTGGACCACCAATTGACACTTATGTGTGGCCTCGGTGTCGTCATCACATTGTTCAATCATAAAGATTTAAAAAGCGTAAATCAAAAAGTAGGAATTCAGCGGAGTACCTGTTAGTTTTATTTGTTTCATATTTAATATTGTGATTCTGCTCTTCTGCTCTCTTGTCTAAAGATGTTCAGCTGTTCGGGTTGCAGGTAATCGCCTTCGATTCGATATGTCGTACTCTCGGAACGCCCACCATTTGGTTGAGTGTACAACACCCCCGAGGTGTACATAAGTACCTCGCTTGCTCGTTCATTTTTTTTGTATGTGTGTGCTCCTCCGACCGCACGGCATCAGCTGTCTGGGAGAAAACGTCACTACCCTAAATGATAATAACGGTTAAACATATCCATATGAGCTGCCACAATAATATTAAATTTTCTCGTCGCTGGAGCTGTTGAAATTTACTGCCAGGGTTCGCGTTCCATTTACGTCACTCTGCAACCAGGTACCTGTAATATAGATTCCTTAACTTACCCGTACGTAATTGTTTAATTCTCCGGTCGGGAAAACACGACCAATTGCATCTTAATTACGTATCCTGTAGACCTGTACCTGTGGAGAAAACACAAAGGTCCCTCCCTACGATTTCCTAAATTTTATAAATTTAACCCCCTTTCCTTATAACCTGAATCTGATTGGAGGTATCTTTATCGCTCCCATCTGACTATATCTGAATTGTAATGTACTCCGGTTGACCGATGTTTGTAGACTATTTCAAATATATCGTCCCTCCTTAAATATGTGTGTTCCCTAAGGTTAAATTAGCACTTGCTATTATCTTGGTATCGAAACCACTAGATTGAACGTTTTTCGTAAATTATTATTATCATTGCTTTATTTCTAAACTATTCGGTACTTATACATTTTTCCCATTTCAAAAGAACGATTTTTTTTTCGTAATTAAGTTTCTTTTTTCTATTATTATTTCTGATATAAAATCCGCAATTTTATTATTAACATTTATTTGTCGACCCCGTTTAAATTGTAGTAATACTGAAGTTTTTATTATTAGATCACGCCTGATTAAACCGAACTAATATCTGTTATTATAACTCAATATTTTCACTGTCCTTAAATAATTTTCACAAATTTTTTTTTAGTTCCTAAAAGCTTTTCACCACTGGCTCGTACCCCTTCTCCTGAATCTAATTAATTAACACTTTGCACAAAATCCACTGAAGTTAGATCGACACTCCGCCGGAACGATTTTTGCTAAGTCTCCGAAAAAATTCCCCAACACTTCGATTTCCGCGCCCTTTTTGACAGCCTTTCCTTCCCGAGATCTCACCCTGAACTCCCCCTTTTGTCTAAAACCGCCCTTTTTGTCTCCTCCGCTTACCCATTAATCAAACTTAAATTATACAATTCCGACCTTTAAACGCACAACCTTCATAGTTTCAAAATCTAGTATCGTATCCCGCGGTTTACGACATTTCGTCCTGAACGGTGCTCCCAACACAGAATTCGTATTGCGCGAAAGCACTATCTCGTAGAATCGGACAGGGGCGTACTCGGTCTCGTCCCTTAGATATACACACGAATCTTCTGCAAGACTAGCGCCTACAAGATATCATTTACCATGTGAATAATTAATTCAACTTTTCTCGAAAATCTATCGTGTCCGTTCTACCATTTTTAAAATCGCTTCCAGGTACGGTATATCCTGAATTTTTGATATACTTTCCATACTTTCCTTGGTAACCCTAGGTCTTATTTCAACACTGCAACCTATAACATTTTCCGACCGTCATCTACTATGCATCTTATTATCGCACAAATCGCATAACACGTCACCTTCTAGGTATTTTGTCACTTTAGCATTTGACTCTGGATTTTCTAACAATTAGTGACCGAATATTCTTATTCAGACGTACCCCTTATGTGGACATGCGGCCGTGTTTGTTCCTGGCTATATGACGCGTCCCTTGCGTTCGCACACATTTTCTTAATATTTCCCGCGTTCGCAAATACCTAAGTACAATCTCTAGTCATTTGACCCCTTCCTAAACAAGGTCGCGACACTCGTAGAACCTTATTTAGTAATAGCCTAAACTTTTATGATCTCGATTCTTCCTTTTATGGGCCGTAACCTCTACCAAAGTCTAATTCCATACCTGCCTCCGAACGTTTTTTCATCTGCATCTCTAGTTCCTCCTATCATACCCCATCTCTCTCTGGCGTAAAACCCAATAAATCTCCGTTGTTATGCACCTAGCAATTGAGAAAAATACTTAAGAATTCAAATAATTTTAAATCCTGACAGGCCGTTAAATTTTATAGCTTTTCCTAATTCCCTATTACCTATATCTCGCGTATAAACTCGAGTGGTGATTTCAGCTTAATGAATATCCTAATGACTCAAAACCGTGTTAGATATTTCTCACTTGAAACCACTTCAACACGCAAGAGATCGACAACATTTCCTCCCTCTAACCTATCATATATAAAATCCAACTCGAAACCTTAGATTTTATTTGGTCGTTGACGTAATCGATTCCTTCCCGACTACCCTGAGATTATCAGCTTTTGTGTTTTGACTACCGTATTACGTTCCTTCCCAATACCTACACGCAAATCCCGCTAGAATTTTGTTTGGGAAAAGCGATATTGATTGTCAATGCCTACTCCCGATTCTATTCTCATACAATCGAAATCGTTCGTTACTTCATGTTTAATTAACGCATGATTTTTGTTCCTTTTAAAACCTCCGTCAACGAAATACTTGCAAAACTCGCCGACCCCCGATGCGAAATCAACTGTTGTCAATTCCCTCGTGCTCCCCATAAAAATGTGATTCATGACCAAGTTAGAAGTATTTTTACCACTTAAAATAGCTATCAGTTGGACCGTGGGACAACTTTTGTGTCTCAATTTGACACAACCCCCTCACACCACGCCCCGAGATGTGATTGGCTGATATGCGTCTAATGGTTTCCAACCATACTAGGATTTGCTAGTCGTTTTTTTCTTCCAAAATTTGTTTACACCCTTTGTAGCAGAAGAAATGTGCAATCGTTACAGTTTCTCTTAATATTGCTTTCAAAATTAACCAATAGATGTCGATAGTGTGATCATTTTCGTAATAAAAAAAAATATTCGCCAACCATCCAACAAAGCAGGTTCATCACAGTATTAACCCTGAAGTTGAATTATTATTGTGTTCTATGATGAACTCTCAAGAAAACTATGTGCTTTTAGAAGAAATGTAATACGGTTTCGGTTTATTTTTTTCCTAAATTTAATTTAATTGTTTAAATATTGTTTTCTGGCGGTTATGGATATTAAAATACATGGATAGTAAAACGCACATAGAGTAATCGGACGGTCTTTATAAGGATATCAGAGTTAATATTTATAAAGACGACGGGACTAAGCTCAATAGTTTTTGGTATCCGGTAATTGACAGCTACACCAAAACGAAACGCAGAAAATCATTTAAAATTATGTTGTAATACCATCTTGTAGAGCACTGTTTTTCAATCTGTGGGTCGTGACCCCTAGGGGGGTCGCGAACCCTTACTCGGTGGGTCGCCGGCAAAAGGAAAAACGCGAGGTTCTAACTACAATAAAAACACTATTTCAGTGAGAAGGATAGGCTTGTTGATTTTTCAAAAATATTTCAAATCGTGGTGCTTTATTTGATAAGTTAATAATCAAATCAGTTTCTAAGTTAAAGATGGGTTCTTTCAAAAAATTTACCGATTTGAGATTAATTTTCACGTTCTGTGTAAGTTCTACTCAAGTTCTGTAATTATTTTAGTTTTAGGAAGTAACTGGCCTATATAGTAACAGAACTCGAATAGAACTTACACAGAACGTGAAAATTAAATGCAAATATTTGATGAATTCGTCAAATTTTTTGTCCACCATTGAAGAGAATGTCATTTCACATAAGTATGAAGTGGCAAATGGCACTAATAATTTTAGTTAGAGTGTCCACCATTGAAGAGAATGTCAGTCCACATAAGAATGAAGTGGCAAATGGCACTAATAATTTTAGTTAAGAGTGTCCACAATTGAAGAGAATGTCAGTCCACATAAAAATGAAGTGGCAAATGGCACTAATAATTTTAGTTAGTGTCCACCATTGAAGAGAAGGTCAGTTCATACAAGTATGAAGTGGCAAATGGAACTAATAATTTTAGTTAGAGTGTCCACCATTGAAGAGAATGTCAGGACACATAAGAATGAAGTGGCAATTGGCACTAATAATTTTAGTTAGAATGTCCATCATTGAAGAGAATGTCAGTTAATACAAGTATGAAGTGGCAAATGGAACTAATAATTTTAGTTAGAGTGAAGTGGCAAATGGCACTAATAATTTTAGTGAGAGTGTCCATCATTGAAGAGAATGTCAGTTCACATAAGTATGAAGTGGCAAATGGCACTAATAATTTTAGTTAGAGTGAAGTGGCAAATGGCACTAATAATTTTAGTTAGAGTGTCCACCATTGAAGAGAATGTCAGTTCACATAAGTATGAAGTGGCAAATGGCACTAATAATTTTAGTTAGAGTGAAGTGGCAAATGGCACTAATAATTTTAGTTAGGGTGTCCACCATTGAAGAGAATGTCAGTTCATACAAGTATGAAGTGGCATATGGAACTAATAATTTTAGTTAGAGTGTCCACCATTGAAGAGAATGTCAGTTCACATAAGTATGAAGTGGCAAATGGCACTAATAATTTTAGTTAGAGTGAAGTGGCAAATGGCACTAATAATTTTAGTTAGGGTGTCCACCATTGAAGAGAATGTCAGTTCATACAAGTATGAAGTGGCAAATGGAACTAATAATTTTAGTTAGAGTGTCCACCATTGAAGAGAATGTCAGTTCACATAAGTATGAAGTGGCAAATGGCACTAATAATTTTAGTTAGAGTGTCCACCATTGAAGAGAATGTCAGTTCACATAAGTATGAAGTGGCAAATGGCACTAATAATTTTAGAGCTTGCCCTTACCAGCTCTGGATACTCTTCTTTTCTTTTCGTCCAAAACACGTCTACACTTTGAGAATGAAATGCCATTTTAAGTATGCCGTCAGCAGCTAAATATATAAGATTTTTTCTTCATATTTGTGGTCAGATTAGCCAGTTCTATTGATTTATCCAAGAAAGGGCTTTAAAATCCACCTATGCCGCTAAATTAGGCCCGCAAGCTGGGGCTGGAGCGTACAAGTCAAAGTCGCATGAAGCCTTACCAACTTACAAACATTCTCACTTTAAAAGCTCTCGCAGAGTGTAGGCCGTAATAATGAATATAGGTACCAAAATAGAGAAAATAATTAATGTATTTAAATTACTTAACTTTTTGTCTGTATCTATGGCCAAAGGGGGTCGTCAGAATTTTTCAACCTGTAAAGGGGTCGCGTATTCAAAAAGATTGAAAAACACTGTTGTAGAGGATTGGAGCTGGAAATATGGTATCAAATTCACATTCCACATACATTAGGACTCCGTGTTTTCTCCTTCCTTTATTCAAGACCCATGTTCACTTATTCCGCTCCCAAAAAAGACTCTCCACAAAGCATCTCCAAAGACGACATATGTCCCGAGGGAAATTATTTTTTTAAGGCGCCGCAACCGGGCTCAAAAAGAAGAAGATGGAAAGATATGAAATTACGAATGTTAGAGGAGCGCGCTAGTATTTAAAGCGACAAATTCGGTGCGAAAATTGTGAAAATGTTTAATAAAACACGACTCGTTAAAAATAGAGCAAAAATCTCGCAGGTGTTGTCACAGCATTTAAAGAAACACAGTAAATTTTTTCATACATATAACTTGTAAAATAACTGAAAAAACGTGTTTATAATAATTTTTGGAGCGTGCTTTGCGATTTTTTTCTATCGAGGGAATTTTATATATAATTTGCATTTCGGCGCGGGGAATGTCTAGATATTATCTTCAATATTTTTTAAAGAGTTTTAAAACTTAACGTGTATAAGGGAGATGTGTAAGAAATCGGTAGTAATTCGGGTAGCGGCGGCTTAGTTGGCTTAAGAAGATAAGAAGGCGGCAGCGCAACCCAAAAATAAATCACGATCAGAGTAAAACGTGTTTAAATGCACTTTTAAGGCATTGCCATAATGCAAAGATTCGTGCTTTATACTCGTAGTTGCAATGTGTTACGGAAATGTCATTGCGTGGGAAGATAGGTTATTGTTGCCGCTTCGAATTGAATACAATAATTTAATCGATGTTTTTTATTATACAGGCTGACTGGTGTTTTATGCAAAATATTTTTATACTTTAAAAGAGGAGACTTTACATGTACATTTAATAATTTCAAGTTCCAATATTGCCACCGTACCAAGGCTTGAATATGGCCTTATTACCAAGCGAAAAAATATATATACTCGCAGCACTTTTTAAGGTTCAAAATATCTACCATAAAATCGAGGCAAGTGCGGTGAGCTTCCAGCAAATCCACGGTGGGTGTCTTAACCCCTCAGGCCTCCAGCATTTTCTTTCAGTAGGTAAAAATATTTCCGCTTTGCAATAAAATCCAAATATGTCATTAAACATATCCTACAACTAAAAACTGCCTTTGAAAGACGATAAAATATGCTTTCAATTTTTTTAATTCGAAAATAACGCACAATTTTTGAAATATGCATTAAATATGGCCCACCTCACTTCTAACAAAAATTATTATTTATTGATAACGAATAAAAAATACACGTACAAATTTTATTAGATAAATGTGTTATAAACGTCACCTCACTTTTTTGTCGTTCCATGTGAAAGTAATTAATAAAAAAATTCAAAGTTTTATAATTTTAATTCAAATTGCTGTCGGAAACTTTGGTTTGGTTAAAAAAGGAGTATATTTTAATTAACTTGTGGTAATTGAAATGCAGGTAACTCTATTAATGGAGGCCTGAACGCCGTTGGCGCCACCAAAAAACTGTCCAAAGAAGCGACTGGTACCTACCCTGATGTATGGCGATGAGGCGTGGAACTAGCAAAGGAAGGATCAAAGTAGACTGAATGCTGTAAAAATGAGATCCCTGAGGCGTATGTGTTGTAAAACCATGCACGATCGTGTGAGAAACGTGAATCCGCAAAGAATGCAAGGCTGATGTAAGCGTAATGCGTAATGAGTAAGATTAGGAAAGGAACGCTCCGATGGTTTGGGCATGTAGAGCAAATGAACGAGGAAAGGAGTGTAAGGAGAATATATGACGCAAATGTGAATGGTAGGAGAAGTCGGGGACGCCCGGAAAGACATGTCACGACCAAGTGAATCTGATACTTGAGTTGGTCCATGTCAAGAGTCAGAATAATAGAAGAGCATGTATGAGAAGATGCGTAAATGTGAACGAGGCAAGGAGTGTGTGCGAAGACCGAGTTGTTTGGCGGTCCGTCCTATCTGCCTACCCTTGCGGTGAGACGGCGTGATGGTTAGTTAGTTAGGTACTTTAATTTTGAGAATTGAATATAAATCGTGATTTTTTTCTCTTTCAAACATCTTTTGTTCATTTGTTTGTTTATTTAGTACAAGATTATACATGTATATACATAATTCATTATGTTTTTTGACTGCCCAACTAGGAGTATTCCCGTTTTAGGACAGTCAAATTATTATGGATATGAACAAATGGAACATGATTTGTACAAAAAAGAAAGAAAATTGATGAAATAAAAAGAACAGAAAGAATATAAAATAAAATAAAAAAAGTTTAAAACCTAGTAACTGTTATTTGTTAAGCATAGTTATTAAAATAATATAAATTTTAAAAGAAAAGGTAAATAGGTACATATAGGTAACTAAGAGGAATTAAGAGGGTTAAAACATTTAGGTAACTTCTGTATGCATTGCATATTATAGTCCTACATACATGTGTTGTAGAAAAAAAAGAAAGAAAAAGAGAAGAGAAATATGAAAATAAAAATGAAATAACCAATTAAAACATAAAATAGCCGTCGGTTGTTTAGCATAGTTGTTGAAATGATAATAATAATAAATAAAAGTTATATATGTGTGTACTTAAAAGCAAATGATTAAAATATAAGGTGGTAACTGGTGTTTGCCTTTCATATTATAATCCTGCGTACACATTTTATATAGTGAGAATAGAAAGAGAACAGAAACAATAAAGTAACATAAAATAAACAATCAATACCTGATTATTACTGTTGTTTGCTTAGCATTGTTATTAAAATAATATATATACTTATAACTGGTGTTTACGTTGCATATTGATAAGCCCACATTTTTTTTAAAGAAAGACAAACATTCCTGGGTTATGAATAACCATGGAACTAAGATTGAAGGGAAGCGGCAATACTTTCGGAATATTACGGGGATAAGCGAAAAACCTATGTAGCTCTTCGAACTTGAAGCCGTCTAGTGGAAGGGGATAGAAACGGGGAATGTGGCTAGCGTGCGGGGGGAAGGCGGCGCTATGGAGATAATGGCCGAACTGTGAATGGGAATCATTATTATTTTTATATTTTTTAAACTTTCGTTAATTTTTTATCACATTTTGGACATAAAATATAATAGCCCAATTGAAAAATAAGTAATGAAATAAGGAAAGGCGAATAACAAGGAGACTGGAGACTTATGTGTTGTTTAATTTTTATTGTTCCCTATACAAGTTATTTTAAGTTACCTTTATCTACTAGGACGTAACTCATTTTTTGCGAAATCAATATTATGATTGATTTGTGAAGCGCCCTTCGAAATACATCGGCCTCACTTTTCACTTGACAAGTGCAAGTGGGTAAAAAAACTAGTGTTATGAACTCGCTGTAAGCTGTAACTCAAGGCGCCATTCCTTGGTGCTATCATTGCTTAACTCATCAGTTTGAAATAGATTTTATTTATCATATAAATAGTAAGTATTGTTTTTTATACGTATTTTATAAAATCAACAGACTTGCAGTGATAAATTATTATTCTGATGTAAGCTGGTGCTTGAGTTTTAAGAAAGGAGTGCTCGATATTAATCTAATAAAAGAACTGTATTTACAGTTTTACAATGATAACAAAAAAATAAGAGATAGGAAAAAACACTGCTTGACTTATTTGCGTGGGAAAATAAATTTTATTTGATTAATTTGTGTTATTTCACAATTAATTTATTTTAAAATAATGTACATATTATATTATACTAGCAGATCCGGCCACACGTTGCTGTGGCTAACGTAAAACAATGCCACGCCATTACTCAACCTTTATAACCAACGCCATCTGTTAAATTAAATCCACACCGCCCATTTGCCAGCTCATTGCCCGCTGCCCGCTGCCACTTAACCAGATATATTATATATTTCAATCAATTTACACAAAACCTTGAGAAATTATATACCTAAACCTTCCTTATGAATCACTCTATCTATTGGTGAAAACCGCATGAAAATCCGTTTGGGTAGTTTTTGAGTTTATCGCTAACAGACAGACAGACAGACGCGGCGAATGACATTGTTTTATAATATGTAGAGATATACCATATATATCACAAGAATCCCAACTGCTTCCGTCTGTAGCATGTACGTTGTGAGGCTGAAGGTAAATGGTGAGGGGAAATAAATGGTGGAGATAAAGCTGGAGAAGTACCCGGCTATTCAGATCTAGTCAACAAACACGGCTAAATCAATTTCAAGCAACATTTCAATTCTGAATGGTGGTCTTACCTACGCCAGAGCGATACTGAGAATGTCTTCCACCTGGAACGTGCCGGAAATATATCTTATAAGATATATTTTATTATAACATTTTAATTATAAAATGTTGAAAACACAGATCAATCGAATAAAATTTATTTCGGGATTTGAACCCGCGACCTCCGAATTGCTAGTCAAGAGCTTTACCCCTCGACCATGAGGGCATGTCAATGTGACTTTTACATAACAATACAGTGATTATAAACTTTGAATTAACATTGTAAACATATGTAAAAGGAGTGGTAAATTAGTAGGAAAAAATCTAAAAATAACAGTGCAAAAAAGACAAAGTAAAAATTTTAAAAAATGAATAAGCTAAACGATAAAAAACATATACTTATGACATGTGTGAATCACAACTTTATATTTGTGCGTTATGATTAATAAAAACATTAAAGTTTTTTGGTAATTTTTAATTATTATAATTTAAGTTGACTGATTCGGCCCATTGGCAGTCGGAGTTCACGTGATAACATCGGGCTCATGGCGATGGCGGTTGAAATGAACACGCCGAAAATTATAAAATGTATATTTAAGCTATGTTTAAACACTTACATGTGAAAGGTAAGACCGTCTTTCTTCTTAAAGGTCTTCATAGAACTACTTTTACTCAATTTTACGGCACAGTTGACCATTTTTCTATGTTTTATGAACGTTTTTCTGGGAGCTCTATGCGCGACCGAGGTGTAAAAGTCAATGTCAGCCATCTAAAAACCGTTCGGTAAAATTTTTGAAAAGGCATGCTTTGGGCAGGTGGGCACACTTTACATGCCGTCTCTCTAGTATCCATACTCTTAGTGAATAACCCAACAATGTTTGAAAATCTTCTACTACCACCACAGAAAGCCGAAAATGTTGCTTGTGTTGTGATGGAGGACTTAGCCAGCCGAGGAATCGAACACGCGACGCTCGGGTGGGACCCAAGCGCTATGCCCACTCAACCACTGACCGGTCAGTATACATTATTTTGTATAAATATTAATAAAAAAGAGAAGAGATAGAATAAAATAAAATATCCAATTAAAACATAAGATTAACAGCTGCTTGGTTAGCTTTCTAATTTTAAAAGTAATAGGTAGGTACATACATACATATAATAGTTTAGATCACGTTTCTCACTGTGATAGTGAGGGAGGTACAACGATTTCTGTGAGACGTGTATGAGTTGTTCCCAAAAGCAAATAAATTAGCCTGAGAGGTATAAGGTTAAATAAGAATCAATAATTAAATACGAGCATGTTTAAAAATCACACAATATGAGGGTTAAATGAGAAATACTCCAAGAAACCCGTCCCATAAATAGCTTCTTAGGCTCGATAAGGATGGATTATTCTGTTAACACTAGTCTAATTCGGAAGCAGTCATTTTAATTTTTTCTTGTTTTTATCTAATTTATTTCTCCAATGGTTGGTTTAAATGAGCTTTTTTATTAGAATAGGTATATCAACTCTTATTAGGTCTTCAATATTTCGTATGCCTTACCAGCCACATTGTATGAACTTAATCGTAGTTCTACTTAATAAATTAACGTTTGTATCTTTTTCACACCATTCATTTAAAAATTTGCATTTTAACAATTTGGTTGCGGAACGAATTAATCGACTTTTTATGCTGTGATAAAATATTGTATGCGTATGCGTGGATAGTGTTTACCCAGTGTTTTAAAGCGTCACTTTATGAATTTATTTCTCAACAAATATTTGAAAATATATTCGAGATTCACAGAATGTGTAGGCGCCGTGCATTTTATGTACATTTGGTCGGTTGATGTGGTGGCACCTGTGCTTTCGTTTTATCGTAAAACCTCCGGACACTACTAGTATTTTTATCGGGAGGCCCATTTTACAAATATTCGCTTTATACTTATATGAATTCTCAAAAAATTACTCTTCAAAAATCTGATTTCAAATCCCTGTCAATTTCTCAATAAATATCATGTATGCTCAGTTTCCATTTTGGCCACAATAGGGTCTTATTTTTTTATGTCTGCAATCTAATGAAATTAGTAAGGATTTAATAACAAGTTGGTAGTAGATGTTTGAAACAGTTTCAGCATGTCAGTTTATTTCTGTTGTCAGAAGTGTTGTTGAGGAAGTTTCCTGTTACTTGTTTGTTTACGGCATTTTGTAAAGCAACAACTCTCTCTTACAGCTAAATTCTGTAAATATTCTGCTTAAAGATCGTGACTTCCTTTTGCTTAACAATATGTAACTCTAATATTTATCCACAACTCCAACTTGCTGAAGTATGTTTTAAGGGGAGTCTGGTCCAGCCTCCCAAAAGTTTTCAAAAGTTTTCCTGTACATGTTGAGAACATATTCCCAAAGTTATAGCTTCTAATTCGACCTTTGTAATATATTGCAAAAAAGTTAGGAGGGATGCGCGCCATCAGTTAGAATGGAGAACGGAGCGGCCCTGTTAAAAGTGAAAATTTTAAACTTTTTTTTCTTAAAACCACGTTTCTCAAGTTGGCTGGAATCGTCTTATAAAAAGTTTATCGAATTTTCACCCGAACCACCCTTCATTCAAAGATTAATTTAAATTTATATGCGGATGAATGTTGGCTTATGAAAAATTATTATATGGAATGAAACAAGTACTTTGTTTAAAAACGACTTTATTTTTATTTATATTTGTCGACCGACTCAACCTTCTTCAGGACAATAAACATATAAACTAAATTTCAGTACAGAGTTAAGATTCTATCTTTACCTTAGAATCTTAACTAGACTTCAAAGTCACTGCCGCAGTCACTAAATGCAGTGTCGTGTGTAGGCCGCTTTAGCAAATTTTCATGGGACTACATGACTCCAGCCGATTTAGTTGGTTTTGGAAAATTGTGATTTTATTCCATTCTCAATATGTTCCTTAATAGTTTTGTATAAAAAGTCAGTTCCTTTAAATGATTTATTTGTGACACAAATTATAAATGTATGGCTTCATTGTATTGTTCTGTTGTAGTTTAAAGTTGTTTAGCTGCATAATTTTTGTTTTTTCTAACATAAAAATAAATATTTCATTGGGTTCCTAATTTATTCTAGATGTTTGATAAGTCGAATCGGAACGTAGATTGAATTATCGTAGATTAATTATTCACTAATCTACATAGATTTACACTAAATCTATCGATATAAAATCTGTTTAAATTTGATTGTGCGCGGTTGCCTACGGCTTTTGTTCTTAGTAAAAGAGCTCTACACGCTCCCCGCACTATAAGAATAATTTAATTGGATAAAGTGATCGTCCATTATATGGCGGAAAAAAAATAAGATTGACAAATATGACGTTTTGGATAAGGCGTTCATCCCGGTAAAATGAGAAGTTCTGGGTTCGAGTCCCAGCTGCGATCGTTATCTTTTTATTTTTCTGCATCTGGTACTCTTTTTTCATATTTTCGTTTAGATTATTAGTGTTATCTTCTTTTTCAACTAAAAAAATACTTCATTAATTCGAAGGCAAATATGTGTTCTCCTCGAAATATTAAATAAAAGCATCTCAAGTATGTCTAAGCGATCTAATTTTCAAACCAAAATATGATTTTGAATTGCATTGCTCTAATGCTCAAGTGCATTACTCTAATGGCTGAATTTTGAATAATATATTTTAAAATAACGTGTCCCTGTCTAGTCGTGTTTTCAATTTGTGTTTTACTATTATTTATTAATTGGAATTTAAAAGTCTTGTAAATTTATTACTGTAATTCTCAAAATCTAGCGGATTTTTATTCTAAAATTCTGTTAACCTTTGCTAAATTGATTGGTTTTGTCAGATTATGTCAGAGTGCTGAATTATTTTATGTAACTTTTATACTGAATTTTTGAAAAAAATAATTGGAATATAATATTTTTAATATTCCTCGTGGGGTATTTGACTAAACGCCATGTGCCTCATTCAATTTAAATGTCCTACCAAAATTTTATGTGAACGTGATTTATTTAATATTTTCGGATAATTATTTTTCATAACAGCAATTTAAAAGTCGTAAAATCCAGTTCGCTGTTTTTATCACTTTTAAAATTGTTAGAGTCGAATAATTTTGACATTTTATCCACGGGGCTGGCGTCAACCAGCACCAACTTTACGCCATTTGAAAATGTCAATGTTTGAATTAAGACTTATTAAATTAATATTTTATTGATTAATTCCTGGAGATATTGATAAGTTTGTATTTATTTATGTCGATAGATGGTAATATTACATATGTAAATATAATAGTCGCTAATGAAGTTAGTGAGTGAAGAGAGTCTAGCAGTTCACCGTAAATTTCTGGTTTCAAGCCTGATATGATTGCGAAGCGTGGAACTGACATATTGTAGAATATCAAATACAATATAGGTATATGTTTAAAGTAAACCCGTGCATTATTACGGAAGTGGAAATCTAAAAAGAACAATTCATTGGATAACCAACACCTCTGCCATAGGTCACCCCTAGTGGTTCGCTACGTTTGGTGACCTTAGTAGTTTTGCCTAAACCTAACCCCGTGTTATCCAGGTCTTGGCGGCGGATGCGTCTTCTCACTAACTGGGTGGCGGGCCGGATTTTTTCTTCTCATGAAGGACTCTCTCGACCAAGCTTCTTGCACCGCAGTGAGAGGGATGTTTCATTCTGGACACACTGACCCCTAGAACTGTTTGGAACACAGATCTCGTTTCGAATATTTCGAATTTCGAACTTTGAGTGCCTGAGGAAATTCACGAAAGTCTGGGTAGAGAGATGGCCTGTTTTTAGAGTCGCAGATTAGCAGTAAAATCATGTAGGTAACAGGTGTATTTTGCTTCTGAACCCTCGGACTATTGAATTGAACTCTATTTATGACTCCTTTACTTTTATTGTTTGGGTTATTTATTGTATTTTATTGTTTTGTGTTTATCGTATATTTGTGTTTATTGATTATATTTGTGTTTATTGTAAATTTGTTTTATGTTTATTGTATGTTTTATGTTAATTGTATATTATGAAATATTTTATTTATATTTATTGTGTAACTTTATTTTCAAACTTTACAGATTGGCTTTGCGAATTGTTTTGATAATGATAATAATGTAACCTATCTATTTATGTCATGTTCATTCTCTTTTCTGCATTTTTTTCTGTTTTTCATTATGTATTGGATGAACTGAACTCAAACCTTTTTTTTATTAATCCCCATTTGGGTACTGGACCTCGTCCCTCCTGCATGTTTAGTTACATATGTTTTTCTTGCAGATCTATCTCAAATTTATTTGCACCACCCCCAATAATATGTCAACGCTTGAAGCTTGCTTAAACGGCCTTAATTTTCCCTTGTCCCGCCTCCGATTACTCAACGCTGAATTTTTCTTTAAGTCAGTTATTTTACATTTATTATTCAACCAACTTTCTTTGAGGCTTCACTGGGTGGTTGGCTAAGGGATACGGATGCTGGGTGTGGTTTATATCATGCTGAATGCAATTTGCATTTTTTATCGCTACTTGCCAAATGATTTGAGACTTAATTGTTTATCTATGTTCTCTATTTATTTGTACAGGTGCTTCCAGGGTTTTTCACATGATGCAATGCTGCCTCATGAGCTTCTTGAATGAGTTTTGTTTTGCTTTAAATATTATTTTGCTTGTATTACTAACCTGATTTGTTGTATTATGTTTTATTTTCCTGTTAAGCACTTGCATTCTGCTTTCTAACAACGTATACAGGGACATTGAGGTCTAGATTCGTTCAAAATAAATAAATGTAGCTTCGTTTAACAAAAAAAAAAAAAGAATCTTGCGAGAGCCTTGAAGGAGTACCATCAGTTACTTATACCAGGGCGGGTAAGTGGTGGATAACCTCCACTAACCCCTAGAACTTCTTCTCTTTCCTTTCCTTATACTAATACTCGCCACATGCTGTCGTCAAACCTCATTTTTTTATTAAAAACTGGATTAAACTTAATGTATGTATAATTCGTATTATGTAAGTATAATTAATATTTATATTATGTGTAGTTGAAATTATACGTAATGTTCATATTATTTATAATTCCAAACTTTTAACTTCACCTGCCATAACACAAGGACATCCCTAGTATGGCGAGTGAAATAATACTAAAATGCACTACTTCTTGGGTAATATGTAACAATTTCCAGACATTTTGTTTTGAAGCGCTTTATTTCACATGTGCATTTTTTTTAACTTAATTTTTATTTATCTGCTAACGTTTCGATGCATCTATGTCCTTCAATATACCTATAAATAGATTAGGCAGAATTTATTTCATTAATCCATCTCCAACATTTATAAAATAACTCTCTTTAAATGATTTACCACCCTTCCAATCACCCTTCTGTTTTAATTCTATTCATAATATGTATTTTACCTGAAATATCCTTGTAACTACCATATTCATTTATATACCTGTACGCCTGTCTCGACACAGGTATACCCTAGTGAGACAGGCATACAAATAAAACCATTGTAAATATATTTTATTATAGATAAATAAATAAAAAAAAATAGCAAACTTAAAATTTATACAAGTAGTAGGTAATTAGATTTTAAAACTAGAATCAGGGAACATGAACTATGTTTTCGAAATAATAACTATTCCGAGTTTTCTCATCATTTAATAGAAACGGGCAATAGATAACTAACCAACCATCACGCCGTTTCCCCGCAGGGGTAGGCAGAGAGGACGGACCACCAAACAACTCGATCTTGGCACACACTCCTTGCCTTGTTCACATTCGTACATCGTCTCATACATACTCTTCTATTATTCCGACTCTTCACATGGTCCTACTCAAGTATCTGATTCACTTGGTCGTGCCATGTCTTCCTCGGGCGTCCCCGACTTCTTCTACCATTCACATTTGCCTCATATATTCTCCTTACACTCCTTTCCTCGTTTATTCGCTCTACATGCCCAAACCATCTGAGCGTCCCTTTCTTAATCTTACTCATTACGCTTACATCAGCCTTGCATGCTTCGCGGATCTCCACATTTCTCACACGATCGTACATGGTTTTACCACACATACGCCTCAGGGATGTCATCTCTACAGCATTCAGTCTATTTTCATCCTTCTTCTGCCAGTTCCATGCCTCACTGCCATACGTCAGGGTAGGTACCAGCACTCCATTATGGATGGCTAACTTCGCTTCTTTGGACAGTTTTTTGTTGGCGCCAACGGCGTACAGTCCTCCACTAATAGAGTTGCCTGCATTTACCCTTCTTTCGATATCTCTGTCAGCCCTCCCATCTCTCGTAAACATACTTCCCAAGTACACAAACTCATCCACCTGCTCCAAATACTCATCATTCACAACTATCTCATCATCCTCACACTCGATAAATGCTGGCGTCCCGCAGGGATCGGTTCTGTCTCCGACTTTGTTTTTGTTGCACATCAACGACCTTTTGTCATGTGCACCAATTCACTGTTATGCGGATGACAGTACAGTTCATGATAGCTTTTTGTTTGACGAGCCCCCAAAGGGTTAACAAACTCCAACAGCTCGTAGGGCTTTGAAGCAAAGAATGGACGTTACCTCGAGAGTGTTTTCTCTTGGGGTAAAAATAATCTCGTTGAATTTAATGTTTCAAAGACCCGATCTTGTCTAATTACGTCTAAAAGGGATCGAAATGAAAATCTAGTCTCTTTCAACGGAAGCAATCTTCCGAACAGGCCCTCCATTGATATGCTTGGTGTAACCCTAAGTGACCAGCTCAGGTATGGGGGCTCCATCGAAGCCAGAGTAAAGTTAGCCTCCCAAAAGCTGGGCGCACTGTACAGGGCCCGCAGATACTTTAATAGTACACAACTGCTAACCTTGTACAAATCACAAGTACGCCCCACGGTTGAATTTGGCAGCCATCTCTGGTCTGGAGCTCCAAAATACCTGAAAAATACCCTCGACTTCGTGCAGAAACGGGCGGTCCGTTTGATAGATTCTCCCATCTTAACAGACGGATTGCAATCTTTAGAGCACAGGCGTCGGGTGGGAATGCTATCCTTGTTCTACCGGTATTACAATGGAAGATGCTCCGAGGAACTAGCATCATTGATCCCTTCGGCACCGGTGCATAGTCGGGAAACACGCCAAACGCGTGCCCAACATTTATACACGGTTGACATTTGTCACATGAGAACGGGTCGTTTCTTCGACTCGTTCTTGTGTTCAACAGCCCGGCTGTGGAATGATTTGCCGGCCTCTGTGTTTCCTCCTTCCTGCAACATGGGTCTCATGTTCATTCCTTCCTCTCCTCAAAAAGACCCTCCACACAGCATCCCAGATGACATAGGCTAGGGAAATAATTAAGTAATTGTTGAATGAAACACTAGTATACATTGAATCATTTGGCGGGTGTAAGATAAGCCGCCATAGCTCAATTGGGAGAGCAGCTGACCGGCAATCAGAAGGGCACGGGTTCAAGTCCCGTTGGCGTCATGTATCTTTTCTCGGAAGATTTTTCAATGTGGATGAGTGTTTCAAGCTGATAATTATTGCTTTTAATAATTGTTTAACTTTTATTTTATCATAACCTTGTTTTTCCAATATGATGACTGTCTATTTTGCTGGAATGCACTATCATTTCTTATATACTTTTATACAAAATTCATCCATTATTTAACATATTGTATCGCTATATCTTCCTTTTAATATTTTTCTTATCTTAACTGGCCACGTGTTTTATATTCGCCTATCAAATGAATGTTTTGTATGGCTTTATTGGCCCCTAATTGGTAGATATTATTTGTAAAGGTTAATCGAATTTAGTTTTTTTTAAACCAAACACATTTATTATAATTTACTTCCTATATTGTTTTTAATAAACCGCGTGGCTGTCGACATATTTGCACTGTCATTATCACTAATAATAGAGAATAATATTTATTTTTATTTTAGGCAACTATCATTTTTATTACCAAGGAATTGATACCTTTTAATAATGCTCCTTATATTTTATTCGCTGGTTTTGCATATCAAAACTGGCAGGGCAACCTGTCGTACCTCGATACTGTTTTTAGTTTTTTTGTTATTTTATTTATTTATTTGGTACTAGCCTCTCCCTGCACTTTTTCAGAGTTGTTGACAAGCTTTGTTGCTGTTGTATGATTGTGCTTCATTGATGTATACATTGCTTAAATCTGTTGGAATCTTAATACTTTATCTCTTTTAAAACGCTGGATGGAACGCCACTGGACGTCTCCCATCTAGAAATGTACTTAGTATTTTATGCGGAAGTCTTGCCTTCTAGCATTTATTTTTATCAAAGTTTTTAGTTTAGGTTAAGGATTACTTCACCAATTACTGCAGTCAATTGAAATTGACTCAGTAGTAGTAAAAATCTAGTCTCCTTCAACGGACGTAATCTTCCGAACAGGCCCTCCATTGATATGCTTGTGGTAACTCTAGGTATAGACAACTCTAACTGCAACTCTAAACAATTAATTTTACCTTGAAGCTTTTGAATTAAAATAGTATTTCAGAGTGGGAGGTACTTTCAATATCGCCCTGGTGTAACTCCATCATTCAGAATTGAAAATTTATTTGAAATGGCTTTAGCTGTGTTTGGTAACCAGATCTGAATAGCTGGGGTACATCTCCACATCTTCCCCTCCCAGTACCTTCTACAAACCCTCCTACAACCGACCAATATTTGACGGTTGTGAGGCTCTACAATTCCAGACGGTTGGGAGCGGTTGTTGTGTGGTATTCAGACAAAATAAGTTATATTATACGCAAGTAGGAACCTTTAGCATTTTTTTGCTAAGCCGACTGCACGTATGAGTGTGTCGTATTTTGTTGTGCTTCTTCGGGCAGTCAGAATTATTGTTAGAAAAGATATTTTAATAGCGAATTTTCGCTCAAGACGCCTGCAGATGTAAATATATCGACTTTGGTTGTACGGCCGTATATCCTCTTTGCGTACTTACTTGAAGAAATAATCTTTTAGGGGATCAACTGTCCGAGGGATCAATTGGCAGAGGGATCAACTCTCCGGCGGGTTGAGAGCCTTGAAGAAAAGTTCCTTATGGAAAAGTGGTGGGGCCCCCAAAGGTGTCGGGCGGGTCAACGGTCCGCCGGATCAACTGTCCAGGGGATCAACTTTCGGCGTGCCAACTGTCGGCGGGACTCGCAACAATAACATTTGGCTGTCATCAGTTCTTTTGTTTTGCTCTTTCAAAAAATATTCTTAAACCAATCTTTTTATTGTGTTTTGGCTGTAAAAAGTTTAGTGTGTTGGAATCTTCTCCCCCCTGATCATCCAGGAGTCACTTCTTGCTGCTCATTTTCAGATATTTATATAATTTTTTTACTTCTGTCACTTTTTATATTAGCTGTAATTTTTTGAACAATGGAGGAGGATTTCCCTCCTGTACCCCTTACAAAGCCCCCAGATCCCCCTCCTGACCCTCCAGATGGAGACATTTCAGATAAAATAGACTTTTCAGAACATTCAAACATTTCAGACAATGAATCTGTCATCCTAACCTCAATTAAAAAAAGAAAATTTAGTCCCCTTTCCCCAAAAAAACATGATTCGCCTTTGTCTTCTCAGTCCCCTCCAGCTCTTCCTCAACCTCCTCCAACAATCTTTTACTCTACTCATTCCCGTGGCCCCTACATTGTATATGCGCAAAAAACTGAACAAGGTAAAACCATCCATCCTCTTGAATTTGGTAAATTTCTTTCAAATAACAAGAACCTTTCGATTAAACCTGGAGGTGTTAAAGCCGAGGGTCGCTTCCGAATCTCTGTTGAATTCCTGTCAGGTTCAGCCGCCAACAACTTTATCAAAAATTTATTTATTTCATCAAATTCTAAATTCAAGGCGTACATCCCAACTTTCAATGTCACTCGAATGGGCCTGGTCAGGGGTATCTCGACCGATCTGTCCATTCCAGAAATCCTGTCCTCACTTTCAACCCCCCAACATATCGGCAATCCCATAAAAGCCAGGAGGCTCAATTATAAGGACACCTCTGAGGGCATCGTTTCCTGGAAGCCCTCCCAATCTGTCGTCATCACATTCGAAGGACAATCTCTTCCCTCCCATATTTATTTATTTTTCAACTCCTTACCAGTTGAAATGTACACTTATCCCACCACTCAATGTTACAACTGCTGCCGTTTTGGTCATACCAAAGCTGCATGCAGATCCCCTCCCAGATGTTTCAAATGTGGAGAAAACCACTCGGCTGACCAATGTTCTTCTCTCTCTTCACCTAAATGTTTTAACTGCTTAGGCGCTCATTCCGCCATTAACTCTTCTTGCCCCGAACAATCTCGCCAAAAAAATATAAAAATTTCTATGGCCTCTGAGAACTTGTCTTTTCTGCAGGCTTCTAAATTATTCCCGCCTGTCAAAAAATCATTTTCCCAGGTTTTATCCAGTAACTCTTCATCCAACCCTCTCGCCTCCTCCTCAACATCTTCCCGTTCAACAAAATTCACATACAAAAACCCTATCTCTAAACAGGCTCGTGGATACGATCAGCAACAACACAACTCACTTCTCTTAAATCCCAATGGTTCTCCTCTTTCACACGCCACAAATGGGTGCGCAAACAATTATAATTCATCCTCAACAAACTATCAAAAGCTTTCTGAACAACTCTCCCAAGATAATTCTTCATTTATTCAAACTCTTATTATGCTTCTAATTGACCTAATTTCTTCTCAAACTAATCTACCGTCCAACGCTGCTTCTATTATTTCCACATTAAAATCATTTATTCAAAATGGCTCTTCAAGATGTCAGAATTCTTCAGTGGAATAGCCGCAGTGCTATTTCTAACAAATCAAACCTTCTTAACCTATTAAATTCAAACCTTGTTTCTGTGGCTGCTGTCTCGGAGACATGGTTTACTCCATCCACCCACTTTAATGTGGGAGGGTACTCCTGTCTCCGCGATGATCGCCCGGAAGGTACGGGCGGAGGTGCTGCCCTTTTTATTAAAAAATCCCTTCCGTTTTTCCCAATAAATAATATCAAACCCCCCAATGCTGACTTTCAAATGGTTGCAGCTAAAATAAAGGACACTTCCTTTGTTTCTATCTATCTTCCCCCAACATCGCACTTCAATAAACAAGCGTGGTTGCAAATTGTCCGTCAACTAAGCCCTCCTTTCTTTTTATTGGGTGATTTTAATGCCCATTCTCCCGTCTGGGGTTCTGCTTTCTGTGATCGAGACGGTCGAAGTGTGATGGATTTCCTAGATGAATCCAACCTTTTTCTTTTGAATGACGGATCTCCTACTAGAATCTCTCGCCCCAACACAAACCCCAGTGCAGTGGATCTCTCCATATGCTCTATTAATCTGGCACCTCTCTCCTCGTGGGTGGTGTCCCCCGACCCTTGCTCCAGTGATCATTTCCCGATCACCATCACTTATCAAACTTCTTTCCATTCAGACAAGTTCCATATTTCGACAAAGATTAAAACAAAACACACCAAATGGGACGAATTTAACTCACATATGGATAAGTTTATACAAAATTTATCCTATACCGATACATTATCTGTCAAAGATGACTACGATAACTTCAAATCAATGCTCGTAACTGCAATCAATAAATCAAATCCTCCCCCTAAAACCAAATCTCTCAAAAAACTCCCTCCAACTCCCTGGTGGGATGAGGAATGTTCCAAAGTAGTGAGAATTCGGAAAGCTAAATCTCTTTCCTATCGTCACAATATGACTGGAGAACTATCTCATATACAAAAATGCCGAAGCGAATGCCAAAAGGGTATTGAGGTCAAAAAAAAAATCCGGGTGGTACAACTTCTGCAGTTCAGTATCTCCGAACACTCCAATTTCGGAAGTTTGGTCTATGATTCGAAGATTTCGATCCTCCTTCAGTCCAACATCTCCTCGAGCTTCTCATTCTAAATGGATGGACGAGTTCTTGGACAAAATTGCCCCCCCTTCTGTACCTAACTTAGATGAAATAACTCCAATCCACAACACTCCTATGTCTGATCATTGGCTTGACTCTCCATTCACTTTAATTGAATTAAAAAATTGTTTATCAACAGTCAAGGACTCATCTCCAGGCAGAGATGGTATACCTTATAGCATTATCAAAAATAGTAATGATAATGTTCTAAATCACTTTTTAAGCATCTTAAATAAAATCTTCCAGACTGGCATAATACCTGATGACTGGAGTTCTCAAATAATCATCCCAATTCTAAAATTAAACAAATCACCCAATTCTGGATCCAACTATAGGCCAATTGCTCTTTCATCCACCCTTAGTAAAATTTATGAAAAATTAATTAAAAACCGGTTAGAATTTTTCGTCGAGAGTAATCATCTTCTCTCTCCATCCCAATTTGGATTTAGGAAAAAGAAATCTACACAAGATAACCTTGCCATCATCAGCACTGATATTAATTTATCCATTTCTAACAAAGAAGTATGTCTTGCAGTCTTTATAGACATAGAAGGCGCCTTTGACAATGTTTCCATCCCAATTCTTAAAAAAAAACTTTTAGGCCTTGGCTTACCCCTCATGTTTGTCCAATATATTATTAATCTTTTTCTCGATAGGAAAATTTTCATTGAACTACCAGATGTTACTCCTCAGAGTAGGTCAATTTGGAAGGGTTTACCCCAAGGCGATGTATTATCCCCCTTACTGTATAATATATACACACACGATATGCATGTCACCATTCCCCCTCAAGTAAAAGTCGTTGAGTTCGCAGATGACATAGCTTTCTTCTTATCATCCAAAATCATTCCATTCGCCGTCAAATATCTTAATGAAGCCATGGATGCCCTTTGCACATGGCTTACTTTAAATGGTCTTGAACTTTCAGTACAAAAGAGTCAATGTGTTACCTTCTCAAATCGTCATAATAATCCCCCTGTTCAAATTTTATTTAAAAACTCGCCAATCCCCAATGCTTCCGAAGTAAAATTTTTGGGAGTAACATTTGATAGGAAACTTAAATGGTCTTCCCACATTAATTATATAGTTACTAAATGTGAAAAAAATTTAAATATTATCAGATCATTGACTGGCGTTTGGTGGGGTGCTCATCCTATCTGCATTAAGTTGCTCTACAATGCACTTATTCGAAGTCATCTCGACTATGCTTGCCCACTTTTTAGTACTGCATCCAAAAATGCACTCAGTAAATTAGACAAAATTCAATCTAAGTCATTGCGAATAATAACTGGCGCGATGCAATCGTCGCCCATCAATTCCCTTCAAGTAGAATGTTCTGATCCTCCTCTTTATTTAAGGCGTCAATTATTTGCTGACAAATTTGTTCTTAAATGTTTAAATTCTAAAAGTCATCAGATTATTCCCAGAGTCTCGTTGTTCAACGACTCAACACATTCATCTACAATCAGAGCTCGAACTAAACCTCTCCCTGCCATTTGTAAAAATTTTCGCTCTCTCTCAGAGCTTCAAATTATCAAAAATGATATTCTTCCTTTGTACAAATTAAAATATAGTCACGTCACCCTATCCCCAACGATTTTAGAGGGGATCGGCATCCTTAAAAGTCATTCCAATCTCCCAGCCCGTACTGTCAATAATATGTTCAATGACATTATTTCTTCTAAATGGCCCAACTCTTCTCTTTTATTTACTGATGGCTCCAAATCTCCGGACTCTCCTAACTGTGGTATTGGTATTAACGTTTATCACAATAATTCTAATGAAAGAATATTTTATTCAATTTCAAACCAATTTTTAATATTTTCTGCCGAGTGCATTGCGATTATTGAATCTCTCAAATATATAATAAAAAATAATTTTGAACATTCTCTTGTTCTCTCTGACTCTCTCAGTTCCCTCCAAAAACTTAAAACAAGTCCTCTTCTTCATCCTGATGATCACTTTGTATGTCTTATTCGAGTATTGATAACCTCCATTCAAAGCTCTGGAAAAACTGTCACTCTGATTTGGATTCCTGGACATGTTGGCATAGTGGGTAATGATATTGCTGATTCCTTGGCAAAACAAGGAGCGTCTAACCCTACCGTTACCCTCGTAAACCATATTCCCCTGTCTGATATTTTTTCCATCATCAAAGATAGATCCCGCAATGTTTGGACAGAGTATTGGAACATTGCTAGTCAATCCAAGGGTTCCCGCTACGCCTCAATACAAAGGACTATCCCATCAAAACCGTGGTTTCAAAAATTCCCCCATTTTTCCAAAAAAGAAATTTCCTTACTTATTCGTATGAGAATCGGACATTGTTCCGTTCCTTCTCACCTTTATAAAATTCATGTGCTTGACTCCCCAGATTGTACGTTCTGTGGTCTAGATGTGGGAACTTTAGATCACATATTTTTTGATTGTCCCTCTCTAAATAAATATCCTCTCTTCTATCAAGCGTTATCAAAAATTGCCTCTCCTCCATTCAACATCTCATCTCTTCTAAGTCTGAACTCTACTCCAATCTTCCATAAAATTCTGAAATTTGCACATTTAAATAAAATTAATATATAAATTCACCTTTCCTTTCTCTGTATTTATAAATGATGGCCTAGAACACCCTTGAAGGGTGAAAGCCAGAAATAATTGAAAAAAAAACTGTCGGCGGACAATTGTCGCCGGAACAATTGTCATGGATCCCTTCATACGACGGCTGTTCAGTTGCTGAGAGCTTCCTCACCGTATATCTAATGATTGAAATTAATAATAAAAGAAACTGCGCACATGGGTTATGTTTTTCCACGAGGAATATTAATAATTGGATAATAAATATCTTTTGATATTATTTAATAATCATTTTTTTAGTGTCGCATTAAAATTTTATAATAAGCTAGAGATTCCGTGTTTCCAAATTTTCTTTTTCGGTGTCGGCTAATAACATACAGTAACAGATTGTTTTCATCGCTTCTAGGTGTGAGTAATTGACAAATAATGACAGGTGCCTTATTTTTACGACTTTACGCAAGTAATTATTACGACTATGACATTTGGTTATGTCCAAATAATAGAAAACAATTTTTATAAAGTTTTATGTTCTTATTATAATTTCCCGCGGGTATTTTGAATGGCTTTATTTGTAATTTACGCACAACTCTTTTTTTAACCTTTAAAAATTGTAATTCCAAGCTGCTCCCCTGGAATTTTTGTCGATGGTATTTTTAAACTAACTATCTAACCATCAAGCCGTTTCCCCGCAGAGGTAGGCAGAGAGGATAGACCGCCAAACAACTTGGTCTTGGCAAACACTCTTTGCCTCATTCACATTCATACATCGTCACATACACACTCTATTATTCTGACTCTTGACATGGCCCGACTCAAGTATCTGATTCGCTTGATCGTGGCATGTCTTCCTCGGGCGTCTCCGACTTCTTCGACCATTCACATTTGCGCCATAGCTCTTCTTATTTGTTCATTCTTGTTACATTTTTCACACGATCATACATGGTTTTACCACACATACGCCTCAGGGATCTCATTTCAACAGCATTCAGTCTACTTTCATTCTTCCTCTGCCAGTTCCATGCCTCACTGCCATACATCAGGGTAGGTACCAGGACTCCATTGTGGACTGCTAGCTTCGCTTCTTTTGACAGTTTTTTTTATTAGCGCCAACGGCATTCAGTCCTCCATTAATGGATTTACCTGCATTTACCCTTTTTTCAATATCTCTATCAGCCTTCCCATCTCTCGTAAACATACTACCCAGATACACAAACTCATCCACCTGCTCCAAGTCTTCATCATTCATAACTATCTTGCACACTGTTTTCGTACTCTCTCTTTCATACACCAAGACTTTAGACTTGGTCTAAAGTATTTTTAATGCTTGTTTTATTTAATGTTCTTGTTAAAATTTCACCTAAACACGTGATCTCAGTTTTACTAGCGCGCTGGGGGCGATTTCCAATTAGATCTAAACATATAAATCAAGCCTACCCTTATTAATGAATACATTTATCAATTCGTAAGAATTAATTTCTGCTAAGCAAGACGTGTACGGAACCCATTTATTGGATAACCAACACCCATGCCATGGATAACCCCAATCGGTACGGTACGTTTGGCGACTCAGCAGGGGTCCCCCAGCTGATGGAGTGAGGTTTGTCTTGGTCTTGGCGGCGGATGCGTTTGCCCATCTACTGCGTGGCGGGCCGGATCGGGAGAGACTGGTTGAGACCTTTTGGACTTAAGGGGACTTTAAGAAGGATGGATTCATACTTCCGTCTCTCCTGGACACATTGACCCCCAGGTTCCTACCTACCCCTCATACCTTTTTCCTTCCCAGAACTTCCTCTCCTTTCTTTCTCTAAAAAGACCCTCTACACAGCATGTCCTTAGATGACATTGACCCTGAAGGATTTTTTGGTAAATTTTGGGGATTGGTGTCCATGGCTATTACGAATAATTTTTAGAAAAAAACTTTAGATTCGCCTTAATCACTATAAAAAGAAACTTATTGCATCACGGCTGGCGGAAAATAATGCATTTTAATTTTCAATGTCGTTAACTAAAATTTCACTTCGCGAACCGAAACTATAACAGCCCGCCCACCATTTTGTCACTGTCAAAATACGTTTTTGAATGGTTTGTTTGGCTACGCAGGGTTTGTGTAGCGGGCTTGTGTATGTTATCTTTACTTTAAAAAAGAGCCTACGTTTTTGAATGGTTTGTTTGGCTACGCAGGGTTTGTGTAGCGGGCTTGTGTATGTGACAAATGGTGGGCGGCAGCGGGCGGGCTGTCGTAGTGTCGGTCGGAAGTGAAATTTTATTTAACGACATTGAAAATTAAAATGCATTATTTTCCGCCAGCCGTGATGCAATAAGTTTCCTTTTATAGTGATTAAGGAAAATCTAAAGTTTTTTTCTAAAAATTATTCGTAATAGCCATGGACACTAATCCCCAAAAATTACCGATTTTTTTACAACGCCTCTGGACACACTGATCTCCAGATTCATACCCTCTCCTTATACCCTTTTCCTTCCCAGAACTTCCTCTCCTTTCTTTTTATAAAAATACCCTCTACACAGCATCTCCATAGATGACATTGGCCCTGAGGGATTTTTTTTATCTCAACGCCTCTGGACACACTGATCCCCAGTACCCTCGTTTCGTACCCTCGTACCCTCCCCTTATACCTTTTTCCTTCCCAGAACTTCCCCTCTTCTTCTTTTATCTTAAAAGACCCTCAACACAGCATCTCCATAGATGTCATTAGCCCTGAGGGATTTTTTTCCCCTCAGGTCCTCACGCGTGTATCTAATAAAAAAAACTGACAAATGAAACGCTATCGTAGTTTTTTTTTTTAGTGAAACAGTTTGCTTGAAATATGCAATAAATTCAGTCTATAATTCTATAATACAGTGGTATTTGTATTCTATATTTTTTTATCATCGATATTAGGTACGTCTTTCATCTATGTTAATGAACTATTAGAAGCACTGCATACTTTGAAGTTAAAAAAAATATCGGTGAATTTCAATTGAGTAGGTACGTAGTGTTTACATGCAGGTGCTATTTAGTATTCATTCAGTTTTTATTGGTGAAAGCCGTTGTTAACATTGTATGTTTTTGTATTAGTCTTGCTTATGTGCATAAATCATTTAGGTCTCCTGAAACCAGGTTAGATTGTTAGTTTCTCTCGCACAGTTGGGTGTAAAGTAGATACTAGTTCGCAAGCTATAGAAATGACAGTTGATTTATTATAATATCCGCTATTAAAGCAAAGAGACTGCATTCACATTCTTCTTATCAAGTATAATTAATATGTCTACCTCATCACATATTATACACATACATCATGGGCGTCACAACTCTTCGGATGAGGCTTTGCCACCTCCAGGAAATGCCTCTAGTCTTGCAGCTTCCCTCTTGTACTAACACCTTCTTCCAATCAAGTATTGGGTTCCGTGGTCGAAGAGTAACGGCAACAATGATGTTGTTGCGTTTAATTTAATAAATCAAAAAAATTTAACCAATTTTAGAATGGACTCAAATCCCTCCCTTGTGGAACACCTTTTGCATATAGTTTTTAATAGAGTTCGTAAGCTACGATCAGAATCGAACGAATTTTCTCTACATTACGGAGCCAAAGTGTCGATACAAAATCCGCAATGCAAACTGAAAATCGAAGCAAATGAGCGTTGTTTTTATATATTATTTCTTCTTTCCTGATGGCCTCTGCGGTCGAAGGGTACGGCTCTCGACTAAAATCCGGAGCTGGCATGTTCAAATCTTATTTGATTCATTTGCCTTAAATAAAAATAATATATAGTATATTTGCGGCACGTTCCATCGCGGAAGATACACTCAGTATCGCCCTGGTGTAAGACCACCGTTCGGAATTGTTACGCTGTTTGAAATGACCTCAGCCATGATTGGTGACCAGATCTAAAAAGCCAGGTACCAGGCTTCCTCACCTTCGTCTTCCTCATAGACTTTCCCTCCTTTTCCTGACTTTCACTACCTTCAGCCTCACAACATATCCCAATGGATGCCATAGTCTGACTGGCTCCAGACGGGAGCAGCTGGGCGCCTTTAAAAATAAATCATAATGGTTCATAGCCATCAGTTCAATGTTTCTATTATCAATGGTTTCGTTTTCTCCCATTCTTGCTACATCTTCTGCCCAACGAAGGAGTCCCAGTTAAAAATCTCACTACATAATAATAAACTAATATACCATTCTTATGTTTTATGTTCTTATAAGTTAGTGATGCGAGCATCTTGGCCAGTTGATAAATGTCATCAATTTGTTCACCGTTAATTTATGAGTTGTTATGTAACGTTATTAAGGCCACCGAATTTGATAAATTCCATGGTGAAGGAGTTTCGGCCGCGTGTCGTCGCGTTTTTTCCGTTCTTCGCCGAGGAATGCGGACCTAAAATTTAATAATACTATGTTGGGTTGTATTATATATTATGTTTGACATAATATATAATACAATCGACAATCCATATGATATCGGCACAACTTCTTTGGCGTCTTTTATAATATAATCAAATCCGTGATACAAATTACGCGAAATTCCTTCATCTTAGAATTGTGATTCATCACTGTAACACACTTTAATCAAATAGGGGTAAGGGAACCGAGGTTTATATTAAAAATTGAGTGCAAAAATTTGCATAAAACTAGGCTATTTAATACACTACGCTCAAAAATATGTTTTGTAAGGAGTGAACCTTTATTTTTAATTTTGTTTTATGCGTAGTTAATGGTAAATTAATGTGTACCCGACAAGAATATGGATGCAAGTCCAAAATTTGAATAAATGAGTTTTTGATGAAGGCTTGAAGTAAATAATCATGTTTATCAGTGGCAGAAAGATACAGGTCCTACCTTGAAGAAAAAATAGGATTTTCAAAAATGTAAACGTATGTAACTACCACGATGCAACAACTATCTTAGAAGCAGAAGGATGTATCATGGACTTGCATCTTTATGATTTAGTTGCATTTTGAGTATTATGACTCAAATCCTACTCAAACTCTACCTCAAAACTCAAATTATAAATTACTACGCTTTCTATGGAAGTAAACAAATTTTAAACATTGGTCCTTTCATAATACACCACGTGCCATAACAAAATATTCCACTTCATTTAGAAGCAGCAGAACTCAAGTCCGTGTTTTCGTTGACTCAAGTCAGGGTTTTTTTTAAACAAAATTTTTAAAGGCTTTACAATAAAATGTTTCGTTTTATTTGCTCGATTTTAAAACAAAACTAATTGATTTAATAAGAACTTTTTTTTATCTATCAGCATAGATAACCGAAGAAGTTATGGAACCATAGTTAGAGAAAAAATAGTTTTTTTGGCTCTCCTGAACATTTACCTTTTTGGATTTGCATTCGTATGCTTCTCGGGTACAGATTTATATAGTGCCATTTTTTGTGAAATATCAACACCTTAATAATAATAATAATTGGCTAATTTATATAGCGCCGTTTTCGTGGAAAATCACCTCAAGGGCGCTGTACAAATAATACATAAAAGAATTAATATTACTGGCTTAAAACTAAGATTTAAAATTACAACTAGTGACTTACATCTAAGACTTATAGCTACTTATATTACTGGCTTACAACTAAGATTTACAATTATTACCCACTACCTTAGTTACCCACTATCTTGCTTTACCCACTATAGATGACACTATTTTAAAAATATAGAACAAACGATACCGTGGGTTGTCTTATTTTTTTACAGTTAAAAAAGTAAAGTTTTAAAGCTTCGTCTCGTGATGGAACCGTCATTGAATAATTTGCATTGACCTATACATTCCCGGCATAAAATAACTGCAAATATCATGGCCCATACTATTTTTTTGAGAAAGAACAAATTTTCTGCTATGTAGTCCAGATATCTGTGCTGAATCTAATGGAATTTTTCTGTTTGAAAGCCCAATGGGCGTTAATCCCTCAGGTTAATTTGTTCGCTTTTGAGAACAGCTCACGTAGGTCTCATAGAAATCGTTGTAGCTCCCTTACTGTCATGGTTAGAAATATGATCTAAACGATGCTGAAAAGAGAAAACACCAAGCTTTATATTCGAATCTAGAAATTGACCACAGATAAAATAAAAATCGCAAGTGGATTTAAAACCTGGCTTCTTAAAAAAGGAGATAAATCATCAGATTTTTCACTCATTCGAAAGATTTGGATCCTGAGAAAAAATACTTAATGAAATGAAATTCTTTCACACAAAATGTCCATGTTTTGAAGCAGGGCAATCGCTCACGGCGGCTGATGACCTCGATAATGAAACGGTATACTGGAAAGGCGTTACCAATGAATGTTTACAATGTTGATCCTGGGGGGATGAACTGAGGAAGGAAAGTTGCATGAAAAGATAAATTATAATATATCGCTCGGCTGCAGATCAATATAATAAGGAATAAAATGTAGGTCACGCCCACACGTTCATATTTGTATGTACATTACTCGCGCGGAACAAGAGTTCTTGACAAATCAAAATAAATTACAATAAAAATAATTTTCTGTTAAAATATTATATTACAGGTAGACTAGAAGACCCGGCCACACGTTGCTGTTGCTTACTTAAGTTAATGAATTGAAATTAACTTAAGTTAATGAATTGTTTAAACTCATATAGGTCTAATTGAAATCGTTGTGACTTACTAACATGGTTAGAAATATGATCTAAACGGTATTGGAAAGAGAAAAACCACACTTTATATTCAAATCTAAAAGTTAACCATAAAAGTATTTATTTATTTATTTATATTTATATACATTTTTTTTTACAGTTTTTTAGAGAAAATGTGTCCTAACTGGGATACCCCGTTCTAAGGACACATTGTACAAGTTTTATTATTTTAATTATAAGTAAATACCTAATCTATGTTAGAATATTGCCAAGGGAAATTATTAAGTTATATCTAAAAGAAAGTACAAAACAAAGCATTATTCTTTGTTGGGTTGCAAAATTGAATCTATTTTCTTCCTTCCCATGTCCATAATCCATATTTTTATGCTTCTTTTGAAGGCGGTTATTTTTTTTGTGGTTTTCATTGCAAGAGGGAGTAAATTAAATAATTTTACAGAGAAGTATTCCATATTTCTTTGTCCAAAAGTCGTTTTAGTTGTAGGTTGGTAGAATGTATGTTGTAATGTAGATCTTGTGAATCGGCCCGAGTTTGTCTATGTAAAGTTATCCTGATTTTTGAATGCGTACATTAGAATATCTTTTGTATATAATTGTTTCAGTGACATTAAATTCAGCGCTTTAAAAACATAGTCTGTAGGGGTTCTGATGGGCACTCTAAGTATAATTTTAAGAATTGCCCTTTGTGCTATGAGGACTGGTTTTATAGTGGAATCGCATGAGCTTCCCCATCCGATAAGACCATATTGTAGTTGAGATTGGGCTAAGGCATAATAGATTTTAATTAGCTGTTCTTTATCTAAAATGTTTCTTATTGTTTTGAAAAAATAGGTTAGTTTTTTTAATTTGTTGCTCACATTTTCCACTTGGGAGTTCCAATTTAAGTTTTGATCAATTATTATTCCAAGATATTTTATTGTTTGTATTTCATTCAATTTTGGACAGTTGCAAGGAGTTTCTCGGTTCACGTTTATACAGTCTTTATGAATTTTTATGTTTAGGTTTGTATTGAGGTTATCCGTCTGTTTGTTGTGGATTTTGAATTTAATATAATTAGTTTTTGTATCATTTAGTGTTAGTGAATTTGAATCAAGCCATTTTTTTACCCGATTCATCCCTTTTTCAGCTTTTTCAAATACAGTCTCCCATGACTTTCCATGGAATAGAAGGACTGTGTCATCTGCAAAACTAATGACTGAGCCGTGACAGTTTAGTTCACATAAATCATTTATATATATCAGGAATAAAATCGGGCCTAAGACACTGCCTTGCGGGACTCCATATTGGATTTGTATTGGTTGACTTGATTCATTTTGAATCCTGACTAACTGTAACCTTTCTGACATGTAGCTTTTAATGAGGTTTAGTTCACGTCCTGAGATTCCAATCTTTTTGAGTTTTTCTAGAAGATATGTGTGATCAATTGTATCGAAGGCTTTACTTAGATCTAAAAATATTCCGATACACTTATTTCCGTTATCGAGACTATGTTTTATACTTTTTACAATAGAGGCGATGGCATCGGAGGTTCCTATATTTTTTCTAAATCCGTATTGATTTTCAGATAGTATGAAGTTTGTTTCAAGATATTGAGTGAGCTGCTTCTTTATGACTTTCTCTACTACTTTTGAAAGATTATTCAATATTGTTATCGGTCTATAGTTATTTATATCCGCTGTATTGCCAGTTTTAAAGATTGGTATAACAGAACCCATTTTAAGCGTTTCGGGAAAGATACCCTCCATGATACATCTGTTCACAAGGTGGAGGAGTGGTTGAATTATTTCATCTCTAGTTGATTTAATTATTCTCATTGAGATGCCATCTGATCCTGAAGTTAGTGTTGGTTTCATTGAATCTATAATGCTTTTAATGTCATCTGCTGTAACTGTATTTAATTTAAAGGTGATATTATTTGTAAGTGTGTTGTTAATTTCATTATCAGTATAAGGAGGTTTAATTATTTTTTTAGCTAAATTAGAACCCACCTTGGAGAAATATTCATTCACAAATTGAACTATTTCCTTTGGATTTTCTTTCATATTTAATTTTTGATTTGGTGTATCAAGTTCGGTAATATCACTACTTTTATTGTTTTTAGTGTATGTCATCTCCTTAATAATTTTCCAGACAAGTTTAGGGTCATTATTACAGTTTTGAATCTGACGTTTGTAATAGTTACCTCTGGCAAATTTTATAAGTTTAGAACACATGTTTCTATAATGTTTGTAAAGATTTAGAAACGAAAGATCAAGTGGATTTTTTTTAGTTTTTAAGTGTAATTTATCCCTAACTCTTATACTTTTTAGAAGTCCTTGAGTAATCCAAGGTTTTTTTATTTTACATTTGTGTGGAGTTTGTATAGTGAATGATTCTGAACATTTATGAATATTTGTTTGAACAATGCTTGTAAATGAGTGCCAGCAATCCTGAAAATCATTAATTTTAAATAGTTCTCCCCAATCTTCCAATTTTAATAAATCCTTTAACCTGTTAATATTAATTCTATTTTTGACTATTGTATTTTTAATGTAAGTATGTGTATTTTGAAGTTGAATGGTAAGTAGCAGTGTAAAGTGGTCAGTAATATTGGAATGGTGAACGGCGGTACCGTATGCTTTGTTTGTTTTTATCATGATGTGGTCAATACAGGAGGCAGATACATTTTGAGCATTTTCGTTATATCCTAATCTTGTTGGTATATTAACTGCACTGATCAGTCCATGGTGCAGTAAGAGTAATTGGTAGTCATCACATTGGGGGTGTTTCTGTCCAGTATTTAATATGTTAATATTGATGTCCCCAATTAAGTACACGTTCCGAACATCTCGTAGTTGGGTTAGCTCATCATCCAGGGAGTGAAGAAATGGAGATATGTCTCTTGTTGAAGGTGATCTGTATATCCCTAATACTGAGATATCATTATTAATGTTTATTAGTAGACAGTTAGCATCTCTGAGTTGAATTTCTTTTACAATTCCTTGGATCTCATTTTTAATATAAATTATCACTCCGTCATTCTGATTTTTATGTTGTGTGGAGTTATATACCTTATATTTATCTAGGTGTTTTGGTGAGTATGTTTCTTTTTTTATACGACACTCTGTGAGTATGATGATGTCGATATCCTCATCAAATTGCTGTAGCATCACCGTCAGCTCTACGAATTTTTTATTGATGCTTCGTATATTTTGGTGGAGTATTTTTAATGTTTTTGCTTTATTGTTTTTTATATAATCATTAATTTCTTGAGTTGTTAATGTTGTAATGGTTTCCGGAGAAGGGTTGTCATATTCAATATCAGTTAATGGATCCATTTCTGGTATAAATGTAATATTATTGTAGATAGTTATGGATTACTGAGCTTGTCTATATGATTTTACTTTCAAGGTCGTTGTGATTTTTTATTTCAGTTATTAAAGAGTCTTCAGATTTTCTTGCTAGCAATTTTCCATTTCTGAACCAGATGAATTTGAATTTTTTTTCTTTTGCCCTTATTTTCGTGTTCCATAAAAGATTTTTATAATACGGCGTAAGGGCTTCATTCACATACATTTTTTTATTATCATCCGCTAAATGGGAGACATCATTATTTTTTTTGAAATTCATCATTGTAATTTTTTTAGTTTCATCTTTGAATGTTAATATAAGACGTGAAGGTTTTATATCACTAGATTTTATGAACTTGTATTTGTCCTCTGGTGTCAGATTTAATCCGAAGGCTGAACTAATTCTGGTGGCTATTTCATGGGGCGGTTCATTCAGCGATACTTTAAATCCATTGATCTCTACACTGTTTTTCAATTCTTTTTGCTCGGATTCAGCTATTTTTGTTTCCAGAGCAACAATTCTTTTTTCTTGTATTTCCATCTCCTCTATAATTTTTTGTTGTTGTTTTGGTAAATCCAAAATTTTATTTAATTTGTCATTTATTTCATCATATCGATCGCTTACAAATTGGGTTGATTTTTTAAGATCGGCTATTTCTGACTCTAATTTTGTAAACAGTTGTGTTTTTAACTCACTCAGTTTACGATCAAGGTAGTCCGTGAGCGAATCCATGATTTTTTGATGTTCTGCGGCAGATCGCGTTGCAGACATAATTTTTGTATATAATTCCAATAGCTAGTAGCGACTCGGGTAGCACTTGTTTACTTTTCCAATGATTTGTTACTTTTAATGGTTTGTTTATTAATTTTGCAGGAGCCAAAAAAAAAACAAACAGAAACAGACTGCTGTCACTTTTAGTTGTAATAAATACCACTTTTTTCGGTGACTTCACTAGAATATTAGCAATATGGTTCAATTTGTGCACTTTTCTGAAGATTTCTGTCACTTTTAACACTTATTTTATTAATTTTACGGGAGCAAAACAAAAACATACACCTGTCACTTTGAGGTATTATTGTTGTATTAAAATGTACTCCTTTATATATCCAAAGTTTCTGACCGCAATTTGAAAAAAAATGACTGTTTGGTATGTGTTTTTAATTTTTTTCGTTATCAGTAATTTTGGTTAGAAAAAACGCAAGGTGAGCCGTTTTTCAAAAAAAAAATTGTTAGCATTCAAAATTTATTTCATCACATTTCAGAAATAGTTTTTAGTTTTCGGATACGTTCAGACACTAGTCCATGTTATTTGAATTTTAATGAAAATTTTATTCTAATTATAAACTTTCTATTATAATTTTTAATATGTTTATATATTTAATCCATTTGTTCACATTAGACATCACAAAGTAACTATATTCCGTTGGTCACCATGAAACAGGCAGCCGCCTAGTAAGGTATCATATATATGAAAATGTTTTAATGTGTTATCATGTAATTTATCAATAAATTTAAATAAAACTGAAATGTTTTGATCTTCCGACAAATTAGGCCCGAGGCCTGAGGGGTTAAATTACTCTAGATGAAATATTTTTTTGTTTCCTTAAAAAACGTCCATTACAAACTTAAATGTGAATATTACTTTTATTTTTTTTTTACATTTTAAGCACCAAAGCAGTTTGTCAGCAGGTCAATTTAACAATATTAATATAACACTAAAGCACACATACAACACAACGTGTCCCAAAACTCAACGATAAGCGGACACCCGTGGGTGGGCCTGCTCATGACTCCTCTAGAAAAAAATATTTCTGAATTTTTTTAATGTACAAAAAAAAATTGAAATCCTTAGAAAATTGACACCTCTTAAGATATTTTTAACTACCATGACCACAATTTTTCAAATATTTCAGATTTTTTTTTGTATCAGCAACTCAAGTAGCACGGCTATCCACCACAAACCTTAAAAATCCATTAATGCTGTAGTTTTTACACAAAAATCAATCAAAATTATTGTTTTTCTAAAAATTATGAAAGATTTTTATTTTCACTCCACTTTCACTCATCGTGGTGTAAAAAAAAGTATGGACACTACTATGGCAAGTTTTTTTTTAAAGTTTACGCATCTAATCAAGATTCCAAAATGGTATAATACTTTCGGAAAACCAGCCACAAAAAAATATGCATACTATTTTTAACAAGAAACAAATTTTATAAATTATTGTTGTTGACAGTACTCACTTTTAATATGTGCACAAATTAGGTTTTTTGCTGTTGAAAAATGTTGAATTATTCAAAACAAATGGTACCAACAATTTTTCAAAAAAAATTGAGAAATATATTTTTTTTTTCTGGAGGAGTCATGAGCAGGCCCACCCACTGGTGCCCGCTTATCGTTGAGTTTTGGGACACGTTGTAAATATAACAAGAAACCACAATATAGAAAATAAATACAGAAGAATAACTTTTAAGTAACTACAATAAGTGGTTTTCAGCTTTTTGTCTGCAGATTTTCTTTTTTTTTCTAATTTGATAAAATTGTAGTATTTTAATCGTTCCCCATAAGATGGTAGTAAAAATGGCCATAAAAAGTTAAAAAATTCTTAATTGTTTACCTTTTTTTATGTATTTAGTTATTTTGACATTGTTGCGGCCTGTGAAGGTTTCTGATTTTGGGGTTATGACGGTATAAAAAGTTTTGTTTAAAGTTTTGACACGGATATTTGCTCCGTTGGGACAGCAAAGAGATTCCGTTAGCATGAGCTCTCATTCTTTCAGGGTCCTTTGTGGGATAGAAAGAAAGCTACTATCTTCATGTAAATAAAAGAACTTCCATTAGAACAAAATTTACTTGTAATTACTTTCAAGCAAAACATAATCTACATAAATACCTTTAATTGTAAACTCGAGAAGGTGAAGGAGAGAGAGATTTCACGTTTAGCAAGGCGTAAAACACGAAGCCATTGTAGTCGTAGTAGTGATTATGGTCTTCCTGAGCCCCGACAAGGCGTCTCCAATGGCATTTCCCTCACAGATCCCGTTCTCGACAATCTCGACGACTCTGTCGCCTACCGCAAACTTCCAGCTAGGTTGCCAGGAAAAGTAGCAACCTCCAAAAGGACGCTGCGAATATATCAAGGGTTCCAATGTGGGTAGGTAAAGACGTCCCTTCATAAAACGTGCGCGGGCACCGGTCGCAGAGGAATCCGTTTCTTTTTCCAAGAGTCAGTCGAAATCCCTTCAACAAGACAAAAGCAGAGGACACATCCCAACATTATCCACTTGCCAATAATACACCAGTAGCAAATAGCAAAGTCAAATCTAACATGGTAGAATAATTTACAGGCCTCTATGCCCGAACCACCGGATGATTTCAGTATTACACTGCCAGTTCATTTTAATATATCTCACGCGACTTATCACGAGTTTTAACAACCAACTCCCCAAAAACTCCGTCTGACTCTCTCCGCAAATTTACGTCTCCCGCCATCTTGCTTTTTTTTCCACCCGTCCCGGTGCCGCCAACCTTTTTCAGTCAAAATTCGCAGTCGTTGCCAACGGCACGCCGAAATTAACATTACTAATTCTGAGTAAGTACCGACTAATCACCATGGAAATAATTACGTTACAGTTTATCTCTAAATTTTGTAGAATCTGTACTGTAATCATTCATCGTGTGGCAGATAAGCTATAAAAATTGTCTAATTATTAATATTGTTCCATGTAACTTCAAGAGTGTACTAGATTTTCTCCGTGTGTCGTGTACACATGTATTCACCTTTAAAATGGAAAACATATTCCTCCACAGTAAGATATTCGATACAGTAATCGTTCGACCCCGATGGCAACGAGCGAGATACATACATAACCTAACGAGACCATCGTTACAAAGTCAGTTGATGGTCGGGAGAAAGTCGCGGGAACCGAACCAAGAACCGCAGACCGCAGTTTCATTTCTATTTCACGATCATTGTCAGCGGATAGTTCGCACAGAACCAGTCGGCCGGGTAACTAACTACTAACTACTACCAACTACTTCACCATCTCGCTAACCGAGTATCATCACTGAGCCATTATCTTTGTGTGGGTAATTGTCCATTCTTCTCCAGGGGTTCTTGACATTGACACTGAAGCAAACAATCGATGGTGAACTTTTCGAATTTGATGCGTGCTAAATATATCTATTTTTTATATTTATTTTTAATTTTTTTATATGTATTTTAGTAATTTGTACATTAAAGTTTACAAATTTATAATTAATTATAACATTACATATTACAGTTTGTCAAATAAGAATAGAAAACATAGGAGGGCGCCAATTTTGTTCAAATGGCAATACTAAAAATATAATCATGGTGGTAATTTAAAGCTGTTTAACCTACATTTTTATTAAAAATTAAAAAGGCATAGAAGTGAAAAAAAAAATATTTTCATTCCACTGATATCAAAATTAGAATTGTATAGAGGTATATTATTATTTTATCTTTGCAATTTTGGGTTAACACAATGAAGAATAACGATATTGTAATAAAATATAAAGCACACTTTAGAAATTGCTCACATTTATTGAATATTAGCTTAAGTACCTAGCGTTGTCCAAGCTTTATCAGATCTAAAAGTAGTGTAATTAAACTCACCATTAATGATTCTTCCTTTCTACCTACTGTAAAATTCAAATTTAGGTTACATTAAATGAAAGCCAATCACTTTGTACTTTGTAAAACACAATTTAATCAAAATTATGTCATTAAGTAGGTAACTTAACAACAGTACTTCTTCGATTTAATTTTAATTTTAAGAACAAAAAAATAAATTTTAAATGTGTGTACAGTGTTCTGTATTTTCAGTGTCGTTGCACTTTAAAAGAATATTTGAAAGGTAAATTGGTGTTGCCAGCCTACACATTTTGTAGTTCCATTTTTTATATTTTCTACTCTTATTTGACACACTCTACACACTATATTTTTTCAGTTTGATGTAGCTCCTACAATACATCTTGAATCTTGTAATTGGTGTTGGAATTAATAAAAAAAAATGGTTATATAGGTTTAAATAGGTTACGTTATGGGCTATTTTTTATTTTTTTTTTGTAGCTTTTAATTACTTTTCAAAGAGGCGTTGAGTTGAGTTGATCCTGAGTTGTTCGGTCACCCAAAATTAATTCAGGTATTTGAAGTAGTGGAGACAGTATTATGATATTATCAATTGTGAGTGGTGCCAAGTATAGTGCCTAGTTCACATCATTCTATTTCGGTCCATCAATATTTATTAAACGACAACACATGACTAATTCATGACAGTCAACAGCTAAGATCCCACGTTTCTAAATAAATTGAACTGATGTTGTCAACAACGATAGCGCCAAGTCAAATAAAAGGGTAAACATAAGTTTATTCATAAACTGCCCGTTAATTGATGGCGCTAATTTAATTATTTGAGGAAAAAACACTTTTTGCAAGTTGTAGTGTAAAATATTAAGATAATAATTAGTTTGTTTGATAATTTCTAAAGCGCAGTGGTTTATTTAAGGGAGACGACTGCGCGACCTTTTTCATACAAAATTTAATTTTTGATTTGAGGCAAAAACACCTAACCGAACTGATTAATTAAAAAACAAAAATTTTAACAAAACAAAAAAACGGCTTCAAGAAATGAACTAAAAAGTAAAAAAATAATTTCGTATTCTTCTACAACTTCATAATCAACTTACTTTTTCTACTCATCAATATGTAGGTACGATTTTTATTTTTGGAGTCGGTGTCAGTCAAGGTAGGTGTGGTATACACAGTTATAGGTGAGATGTGCTTGTGTCGCACAAGCGACATGGCGAGGCGAGAGGCGAGAGCGGGGCCGCGGCGTGAGGGGAGCTGTCAAGTGAACACGCCGGGCCGGGTACCTTTGCTGACACCGACTCCAAAAATAACAATCGTACCTACATATTGATGAGTAGAAAAAGTAAGTTGATTATGAAGTTGTAGAAAAATACGAAATTATTTTTTACTTTTTAGTGCATTTCTTCAAGTCGTTTTTTTGTTTTGTTAAATTTTTTGTTTATTTTTTGATTTTTAGTGAATCTGAAGTACACTAACTAATTTGTCTGAATATGGATAGACCTACTAAACGTGTTCCTCATATGACGATATAATTTGACCATAACGACGTTAGGGTAAAATTAAGTGATTCGGCCGAGTTTCGTTAATTTGCTCCTAAGAATTGAAGAGTTCCGTTACTTTGTCATGAATCCGATTATCAAAACCTAACCAAACTCATCAAACTACCCTTAAAGTACATCCTTTCCAATAAAAAAAGAATCATCGAAATCGGTTGGCGTGGTATTGAGTTATTCGTCAATTTGTCGCGCACATACTTAATGCAAATTTAAGACTTATATGGTTTTCTCATGGATGCCATTGTCGGAACTGGACCAAATTAAAATGGGACCACGCGGAAAGCACCAGCTTACAAATAAAAAAATAATCATCAATATTGGTTCACCCACTCGATAGTTCTGAGGTAACAAACATAAAAAAAAATAAAAAAAATACAGTCGAATTGAGAACCTCCTCCTTTTTGGAGTCGTTTAAAAATATATCAAAATGGGCAGCAAATATCTAGTACGTATGTGAGCTATTTTTTTTGGTTTTATTTTATAAAATATAGGTTATTAAAGAATTTCTGAAGAATTATTTTCGTGGCAACTTTGGCAATAATTGTCTATGAGTTGATTGTATTTATAAAAAAATTATTATATATAAAAAATAATGATTTTTTTTTTTTTTTACATAAGGTTAACAAAAAATAAAAATAAATTGCCTTTCCTCACCATAAAGAGACAATGCTCTTGTGTTTTGGATATTTATTATATTTCTTTCTTTAAATGGTAGGGTTTAATGTTTCAACTCAATTTATAACCTCAGTAGGACAAGCCTGTGTTGAGGTTAACAATTCTACAAATTAACAAAATAACACATAAATAATATATGTATTGAAATAACAAAATATTGTTGCAAGTTTCTAAGGGTATGGGTATCTACTATTGCTGAAGATGACAGTACATTATAATGTAAACATGTAGGGTGACCGTCATGTTGAAATTTTATTTGAAATAAAAATGTCTATTTTAAAAGGACTAAGATGAAAATAATAAAATGTTGTGTTATTAATTTAGCAGGAGAAAGAAGAAAAAAAACGGTTTAGACAAAATTTTATTAATTAAGAAAAGACGAAGTAGAGAAAATCAATAGGTAATCCTCGGCCAACACAAATAATTTAACAATCTTTGAATATGTTCTGGTAGGTTATTAAGAGCGTTTAACCAGCCAGCGGCCGAAAATCCACATTTCGTCGAAAGTTGTTCTTACTATCGTGCAGGGCGGTTACAATGAGAAAGATTAATTATTCTCCATACCAGCTTTTAAAAATTATAACGCAATATCGATTTTATTTCATTTCAAATTTGCTTTAATTTATACCTACACCCCAAAAAGCTGAAAGGCGTGATGATAAAAGTATTAAAATAATGTACTTTTTGTAATTATTTTTTGATTATAAGTATTTATCATTTTTCAATAATGTCTAAGTTATATAAAAATGTTAAAAAATCTGAAATAAATTAGTTAGAAAGTACGCAAATAAATACACAAACGGACCAATTTTAGTCAAGAAACACATGTACGTATATATTTTTAAATGATTTTATTTAAACTAAACTTAAAATTCTAAAACTTGCGATACAAAATGACACGGATCTTTGCTCCTTTAGCAAAGAAATTCCGTATGCATGAGTTCTCATCATCATTTCAGGGTCCTGCGTGGGATAAAAAGAAAGCTACTATCTGATGTAAATAAAAGAACTCTCATGAAACAAAATGTACTTGTTATTATTGACAAGCAAAAACATTATCTTCATAAATACCTTTGTAAACTCAAAAGGGTGTAGAGAGAGAGAGATAATTCAGTTATTTTAGTAGAATCCACTCCAAATGATCATTCGTAGCTTGCGATAGTTAATATGGCGCACCTCTTCCAGCCTCAGCGACAAGGGCTCCAGATAGTTGGAGAAGAGCCCTAGAGCTGCCGCTTCTCATGCCCATGACACCGTGAAGGAACCAAGATTCCAGTCCACCCATAGAGGCCCGCTGATCACAATGCGTCCGATGGCCAGACCTGAGCATTGAAAGGATATAACCCGCAGTTCTAGACTGTTGAAGTCATTTAAGAAGCGCCTGCAATCTTCATCAAAGTTCTCCTCGGTGATATTGGATTGTACGTGGCTGTAAACACGCCCGACCAAAATATCAATTTATCAAGCTGTAATCAGTAATCCCGATGGCTATTTCTCGGTGGGTTGTTTGCCGCGTCATTACGAGCGTCAAGCAATATTTCTTCACAGCACTAATTTGTAGGTGTAGTGGCATAATATTGCAAATTTACACAATCATTTACGAGTATCAAAACTCCTTACAAATCAAACTTCCGACAAATTCATTGATATATTATATATTGGTTTTTGGCAAGTTACAGGGAGAAATTAACCCCTTTGTATTGCAAACTGTAGTAATTTCACCTGATGGATTTTTTTTTTGCCCGATGTTCGTGTTACCTTGGGCAAGATGAAGGAATTTTTTTTTTTTGGTTTGTTTATCTGTAAGTGGTATACATTTTGTATAGATAAACACACACATACAGACATTTTTTCATACATCCGTGCATGTATGTATTCATATACAACAATTATGTATACCATAATAAATATATATAAATATTTATTTATTTTTTATATAAGAGAACAAAGGTAAGTTTTATTATAGCCCGCGCATCAAGGTGGATGAAGAATGGATATGGGCAGGCGGTGAAGGAGATTTTCATCGGGACTTGATTGCCCGAGACATGAGATGCTTGGATTTGGATGCAAGTTTGGAGAAAAATGTTTTGGCTAGATCTATTATGTGTTTTTTAAGTGGAGGGATTTTCGTGCCTGAATTAATAATGCTATTTCGGACGAACCAAGGGCTTTTGGTGAATCTTCTAAGCAAGACATTTTGGAAGGTTTCTAGACTCTTAGTATTACTTGTGGCCCAAATTGGGGCGGCGTAAGTCATGATGGATCGCAATTTTTATTTGTAAATATGAATTTTGTTCTGTAGTGACGTTTGACTATTATAATGTAAAAGCGGATAAAGGGCTGCGGCCGCGTTTTTGTTTTTTTTTTAATTGTATGTTTGATGTGTGTGTGCCATGTGAGTTTTTTGTCGAGTGTGACTTGAAACGTGGCCTTTAGGAGTGCTGCGAACCTTTCTTCGTGAGAAGAAAATAGCAGCGCTCTTGGAAGGGTTCACGTCTATACGACATTTGTTATAAAAGTCTTGGAGTATGTTTATGTTGTGTTGTAAGCGATGCGTGATCATCCTGGGAGAACTGTATCGAACCATAATGGCGGTGTCGTCAGCGTACAAAGCTTTATACGAATGTTGGTTCTCTGTGAGTGGTAGGTATATCGTGTATGTAGATATTGAAGAGGGTGGGGGAAAGCAGGGATCCTTGCGGGACGCCTGCTGCCATGAATCTGGGAGTTTTTTTAAAAAAAAAAAATTTTATTCTCTGAAACATTTATTATAATTACAATTTTACAACATTATATAACAACAATATTTCAATCGCACTCCTAATAAAGCAGTTGCTTGTGTTTAGGAGAGGACAACTAAATACTTTTACATCTAAGTATATAAATTAAAAATATTATTACAAAAACTAATAGTAATTTTATAGAAAATACGATACATGTCATAAAATTATTGGTTAGTTAATAAATGATTCAAAGGATTGATAAAGCAAAACATATTTCTAAACAATAATTAAAGTTATCAGGTGGTACTAGAGTATTTCAATTTAATTTTTTTTTATATGTGTCGTAGTTTTCATCCGATCGTATATCTATGGGTAATTTGTTGAATAATTTTAAACCCTTGAATGTATAGTGATGTTGTGCTGTTGTAGTTCGTACTAATGGTACGGTTAATCCTCTAACAGATATGATTCTTTTACTAATATTTAATTGTGGTATAGTATTTTTATTGAAGAAATCATTATGTAATTGTAGGAGTGCAATTTTGTCGATCAAGTGAATCAGATACTTGAGTCGGGTCATGTCAAAAGTCAGAATAATAGAAGAGAATGTATGAGACGATGTATGAATGTGAGTGAGGCAAAGAGCGTGTGCCAAGACCGAGTTGTTTGGCGGTCCGTCCTCTCTGCCTACCCCTGCGGGGAAACGGCGTGATGGTTAGTTAGTTAGTTAGTTAGCAATTTTGTCATAGATTTTTGTTAGTGGGGGAACCGGGAAATCTTGGAAAACATTTATTGTTGGGTAGTAATAGGGCTTTTTTAAGATGATTTTTATTAATATTTTTTGATTTGTTTCCAGTGGAAGTAGAGAAGATTTATATGCACCCCCCCAAGCTATGATTCCATATTGTAGTACAGAGTGCGCAAGTGCGTAATAAATATCTTTTAGTAATTTTAATGTTAGTTGAGAGTGCATCTCGGATCTTTACTTGAAAAGTCCGGTGCCGAAGAAATGATTTTAAGACACCGCGGAGAAGCAGTCCGTTTGACCATACTTTGTCGAAGGCTTTGGCTATGTCCAGGGAAATGGCGCCAGTGGACCGTTGGGAGTTGAAGCCGCCTAGAATCAGTTCGGAAACTCTGAGCAGTTGATGAAGGGTTGAGTGTTGAGATCTGAAGCCATGTTGTTCATCGGGGAGGGTTTTCACCTCGTGAATGTGCTTTAAGAGCCGAGTGAGGAGAGTTTGTTCGAATATTTTACCAACATTTGAGAGAAGACTGATGGGACGATGGTTCTCACAGAATTTCAGGTCCTTCCCAGGTTTTGAGATGAGAATGACGTGCCCGTGTTTCCAACTTTTGGGAAAATAACGCAGTCTGAGTGCGGAATTTATGAGGCTCACAATAGCGAGAATGCTTTTAGGGGGGAGGGCTTTAAGGGCAAAGTTTGTTATGCCATCTGGACCGGGAGCTTTTTTGTTGCTGCGGTGTTTTATGGCCCTTCGGACTTCTGAAGGGGTGGTGAAATGTACATTTGTTCCGGGAAGGGAGTCGAAAATTATGTCTATTTGGTGGTTGACATTTGCTATATGGACTGGGTCGGCGTGCTTGGAGCTGGGGCTAAATTGAAATTCAAGATTATCGGAAAACGCCTCCGATTTATCTTGATCGTCAAATATGAGGCCGTTTTGGTATGAATGGGAATTCATTGATATGTCATGACGTTGTCCTTACAACAGTTTTTTTTCTTTTCTTAAAACAATCGAGAAACGTTCCAGGCAACTTGACTTTGTTCTCCGTCGTTCCAACGGCACGCCGAAATTAATAATACTCATTCTGAGCAAGTAGGTACCATGAAAATAATTACGTTACAATATATAATGCATTGATTTATTTTACTGCATGATTATATGATTTGAAATGGGTGTGGTATAATACAAAATCTTTTTTGCAAAATTTAACAAAACTGCCAACGAACCTTATTATACTAAAAATAAGCATTTTTCTCAAAATTTAAAACATGCGAATGCTAGATAAAAGAACAATCTTTCGAAATCCATTTATAATTTTTTGTGGAAGAGTCAATACGTCTAAAATCTGATTTAAAAATGACATATTTCTGGTTTTCTCGGGTAATACCCTCTTAAATATGATATTTTTGTATAAAATGTATTTATTTGATTATATTTATTTCTAAACGTGGGTCAAGCTTAAATAATATCTAATTATTGGATAATTTGTACGTATAGCGTCGATTTTGTAAAAATATTACCGCAAGGGCGATATAAAAATATCACCCCAAGTGTTCATTCAACGATTGCCAAAAAGTAATGCAAGACACCGTCATATTATTTGTCCCATAATAGTTTATAATCTCGTGCTAATCCGTGTAGTAAAGCTGTACCTAAGACATAAAAGATCCGCTTTTATAATGCAAAATAATAACGTTTGATTTTATCAATTACTGACAGGTTTTTATAAACATTTATAATGCCCTAGTTTAAATCTGTTATAATAAATTAAGTCCTGCTATAAAATTGTTCAATCTAGTTTCAAGAATATCATCACAACTACGAGAGGTGTTGAAATAAATTTTAACAAGGTTAAAAGTTTATAAAATCAAACACGAAACATTTATTGAAAGTACTAAGTGTTGTTAGATTGATAAATTAACAGTTATCAGTCAAATGAGTGTTGAAGGTCTTTACTTAGTTAATAAGATTAATCTATAAAGTATTTAATCAATTACGCTCATCTAATGATAGTCGTACACCCAACAGAAAAAAAAATGATGTAGAAGTAGAAACAAGTGTTTAAAAAATATAAATAATTTATTATTACCTAATCATTAATCACGCCATTTCGTTGCAGGGGTAGGCAGAAATGATGGAACTCCACACAATAACGGTTTTATACCACTATTTTGACGGCATCAGTGGTCGAGGTATAAAGCCCTTAATACATGGAGAAACTTACAAACTACGAGTGGACTAACAATGAAGTCAGTGTTCTCGTTTATCTTTATAATAAAAATAAAAAAAACGATCTAATGCAAGATTTTGGATTCACCAATAGGTAAATTGAAAAAAAAAATAACTCTAGGGCGTTCGTTGTCGCCAGGGCTCTGCATGAGAATGTTGACAACAAGATTCATACTTTCTATAGAATTTCAAAGGACTCTTATTTATATTTGGTGCATTTGCTAACTCCTAGTTTTCACAAGAAAACTACACATTTTTCAAAATCAATCCATGCCTTCTCCACTAAATCCTTAATACGTATTCTGTTAATGTTAAGTTATGTAAGCACAATTTTTTTCCACTTCCAGAAAAAAATTAATATGCCATTCAAGTTCGGTCGCCATTTCTGTCAAACGAGTAGTAGCAGATACGAATGCAACTTGCTTAGCGCGTTACCAGCATTGTCGGTGACGCGACTGACGTCAAACCCGTAGTCGGCGCGTAACATAGTGTACGAACACTAGCAAAATAGTATAGCGGGTACTTTCAAGCGGTGCGTGTGCTACGCGCACGAAACTCGAGTCGCTTGCAAATATCTCAGTGTACGAATGGCTTAAGGCTCACGACGAGCAACCGGAGGTCGCGAGTTCAAATTCCGGCGTATATTAATTTGTATATTTATTGATTTGTTCGTAAGAAACAAATAGTTTTATGGTACAAATATTGGATGTACTTGTACATATAACAGAAGGTTAAACAAGGCTAAATCAAAGAAATTTCTTATGCTAATGTTGGTTAGAGATATGATTTTTATTTTGCCATAAAACTAATAAGAAGGTGAAGGGAAAATGAATATTAGATTAGGATAGGAAATGCTCTCGATGCATTATTTTGTAATCATAGATACATATTACTTAGGTCCGATGTTTCCAAACGATATTTGTAAAAATGTTGATATTATAAAATTGCAATCGGCGCACACGGGGAATTGGGGATTTTTTCTAAAGTTAGTACTACTCTACGCAATCTGGGATGTGAACCCCCGATCTCCGGGTTGCTAGTCAAGAGCCTTACCCCTCGACCACGGAGGACGTATTCATAGTTCACAAATAAATTGCTCCGCGTTTTCTTACACAGTCTCTCTCAAATGCCATGACTTTGAATTTCTTACATTCGCAATTAAATCATATATTCTGATAACAAAGCTATAATAAATAAACCTAATTATTAACTTAATTAGTTTTTATTTTTTTTTTTATTGAAAGTATAGTTAATACATAAATATCAAGAAACAAGTCCTGCTACGCCAATTAAATTGGCTTGTCAATAGGTGCTTATAGTTAAGTTACATATATATTTTAAAAGTTATAATTTACATATTATATCTACAGATTCAACATTTTTTCACACATTTTTGCATACATATCAATATAAATATTTTTTTCCGGTAACCAATTTTTCACCATATATTTAACCTTATTCATAGAATTACATTGCTCTATAATGTCGGGTAATAAATTAAATATCTTCGGTATGATGTATTCAAACGTTCTCTGTCCGTACTTATTATTAAATTTCGGAACTATTAACCCGTCGTTGCGCGTGAATCTAGTGCTGTATTTATTTTCTAATTTTTCTTTATGCTGCGGGTTAAATATATGCTGAATTATAATTTTGTGTTTTGAATTATAATATATTGAAGGCACACGAGACAATGTACCCTTCGTTAACCCCATGTGATTTGCTTTGAGTGATTTTATTGTAAGTGTTCTCGGTGAAGTGAAAAATTGACGTCCATTGTCAGGTCGTCAATCTCCTGAGAAATCTCCCAGCTGCCAAGGTCAGGTCAGGGATCTGAAATGCATTCTTCTCTTTTGCTTTCTCGTAATAACATCTCTGCAGAAAATGCAATCGTTACAGCAGATCACCTTCATAATAATTATACTGAATAAGTTCTTTAAAACGCCTTTTTGTGAAAAATATCCAATAATTTACCTTATGACCCGATTTTCAAAACTGAGTAACACCACCTCGTTCTAAATCTAACAACATAATGTACAGGTTGTTAAGGGAGGTACTTGACTTACTTTATCCTGACATTATTTGCAGTAAAAAAGTAAATGAAATTTTGGAATCCGGTGGCTTTTTAGATGTCTATTTTAAAAAATATATTTTTCTTAAAATTTTCAAAAAAATGTTTCTATCGTATGTCGTCACTGGTCTCTCAGACGAGTAACCGACCAAACCCTCATCCCGCCCCTAACTGTCTAACCCGTTAAATCGCTGTCCCGTTTAATTTGTCCCAGCTCCTCCTTGGTGAGATATTTATATGATCTAAATAATTTAACTGTTCACCTCTATGAAACCAAAGTTTCCGATGGCAATTTGAGAAAAATATATAAAAGTTAAGACAAATTTTTATTATTCATTTTTTTTTATGAAACTATAAAATATGAGATGAAAATAACGTTTAAAATACATTTTTTCTTTTTTCGTTATCAGTAATTTTAGATATAAAAGACGTAAGATGAGCCATTTAAAAACTTTGCTATGTGTGTATTAAAAATGTTAATATTTTAAAGAATGTATGTTCTTTCTAATCAAGACATTAATAAAAGTATTTCATCACCTATCAAATCAGTTTGTAGATTTCAGAAGGGTTCATAAATATTCTATTTATTTAAATTTCATTGCAAAACGGGAATATAATGATATTCTAAAAATTTTCGTTATTTGTTTTTGGGGTGTTATGCCGTGTTACGCTACCTCCTTCTTTAGGCATAACACCCCAAAAACAAATAACTAAAATGCTTTTGGCCGTGAAAATCTTAAAACGTATCATATTCTAAAAATGTCGTCCGATTCCCGAGGGGCTACTGATTTTTTATGTTTTTTGTTGGAAATTTTTTTTTTCGGAGACCAAAATTTCATTAACATTTTTTACTCCAAATAATGTCAGTGATAACTAGTTAAAGTAAGTCAAGTACGTCCCTTAACACCCTGTATTGGCTTTTGAGAAGTAGTCGCTTAACCCTTCGAACGCCATCCTCCGCGACCTAATATTTCTTATTGCGTCATGGGTTAAATGCCAATCGTACGCCGACTGGCACTATTTTATTATTTGATCTTTTTGCAAAATGTAAGTAAATTGTACCGCCTTACCAGATAGTATTTTTTATGTATTAATCTAAAGTTAACTCACATCGTCGTGTGTGCTAACAATTTTAGAAACATGTATATAAAAAATTTACATTATTTGGCAAACGTAATATATTTTTGAAGTATTGAACATGTTTATATATTCAATCACAAACCAAACATCAATATTTGAGGTGGACATACTTTCTTAATTCCTTTTTAAAATTGATCATATTTTTAATCTTAAAAATTTTTGCTATAAAATTGGACGGCCTTGTACTTAAGAGATTTCTGGGTGCTTGATTTTTTCCTTGTTGGAAATCTAATTAACTTTGACTTCTTCGACTCGTTCTTGTGTTCAACAGCTCGGCTGTGGAATGATTTGCCGGCCTCTGTGTTTCCTCCTTCCTACAATATGGGTCTCTTTATGGGATTATTTTCCTCAGGGCCTCTTGTGTGGAGTTAATGTAAAAAAAATTGTATATTACTTTCACAATTTAAAAACTCTCTAACCGTAACCGAAATTATCCGAAATAATTTCACATCCGTGACCGTATCCGAAACCGGCATAATATTATTCCATAGACATATGAATATTAGTAGACCTGCCCTAAGTGATAAAAGCGTATTATTTCCCCCTCCCCATACCGGTTCCATCGAACCGGCTGGGATTGAGTACGGCTTCGCATGAATCTAAAAAATGTGACGTCATCATTCTTCTGCGAGCCAGCGTCGAGCGCTCATCGGTGCATTTTACGAAATAACACCGCAAAAAACATGGTTTGTATTTTGAAAACGTGTAAATATATACTATCACTCGAGATACATGGCGTGTGCTCGTCGATGTTTATCGGGGTAAGTAAATTATGAAACATTTGTAAAAGTGTCCTAATTAAATACGGCTACAAAATATTGGAGTCTGAAAATAAGCGAACTTTACTTTGCCGTATTTAGACTTCGCAAATTTGTTCATTACGCGGCGGGCAATTCGCGCTCCCTTGTAAAACGGTCTATTCATTCACAAGCAGAGTTTACTTTTAAGAACTAAATGGTGATATTATAATGCGAGTTGCCTATATACTGTGATATTGAGTTATCGACGAATCACGTATCTCCAAAGTCATCTCCCGCTCTACGCCCCGCTGTAATTGTTGTCTACCCCTCATTTTTATGTTCTGGTCTAGTAATATTCATACGACTATGTATTATTCCTATATCCGTATCAGATCCCAAATTTCATATCCATAACATCCCTAATCTGGAGTCAGTCGTAAATTTAGCTCGTTGTGTGACTTCTTTCGTCTTCCAAAACACGGGGGTTGATCGTACAGATTGAGATTATACTCGGAATGAGACACTGGTGTTAAATTACTGTAATTGCTTAGAAATAGTTCAGATAAACTTGCAATAAAGGTGAAATGATTTTAGATGCTGGCTGTACGGCTTTTAGAAATAGAATGATTGAATTTTTGTAAGGAATTGATGACAATCTGTACTAATATTATAAATGCGATAGTGCGCGAGTTTGTTACATTATATGCGAGTAAAATAGGCTGTATATAATGGTAAGCTCTGGCGTTATGAAATTATAAATATTAATATATTGTATTTAATATACGTTTTCTGTGAAATAAATTTCCTGACAAAAGCGAAAAGCAAAACAAATCGTTGCCGTGGAAACGATGTTGATATAATTGCGGGAAATTTTATTTCAGGCGTCGTAGTTAATATCTATTTATATAAACAAAAATGAATCGCCGAAATGTATGTACGCGCATAACTTCCGAACGACTGCACCAAATTGGATAAAAAAAATTTGCGTTCGTTATTGTCAGGACAAGGTTTATATAAAACTACTTTTGAGCTCTGGCATTATGAAATTTGTATTAAAAAAATGCAATAGGTGGCACGCGAGCTGTTTGAAAACTGAATGTACCGGGAATGAATGTATGGAATACGGGAGGGGGGTGGGGGGGTGGGAACTCCGTTAGGGGGTTCGCAGAAGGGGGAGGAGAACTCTGGAGGGGGGAGGGGAACCCGGGAAGGGGGTTTATGGGATGGGGAAGGAGGGAGTGGAGTGGGGAGAGAGAAGGTGGAGGAGAGGGAGTGGGAACGCGAGAGGGGAAGGTGACGCGGGATAGGAAGGGGAGGCCGAAGGGGAACGGGATGAATGGGAAAGGACACGCAGGGAGAAACAATTTCTTTATTAAATGGACCAGCTAGTGGTTTTATAAATGATTTGACACTTTTTGGTTTTCGTGAAAGCCCAGACAAAATGATACGAAAACAATTTTGTTGTATGAAAATAAAGATAAATGTGACATAGACATTAAATTAAAAGTAAAAGAGTTAATAGACGGAAGTGAATCAAGATGAATTTAAATATAAAAAGAAAGGTATAAAATGAGGTTAAATATTTTAAATGGGGCGACCCAATACTCAGCACACGTGAGACGGAATTAACAGCGTTTCAATAATTAGATTTATTTATTGATAAGACAATTCAATAGGCATTTAAAACTAAATTGCCTTATTAAACGGGCTAAAAAATGATGGGTACGAGTCCATGAAATGCATACTAGTTCATCGCGTGCTGCATCTGCATATAATATACCATCTTCCACGACGGATGCACTCCACTTGTATCGTCATTTCTCCACTCTCCGAGGCTTCCAACGCTGCAGTCTCACGGCCTTGGGGTCACACTGTTTACACGGTGTCCGGAAACTCGTAGTACTAGGAAACTCATAATACTGGTTAATGTACATCACATAGAGAATCCAAAATTATTTTTTTTTCGTTCGGAACATTCGATTTTTTTCGGCAATTCAATGTTTCGGCAAAGTATTGGCACTTTGAAAGTCAATCCAAAGGAGCCTGTTATGATTCAATACAAAGGACTATCTCATACAAAGGAAAGGAGTAAGAATTGACGGATAGGCAATAGGGATAGGTAGGAAAGGAATTTGCAACAATATTAATACCAATCCCAAGCAGTGACATATGTATGCGTGCTATGTAGGTATGTGTATGGGCGTAACCACCCTCTCTAAACAAATATCCTCTCTTCCATGAAGCGTTATCTAAAATTTACTCACCGCCATTCAGCATCTCACCTCTTCTAAGTCTTCGAAATGATTTTAAAATTTGTCCATTTGAATAAAATAATTATATAGGTTCAACTTTCCTCTCTACATAATTTGAAATGGTGGCCTGGAATACTCTTAAAGGGCGAACGCAAGAAATATTTAAAAAAAACTTAAAGATTTTGCAGCCAGATCTACCTTGTCAAACAACTGATAAACCTCCTAGCTACCGATATTTTTCAAATTCAATCTAAAAAATTCAAAATTCGCACTCAATTTACCCGAAAACAAAAGCTCAAATCAAATTAAGTTATACCACAAAACCAAGTCTCTCAAAATGTGATGTAAATTCATCAGTTTGTAGCTTGCTTGTGTACCACTGGTTTCCAGACACCGTGTATTATATTTAATGTGGCATCGCGTGCTTTTCTGCGACTTTTCTCATCTTTGAAAATGAGCGATCGGTTTTAGAAGGAAATTTCGTGCCTCTCTTTCTGTTCTTCACATGGGAAAATATATATATGGTGCATTTTTAAATTTATGACTTTCACATACAATGCATTTTTCAGGGTAAATTCCTCATAATTCATTGTACTTTTCTTATTACATTTGTGGAGCGATCGTTGTTGAATCCATCAAATTTCTAAAATCACAACCTAGTCTCAAAACTAAAAATCCTAAGTTATTAACAGTTAACCCTTTGTTAGTTGTGGTCTGTCGAATATAACTTAAATTCCTATCAAAAATGTTACAATTTTTTAAATATGATGTCTGCATTTACGTTTTATTTTCAAAATGTTTTCCTCCGATTTTGACATTTCGACGCTTTTTAACTCTAATTAATATAAAATAATAATTAAACTTAAAATAATTCATAATCTGCTCGTTCATAGATAAGTATTAAATAGTGGAAATTTAATTATGTTAGGAATAAATGTTTTTGCAAGTTTTGCGGTAAAATGTTAAGAGAAATATTTTTTCGCCCGTAAATATGAAATAACCATATAAAAACTCATTTCCTCCTAGAAAGGCATATTTCCGATGTATTTTAAATGTGCTATATATGTCGTATACATGTTTTAATTCTTCATTAAAACAAATCATCATCATCATCATCTGTGGCTCTACAACCCAGGTCGGGTCTTGGCCTCCAGCAGAGCCTGCCTCCATGACTGTCGGTGTTGTGCTGCGTTGCGCCAGTTTCGGATGCCGATGGTGCTTGCATCCTTCACCACTCCATCCAGCCATCGAAGCTTTGGTCTTCCAACTCTTCTCCGACCCCCAGGTGCACCATCCATAATTCGCTTTGGAATATCTCCTTCGCTCATTCTCTGGATATGTCCAGCCCACCTGAGTCTTCCAGTTTTGATTTCCTTGGAGATATTAGGGTCCTCGTAAAGATCGTATAGCTCCTGGTTGTATCTGATACGCCATTCTCCATTATCACAGACTGGGCCGTAAATCCTTCGCAGCACCTTCCTTTCAAAGCTTTCTAGGGCTCCTTCATCACCCTTACTGATTGTCCAGCATTCCGAACCATACATAAGAACAGGTCGTATAAGGGTCTTGTAAAGCAGGACTTTAGTTCTTCTGGTAAGGTGGCGAGATTTCATATGCTTCTGTAGCCCAAAGTAGTATCGATTTGCAGCTACTATTCTTCTTTTGATTTCGCTGGATACATTGTTGTCATTTGTCACCATAGTACCGAGATATACAAACTCGTTGACAGTTTCAAATGTTCATTAAAACAAATACAGCCTTACTAAAAAAAAACCACAGCGCGACCGATTAACTGTGTTATTGCAATAACATAAATAGAGCTCGTATACACTAAAAGACGTTTTATTACCAATAACGTTTCTTTCGTGGTCACGCTGTTAAAACGCATTGAAGATGTGACAACGTTGTATATGGTTTTAATTTACTAGGAAACAATGTTGTTTTAATTTTTCTCCGCAAGGGGCATTATTGGCGCACCTATGCATTAGTTCGTCGGCCCGTGACAGCCCGCGATGGTTTATTTATGGCCCGCGATGTCAAAACAGCTCGGTGTGTTTTATGGCGGGATATCGAAAAATTTGTGATTTTACTTAATAATTTCTATTGTAGTGACGAATTTACTCTTCTGTTCACATAATTGATATATTTACCGTGTTATTTGTGTGATTTACACCAGTTTAATCAAGCTATTGTACAAACGCCGTACTTTCAAAGTTGAACTGTCAGAATATTGTTTTTTATAGGTTACTTAGGATAAAATTTTCATTTGAAGATCTTTATTTTAAGAGAATTTCTTAAAAGTGATAATTTTTTATAATATTAAAACCTAATACATGTGTTCGTAAACGTATCAAAAAAATTAACGTCTTTAGAGATGCAAGAAATCTGTTTTAAATTTCGGTATTATTTCTAAGTTTTTTTTTTGGCAATAAAAAAAACTTTGAAATTTTTTATTATTTTTTTATTGTATACACGATGAAAAAGTGAGGTGATAGTTTCTTTTCAAATTTATTACACAAAAGGACTGTGTTTTTTAAATTTTGATTTTATTTAAATTTCTCTACATTTTGGTCAAAAATGTTGTGGGAGGAAATTTTTTTCCATTTTTTTCCGAGTTTGAATCTTAAAATACGGCAGTTTTTGAAAGCTAAAGTGTATTTCAAATACTCAAATCTAAAAGGTAATTTTATCTAGTTTTCATAAATGGTATTTGTTTTTACGACACCTTCAAAAATAAGAAATATATTGAACATTCAAAATACTATGGGAAAATTACAAATATCGTTCGGACATCAATGGTTAAAACAGAGATAAACTACCCTCTCAGGCCGTGGAAACCATGTGTATTTCTTTCAAAGAACAAATTTTTAATTAGTAATGTTTTCACATCCGCGGCCGTTTGTCAATTGAATAAAATTTTCACTGGGTTTTTTAGTAAGGCTGATACTGTTTTGAAACTAGATAAGATCGTCTCTCGGGATACGTGTTATGAAAAAAATAATCGTAAGAAAAAACTTCGCACTTTTTATCTCGTTGATAAAATAAAAAAAAACAGTAATAATTTTGAACGTTGAACGGTATGTTATGATAATTTAAATTATCAATTCGCCTTGGCTGATCTTAAGATTTTATTAATTTCATCCATTATTTTTTATTTCCCTTTCTATGAGGTATTTCCGCGTGATGGAAATAAATATAAAAATGATTTATTTATTTACGCCCTTTTTCGGGGCTTTTACATGATATTTATGATATATGCTATATATGGACGTCCAGTCATTTATGACACTAAAAGCTTCGAAGGGTTAAAACCTATATAATTTACATTTAACCTACATTAACCTACATACTTAAAACGTTAAATAATTTGTAAAGGGACCTCCAATATATCTCGTGCATTGTTCTTTGTGAAAATATCACTGAATTATCTGAGATATCTTGTGAAATTCAATGCACTTTTTGGATTGAATGAAATCAGAATATTTCTCATTTTGGCCCTAATTCCACATTCTCTGGGTCGCAGTCTTAATTCCGCAAGAGCAAAATGCGATCGCTTTTTCCGAATTTCATATGTATTTATTGTTTTAATGCTTATTTTATAAAAATATTTATTAAATTTGTACTTAAAATACTACTTAAATTTGTCACCCCGAGTGGTTCGCTACGTTTGGTAGGGGTGCCTGGGTTCATGAGGTGAAGTTTGTCGGCGGATGCGTCTGACCACTAACTGCCTGGTGGGTCGGATCGGGATAGACTGGTTGAGTTTTTACCTCTTTAGCCAAACTTTCTTGCACCGCAGTGGAAGGGACGGATTTGTCTCTCCTGAACACATTGACCCCCAGATTTCTACCCACCCCGCGTACTTTTTTTTTTCCTTCCCAGTACCCTCCTCACAGTATTCCCAAAGATGAAATAGGCCCTGAGGGATTTTTTTTTTGTGGAAATATTGTAAAAAAATAATCTTTGCCCAAGTAGTTGCTACATGTTTAAAATATAGCATATTAATTAATCTTTGTTTTTTTTTTCTTTTACAGGTAAGACTACTTCCAATTATGCATCAAAATGAGTATCGACGTATGAAACGAATGTAAGTTATTTTATTTTATAATTACATAACTTATTTATGACACAGTTTTTAAATAATTCACGACAGTATTAGATTGCTTTACGATTATTTTTCCGTTAGCACCAACCTTACGGCAGTAGAAATTAAATAAGAAAAATCGGGTTTAGGTATACAATTATACATAAACCATTAGCACTTTCTACTAAAATGCAAACAACAATAAAAAAGTTGCCACATCGATCCATTATCGTAAATAATAAAAAAACTAACAACTTAATATTAATTTCCGGATGTTCGTGATTCTCGAGTGAATTTAAAACATTAGAAAAAGCACCTAATTAGTACTTTCAACATTCTTTAAAGATGTAAGGCTTTCTAGTTACAAATAACATAATTTATAAGATGATATCTATCTTCTATGTATTTATGTAAAGTACATTGTCTGTGACGGGTGGGCAGCCACGTGGCGGACACCGAGCGGGCGGCATTTGTTTGATTTTTGTACAATTCTACAATTTTATTACAAGATTGATTGATGAAGTTGCCGATGTAGTTACCCGAATAGACCAACAAAAGTGGAGATGGACAGGACACATGATACGCGATCCACAAGAGAAATGGTGCAAAAATGTCACTGACTGGTATCCCAGAGATGGCAAGAGAAGTAGAGGACGTCAACACATGAGATGGGAAGATGACCTAAAACTCACTGCTGGACATCAATGGAGAAGAGTAGCGCGTGACAGGTCCCAATGGAAAATGTTAGAGGAGGCCTATGCCAAGAGGCAAACTGAGCTTCGGGATATACTATAACAAATAAGATCATGTCTTATACATACCTAACAGAAGTTCAGAATAAAAAGGCTTATTATTATTATTATTATTATTATTATCTTCTATGTATTTATGTAAAGTACATTGTCTGTGACGGGTGGGCAGCCACGTGGCGGACACCGAGCGGGCGGCATTTGTTTGATTTTTGTACAATTCTACAATTTTATTACAAGATTGATGAAATTTCGCACACTTCACCTTCAAAACAAGATTAGGGTCACTATTTTTTTAATTGTTTTTATTTCTTGCTAGAGCAATCCCGATGAGTTGCAGAACTCATTTTAGGACAGGAGGAACATACAAATCATGGGTGGGAGGAAATAGTTAAAATTTTACATAGGAATTTGGGTATTAAAAATATATGATTCACACAAAACACAGGTTGAGTAGAATAAACAGCAATGGAAAACAATTAAAGAAAAAGGGAACAAGGTTATACAGATATGGACGATTACAACTTAATGGAAAAGAAAAGAAGAGAAAAGAAACAAGACAATTGAACACGACAAGAAAATTACAAAGTTTCATCCTTATACATACTTAGAAAATATTCTTTTAAAGCATTACTCTGATTTTTTTATTTTGCTGGATTCCCTTGCACATATCTGGTAGCGAATTATACTATCTAAGTTTGATTTCGACAATCTCTATAAAAACCCCGGGCAACGCCGGCGACTTCAGCTAGTTCCAAATATAAATAGAAATCCGAAATCGAAGTTTTGGATATTGTGTTCAGGTTAATAATATAAATTATGGATATTAACTACAACAAATACAATTGTGGCGATTTATTTTTAGGGTATTATGCCGTGTTGCGCTACCTCCTTATTTAACCTTATATAATAACATAATATACGAATAATATACGTACGAATTTGTTCATTAACTCTACTGAGTAACTATGTACTCGGGTGGAGCTAGGATATAAACTAAGCAGTTTTTAGTCGATTACAACTGTCAAAATGTAGAATAAATGACGACTAATCACGGATAATGTTGAAAAAACTTTTATCGTGTTGACAATTTGAAGGTTGTAGTAGAACTCCTGAACGGAAACTTGATGGCGGTTTTTGTAAGCGTTGATTTTCTGAATTTTATAAAAAATGTCTCCGTTGTCCCGATTCAGTTTGATTGATAAGTTAGTGTGAATTTTGAAGCACGTGTAAAGTTATTGACGTCTCAAAATAAGCTACTGTGGACTTGCTGTATTTTTAGATCCTGTAATGTTTTCGGGTTTTTCTCACATCATATATGTTTTTATAGAGGTTTGAAGTGTGAATCAAGCGACCGTTCGTTGTATCGTAAAGTTTTTATTTCGCTAGTTAAATGGATGCCAATTTGCTTCCGCCGATTTGTTTTTTCGTTTCATTACGCAACACGCTTATTTAGTCAAATGAACACATTGGCCCACGCTTTTTATGCCGATATGTACGTTTAATAGTAGTTTTAATGCTCTATTACTATCAAGCAAATGTATAAATTAACATGGTATACGACTCACGTACATTCTTAAGGTGTAGTCGAATCCCTCGAACATTCCTTGCATTTCTGATTGATGCATCTTTTTAAGTCGTTTATTACGTCAATAAGGCTATTTTTGACGTGAAAATCATTCGAAAATACCAAGTGCCCAAAAAAAATAAAACATGCTCTCGAATGTCTTGATTATATCATTTCTTGATTATATCTTGGTTCTAAGCAAAGATAATGGCGTACAAACTAAATGAACAAATTCTTTGCCTATTAAAAGTTCGCTCAATAAACGGTGGTTCACCCGTCGTCGGGTGGTCATCACGGTCATCTCTTGTATTCCAATATCTTTGGTTCTAAGGAAAGGATGAGGGGAAGAATACAAAAAAATTGGAGGATGAGTTCGGATTCCGATCTCCTTCAAATGCTTCCAGTTTTTCTATTATAAAAGTCCAGTCAACCTTCAATTCAATTTGGGAGGCGGGAATGGGTACCGCCGCCCCGGGAACCTTTATTGGATAACCAACACCTCTGCCATAGGTCACCCCAAGTGGTTCGCTACCTTTGGTGATTTAGCAGAGGTGCCCGGGTTCATGGGGTGAGGTTTGTCTAGGTCTTGGAGGCGGTACTTATTGATTCTACGTTATTAATATAAATATATACACACGTCAAATATAGAAGAATGGTCATTTGTCATCCATAAATATTATATGAGTAAGAAGCAAGTTATGACGTACGTTCCTTTCGAATGCTCCACGATGACGTGGATACGACCTCTGTCTGGTTTTACTTAAGTGTTGGCTCGTGTACAATTAGTATCTTGACGACGGTGAATCAGTTTGCTATTAGCTAATACAATAGCATGCACTTTGTTCCGGTTAACCACGTTGTGAGATATATTGATATTAATAGACCGAAGGAAGCCGCACCGCTGGCTGTTGTTATTCTGATTGCTATTATTACATCTCCGAACATCCTGTTAGCTGAACTAAACTATTGATAATGATGATCCGTCACCTAATTGATTTCACATCCGACAAATCGTGCTTCCTTGCTTTTAATATTATTACACCTTAATAGGCCAATTTTGTTGATTGGATATGCGATTTAAAGTGCATTTCAATGATTTGTATAAACAGGGAGGTCGGGGCTGCTTGACGAAGGGCTAGTCGGGCTAATTAATGATAAAACGTAGGTTAATTCACTTTGTTAACTTTAAATGGATTGAGAATATTTTTTTGCAATTTCACTCATAATTTTGGCGATATCCTACTTGCGGAAGTGTCAAAATTATATTTTCAACTTACGTATGTTTTTTTGGGTTCAACTATATTAGACTCCATTAAAATGTTGTGATGAGTTGCTTTTTGATTCAAACAATTTCCTCTTTGTTTATGCACGTAAAGTTGCTTTTGCATCTAAAACTGCTTACGAATTACGGCTTCAGCTGGAACGAGACGCGATGATGTTTGCTGGAATCGGGTGATAGTGTATGTAGGATAGAACAAGGAATGTAAGGAAAGGGGATAACCAATCACTTACCGCTGGCGCTGTATTTTTGCAAAGGAGCACACAACACAATCCCATTATAGTTACACCTCGATGGAATGATCGCCATAACAAAACGGGGTACAAAACGGTATTATGCACTTCCAAGATTGTCAAATTCCTTCTTTTTACTTAAAAACGAGATTATTTATACGAAAAACACCACAATTTGCTCCCAAGGTAGTCCCAAACCTTCTGTTTTAAAAACAAAACCACTCGAATTTGCACCATTTTTCTAGCCATTGTTCCAAATTTAAAATTCTTTTCCAGCAAAGTAATGTGATTAGGGAGAGCTAGGAACTGGATAAACGACATCCCGGCAGGCACTAAGCATATTCCCATTCTAACGCAAACAGTTACTGTAGTTGACTATACGATACAAAAAATAGCCCCTATCGATTCTTATTTGGTGCTTGCAAATTTTGGGATAGAAATATTTGTCGCGAAAATAATTTACGATTTGTTTTTGTTATTTATACAAAAAAACAGAGTGTGCAATTCACCCGGAGTAGAAGTGAAACCTTCATAAAACTAAAGTAGACAAGGATGGGGAGGCTACGAAGCACGCACAAAGAGGAGACCGATTATACTATCTCATTCTCTCGCAGGTTAAATCCTATAGATGTATCTGTTTGTCTTTTTTAGTGTGGCTATTTTTCGTTTCGTCGAGTTTCAAATCACAACGGTGCTAAATAAGTTTTCACTTCAAAAATATACAACGAAAAGGAAAAAACTTTACTTTCATTTTATTCGAAAATAATCTAATATTGCCGACAAGGGCAGTTTATTGGTCTTTTCTTATTTCGCGAAAGCCTTAAAGTGTGTCAACCTTTCTTGGTCTTCCCTACTTATTTAGTGTATCTAAAAGCAGCACATCAAAAAACTTGCAGAACCTTCCTTTGATCGAATTTTTGTCACAAAATACCCTTCAATGTGTCCATAGCCGTCACCGGAAATATTGAAAAATAAATCCCCTTAGCACCCATTAAATTCTTACAATTATTACCATTATTATTTATTTAGGTTTTACCATCGCAATTACAACTAGGATCTTGGTGACTTAGACTGGCATTATGATATAATATGATAATGTATTCTGTAGCAGTTGGAATATCCTGCTTTATACTGACCTCTCGACCTTGCCGTAGGTTGGTATGTATACCTGTTATGGATGGCCGTTAGATTGAAGATAAAAAGGGCGTACTGAACAAGTCGCTGCTTACGATAATAATTCTTGTGAAGACGATGACTTGAATCCCCTCCGTGGGGAAATATTCATATGTTTTTGTAGCCGGTGGAAATAGCAACATAAATAAAAAAAAATTGTCGTTTGCCATTTTGAACCACTTGATTTTTTTTAAACGTTTTGTTTCTGTTTAGCTTGAATTTCTAAGGCTTTAAGGCGCCGCTACCCGCATTTATACCGATTTCTTACACACATCCCTTAAACATTTTAAGTTTTTAAGCTCTTAAAAAAATATATGTTATTTTTTAAGATAATATCTAGACGCGTTCCACGCCGAACCGAAAATTATATAAAATTCCCTCGATAGAAAAAAATCGCAAAGTCTGCTCCGAAAATTATTATAAACACGTTTGTTTCAGTTATTTTACTAGTTATAGTTGTGAAAAAAATCACAATGTTTCTACCTTCCACGAGATTTTTGCTCTATTTTAAACATGTCGTGTTTTATTAAACATTTTCGCAATTTTCGCATCGATTTTGTCGCTTTAAGTGTTAGCTCGCTCCTCTAACATTAATTTCATATCTCTCCATCTTCTTCTTTTTATAGTGTTTACAAAACAGCGGATTTTTTGAAATATTATGATTTATATTAATTTTTTTAGTACGGCATATCGTACCTACCTTGATGTATGGCAGTGAGGCATGGAAGTGGCAGAGGAAGGATGAAAGTATACTGAAAACTGTAGACATTAGATCCCTATGGCGTGGTATATGTAGTAAAAATAATTTTCCTTTAGATGTATAATGTTGTCCTTCCCGAAATGAGTTTTATTAAACTCATTGGGAGTAATGTATTATAAATTTTATGTAATAATTTTGTAATATATTATCTCTAATAAATAAATAAACTATGTAGATCGTGAGAGAAATGTGGAGATCCGTAAAGAAAGCAAGGCTGATGTAAGCGTAATGAGTAAAATTAAGAATGGGACGCGCAGATGGTTTGGGCATGTGGAGCGAAAGAGACGCAAAAGTGAATAGAAATGAAAAAAAGGAAATGAGGTAGAATACACTGGGAACGCCCAAGGAAGATATGGCACAATCAAGAGAATTGGATGCTTGAGTCGGGCCAATGTCAATGTCTGAATAATAGAATAGTATGGTATGTGATAATATGGTATGGAACGTAAGGAGTGGTGACCGGACAACTCGGAACGAAATCAACTCAACACCTCCTTTGAAGTCATTAAAAGTGATGAAAAAATATAACATAATAAGTTAAATAGGTTACATTAAGTTAGGTTATGGGCTATTTTTCATTTTTTCCATTTTTGCAGATGATCTAAAATTGTTTAAAAGAATACGAAATATATATGATTGCCTAATTTTGCAAGCTAATTTATATGAATTTTTTAAATGGTGCGAACAAAATATGTTATTTTTGAATATTGAGAAATGTCAAGTAATACGATTTTCCAGAACTCATTCTCATATTTTACATGAATATAATTTAAATAATGTTAAATTAACACCAGTATTACAAATTCGCGACTTGGGAGTTATATTCGATTCAAACTTAACATTCACAGCACATATAGATGATATAACTAATAAGGCTTTAAAGATTCTTGGCTTCCTTTGTAGAACCCTAACTGATTTTAAGTCCATGGATTGCATGAAAACACTCTACATTTCATTAGTTAGATGTCAAGTAGAATATAATTCACCTATTTGGTCCCCTTTCTATAAAGTACACTCTAACAAAATAGAACGTGTTCAACACAAATTTCTTAGGTACTTAAATTTCAAACTCAAAATTCCAATAGAAAACATTAATTATTTAAGTTTAATGAATCGACTAAATTTAATTACGCTGTCTGACAGAAGAATTATTTCAGACCTAATTTTATTGTACAGAGTTATGAACAACCTAATTGACAGCCCTGCCATCGTTTCTAGTATTAAACTCCATGTACCGACAAGGAATACTAGACAAAATATAACATTCTTTTGCAACACATACACAACCAACTATCAATCACACTCACTTACCAATAGGATGCATGATTTAGGCAACAAGTTTGGTGGTATTGTAGATATATTCGCTGATTCCCTTTACATTCTAAAATGCAATTTAAACCAACACTTTGTGGAATCCTACAAATTATTGTAACGTGGGTATAATATATTTAACGATTTGATGTGTTATTGTAATGTTTTATATTATATTTTGTTCTATGGTATTGTTAAATATTACATTGTTTAAAATATTTCACAGTTTTAAGCAAGAATATACAAGTGGTTTTTTCTTTAAAAACTACTTGTATATTCTTAAAAGTTTTTTCACTTTTATAACGTTTGATATAAATTCTATGTATGTGTAATCCTCGATATCTTAAATATTATTTTATAATCTATGTAAAAGCCCCCACGGGCGTATAAGAACAATAAATAAATAAATAAATAAAATAAATAGCTTTTAATGACTTTCCAAAGAGGTGTTGAGTTGAGTTGATTCTGAGTTGGCATGTAACCCTTAGGGATATCCACCAAACCAATTGGTTTGGTGGATCCTCTTTGCTTACCCCTGCGGAGAAACGGCGTGATGGTTAGTTAGTTCTTGTGATGTCGGTGAAAAGGCTAGCATCAATGGGTACTGCCAAGTCCATAATTTAAGTAAAGTTAGCCATTCTTTGTCCAGAGTGGGTAATTAGTAACCATTGCGTATGAAACATTGGCGCCTGGTCTTCAAAGAACGGCGACATCTTCTAATTCAATCTCAAAATTGAATTTAATTCGATATGTTCGTGCATAAAGTTGCAAAGGACCTCAAATGTTATATTTTACAATTCACATGATTAGCTCATCAACCGCAGGAGTGATGTGAATAATTGACTGCTTAAATAATGCCTTTGTTTGTGACCAGAAAAATCCATTCAGTTTTATGCAGACATACCTATTGTTTTATCTCTATTATTGCACATCAAATGTTCCGCGCCTTGTTGACAATATTATTATTGTTTGTCTTTCACGTGCAGTATTTCGTAGTATTTTTTTCTTTGTATTACCAAAGATGTGCCATTCATAATAGGCGGCTATTTATAAGCTGATGGTTGTAAAGCATAATACATTCGCTAAATAGATTATTAACCCCTCTAAATCTGAATTTTGTGGGTTGGGCCACTCTTCCACTGAGCGCCTCATTTGTCAGTGGGTCAAAATATTTTCGCTCTGCAATAAAATCCAAATAATTGGAATATTTATGGACGCATCCGAAAACTAAAACCTGTTTTTGAAGGATAATAAAATATGCTTTCAAATTTTATAAATCGAAATAAACATAATTTTTGAAATTTAAAAATTTTGCAATCAAACATAAAAATGTTTTAAAAATGGCTCACCTCACGTTTTTTTTTAACTAAAATTACTGGTAACTAAAAAAACAGCACTTTTGTATTAGACAAATATATTATAAACGTTATTGTCGCTTCAATTTTTTGTCGTTTCATGTACAAATAATTATAAAAAAATCCCAAATTTTCATAAATTTATTTCAAATTTCGATCCAAGACTTTGATTTGATAATTGCACATTTTACTTCTTTTGTAGAAGTTAACTTTTAGATTTAAATATAAATATAAAGCGTGTGGTTTTCACTCTCCAACACCGTTTATATCATACTTCTCACTATGATACTAAGGAAGACACAACTATTTCTTGAGAACTGTATGATTTGTTCGGAATAGCGAACAAATTAGCCTAAAGGGTTAATATTGTTTTTTTTATAAGCTTCAGCAAATCAAACTTTTATGCATTAGAAAATTGTTAGAATTCTTACTTAGAAAGAAAAATCAAGACTTTCAATTAACTAATATGTCACGGCACGCCCCTGTCTGTTGTATTATCATGCAACACTTTATGCACAAAATAACATTTCTCGTATCCTTTGTTCATACATTTTGTTGTCAGACACCTAACTAACTAACTAACCATCACGCCGTTTCCAGAGTAGTAGGCAGAGAGGACGGACCGCCAAACAACTCGGTATTGGCTCACACTATTTGCCTCACTCACATACATACATCGTCTCGTAAGTTTTAAGATTTTCACGGCCAAAAGCATTTTCGTTATTTGTTTTTGGGGTGTTATGCCGTGTTGCGCTACCTCCTTCTTTAGCCAACGTTTCGGACATCGTTGCAGTGCACATCTACCGGATCTGCCGGATCTGCCCTGATGATGGACACTGCAACGATGTCCGAAACGTTGGCTAAAGAAGGAGGTAGCGCAACACGGCATAACACCCCAAAAACAAATAACGAAAATACATCGTCTCATTCATATTCTTCTATTATTTTGACTTTTGACATGGCCTGACTCAAGTATCTTCTACCATTTTGCGACATATATTCTTCTTACACTACTTTCTTCGTTCATTCTACCCACATGCCCAAACCATCTAAGAGTTCTTCTTTAATCTTACTCATTATGGTTACATCAGCCTTGCATTTTTTGCGGATCTCCACATTTCTCACATGATTGTACATGGTTTTACCACACTTGTTTTACAAGATTCTGCAATGCCTCAGGGATCTCATTTCTACAGTTTCAGTTTACTTTCATCCTTCCTCTGCCTGTTCCATGCCTCACTGCCATACATCAGGGTAGGTATCAGCAGTCTACTGTGGACTGCTAGCTTCGCTTCTTTTGACAGCTTATTATTAGCGCCAACGGCATTCAGTCCTCCATTAATGGAGATACCTGCATTTACCCTTCTTTCAATATCTCAATCAGCCTTCCCATCTCTCGTAAACATACCACCCTGATACATAAACTCATCCACCTGCTCTAAGTATGCATCTTTCTCATCATATTGTTCTTGGAAATCCATGGCTATAGCTATAAATAATACACTGACTTAATTCTTAGGAATTCTTAAGAGAAATTACTTTTTGTCGCAATGCGTGGCTCAAACGTCGAAAGACTGATGGTTTTTGATGTCGACGATAGATTAATAAATAGAAAACACGGACGCTATCATTTGTCGTGAATTTATTTGCTGCGTGTTTTTTGCGAATGTTATAAATTCGAAGTGGTTTACATTTAAAAAACATTAGTATTCGCTTCGAGTGAGAGTTGACGGAAGTTACATCAAGATAATGTATCGATACATGCGATGCATGAATGTGGAAAATGCTAGCGTTGCATGTCCAGTAATCCAGTAGTACAGTTGCCAGCTCACACTACACATGGTGACGTTCGCTTTTTGTAATGAATAATGCATCCTGGAAGTAGTGGCTCATGTTTTACTACTCCATTCTAGAATATCAAAACCAGGCTATAACTCGAACTAATGAATAATCAAAGAACTGTAGAATTGATGAAAATCGTCGTAATGTATCTTTTGCCAAAATGTTTCCTCTGTCACATAAGACCGTCCATCAATTTGACCATAGACCTTCACATATTTTTTCCATCCCATTTGAATTATGGAACCCTAAGAATAAGGAAAATATTATGGCTTTAAACAAATATGTTCATGTAGACCAGGGGTGGGGAATCTTTTTACCGTCGCGGGCCATTTGGATGTCCATACTTTAACCTGCGGGCCGCACTCCGCAACTAGAATTAAACTAAAAGCAACTACAACTAAAAGCTAGAATTTTATAAATGACTTCAAAGAAGAAAAGGGGTTTCTACGAAATGCGTGAGCAGACGAAACCGCACTTTGAATTTTTTCTTTGCGTTTTGAACAGAAAACTGGTTTATTAGAACGCATAGGATAGTGAGTCCCCAGCTTTAATTAACCCATATATGCCCAGAACTATTTTTGGTTTCCGATCTTTTTCAATTTAGGATATGTGGTTTCCTGAAGGATTGTTTTAAAGACTCTCACTGAAAATTTGAGGTGGGAGTGGAGAAAGTGTGATTTTTTTAATGGGTCGAAAACGACCCCATGGTCAAATGCGTTACCACGAATTCCTGCTGAATAAAAATGCCATTATTTTATTGATTCTTTATTTATCGACATCGTTAGTAACTTAAACAGAAAAAAAACCTTTTTAAATAAAAATTACATATGAAACTGCGAAATTTTTTTTGCATGTAAATTTAGATCGCATTTATTGCACGCTATCACAGTTTTATTTTTACAAAAAGCGCAGCGAAGTGTTGTCAGAGCTTTTTCAATCATGTGCTCCGAATTGTGCTTTCGCACCATAAAAGGTGCACTTGCACTTTCGACTGGTTCCAGATTTAGGTCTTTCTGATCCACTATTTTACACCAAAGTGCGGGCAATGCTTATATTTAGTCTCCGCTTGCTTCTTTTTGGCATTCTTTTTCATCCTTCAGTGGGCAGTTTTCGAAACGATTATTACACACCGTACCCGTGAAAAACACTTTTTTATACTATTTTCGGATAGAGTTGTAATAAACCTAGGTAGGGGCTTGATCCACTCACAGTTGTTCTGAGGAAGGTCTCTCTTCACCCAAGTGCGCTCCTCATCCGCTTGAAAACTCCTTCCATGCCTCCTTCCGTAAGCCTTCCGTGCCCTTCCACGTGCCCTACCACGTCTGTCTTGTTTCGGTGACAGTGGTGACAGCAGTGATGATCTGTCAGATTCGGACGTGGTTTCCCCAGAAAATGGACGCCTCAAAGTAAGACTGGCAGGTGCGAATAACTATTGATGGGATAAATGATGGAAAAAATGTACCTTCTTCATCGCCGAAATCACCGTCTGAGACCCTGCCATCGCCAGGTGGGTCAATAAAAACATCCCCACTTTATATCTCATCGTCAACTTCCAAACTTTCCATCACCTCTATAATGTCGTTCTTACAAAGGGGTCTTCTATTCCTAGAAATAAAAAAATAGCAATTGAGTATACTTTTGCCCAAGGGGTATTTAGCGACCCATAAAAGTTTTGACATGAAACAAAATATTTATTTTGGATTCATTCGTTTGCATTAGATAAGCAAACTATCTATTTTTACAATAAAATCAAAATAATTGGTATATTTACAAAGAAAAATATACAACTTACATTATTCTCAGCAAAACCGGATTTTTTCGCCAACTTCAACTGAGTCGTGAATTGAACTGTCATCAGAAATTACAACTTTGACGGTTAAGCAAAACTGTCTATTTGTTTAAGTAGATAGTACTTTCACACATCGATAAATGGAACTGGATGTCGAAAATAAGCGGTTGCGTTCAACAATTTGCTACTTTTCTGGAGCCTGTTTTTCAGGACAAAAACGACCCACTGGGCATATATGGGTTAATACTGCACATAGAACACCAAAATGGTTTTACTCCGATTTTTTAGCGTTAGCGGATGAATCCGCAACAAGAATTTCCATTTTACCTTAAGAATGAATCTGCATAGGAGTCCACTAGTACACCGGCTTAAATTAAATTGTACAAGGATTACGTGAATAGTTTATCTGCATTTTGTAGAAAATTTATCGTTTGCAATTAGTTTAGATTAGAACACGAATGTGATTGTATGTTTATTTAACATTTAAAATAATTTACATGGAATGATTTTATATTAATTTAACTACTTATTACATGGCAGAAGTTTGGCAATATATTAAAAACTCAGATAACACAACTCACTTTTTCCTTCGTGTTTACCACGGTATGAATTTTTACAAACCTACACAAATCATTCTCAAATCAGAGCAATAACAGAAAAAATCTCAAACTAGTAATAAATATCAAATGGACAATATCGTAGTATGTAGTTCACCCCTATGTGATGGCTGGAACTGCTTCTCTTTGCCAAGGCGTGCGACATTAGCTGGCATTGATGATGTTGCTACTCGCAACTGATATTCCAGATTTGCATCGGCTATTCTGGAGTGCAGATGATTCTTTGCGATGGATAGTTTTGAATAGAACTGCTCACAGCTGTACCTAAGTTGTTCAGAAAATATATGAATATTTAAGGGCATGCCTACTTACATTTGGAAAATCATCATTTCTTATGCAGCGTTTATAGACCTCAAGCTGCGGAAGATTAATATTATCTAGCTTTTAGTTCATCATCACTTTGCAATTGAATAATTTCCAATAAGTTCCACGTTGAACGGTGTAGCAAATATATTCAAATCCATTTGCTTGCTTTTCACCTCCTTAAATCGTTCATTAAATGCCTCATTTAATTTTGCGCACTCACCAGCGTATTCAAACGATGTAGAAGACTTTTGTCCTTGCAGTGTTGGAAAATACATTGTGTTGCACTTTCCACAGCCTTATTTTAGTTTCAAATGATTTCTCGTTTCACTCAGAACTTTCACTTTTCAAGTTCTGTGAAAATTTTACTTAAATTCTGAAATTATTCCTTTATGGGTCAGTGGTTTCACAGAACTAAAATAATAACAGAATTGGAGTAAAACTTCTACAGAACTTGCAATTTAACTTCGAAATTTTATGAATTGTTCAATTTCTGTGAAACAAGCCATCCGTAATTCTTCTTTGTGAACCATGTGGCCTCCAGCTTTGTTTATATTCCCCTAATCAAATAACTATTGTCTCCAGATTTGCCGATATTTGGATCTTCGGATGGGGGTGGGTAGCCAAGAATTGGTGGTTTTCTTCAAGTCGTCAATTGCTGTCTTTAATATTTGTCTAAGTTTTAACCAATAAAGTGGTATTATTAGAATGCATTTTTTGGTTTTAAGTCAACGCACGACTCCGGACCATTATGCAAATGGTGTTTTAGAAAAACCCCTTGGTGGTAATTTGCAAGTCACGTCGCATCTTTTAGCCTCCGCGTATATTACCGGCGTTAAGTATGAATATATTGCGCTTCTTTCCTATCTGATAACTTCCTGTCCAGAATTGCCCTATAATCTTGGCGGTTTCAACGGCGGATATTATAGACCGTCATAACAGTCTCATGTTGTAAACACATACATAATACAACTTTTCTGCCTGTTATCGAGTTATGCTAACAATTAAATAAAGCGGTGGGAAAACAATGGAGCGTTTCTTGATCCAAGTAAATATTCAATTAAGAAGGTCAATGTCTTATCCACTAGAGCCGTTTCGGCCACATTTTGGACAAATTGCAAACACCCTCGAGCGTTCGCTGGCCAAAATATAGCCAATTTTAACAGATATTTTTAAACATTTTTATTTATTATTTCAAAAGTTCCCGCGCGTTGTGTATTCTTCGATTAATCACAAAGATAACACAGAATTTGCTTTTAAAAAAGAGATGTCTCGCATATCTTTTGAATTATTTGTTATTGGCATTACGCTAACTGAAATTATTGAAATTTCTTTTTACAAATCACAGATAATTTTCGAATTTTACTTCTCGAGGCATCGTGGTGGAACTATATTACTTTATTGTGGTTATATCGTTTGCTTCTACGCAGAGATACAGTGGTAAGTGATTTGTAATTCCCTTTTTTTCATTTGATCTGTCCGGCATATCGTAAATCCTAAACATACTACCTATCACCCGATTCCAGCAAACATCATTTCGCCTAGTTCTGTTTTTAGTATTTACAGTCCGTTAAAAATTCATCTGAATTTACACCCATCCACTGACCTGTATTAGAATAAAACGACTATTGGCCGTATTTTCGGTACTTTGAGGATATATTTAAACACAATTTCTAGGCCATAGCGGTCAGATAATGTGAATCTAAATATGTACTCAAATGTAGATGTCTTTTTAACCTTGAAGATGAGTCAATTGTTGGTTCGATCCGCACGCGTTGAGAAAGTGACGGGTCCCATAATTCAGTTGTCTGAATTGCACTCTTTATTGATCGGTTCCCATCACGGATTCGGTGTTACTGGGTCGGAGATTGTGTACAGACCAAAACACTGACTAATTTGATAGCCATTCATTATTAATGGTATATACGCCTCTCGCCTTTATTGGTGGGAAGTTGTAGTGAACCTCGTGTGAGAATACTTCCGATTCTGGGGAAAAGGTTTTAATAAGCCCTTTATTCCATTGGTTCGTAATAGGTCGCTAGAATTAATTTCTTATTTAAATTATTCCACGACAGATTAACCATCTATTTACAGCACGTTATTATAACATTCTTAAGCCCTCAGGCCTCGGACATATTCCGTCAGATGGACAAAATATTCTGCTTTGCAATAAAATCGAAATAAATGGATTATTTCTAAATGTAATTTCATCATGAAAATGATGAATATGCGCTTTCAGACGTTATTGTTAGAAATAATTGTATAATTTTTAAAATATTAAAATTTATAATGCACACATCTGAGAGTATCATACTTGTATTACCTATGATATGTCTTAATCACACTTTTCTCACTGAATTAAAATTAATCGAGTCCTTACACATCAATCTGCCTCTTGACGAATCCCACTTAGGAAGATCAAATCCTTATAGGTACTACTGCACCACCCACCATTAAATATTGCGTTTACTTTCCAAAATACACTCATCTAAATGAAACGGCGTGATGGTTAGTTAGTTAGAAATGTATTATAAGTTTGTACAGCGCCCTTGAGGTGGTTTTTCACAAAAACGTCGCTATATAAATCATCCAATCAGCTTCTAAAGGATCTTCATTGGCTTCGATGCCCTGAAAGAATAGAGTTCAAGATCTGCTTAATGACCTTCAAAGCATTGCATGGAATGGCGCCAGCCTATATATCGGAACTATGTGTCCGACAAAACTTAAGCGATAGGCAGCTTACTCTAAGGTCAGCAGATCGAGATGTTACTAATCGTTTAATCGAACTTTCTAGGTCAAATCGAGCCGTTTACTATGATCGATCTTTTCGTGTAACTGGCCCGCTCATTTGGAACAAACTTCCCTCAGCTCTTACTAATATCCAGAACTTGGCTGAATTCAAAAGAGCTTTAAAAACAAACTTATTTAAAAAATCATACCTTTTATGAATTTTAACTCCTTTTCAATCTACTATAATAAGCCATGTTCCTCAAGTTTCTGGTAATTGTTTGGTTTCGATTACCTCTTTACTATAGTTTTATGTGCACTCTGAATTTGTATTATTTCTAAATGTTAACTGCCTCCTGTTCTATACAATTTAGTTTAAATGATTCTTGTTGAATGGCACCGTGATGGTTTATCATTATATATTGTCCTGTGCCAAAACAGCACTCACTATTGTTGTTAATATTGTTCTTTAGGAATTGCTTTGTATATTTTTGTATATTCGTTATTTCACATTATTTAATTAATTAATTTTTTAAGGACTCGTAAGGAACACTGTAGGTTAATTTTAAGTTTATTATAATTAAGCGCACTTGAAGTGAAACATCACAAAACTGCGCTATATAAATACTACGTTATTATTATTTTATTATTATCCAAGTATTATTATTATTATACAAGTTTGTATGGCTCACCTTAAGTTTTTTCTAACTAAAAAACACAAACATCTTTAATTAGACAAATGTTTTAGTCGTTTCATAAAAAAATTATAAATAAAAGTTTAACGATATTTTCTCAAAATGCGGTCGCATGATTTTTTGTGGTTAACTTCTAGATTTTGAGTAGCGTGGAGTCTTTTTTTCTTTCTAACACCGTTTAGATAATATTTCTCACCATGACAGTAATGGAGTTACAACGATTTCCATGAGATCTCTGTAAACTATTTCCGAAACGAACAAATTAGCCTAAGGGGTTAACGTTTGGGAAGAAAGGTATACAAAGTAAGGTTATTGAAAGGTTAATTAAATGCATCCTCTTTTAAATCTGCCCTGAATAGCACCATGTGCAAAGCTACGTTAGAACAATTGTTCTGCCATGCGATATTTTGCACAAGTCGTGGTAACGACTACTGCTGAAGTATCAGGCACATAAGCAAACCACAGCATTCCAAGAGGAATAACCTTACGCTATGAACGTTGAGATTTATGCACTATGTCAAAACTAAGATTTGCATGACGTCAGGTTTCTCCTCTAAATCTATTCGTTAGCCCAAGTAAGTCCACACACGGTACACGAACCTCGGATAAGTTCCAAGCGTTCACATCATGATTTTTTCTGGATTCGTTCCAGCAAATTCATGTATTTAATTTAGTGCGGAGTCCATACATCACTAGCATACTCGTGCTTCCTATTATCCTGGATTCACTTTGTTGTTCTTACCAGCAACATTCTTCTTTCCCATTCTCCCGGACCAAATATACTTTTCTAACTAACTAACCAATGATAGAGTATGAAAACAATGTGCAACATAGTTGTGATGAATACTTGGAGAATGTGGATGAGTTTGTCTGTTTGGGAAGTATGTTTACGAGAGTTGGGAGGGCTGATAGAGATATCGAAAGAAGGGTAAATGCAGGCAACTCCATTAATGGAGGACTGAACGCAGTTGGCGCCAACAAAAATACTGTCCAAAGAAACGAAGTTAGCCGTCCATAATGGAGTGCTAGAACCTACCCAGAGGTATGGCAATGAGGCATGGAACTGGGAGAGGAAGGATAAAAGTAGACTGAATGCTGTAGAAAAGAAATCCCCGAGGCGTAGGTGTGGTAAAACCATGTATGATCGTGTGAAAAATGTGGAGATCCGCAAATAATGCAAGGTTGATGTATGCTTAATGAGTAAGATTAAGAAAGGGACGCTGAAATATTAAAAATTAGCTAATGTAACCAAAAATATCACTTAGCTCTTTAATTACAAATTTTCTGATTGATTATTAATTTTTTATATCATACCATATCTAATTAACTCTTTACTTTAAACCTTTATTTTTAACTCGCTGAATTCCCCGGCCTTGACCGGGCTTTACGCAGAGTGTGTAGAAACCAGATGAAGTCAGGTATTTTCGTTTTATTTTGAACGTCAAGTATACTAAATTTTATCAAGTATTATCAACATCCTGCTTTTTTATTTGAATACCTCATAAGAGTCTCAGATGCTCACGTCTGGATCCAGTGAGACTAGCATTCCAAATTGAGGTATGTTGTGAGGACGAAGGTAGTGGGATGTGGAAGGGGAAGGTGGGGAAGTACCTGGCTGTTCAGATCTGGTCACCAAACACGGCTAAAGCCATTTCAAGCAACGTTTCAATTCTGAATAGTGGTCTTACACCAGGGAGATACTGAGAGTAACTGCTTGCCGCAAATATGCTATATATTATTTTTAATTAATTAATTGTGAAATAACACAAACTAATTAAATAAAATTAATTTGGCTACGCCGGGATTCGATCCCGCGATCTTCGGATTGCGAGTCAATAGCCTTACTCCTAGATCACGCTGGCCGTCATGAAGGGGATAATGGGGCGCTTTAGGGGGTTGATGGGGTGGTTTTTCGAGATATCACCTAGAAAGTCACCTTCCTCTTGTTTTGGAGGTCATGCTTGAAAAATTTTATCAATTTCGGAATAAAACCGTAGATTTCTAAAAAAATTGAATCCGCACCGCCCGCCACAAACTTTTCTTTGTTTAAATAGATTTTGTAAATGAGTAAGCCTGTTTTAGGTATAGCAAAACACATGATTTTACTCAGAGATTAACTTTAAAAATAAAAACAAACAAGAAAAATGTCAAAAGAAAAATAAAGATTCCAGTTAAAGATTGATGGCCCTACTTATAGAGAAACAGGCCATTTTTTTGTTGCAGTTTCCAATTTTTTGCTTGATGGCGTTTGTGCAAACCAAATGATCTACTTACTTTCATCTGAATATAATTAACAAATTATCTATCGTCGACATCGTAATTGATTTGGCACTTACGAATTATAGAAAACAAATAAAAACAACAAGTAGCTTTATATAGAAGTTGGTTTCATTGCAGTTTTTTTAGGAATTCTACAGGTTTTCTTCTCTTATAAAAAACAAACACCTGCTGTGGTCAACATCCATGGCGTCCTTTATTATTCCCATACCGATGGGAATTGGTTTCTTAACATTGTTTGACCTACAAACTAATGTCAGTCGAACGGTCGACAGTTATGGTCAAATCAGGTTTCGCATTGTATTCAAATGAGGTCGTCTACATGCCCAAATTATCATACCTTAAAGGCCTATCTTACGAAGGCAGTGGGTTTCCCAAAATTCTTTTGGTATCCGGGACAGGGACCAAAATTGAATAATATGTTCTGCTAACAAGGATAAAATAGGACCCAACCCATATCCTCGAGGAACGCTGGAATGTGTTACTCCCCGGTATGCTTTTGGTTGTGTTTTGAATCAACCTCATATCTTTTTGTTATTCAATATACATTATTAAATTTCCATTCCTTTAAGGCCTATTAAGGTGGTGGGTTTTCCGAAATTGTTTTTGGCATCCGATGAACAGATACAATGAAAGTGTTCGGACCTAACCGCATCCTGGAGCAGCCTTATCTCACGGGAATGTCTTGTTCTCGGTTTAACCCTGAATTCTTTTTGTTATGTTTCATCCTCGTATCGTTTTGCCATTATTTGTTGAATGTCGATACATTCTTATGGAAATTAAAGTGCTCCAAAATGCGTGGACAAACAATAATAATACGCATTGTGTTCCGTTTTATAATATTTTTCCTTTTAGGCAAGCATTAAGAATGTGACTAATAGATTGTCTTAAGATAAAGCCATAGTAAATAATGCAAAATCATACAGTATCGTATGTTTTTGTTTTGAAAATTGGATCGCTTACAAGTATTATAGAAGCTTCTATTAAATACTGCGTCTAGAACATATCTTGGCCCTTAAAAAAATCGGTCAGTTTATTTATAGTCTTTTAATAAGCCTATTAAAAAAATAAAATATAAGTCCTGTAAAAAACTCTTTAAAGTCCGAACTCTCCTGTTTATAAACCCCTTTTCCGATATGATTTTATTGTTTAATGTAGCAAATTCAGTTTCTTTTATAATGATCGCAAAAAAAATTATATTTACGCCCGAAGTTCACAAAATAAAATAAAATATGCATTTTCGCGTTGTTAGTTTACAGTACGGCCCGCAGTCGACGAATTTGGAATTTCAAAGTGAACTCTATGCCGTCCACCAAAGGGCTACATAAATAGTCACGCCCGCTTTTTTTATTAGTTCGCCCCCTAACGGAGCGGGAAACGGACGCTAGGGTCCGCGTCGCTTTGTTCCGTGAAATCAATTTTAAAATTCTGTTTTATTACAATAAACAATGCGTAAAAAATAAGTAAATGTTTTTTACAGGCCTTTACGAAATCAACATGTAAAAAACAATCTCAAATACCTTTTCCAACCTTTCCAAAAGCTTTTTCAGAATTATTTTCAAACTCCTCCCATAAAAGGGCGTGAATTCCGAGTTCGATTTTTTCCTGGTCTATTGGATCGCCTTAACCCGTTTAATCACAGGAGACCATATTTAACCCAGCTAGCATATGTCTCATAAAAATCGTTAAGTCTCCCTTATTATCGTAGTGAGAAATATGATCTAAACGGCATTGGAAAGCGAAAACAACACACTTTATATTCAAATCTCAAAAATTAACAACCAAGTAATTAAAATGTACACCTTTATGAAACCAAAATTTCCGACCGCAATAATTCATTTGTCTTATAAAATCTGTATGTGTTTTTATTTTTTCGTCATCAATTATTTTTTAGGCAAAATAGTTTAACCGGTAAGTAATAAATCATTTTAGACACCATCGAAAGTTTTTAAATTTAGAACCATATAAATAAGTCGTCTCAAAGTGTTTTAATCACAGTTTGAAAATGGCATTGTAAGCTGAAACGGCTGTAGCAAAAATAAAAACTAAAATGCTTACAGATCTTAAAAACATTTCAAAATTTAATTAAAATTAATATTAAATGTACTTAATTTAAAGTAAGTGTAATTAAAATTAAATTTACTTAATTGAAATTAAATATAATTTGAGGGAAATATAATTTAAATGAAGTATAATTTAAATTAAATATAATTTAATTTACATATAACTTAAATTAAAAACTAAACTCTTTCCTGGTGCTAATATTATTTTCTATAAATTTGATGTTATCGGAACCTTCAGATAAAAGTCTTGTAAAACAAGACGAGCCACGCGTTTTTTTTTTAATTCGCTCATTCGGATATAACAAAATCTTAACAGTTTTTTTTTCTGTTCTCTGTCGTCGTCCATTTGTTTACGGTAACTTTAGGCTTTTTCTATGAGGAACATCATTTTATGTGATATTATAATGAGGCGCAGATACTTAAATCATGTCCAATACTGAATGAACTGCAAATTAATGAGACCGATGTCTTGCAATTCTGCATTCTTAATCAACTTTTTGCCGTCATTTATTATAAATACCGTAGACAAAACAGCAATTAATCAGGTAAGGTCGTCTAAGTCACCTTCAATGAAAGTCATCAGTAATACGGAGATATTGTTATTGAGTTATATATACATCTATTCGTAATCAATGATCATTCCAGATTGTGGTGACTTCTGTGAATTAATCCATAAGCTACGAATGATTGCGTGTTACCGCACCCAATGTGTGGACTTAATTGATTTTAAGGTCAGTTCAACGTGATTTTATTGTGATCTTAAGTTAATTTGTGATAAGTATTAACATGAAATATAATTTTTAAGTAGCACAGTTTTGAAACGGTCTTTTCTCATCCACACAAAATCTCCAATCCTTTATGTCTTATCAAACAAATCACAAACAAATTCCTCAAAACAATGAACATTTTCCTAAACGTAAGAAACATATATAAACTAAAAAAAATGCACACAATATATTTTTTACTTTGTCAATCCATAATAGAATATGGAAAAATTGTTTGAGGAGGAGCAAATAACTCAGCTATCGATCATATTATAGAAAAGAAGAAAAAGCTATCGATCATCTATGTATATACTTAAAAAAAACATAGACTGATTGATACGAACCAAATATTCAACACGTTCAACATATTAGATTTACGCCAATGATACGTTAAGAGCGTTTAACCAGCCAGCGGACGAAAATCCACATTTCGTCGAAAGTTGTTCTTCCGATCGTGCAGGACGGTTACAATGAGAAAGATTAATTATTCTCCGTACCAGCTTTTTAAAATTATAACTCAATATCGAATTTATTTCAATCCAAATTAGCTTTAATTTATACCTTCATCCAAAAATGCTGAAAGGCGTGATGATAAAACTATTAAAATAGTGTACTTTTTGTAGTTATTTTTTGATTATAAGTATTTATCATTTTTCAATAATGTCTAAATTTAATAAGAATGTTAAAAAAATCTGAAATATATTAGTTTGTAAGTGCGCAAATAAATACACAAACGGACCAATTTTCGTCAAGAAACACATGTACGTACATATTTTTAAATGATTTTATTGAAACTAAAATTAAAATTCTAATACATAACTTTGCTAGATAATGTATTGATTTATTTTACTGCATTATTACATTATTTGAAATAGATGTGGTATAATACAAAAACTTTTTTGAAAATTTAACAAATCTGCCAACGACCTATGGAATAACCTTATTATACTAAAAATTAAAAAAAAATTCTAAAAATTTATTACATACGAATGCTAGATAAAAGAACAATCTTTCGAAATCCATTTATATTTTTTTGTGGAAAAGAGTCAATACGTCTAAAAACTTTTTTGAAAATGACGTATTTCAGGCTTTCTCTGGTAATGCCCTCTTAAAACATTTGAACAGTGTCAATCACTAGCCTAAGTAGTTTGCCACGCGTTTTTTTTTTCATCCTTAGTACGTCGTCAAGTCGAATATAACTCCTCGATCTGGTCCATTCAGATTCAATCGAAAAAATTCAACACAAATTCTTAAGACACATTAATTTTAACCTCGGTATTCCCATTGAAAACATAAATTATATTTACTTGATGAAAGAATTAAATTTACTAAGACTGTCAGATCGAAGAATTATATCCGACTTAATATTAATGTTCAAAATTGTAAATGGTAGAATAGACAGTCCTGATCTAACTAAGCTCATTGAATTTCATATTCCCACGAAAACTACTCGTTCTAAAATCCTTTTTAAATGTAACAATAATCGGACTGAGTATACGAAACACTCACTTTTACCTAGGTTGCATGAAGTTACTAATAGATATGCAGATGTGATAGATCTATTTAACTGCACGGAACATAGGTACAAGACGGCTATGCTATCATATTTTTTTAATGACTATTAATTTTATTTGTATTATAGATTTTTGCATGTAAATGTATCTCTGGTGTCACTTCCCAATGTATCGTCACAATTAACTGTTATACATACACTGTTTTACCATTACTAATATTTTGAATATGAATTTGTGACATGTAATTAATGTTTATGGCATACTTATGCCGTTTGTATTAAATAAATAAATAAATACCGCACAAGAATCTCAACTGCTCCCGTCTGGAGCCAGTGACACTATGGCATCCCCAATTGGGGTATGTTGTGAGGCTGAAGGTAGTGGGGAGGGGAAGGAGGTGGGGAAGAGGAAGGTTGGGAAGTGCCTGGCTATTCAGATCTGGTCACCAAACACGGCTAAAGCCATTTTAAAGCAACGTTTCAACTCTGAATGGTGGTCTTACACCAGGGCGATACTGATAATATCTTCCACTCTGGAACATGCCGCAAATATACTATACATTATTTTAAATGAATTAATTGTGAAATAACACAAATTAATCAAATAAAATTTATTTGCGCATGCCGGGTTCGAACCCGCGACCTCCGGATTGTGAGTCAAGAGTCTTACCCACTGGACTACGGAGGTCGTCGCGTTGAAGTATAGCATGTTAATTAATATTTGTTTTCCTTCTTTTTCAGGTAAGACTACTTCAAATTGTGCAGCAATAAGGGTATCGACGTAAGAAACGAATGTAAGTTATTTTATTTTATAATTGCGTAACTTATTTATGATACCGTTTTTTAATAATCTACAACAGTGCTCACACAGAGTGCTCTAAGATTGGTATTGCAAAATCAAAATCATTCGAAAAGTGTAACTTCACTTTTTATCTCGTTGATGTAATAAAAAAACGAAATATTTTTAACAATTATTTATTTATTACAAAAGATACATTTATACAGTAAAATAACATAATAATAATATTTCAAAATAACTGTAAATATTAAAATGGGTACAAGTGTTATTAAAACAAAGCTTTTTTTTTGTAGATTAAATATATACTAAGTTCTTACTGTTTGTGGCATTTAATAGTTAAGCATTTAAAATTTTAAGTATTAAGTGACGTTATTTAACAATTTTTCAGACTCAACCCTACCTAAGCCAATCAACCATTTATTTATTATTGAACCGATGCAAGTCATTTTGCATGTTTTAATATTTAATTCTGGTGGGATTTTATTATATAATTTGGGTCCCAGATATGTATATGTCTTTTGGAACTTCGACATATTGCTCCCTGGGACCACAAGATCCTTTCTGGTGTGACTTCTTGTGATGTATTTATGATCAATTTTATCAAGTTTTTCTAGATTTTTGTGTACGTGGATAATAACCTTTTTTATATCGTTTTGACGAACATCAACTACATATGTTATACACAAGTACCGTATGTTATGATAGCCATTATGTTTTTATTTCTATAACCTGCTTAGGCAGTAGAAATTGAATAAGAAAAATAGGATTTACATACATAGGTGATTATTGTACATAAACCATTAGAATTTTCTACTATAATGCATACAACAACAATAAACGTTATTGCCACATATCGTAAATAATAAAAAAATCAGAGTGTGCAATTCACACGCGGTAGAATTGAAACCTTCAGATAATTAAAGTAGAGTAAGTAAAGACAAGAGTGGCAATATCAATTCGGAGCACCGCACAAAGAGGAGACCGATTATATTATCTCTTTCTCTCGCAGGCTAAATCATATAGATTTATGCGTTTGGCTCTTTTTAGTGTCTCTATTTTTCATTTCATCGGGTTTCAAATCGCAACAGTGCCAAAGAAGTTTTTACTTCAATAAGAAAAATCGTATTTAGGTATATAATTGTACATAATCCATTAACAGTTTGTACTAAAATGCAAACAACAATAAAAACGTTCTTGCCACATCGATATATTATCGTACATAATGAAAAAAAATTAGGGTGTGCATTTCACACGTGGTAGTAGTGAATCCTTCAGAAAACTAAAGTAGACAAGAGAGGAAAGGCTACGAAGCACCACATACAGAGGAGACCGATAGGCTAAGAAGCACCGGACAAAAGAAGACCTATCTCATTCTCTCGCAGACTAAATCCTATAGATCAGTGGTTCCCAACCGCGAGATCTAAAATGTGGTCCACGAAACATTTATTCATTTACTAAAAAACCGAATCGAAAGCATCTGATCCGTAACCCTTTTGGTATTAATGGTGGAGAGGCAGCTGAAGAAGTCCAAGAAGATCACATTGAATTGCAAAATGTCAGTAATTGCAAGGACACATTTAATTACGCGATTAACAGTTTATTATTATACCATGGTCCCTGTGAGAACAAATACGAGTAAATGTCATAGTGGTCCCTGACAAAAAAAGATCGGGAAACACTGCTGTACATGTATGCGTTTGTCTCTTTTTAGTGTCGCTATTTTTCGCTTCATCGAGTTTCAAATCAGAACGGTGCTAAAGAAGTTTTCAGTTTAAAAAAGACTCAAGCACATTCCTAGATGCCAAAGACTCCTTTTCTTTCTTTTGTTTAAAATTTTTCGAATGGTTCATTGTCTTCAAAAATTAAATATCACAATTTGAGATTTTGCTCATTAAGTTATTCTACTATAAAAATAATGAATATCAAACTATCAAGTTTAGATTTAATTTCAAGTTTCTCTGTATCATTCTTTGACTACTGGTAGATAATTGACGCTCTTGGGGTGATATCAACAATAAACAGAGCTCCATTCTATAAACGATGTATTGTGGTATCCATTTCTTCTAATAGAAACGACTCAAATCAGCAAACAATTTGATGCCATTTTGCATACAAACAGACCTTAAACCAGTAGCTATTTCTGTTTTTACATAACAGCTTGCCGACATTCTCCGCGTCTTCAGCTAATTGAGCTGGGATACATTCCGTTGCAACACAGACCAGATTACCAGATGCTCCGACGTTCTCAGTCGATCTGAGGCGCAAAGGCCGCTCATCGTCAAATCACGTCCGACCTTACCAACTCTATGCCAAGTTCAATGGAGCCGCCGTTGTACTGGAACTAGTTGTAATATGTACTTATTAGTACTCTTCTTCGGAATAGTGTCCGTTGCGTAGCATCGCACCGTATCGGCTCTCTACTGGTGCATCGCTTTGCCTACCAACGCACAATGGGCCGGATCGTGATAGGCGGACAAAATAATTGTTTTGACAACAGTCAATTCTTCTTAAACTCGTTGTTTCTTGATATTTCGGTTTTTAGTTCGATTTATTGAGTGTGTTAGTTTATTTGTATCTTTTATTAGAGTTTCAAAAGTTTTTTCGTCTATGTTTAGTCGTAAAATTATCTTTAAACTTTGTGATGTAAGTAGTCAATTATTTTCAAACCCAACGTCTTTTTTCAAAAACGTTATTTTAGAAGAGTGCTTTTGTTTGCTTTTTAACATTAGCTTCACACAGTAGGCCACGAGGGTTAATGCATCTTTTGGGGATGTTTTATGGGGGGTCTTTTTAGGGAAAGGAAGGAGATGAAGTTCTGGGAAGGAAAAAGGTTTGTTGAGTAGGTAGGAATCTAGGGGTCAGTGTGACCAGAAGTGACGGACGCACGAGTGCCTCCCAATCCCACCCGCCACGCAGTAGTTCGGAAAGACCTAGACAAATCTCTTACCTATACAGCCTCATCCCATGAACCCGGGCACCCCTGCAATGTCACCAAATCTAGCGAACCACTTGGGGTAACCTATAGCAGGGTTTATGCAATAAATGATTTATCCAATAAATAAATGTTTAGCCATATCCACCTCCCAAATTGGTGAAGAACCCTGTTAAGAACCAAATAAAATAATATTTCTTAGGACTATCGTTAAGAGAAGAGCTTTAAAAAATATGATAAACACGGACATATGAATATACATGGACCTGCCCTAAGTGATAAAAACGTATTATTTCCCCCTCCACATGGCGCCGGCTGAAGCACCTCCTTGGAACCGGCTCGCTCCATGGGGAGGGGATAGAGCCTCGCTTGAATCTAAAATGTGTGACGTCATCATTCTTGCCGTGAACAGCTAGAAGGTAACATCCATACATTTAACGAAATACAACGCCAAAACAGTAGCGTATTCTATACAATATATCTACATATCAATGTGCACATAGCGAATGTGGGCGGTTCTCCAGTGTGCTCATCGGTGGTTACAGGGGTAAGTAAATTATGAAACATTTGTAATAGTGTTTTAACTAAACACGGCAACAAAATATTGCTATGTGTATTGGGGCGAGTCTTTTTGAGGCGAGCATTTGACCTTAGCAAATATGTTATTATCGTGGCAAGCAATTCGCGCTCCCATGTAAAAAGCTCTATTCATTCAAAGCAGATTTTGCTTTTAAGAACTAAATGGTGATATTGTAATGCGAGATGCCTATTTACTGTCAGATTGATTGTATAACGAATCACAGTCATCTTTCCCCTCTTCCCCCTCCATGGTTTGGTTTGACCCCTCACCCGTAACTGCTTGTCTAGTCATTTGGATGTCTATGATGATAAATAATTTTTATGATAAATTTTAATATCGTCGTAAAAAATTAAAACTATTTAAACATTTTGAACCTGAGTAAATATCTTTAGCTGACCTTTTTTTCAGAAATATATATGGTCAGTTTATGTTGCGATTTGAACCACTGCCCAATGACGCGAGGCGACGGACCATAACTTACTTACGGTGCTCACTGCTCGTGCACCGCGGGCGGGTTGCGTAATGACCGTGCGTCGGGGTTGCCTCCTACCTCCTAGCCTAGGAGGTCGATCTCGGACTGTTTGAACTTTGGCAATGATTCTTCTCTAGGTCGGGTGTCTACTGTCTAGGTGGGATTAATATTTGGATTACAGATAAAAAAAAATATTATTTATGATTATTTCACCTTCATTGTGATTTCTCAATAATACTTTACAATTGGGCTTATTAGTAATTCTTGGCCATTGGAATTTTCAACTGGAGACTTTATGATCAATAGAGAACTCCAGTCCAACTTTTTTTTAATGAATAATGACCTTCTAACTTAAATAACTGCTTATAATTGTCAAATTTTTAATATTTCAAATCCCGAAAACCACCGTATGTGTAGTGAATCGTGTGACGTCATCACTCATGAAAAGTTACTATAAGATCAACTGCCGCCATTTTGAAATTCGGTGTTCGAAGTATTCTCCCTAGAGTAGCATAACTATTTTTTTGTGCAGTAGTTTTTGAATATTTTTCATAATAGAGATAAACTAATAAGAGATACGTTTATTTTTGAAACCTAACTTTTTAGGCCTAAATAATGTTTCAATAAACACAACGACTAAATCTCTATAAACAGTATGTAAATAAACGAATAAATTAATACGATGGATTTTGTCATACCTAAATTCCCATACTTTGACTTTACGGTGACGTCACGACTCGATGAGCAGTGACGTCACCACTAAACATTTTAATACTACCAACTTGACGGCGTGTTTCTAGGACCCGATTAAAAATGGACTTTTTAATAATTTTTTAAAAACTCTGCGTTTAATATTATTTAATAAAACTTATACATTCAGAATCGGCGTTTATTGGTCTATATGAAGATATTTTTTAAAGCCATAATATTTTTCACTGGAGCTCCTTATTGCCTTACCGTATCTTAATAAGTATATTCAAACGATTGGCTCTAAGTTATAACGTTCTTCTTCTCAATTCGGTTCCTCATTGCTGAAATTGGTGATCCCTACTTGATGAACCAAGAGCGATTTGGTTCTTTTATTTATATTAGTTAATGGATCACTTGACGCACCTGACTTAACAAAACTAATAACATTCCGAGTATCAAATCGTGACACGAGACTTCCAGAGCTGTTCTTTGTTTATCCGTCTAAAACTAACTATTTCATTAACTCACCAATCCAAAGACTACATAGGCTTGGAAATAATTTCAGTTCCGTTGATTCCTTACCTAAATTTATATCAGATATTTCTAAAATTCTGATGTACCTAAATTTTATTATTCTAATATTGTTTTTTTTTTTGCTATTTTTTTTAATTCTGCTTCTTTTCTATTAGTGTAAGTGTAAAGGAAGAGAAATCTAATATATAAAATTCTCGTGTCACGGTGTTTGTTATCATACACCTCCGAAACGGCTGGACCAATTTTGATGAAATTTTGTTTGCTTATCTCGTAGGTCTGAGAATCGACCAACATCTATTTTTCATACCCCTAAAAGTAAAGGGTGTTCCACTCCGAATTTTGATTTTATTTTTTTTTGACAATTTTTTTATTTTTTATTTTTTTTTATGGTGAGGCATTAAAAAATACATGCAACCCTAAATTTTCACCCTTCTACCATTAACCCCTATTTTTTAAAAGTGATATTAGTAATTCAAACCGGTGTCACTTCTGACCCGATGAGAACGAAGCCGGCCTCTTTTCTCTAATTTTAAATTTTTTACTAATCAATTACTGTTTGATATTGTTACTACAAACATGATTCACGGTCCAATCACGGACAGTCGTTGGGTGGTACCATATGCACCTCTGTTGAGTAAAAAAAGTGGGAAGGAAAAAGGCATGAGGGGTGGGTAGGAATCTGGAGGTCATTGTATCCGGGAGTGAATCCATCCCTCCAACTGCGGTGCAAGACCATTGCCTTGAGCGGAATTGACCTTTTACTTTGACCTTTCAAGCCGGACTCTTTCGACCCATTGGTCGAGAGAATCCGGCTGGAAAGGTCAAAAGGCCTCCCTCAACCAGTCTCTCTCGATCCGGTCCGCCACGCAGCAGGTGGGCAGACGCATCCGCCGCCAAGACCCGCACAAAAGTCACCCTTGCTAAATCACCAAACGTAACGAACCGCTTGGGGTGACCTATGGCAGAGGTGTTGGTTATCCAATAAATGGTTCCCGGGGCGGCGGCACGCGTAAAAAAATCCTTTCAAAAATTCCCGTAAGTAAGTGGAAAAGTAAGAAAATCACAAAAAATATAAATTCATACACAACGCCATCTCTGATACTGACAAAAACAAAACACGGACAGTTGGGCATCGATAATTGCTTCATTGTGTAATTTTTAACTTAATAAAAATACTTAATTTAATTCAACAGTTATTGATTCTGAGGCGGTACGAAGTTCGTCGGGTCAGCTAGTAATACTATAAAATAATTGGTATTTTATTGTTTCTATTTCTATTATTCCTATGTTACACGATTGATGCAAATGCTTCAAAGGCGTAAATAAATAAATAAATAAATTTCCATTGTGGATAAAGTTCCTCCACTCCATATTGAAATGAAATGAACTGCGGATGTAGATTCAATTCGGAAGGCGGGTATGGGTACCGCCGCCCGGGGAAAATTTGTTGGATGATCAACACCTCTGCCGTAGGTCACCTCAAGAAGTAGCAAGGGTGCCCGGGTTCGTGGGATGAGGTTTGTCCCGGTCTTGGTGGCGGTTGCGTCTGTCCATGGCAGACTGGATCAGGAGAGCGAGAGTGAGAGGATTGAGGGAGTCCCTTTCAGCTTTCCAGTCGGACTCTCGGAACATCGCCTTGCGCCGAAGTGGGACAGTCCCTCCTGGACACACTGGTCAGATTCCTACCCACCCCTCATACCCTTTTCCTTCCCAGAACTTCCTCTCTTTCTTTTCCTGGAAAGTCTCACCATACAACATCCCCAAAGATGTTATAGGTCCCGAGTGGAAATATTTTCCTCAGAGCCTCTTGTGTGGAGCTAATGTAGAAAAAAATGTAGAGTAAAACAAAATAAGATCATTTTTAACCTTTAAAAAGAAAAGACAAACAAACCATGTCCTGTAATGTTTTGATAAGTAATTATTATTTACTAGCAAACCCGGCCACACGTTGCTGTGGCTAACTAAACCTTTATAACCAACGCCATCTGTTAAATCAAATCCACACCGCCCGTTTGTCAGTCCGCTGCCCGCTGCCTGCTGCCGCTTGAACAGATATATTATGTATTTCAACAAATTTACACAAAACCTTGACAAATTGTATACCTAAAAACCTTCCCCATGAATCACTTTATCTATTGGTGAAATCCGCATGAAAATCCGTTGCGTAGTTTTAAAGATCTAAGCGCACATACAGCGTGAGCGACATCATTTTATACTTAGTAATAATAATAATAATTATTATTATTATAAAGAAAAGATGAAAGCATAAGTTTATTATATTCTTAGCCTCTCGAAGTTGAGGGTTTTCCTAGAACAACATTAAAAAATATATAATGCATGTGGATTTATGAAATGGCACTTGTATTGATTTTTACGAGCGTGCTTATTTTATTGTTAGCAAAAGTATTTTTAGAAAACCACTCTCGTACAAAACCATAATATTGCCTTACTGACACATAAACTAGAAGGCTTGACCTTTTCTGACCTTCCTACTATCTTATACCATGATGCTTCCATGAATCCACTGGAATCATAAACGCCGTAATAAAACCACGCATAAAGTTGTGAATACCGAATACCTTAAGTTACGCACCAAATGACATTTTAACTCCGACTTGAAATTCTTAAAAATTGGAGATAATAGAATGCATATTTCCTTGAATCAACCTACCTACGGCGAATTCCTTTTGTGTTAACCCTCCGATTGTCATTTTTTTTTTGGCTGGCGTGTTCCAGAAATGCAGCTGTTTTTATAGGGTTATGTAAAAAGTACCTAGAAGTTGTATTTTTTGAAGCTGCTTGCTGCAGGTTACTACAGTTAAATTCATGTATGAAGAATACACACGTTCTACACTTCTTCTTCCTCATTGTTGAGTATCGTGATCATCTTCTTATTTTCCATGATGGACAAGGCTCCTACACTCCTCGCGAATCTGCGCTGCGCGGAGAGCTGCAAACACCGTCGCTCCGAACGTCGGTGATACTTGGTCATTCCACCGCATTGGTGACCATTCTCCGTTTCTCCTGCCTTCCGCTTTGCCAGTGACTATGAGTTCCTCCAGGTTGGTGTCCTCAGTTTGGCGAGCAACTTGTCTAAAGTATCTTGACTATACCTAGTTGCCTACCTCTTCCGGAATTGATGCATTTGTGTGTCTGGCTGACCATGGAATCCTGAGAATTTTTCTCCAGCACCGTATTTCAAGGGCGTCTATCCGCTTTCTTTCGCTGGCTCTAAGTTTCTTTTTTAAAACAAAATGACAAGAAATATAGATAAATTAGTTTTGTCCTAAATGAATTGGTGTAAAATTCCTTTTAAAATTTAACCTTGTAAATTAACTAAATTAGATATATCTTATAATAGAGAACTCCAGTCCAATTTTTTTATTTTTTTAAATGAATAAAGACCTTCAAACTTAAATAACTGCATTTTTATTTTTATTTTTATAGTTAGTTTTAATAGTTAAAATAATTGTCAAAGTTTTAATTTTTAAAGACTCCCAGAAACGCACCGTATCTATGGTGGTCTTCACCCACCGTCCCCACCGTTAGTTTTTTACTATTTAAGTTGTCATTTTGAATCAGTGATGTCATGTCGAGGGAAATTTCCCTAGATCTAGGGGAGAAAAATATTTTTTAGGGATAAGGGAAATCAGGACAAAATCTAGGGAAATTACGAACTCTGGCAAAAATTTTGGTAATTATCGGTTCGGACTGGCCACGCTTATTACGAATAATTTTTAGAAAAAAACTTTAGATTCGCCTTAATTACTATAAAAGGAAACTTTTTGGCTTTGGGGCGGCGGAAAATAATGCATTTTAATTTTCAATTGCATAAAACCAAAATTCACTTCGCGAACCGACTCAGCGAAAATCCGCGGCCGTAGCTGTCACTTGCTGTCACTGTTATGGACTGTAGCTGACTTCGTGGGATACCTACATGAAATACCGCGAATCACAAACCATGTTACACAAACCTAGCGTAGCCGCTAAGCCACTTGAAAACTGGGATGTTTTTCTTGCCTTGACGCGAGTAGGCGTTATAAAGGGGCACTTTCTTTTGTATCACAAACCATCTTACACAAACAAGCCCGCTAGACAAATTTCATAATTACGCGCCTTATCCCACGAAGTCGGCTACAGTCCGTATTAGCTCTTGTTAATTTATCAAGGATACCAACATCACAGTGACATGTACGGCCGCGGATTTTCGCTGTGTCAGTCGCGAAGCGAATTTTGGTTTTATGCAATTGAAAATTAAAATGCATTATTTTCGCGCCGCCCCCAAAGCCAAAAAAGTTTTCCTTTTATAGTAATTAAGGCGAATCTAAAGTTTTTTTCTAAAAATTATTCGTAATAAGCGTGGGCCAGTCCGAACCGATATTTACCAAAATTTTATTACATATGACAGGTATTATTTATATATATACGTATATATATTTTTTGGAATTCCTATGAATCTTAATTATTTTTCATGTACTTACATGCCATGTTTATTTTTAACACTGACAACTCAAAATGATATTAGGGGAACGTACCCATACTACGTGACACGTTCGGGGGGGGGGGGGGGGGGGGTCTTCAAAATACCACGCTTGGTACAAATGAGCGGCGGGTTGCTTATGATTTTTATTTTGCAAAGTGTTTTTTTTTTAAATTTGGAATTCAGTTTCTAATTCACTGGTGAGTGTATTCGTACTTTTAAATTATTACTTCACGTAGCAAAAAGTGTTTTATTTGGAAAATCACGGTATTATTAGTATATTTACCAAGTTCCGATATCTTTCCAATTAATTATCATATTAATTAACATATAACAGGATTAGTGTTACACAATCAGGTGGCTACGTAGGTAATTGCGTAAATGTGAAATTCTAGGGAAATTTCACTTCTAACTGTTGGCAACACTGTGAAGAACCCAGAATAATCATGGCGGAATGCTTTGTAATGATTTTTAGGTGTGAGGTGTGTTTTTTTATTCAAGATTAACTGCTTTTAATATAGAAAAACATTGGTAAAATGTCCACATTTCACCGCTACTGTTATTGTATTTAATCAAAGTGCAATATAAAAACAATAAATCATCTCTTTCATTGCAAATACACGTGACGTCGTGTTTTGTGTCAGGCGTTACTTTGTAGATGCATTGTTTTATGTATAATACATACAGAAACACTGGTATTTATAATACACTGATCATGACGAGTGTGTAACAACTTGTATAAAAAGCCCTACACTAAAAACAATTTGAAAATACATAACTAAATGTCAAAACATGACATGACTTTAACCTCAAATAGACAAAATTTATTGCAGATTGTCCGCAAATATAGCCCTTTTCATAAATTGTTGAGGGCCTAAATTATGTTTCAATAAACACAATAACTATTATTTATCTAAATCTCTATAAACAGTATGGAAATAAACCAAAAACACGAAATGTTGAATTGCATAGGTACGTGTGCACTTCAAGTCATTTCAAATGTCAATACAATACAATACACAGGTGACAGGTTTGACGTCACAGTTAACCATTTCAGTAATGCCAACTTAACGCTGTGTTTTGGGAAGAGGTTTAAAAATGCACTTTTTAATAATTTATTAAAAACTCTGCATTTAATATTATGAAATAAAACTTATATATTCAGAATCAGCGTTTCTTGGTCTATATGAACATATTTTTTTAAAGCCATAATATTTTTCACTGGAGTTCTTTATTGAATCTCCTGTGAAATATATTAGGTCCTAATAACAGGTAAATCCTTAGTGCGTACTTACTTGTATGTTATTACATTGCACATATAAGGGAACGTACCCATACTACGTGACCAACTTTTTGCAATTTTTAACCCCCCCCCCCCCCCCCCCCCCCCCCCCCGGTGACCAAAAACCTAAGCAACCCGCCGCTCATTTGTACCGAGCGTGACATTTTGAAGACCCCCCCCCCCCCTAAACATGTCACGTAGTATGGGGTACGTTCCCTAATGGTATTCCCAGTTTTTGTTATGTTTAAACGAAACCAAATAAAGCACGTTTATGTAAAAATTTTCACAACATTTCAAAATTTCGCACGCAAAGCATGAGAATAACTTAAAAAAGTAGATTTTTCATATTCTTAATCGTATTCTTATGTCGCTTACAAGCTACAATATTTCGCTTACCCATGATCTGAAGCCCAATTTCCACAATTTCCCAACAATCGACTATTTGAATTGCCATAGTTTTGTACTAAATGTGCGATTTGGCCAAACAACGATCGTTGTTTTTTGAGTTTAAGAACAACGATTAATCGTTTGCTGGCACCCAGAGGGTTAAGAGTAACTCTCGAATCGCCTTTGTTGCCGAGTGGTGATATCCCCGCGCGGACACAATGGGCCTTGTCTCGGCTGTTAAATGTATGCCAACGACCCCAAGGTCGCCGTTTCGCCGTAAAACTGACATATTTAGTGACCTCTTGGAGTTCTTATATTACCTTGGTGAGAATTTCCTTCGGCCGGGTTAGTATTCAAATAAATGTATAGAATTTGTTTATTGTGCTGAAGAAGAAAATCGAATTGTGTTTTAAAGCTTTCCAAAAAGGTTGTTTTCTTTTTCACTCGACATGTAGCTGTACAGCTGCACAGGTTGATAGATAAGTTCTTGGCGCGAAATATGTACGAAATTAAAATATGCGTGGAAAATATTTATGTGAGAGACTATGGCATCTCTAATTGGGGTATTTTGTAAGGTTGAAGGGAGTGGAGAGGGGAAGGAGATGGGTTAGAGGAAAGTTAGAAAATACCTGGCTATTCAGATCTGGTCATAATTCTGAATGGTGGTCTTTCACCAGGGAGGTATTCCGCCTCTGACAAAACTGTTACGTGACTTCTCGTCCAGTTTCTTTCATTATTGGATTAACAAGGCGCGGCGGTTAAAACAACCAGAAAGATGATTTTAGATTTTCACGGCCAAAAGTATTTTTGTTGTTTGTTTTTGGGGTGTTATGCCGTGTTACGCTACCTCCTCCTTTAGCCAATATTTCGCTAAAGGAGAAACGTTGGCTAAAGGAGGAGGTAGCGTAACTCGGCATAACACCCCAAAAACTAACAACAAAAACCAGAAAGATGTTCTGAGGAGGGAGCGACATTGATCCCTTCGGCACGGGTGCACAGTAAGGAAACATTTGTTGACATTTATCACGTGAGAAAGGGTCGTTTCCATCACTCGTTGCAACAGCTCGAATGTGGAACGATTTGCCGGACTCGTGTGTTTCCTCTCTCCTACAATAATGACCTCTTTAAGACCCATGTTCACTCCTTCATCTCCTCAACAGTACCTTCCACAGAGCATCCCCAAAGATGACAGTCCCTTAGTTAAATTATTTTTCTCATGGCTTTTTGTGTGGATCTACGTAAAAATAAATTTAAATAAATACTTCATAAGTAGCGTGTTGTAATTCGACGGCGTTGAATCAGATAATTAGCAATACTCGATGATTAGCTCTTATCGACAGTTTACTTAGAGGTGGTGAAATAACCCCTTCGGAAGTGTCTAGTACTCTTTGGTATTTTTTTTGCAGAAACTACACGTAATTTGACTTTCAATATTGACAAACCAGTTGATTCATTCAATGACAGAACGGTTTTGAAACCAACCGGAATTCTGTTTCGAGTGTCACTCGCAACATCATCGTAGTTCGTACATATCAATTTGTGAGGCGGGAATGGGTACCGACGCCCCGGGAACCTTTATTGGATAAACAAAACCTCTACCATAGGTCACCCCAAGTGGTTCGCTACGTTTGGTGATTTAGCAGGGGTACCCGGATTCACGTGGTGAGCTTTGTCTAGGTCTTGGAGGCGGATGACCAGGACACACTGAACCCCAGATTCCTACCTACCCCTTAAACCCTCTTCCTTCCCAGAACTCTCCTCTTCTTCATTCCCTTAAAAACCCTCCATACAGCATCCCTAAAGATGAGCTCATGTAAAAAAAACTTCCGTGTTTCCAACCTTTTTTATGACATCGCTTTTATAAATTTGATTGCTTAATAAAAGTTAACCTGTTTTGAATATTAAATCTCTTTATTTAAATGCATCGTTTAGCATAAGAAGACATGCATTAACTTAAGCCCGCGGTATTTTATTTAGTTTTTACCATCGTAGAAATTTAGAATATAATCTATCAAATATATCAAGTACCTCCTTGTAGGCTGTAGGTACGAGTATATCTCAGGCCAGTAGATAACAAGTTCACGGTGATAAGCTCCATTATCTTACTCGTATATAGATTTCCCAATGCACGGGTACCTTCTTATCATCTATCGTTCACAGCTTCATTTGTGTTCTCACTCTTCTCGCTAAAGGTGTGAAAAAGTGTGTTGAAACTACACTATGCAGGTATTTCATTCTAATTTACATTAATTATCCATCCATCTTCGGTGGATAATTAATGTAAGGTCGTTATTTTACGTGACGATGAGCCTTGGGTTTTAGAACAATAAAAACATTATTAAAATTTTGGTAGAAAGCTTTTTGGTTCGATATTTTAATAATAACTTTGTTTATTACCACGAAATTTTATCTATTTTATTAATACCGACCAGTTTCGCTTAACACAAGCATCACCAGGGTAAAAAATTTAAATAATCAGAAAATACATTGTGTGAGCTTGTGTGTACTTGTAGAAAGATGCAAAACGTAACATAGAATAAAGGAACTGTGAGAAAGCTAAATGGTGGTCTCTCACCAAGGCGTTACTGAGAGTATCTCACTCTGGAACGTGCCACAAATATATTTTATATTATTTTTATTTATTAAATTGTGAAACATCAAAAAAAAATTGGGGTCGCCGAGATTTGAACCCACGACTTCCAGATTCGTTACCAATGATCATAACTCGTAACCACAGAGGCTGTTTTTATTTATCTATTTGTTAGTCAAAAAACAAATTATTATCAACCACTGTAATTCTAACAAATACCAAATATTTAAGTCGAAAATCAAACAAAATTTGTGAAAGTGCAACAATACCTTCTTAGTATTAATTAACGCAATTTGGGGGGGGGGGGGGGAGGTTGTAAAACGATACCCGGGGCGAGAGGGGGGTTCGAACAACGCTTTACGTAACATGTTTTTTTTATTTAAATAAAAAACTATGGAATTAAAATCTTCCAAGTTGGCAACCCTTTTCGTTTATGTTTTACCGAGGGGGATCCCTCGATTGTACTGTACGTCAATTTTATTTTGTTCTTCCAAGTTGGCAACCTTTTTTGTTTATGTTTTACGGGGAATCCCTCAACAGTATTGTACGTCATGTTTATTTTATTCTCGTTGTCAATATTCGTTAGAGTTTTAAACTCGAAATACGCATAAACACAAATTGGTGTACTCAGTGTTGTTAAAGTGAGTTTGTAGGTACTATAATGTCATCCAAAGCGGGGGATTTACATTATCAGCTGTTCTTGACTTATAAAGGCTGTCGGGCTGACTTGGGTGTTATGTAACGTTTAGGGGGGGGATGCTATTGGTTAGATTTCGTAGATGAATATAAAGTCATGTGGTAGGTAACTCACATAGGTTCCCAACCTTTTTTTGCCCACCGCCCACTTTGAGAATATTTTTTTTTTTAGGGCCCCCCCACTCGTAAATCTGAAAGAGCAAAAGAGTGATTATATTTACCAACGGGGAGGGGGGGGGGGGAATAGGATGGGGCAAGATGCGTTTTTTAATTTTTTATTGTATATTTTATTTGGTGACCGGCCAACTCAGAATGAAACCAACTCAGAAGCACCTCATAAAGTAAAAAAAATATTGATTAAGTTGGTTAGGATTACCGGCAATTTTAAATGTATTTTTTCATAGCTTTTAATGACCTTTCTGAGGTGTGTCTGAGGTGGTTTAATTCTGAGTTGGCATGGAACCGTTCTGAATTATTATTATTTTTTTTTTACTTGGGTTTTATTGCTCAGAAAGATTACACTTGTGCAGTAATTCACGTGACACGCTACAGTGGTATTGTAGACCAATTTCCGTGTTTTGTCGTCTAGTCTAACTTTCCCTTTATCCTACTTTTCTTTTTCGTTTTAATATTTTCTGCAATTTTTTAATTTAACATTTCAAAGTCAGTGTTTAGTTTTAATTTGCTATAGATTATGATTCCTGAGTATTTAATTTCTTCTACTTCTTCAATATTTTGATTTTCTATATTAAGGGTAGTAATTTCGTTGAGTTTCTTCTCTAATACCATGAATTTACTTTTAGTTACATTTATTTTCAGTTTATTCGAAGAAAAAAAACTTTAATATATAATATAGAAGTGTTCTTTAAAAAAAAAGCTTTTTTTTGACAATGCATCTTCGATATTATTTGGTATAATATATAAAAGTGTGCAAAAGCAATCAGCAAAAGTTTGATAGAACAGTACTTTAGGCACTTCACTATATCATTAATATATATACTTAATAAATAGGAGCGGTCCCAACACAGATCCTTGAGGAACTCCGAGGTTTACTTGTTGTTCTTCAGATATAGCATCTCCAATTTTGTTTCTTTGTTTTCTATTTTTAATTTTATTATTAGTATTTCTCTGTCAATCGTTTCAAAAACACGTCTAAAATCCAAGAACTCTAAATCGTCTAAATCTATTGTATTTTTCTTCTGATCCATACTGGTTTTCCATTATGAATATTTGTTTCTAAACCCTGCTGTTTTACAAGAATGTTATTTTTTTCAATAAATTTTCTCATCTCTTCTTTAACCATGGATTCTAGTATTTGTTCATATGTAGGTTATCTATTTATTTTTCTGAGGTCTTCGAAATTTTTAGCATTTATTATTTTGGGCACTGGTGTTATTATGGAAGTTTTCCACGACTGCGGAAAAATTCCCTTTAACACAGATTAATTTATTAGTGCAACTACTTATATTTAATTATGCCTATATTAATTCCAGACGTCGATGATTTTTGCGTCATTGTATTAAAAATTTTCAATAAATACTCACTGTTACCTGAAAATATTATTATTCTCTCTTCTTTCCGATGATTGAGAAGAAGTATCTGTGAATAATGAAATACTCTTATTTATGTTTTCAACACTTAGTATTAAATTTGGCTATTTTAGTTTTATCATCTTCAACTCCGTCGGGAACCGAACTTCCTTAATGTTTTCCCTTTGTTTGCCACTTATAATTTCTTTAAGTGTAGTCCACATTTTTCTTGAATCTCTTTGAGAGGTAATAATTTTTAACCTCGAATACGAATTTTTTGTATGTTTTATTTCTGTACCTATACATGTTTCTAAGTTTCTTACAGGTTTCCCACCTTTCTTCTGGAAATTGTGTTTTACAGGCTTTATAAGCTGTATCCCTTTGTTTTTTTAGAAGATTTAGGGATTTCGTAGGTATACTATTTATATGTATCTTTTAATATTTATTTATTTATTTATTTATTTAATACATGAATTATCGACAGTACATGTAGTTTTTTGTGATATTTCACCCTCCATGCTAGGGATGACCCTGTGTTATGGCGGGTGAAGTTTACAGTTAGTGGATATACATTCGTTAGTATAGATTGAAATTTTTAGTAAATTAAGGAATTATTGATATATATATATATATATATCAATAATTCCTTACTAGTTATTACCTTAATAGTTCACAGTAATCAGTCTTATACATATAATGCTGCTTAGATAGTAAATAAAGATATTTTATGTTTTGCCTGCTCTATAGTAAGAAAATGATATACTTATAGTTAGATTGGGTTACAAGAAGAAGATGGAGAAGTTAGAGAATTATTATAAAATGAGAAATTTGAGGAGTTGTTAGATATAGATCATACTAAATAATCTTGTACATACATGCCGCTAATTTAGAAAATAGAGATATATTATGTTTTGTCTGAAAAGTGATTAAATCGATAGAGTGTAGAGTGAATGGGTGTTAAAATTGTAATGTATCCCATGTGTAAGGATCCATTTCGTAATTTGTTTTTTAAAGGAATGGGGTTGACTCAACGTTTTTAAGTTTTCAGGGATAAGGTTAAAGATTTTAGGAGCTAGGAAGAAAAATTGTCTTTGAGCTGACGTGGTGTGTAGTGTCTGTTGGTTATTGTTCTGGTGGTGTAGTTGTGTTGTAAGAGAGTTTTGTTTTTGTATTTGAACAGGAAATGTATTAGCATAAATTTTAAATGGAGTTGCCGTATGTTTAAGACGTTATACTCGATGAGGAGTCGTTTGGAGGGGTATCTTGTCGGTTGCTTGTTAATGACACGTATTACCATTTTTTGGGCTTTTAGTAGAGGTTCGATGATAGATTGTGCACAGCCACCCCAAGTTATAATGCCGTATGCTAATAGAGATTGGCAGAGAGCGTAGTAAACAGTTTTAAGAGTTGAGGTAGTAAGGATATTTCTTAGGGTTCGGAAGACATAAGAGAGTTTGCGGATGCGTGTGGTTAGACTGGCTAAGTGCTGATCCCAACGAAGGTGTTGATCAATGATGACCCCCAGATATTTTATGTGGGTGGCGTGTTCCAAGTTTGGGCAATTACAGGAAGTGCAAGTTCTTAGACAGGAGTGAATTATTATATTCTGATTGTTGGTAGGTTGGGTTGCAGCAGAAAGACTGAAGGTTAAGAATTTTGTTTTTCCAGCATTAAGGGTTAGGAGATTATCATCTAACCATTTCTTTATCTGGCGTATGTCGTTTTGAGCTATGTCGAATGCTCCTTTCCAGGTTTTGTGTCTAGTTATCAGTACAGTGTCATCTGCAAAAGATATTAGTTTCCCGGTTATGGGAAGGTTACAGAGATTGTTGATGTAGATGAGGAACAGAATAGGGCCTAGAACACTTCCTTGTGGGACTCCGAAGTGGATTGGTAAGGGGTTACTTGTTATGTTGTTAATTTTCACAGCTTGCGATCTGTCGGTTAGGTATGATGAGAACCAGTTAAGAGTTCTACCTCGGATGCCTATTTGAGATAGTCTTTCTAGAAGTATGGGGTGGGAAACCGTGTCAAATGCTTTGGCTAAGTCTAGGAATATGGCTAGGCAGGAATCACCTTCGTCCAGGCTGTTAGTGATCTTATTCGTCAAGTCTAAGATTGCAGATTCTGTATTTAAATTATTTTGAAAGCCAAACTGATTAGGCGAGAGAAACTTCTGGGTTTCAAGATGGGAGACAAGTCTACTTTTAACAATTTTTTCAATGATTTTTGACAGGACACTTAGCAAAGAAATGGGTCTATAGGTTTCAATATTTGTTTTATCGCCACCTTTATAGATTGGGATAACTGTTGCATGTTTTAGTCGGTGTGGGAAAGAACCGCTTTTAAAGCTTAGGTTAACGATATGTTTTAACGGCATTGTAATAAAGTGAACTATGTGTTTTATTATGTAAGGAGAAATATTGTCATTACCAGCAGCACTGTTTGTTTTAATGGTGAGTATTGTGTCAACTATTTCTTTATTGGAGGTAGGGGCTAGGATTAGTTCCGGGTGCAAAGAGCTCTGTTGTCTTACCCGTGAGGTTAAGAGATTTTGTGTTTTGTTTGTTGCTTTTAGAATTTTGTTGGCTAAGTTCGTGCCGATGTTACTGAAAAAATGGTTGGCATGATCAGCTAAGGTTTTTGGGTCATCATGGACTTGGATATTTTTCCCATTTATGGCGAGTGATTGCATTTTGAATGAGGTTTTATTGTTTTCTGAGATGTCATTGACTACGTTCCAGATTATTTTACTGTCATATCCCGATTCTTCAATTTTTTTTTTTGTAATAGTTTTGTTTGGTTATTGTTATGAGATTATTGCAAATGTTACGATATTTTTTATAGAAGCGCAAGAGTTGAGGGTCTGGGTTGTTTACGGATTGTTTATGGAGTCTGTCTCTTTTACGTATACAGAAGATAAGGCCATTTGTAATCCATGGTTTTAGTTTCTTTTTTTTGTTCGATGCCATTATAATGGGGAAAGTAGCGTGGTTAATGTGGGCAGTTAGTGATGCAGAGAAATTTTCAAGAGCGTCGTTGACATTTTCAGAAAGCAGGGTAGATTCCCATTTTTCTTCTTCAACATACTTTATCAAATGAACCATATTAACAGTTTTATGGGAAGGATTACTGGACTTAGGGGGAGTAGATTTTGAGTTGTATAGTTCGAGAATGGTTGAGTAATGGTCAGTTACAGTGGATTCGAATACAGCTGATTTAGCGGTTCGCTTTGATCTAACCATAATATGATCTATGCATGTCTTAGTAGTGAGGGTGACTCGTGTAGGTGTGTTGATGTGTGGTATAAGGCCATGTAGTGCCATTAGGTTTAGGTAATTTGTAGCGTGGGGGCTGGATTCATTTAGGATGTCTATATTTATGTCACCGATTATGATGAGATCCTTAGTTTTTTCATCGATATTTTTTTCGAGAGAGTAGAGAAAAGGGGTGACATTGTTGGACTTTGGGGAGCGGTATATTGCGAGTATATTTAAGTTATCGATTGAGATATTAAGACAATTTGCATGGTCGACTGAAATTTCGGATACTGCATGTTTTAGGTTAGACTTGACATAAACTATGACCCCATCGGATTGGGACCTGTGCTGAGACGTGTTGTACACAGAGTAGTTGTTTAATAATTTCGGGATGTAATTAACGTTAATCCAGCACTCTGACAGAACAATGATGTCAAATTCATTTCCTATGTCAGTAAGTTGAACAAGTAGGTTATCAAAGTTTTTGTTGAGGCTACGGATATTCATGGCAAATACTCTTAGAGCTTCTGGTTTGGAGATAAATTTTTTTAATGCATTTGTGTTGTTTGTCGTATGTGCCGTGATATTAAGAAAGTTATCAATTGGGTTAATTGGGTCCATTATGGGCATCTGTGTATGGTGGGTGTTTGAGTTCATCAACGACTGGGTAAGATAGGTTAATGTATAAGTATATTGTAAGACCAAGACATTTATTATTCGTTATGTGTCTTTGCAGGTGCATAGTGTCTTCTGTGTTTGAAAGAATAACAATAATTAGACAAGTAAAAATACATAGGAGATCTACAATCATAAAGTATATTAAGTGCATTGAAAGTATGAAATTTGTATGTATGATTATAACTTTATATATGAAGCAAGAATAGGAATCATAGCAGGTTATTAATATGATTATAAGAATGGAATGGATTACATGTATAAGTGGAATTAGACAAGTAAGGATACAATCCTTCAGCGTTGGTGTTGAAGGTATGTGGAATGCATGTAATTTGTTGTGGTTATAAACAATGAGATGCAAAAGGTTAGTTTCACTTGTGGTTATAATTATTCTAATTTTGTATTTATGAATGAGGATGTTAAGATGATAGAAATTATTTGAGTAAGTGGTACCACAGGTTTTTAAAAGCGGTAGTTGTAATGAGAATTTTTTCCAATATATGTTCATAGTTATGATACAGTCCCAGAGTTCAATGACATTTATATTGATATAAGTGATAATTTTCTGATACTGAGAGTTAATAGCAATAGTAAGTAGTTTATACTTTGTTATTTCAAGATTATAAGTGAAGTTTAGGTAAGGATTGTTGTAATGGAAAAATCTTTTCAATATGTAATATTTTGAAAACATGTAAGTATTGTGGCTTCTATATGCTGTTTTTGTGAATTTGTATATAATGAAAAAGGTATAAATAAAGAAGTTTACAGTGTTGGCAAAGCTAGGAAAAAATAATTCGGGGTACGTTGGATTTAAAAAGTTACAAATACGTGTCATACTTATTATAGTAATGGATTTTATGATAGGCAAGATAGGAATAATATTATTAATTAAGATATGATTTGGGTGGATAATAAGATATAGTATATCAATACTTGGGAGTGAGTACGGCTGCATAGTGGGGAAACATAATACAAGCATATTTATTAGGTGTGGATTCTCATATGTAGAGGAAAAATTTGATATCTCTTTAGAACATATCATAATAATTAAACCTGCAGAATTATAAGTGGTACAAATAATATCAATTTTACTATAATGTGCATTAAAGAAGTAGAGTGGGTGATGAGAAAATATGATAGTGAGATTTTTATTTTTCATTATACTATAATGGAGTAGCTGGTGATTAGAGTTAGAGTTAGGCATACTTTGTGTCCTTAGTCATATTATTTGGCGTTTTACTCGTGCGATATCTATGTCATTGCGGATTGTTATTATATTCTAGTCATCGGTCTGCCTGAGTAAAATACGACCTGATTTCACCCATGTATATTTGAAGTGATGATCTTTAGCAAATTTTTTTGGCTGGGCCAGTAGAAATTTGCATTTTGGAGTTAAGTGTTCCGAAATGTAGATTCGATTTCTTTCCTGCGAGTATCCTAGATCTGCTGTGTTAAGCTTGTTCGAGTTGCTGTTAGTGGATTTCATATATGTTTTGATTTTGTCTAACCAGACGTCTCGTGCTTGAGTGTTTATGAATGTAGCTTTAATGGATCTCGTGGTTTTATCGGATGTTTTTTGTCCCAGCCTGAAGATTTTTGTGATTTCGGTTTGCAGAGGAGTGGAAGTATTATTGTCGTTGATAATATTTGATATTTTCTTCATTATTTCCAAGTTGTTTTCAGCGGTTGTTTCGGGAACTCCTCTAATTTCGATGTTGCAGAGAAGGCTTTGGTACTCCAGTCGATCAATTTTTTCATCTTGTTTAGAGATTATATTTTGTAAGACAGCATACTGATTTTTTAGTTCGATTATTTCAGAGTTGACTTTATCATTTGATTTTTCGATGATATCTAGACGTTTTTTCATATCTTGTTGTTGGTCAGCAATGAATTGTATGGATTTGATGATTTCATTGTTCTGTAGGACGATTGCTTCATATTTATTTAGATACGAATCGAATTTTTGCTCAACAAATTTCAATACATCTGTTTTGAATGTTTGTAATTCCGATGTAAATATTTCAGAACTTAAGATGCTGCATTTTTTGTTTTGGTTATTACCGCCATCTGTGTTTTCGGTTATGATATTTTCTGTGTTATTGGGCAGGTCACTTTCCAGTATCTGTGGTTGGGGTAGCTGTTTTGGTTGTTTGACAATAGATGTCACATCATCGTTTTTAATTGATTTATTCGATGGCTTGAGATTTTTTATCTGTGTTAAGCAGTTTTTACACTTCCACTGAGTGCTTCTAGCGCTGCGCCGAGATGTTTCAGAGATTTCCGCACAGGCGAGATGGAAGTTGCCTTCGCAGGTACAGCACGAAATACAATCTGATGGGTTTTCGATGTTTTTTCCGCAGGTAAAGCATTTTGTAAACATGGTAGAGGTTTTTTGCTTCTATATACTACTAGCTGGTTCCCAGCATGCGTTCATATACCATTTTTAAAGAAATAAATTGTTTCCCTGTTCCCCTCCCGCATTTCCTTCCCCTCCCGCGTTCCCTTTCCACCTTCCCCGCCTACCCCCCCCCCTCTTCCACTTCCCCGTCCTGCCAATCCCCCTACCGCGTTCCATATAACAGTCCCAGTACATTCAGTTTTCAAACATTTCGCGTGCCTCCTATTACAATTTTTTTATTAAATTTTTCGCTTTTCATTCAAAACAAATATTCATTTTTATATATTATAAGAACAATCAATCAAATTTGGTACCTAACGTAGGTATCTATTTAAAATATCTTTAATTTAAAAAACCCATAGATAATTCTTTTTTTACAAAAAAAAACGTTCGAAAACACAATTCAATTTCGTCAAACGCGCGGACTGTCAAACGTGTGAAGTTAAAATAGTCGTTAAGTTTTCTGAAATTATCCAATTTTCTGAGCAATTTTCTTAAATTTTCTTCCCGTAAGAACCTTCTACAAAGTATTGGGAAACTTAAAAAAAAAGTGAAATGAAGGCGTGACCAAGGGAAACAGGAATTCATTTTATATTTAAATACTATCTGGTCCCGGCATGCGTTGCTATGCCATTTAATAAAGAAATTGTTTCTCCCTGAGTGTCCTTTTCCATTCGTCCCGTTTCCCTTCCGCCTCCCCTTCTTCTCCTGCGTCCTCTTCCCCTCTCGCGTTCCCACTCCATCACCTCCACCTTCCCTCTCCCCACTCCACCCCCCCCCTTCCCCCATCCCGCAAACCCTTCCCTCCCGAGTTCTCCTCCCCCTCCCACGTTCCCCTCCCCCTCCCAGGTTCCCCTCCCCCCTCTCGTCTTCGCCTTTCACCTTCCCCGCCTTCCCTCTTCCCTTTACCGCTCCTTCGTACCGCCAACCCTCCTCCCGTGTTCCATATATTCATTCCCAGTACATTCAGTTTTTAAACAGCCCGCGTGCCACCTTTTACAATTTTCATTCAAATTTCCATTTTTCATGTATATTAAATTTGGTACCTAACATTGGTACCTATTTAAAACATCTAAAATTCTTGATTCGATTCAAACTATTAGGGGAGTAACTACTTTAAATAAATTTATCAACTTAAAGATTTTCAAAAATAGAATTTTATTTAACAATCATTGTTTGGCAAAATATCCTTCTCAAACACGCGTACTGTCAAACGTGCGATAGTCGTTTAGGTTAGTAATAGGTTTTCTAAAATTATCCAATTTTCTGCGCAATTTTCTTATTTTTTCTCTCCGTAAGAACCATCCTCGTACTTCAAGGAATATTCGAAACAAAAGAATTAGCGAAATCGGTTCAGATTTGCGCTTAGCAACACATTAAGCGATTCATTTTTATATATAAGAGAAGATATATTCGTTGTAGGCATTAGTTCATTTACTACTGTTTTCAGGTGTCCTATTAGCTCATCGGCTTTTCTGTCTAAATTTCCTTGGTTATCGCAAATCCACTTTTTGTTTTGTATTGCCGTACACAATTTATCCTTATTATAGTTCTTTTTATTCCTGTATATATATTATACTTCGTGTTCCCTGAGGCTTCAGACTATTATATCTAATTTATGTAATAATTGTTTCGTGATCAGATTGATTTTGAATTCTTCCGCAGCATCAACTTCCGCGTAAAAGTCATTTGAAATTACCAAATTAATCATGGCTTTAGAGTTTTTTTTCATATTCTTGTATAATTTTTGACAAGTTGCTTCCTACCCAGGCAATTTATGATGATTTGTAATCATGTGCTTTTTATATTGAATATTAAAATCTCCACAGATGATTTTCAAGTCTCTTGTATTTATTTGCTTACGGCACCATTCTTCAAAAAAATCTAAGAATTTTGTATCATTTTGATTTGGGGAATGATAAATAGCTGCATAGGTTCCCAGCTTAAAATCCTTCAATAGCCAGTAGGTATCAAGTAGGTATTATTTTGATCTAGTACCGCATTTGTTGTGACTTACGAGATGTAGTTTACACACTCACACACATACACTACAGAATTAATGTGATAACTCCACCTGTATGCCTGCTGCTAAATGAGTCGCATCTAATTGTCGAATAGCCCTGAAATTTTGTTTCATTTTGGTTAATTTCTTCGGCAATACAGGTTTCGCTCATCATCACCATGTGCAGTTCGTATTCTTTTAGCATGTCTTCGACTTCTTCGATATGTGCTAGCAAACTAGCTATGGGTTTCTCTGGGTCTCCTACCGCCCCCCTGAAAGTCTGAAACGCCCCCCAATTTTCTCTTTGCCTTCTACCGCCCCCCTGAAGGTCTGAAACGCCCCCAAGGGGATGTTATCGCTCACGTTGGAAACCTATGGGTTAATATAATAAAATTAAAAATAAAACATTTATTGGCTATTCCATGTTTTTGTCAGTACTAGTAATAACAACGCCTATCTAATAAAACCACATTAACATTTTTAGCATATTTTGTATGTAGATGTATTCCGGTATAATTCGTCGGTATAACGTCATCTTACGTATTATTTAATATCGATCGTAAATTGCGTCCACCGTGTCTAAATCGCTCGATAACATTGGCGTGCCTTCAATTTTAGTTAAAAAAATCAACACGTAAAACGAAGTTCTTTTTCTCCATAATACATCTATTTTTATTATGTAGTGTAACAGTTTCGATTTTCGTCACAGTCCTAAGCATCGAACGGCACAACCTAGTTTCGTCATCATTTCATCCAATTTCAAAGAAATGCATGTACGAGTATGTGCGTGAGTGCCACCACCAGTGTTGCCAGGTGTTTGGTATTCTACCCAACCGTTCGGTATTTTAGCACCGTGTTCGGTGTTCGGTATGACAAAAATAACGAAGTATGGGCGATTCGGTATTTTTTTCTGATTAATTTTTCTCCCTAATAAACAATTCAACTGTTAGATTTGGTTCTGCCGACAAGCTACTTGCAGTAGCTTTGCAGGTGCAATGTAAACAAGAAAAAAAAAACTATTTTCTGTTAATTAAAAAAAAAAACAAAGAACCGATGTATCACAGGAGGTGGTAACTGCACTACTTACTTTAACAAAGACGCAATCAGCAATCGATGTTGCGTAGCATCCGTACTTTAGTTTGTTTCAAAGTCCGACAAACCCCCCCCCCCCCCCTCCCCCTCCCTGACGCGGGTTTTGATTGCCACGGTACCACCGAAATCTAGTGAAATTTCACCTCGAAATTTTTTTTTGCTCACTGTTCGATATGGATTTGGAAAAGACCTGGAAACTCTGGCCACCACTTGTCATTGTCATCGACAACGAGTCTATCTGCCGACTTTCAGCTCGATCGGAAGTCGGGAAGTAATTTTCACCTCCAAGATTTTGTAAAAAAATATATTTATTACACTTTTATTCAAGATAAGTGTGTTGTAACTATGAATCTTATTGTATTTCAAGTTATTTGTTAGCAACCCACCTTTAAATCATTTATTTCGCGAGATGTAATATTCTTTAGCTATGAAACTTAAGAGGGTAAGTACTCTTTAGCAAAGGAGACTTAGAGGGAGTAACCAGACACATCCAGAAATATGTAATTTTTAAATCAAATTTTAGATATGTCAACTCTTTTCAACAAAAAAAATATAAATTGATTTCGTAATATAGTTATTTTATCTAGTAACGTTTAAAATAAAAAATACGTTTATTTTTATTGTAATAAGGTTATAGGTACCGTTGGTGGTTGACGGATTTGTTTAATTTTCAAATAAAATGTATTATGCAATACACATTCCAAAGCACACAATCGTGCTGTAAAATAAATCAATAAATTATCTAGGAAAGCTTCTTTCCTGAATTTTTATTTTAGTTAAAAAAAACAACACCAACAAAAAATCCGCGCACATGTTTTGCGGCAAAAAATACTTCAGTTTGTCTTTTTATTTACGATCTAACAAACTAATGAATTTCAGATTTTTTTTACTTAATTATTTTGCTTAGACATTATTTAAAAATTATGAATACTTACCATCAAAAGATAGTAAAATTTTTCACAATTTTAATAATTTTATCATCACGCGTTTGCCCATATTTATTACTAACTTGAACGCTGATATTAACGAAATTTTTAATGAAATAAAATCATCGGAACTGCCCTATACATTTGCAAGGGTAAAATCGCAAGACCACCTTTCGACGAAATTTGAATTCTCGACCGTTGGTTAATGGGCCTTAACGTCTTTATCACTCTGTACAAAAAAGTTTCGTTGATTTTTTTTTATCTTGAAAATGGTGAATTATAGGAAATGAACCACAACACTCCTCTGTTCGATGATTTTATTTCATAAGCAGAGTCATTAGTCATTATCCAACGCGGATACTGCCAACCGCCACCAACAGCCATCATCCGCTGGAGCCTGTTCTGCACTTTGATTAAATCAATAAATTATGCCTTTTGCTTCCTTGTACTATCCTGATACTGGACCTGTCAGTGGTAATGTAACCATCTTATGCGGGCAGATAAATACCTATTATGAAGGTAAATAGTAGTTCGTCTCATTCCAATGTAGGTACTTAAAATTTCTTCATTTTTTTTTTTCTATAATTATTTATTTATTTATTTAAAAATAACTACGTAAAGAAGGTACGTAATAAAAATAAATTTAAAAATTCTAGATGTAAACATTGATGAAGAATAGAAACATTCAAAGTATATGATTATGATCCAACTGAGAAGCGCTGACAAACAGCTTTAATTAAATGTTGATAATCTTTCAATATTTATCACATCATCAACAACTTATTTATTGCCAAGCATATGCATGCGATTTATTATGGAATATAATTTGGCATTTGATCCTGTATTGTTACAATGGGAAGGTAATTTGTGACGAACTGATCTACTCGATGTGTATTTACTAATGTATTTATTTACTAACGGACTTAGTCCAATTTATAATTAAATAACACGAATTTAAAAAAGGGTATATTATAAGATTAAAGAATCATAAATGAAGGCAAAACAAAATCAGAGATAAACATAAGAAAATAGAAATGAAAAGTCTAGTCTTAGCTATAAATCAAAATACATGGTTATAAAATATCGTCAATTGTTCAGCTACTGTCCAAAATCATTTAGACTTATACCAAAAAAGTCAAGGCCTTTAATTAAATCGACCAGTCTACACATTTTGGACAGAGGTGATTATTATCCATAATTAGTCAAGTGTTGATTGAGGGGAAGCAGTTCATTATTTCTGAGTCTACGGGAAGGTACTTTGAAAGGGATGAGTTATTGTAATGTAGGTCATGAAATACACTTAAAAATCTGTGATATCTTCTTGGTCACCTCGACAATCGGATCACAGAGAAATGTGGGTTTAAGAAATATCCTCATAATATTGTTTTTTATTGTCTTGCCATTTAGGCCCACTTTTGGTTTAACCTTCTGACCGAGTGACGCACTCATTCGCCATCACAACTTCTCCTTACTTATAATGATTTACGTGGATATTTTCTCAGCTGTGCTCAACCAACTAACCATCACGCGGTTTCTATGCAGGGATAGGCAGAGAGGACGAACCGCCAAACAACTCTGTCTTTGCAAACATCACTTATGGTATTATTCTCACTGTTGACGAGACCCGACTCAAATATTCGGTTCACTTAATCATGCAATTACTTCTATTACCATTCACATTAGCCTCATCTATTTTCCTTACATTTATTTTTTCGTTCATTCGCTCTACATGCCCAAATCGTCGTAAGCATCCATTTATTCTATCTCCACATTTTTCACACAGTCTTAATTTTTTACATTAACTCCACACAGGAGGGGCCTATGTTATCTATGTGAATGCATTGTGGAGGGTCTTTTTGAGGGGAGGAAGCAGTGAATATGACGTAGGAGGGAGGAAGCAGGTCGCAACTCAATCATTAACTCGTATCGTAGAAGTGATACCTTCTCACGTGACAAATGTCAACCGTGTACATGGTTTTACGCTTCATCATTTTCTACCGCATTCAGTCTACTTTTACCCTTCCTCTACCAGTTCAGTTCCATGCCTCACTGCCATTCAGTAGAGTTGATATCAGCACTCCATTGTGGACTGCTAGCTTCGTCACTTTGATTAAATTTAGTGGCATAATACAAATACATACACATTACGATATCAGACTTAATGATTAACTAATGTACGTACCTTCCGTCATCGTCAAATAGAACGTGCATTCCTCGGAGACTCTTAATCGCCTCTAGTAAGTACCTCCAACCCTTCCAGGCTCCTGTAGTTTACCCCCAGTTCCTTACACCTAAGAATGCGGTATTTGTCTCTACATCACCCAGCTACCTAAAGTTTAGGCTTTTGTTCATGAATATATTTTATATCCGACAAAGAGAATTGCAATTCGATTACCAACTGGCAATTTCCTCTTACAAAAGCGTCAGTATAGAACATATTAAATTGTGTTAGATGTATTAGTGTCACAATGTGAGAGTAACAAAACCACGAAAATATTCATTTTCACAATACTCCTTTGTCGGCAATAAGTTATCCACATATTTCTGCCAAAAGCAACTGCCTTTCCAATCCATTCTTTGAGCGAATTCGAGCATTTTTCGAGTGAGATATTTCGACAGTCCTCTGGCCTAGCTCTGCCGCAACTTGCTGCATTTATTTGCAATGGTGTTCTACGGATCACAATCGAAATAAGTTAATAAAGGCAATAATTCATCGCGGAATTTCAGCGGCAGCTTGTTGTGACTCGAGAATGCTAAGTGGAGCTGGAGCGATAGTGATGTTAAAAATAATGCATTCCGTTTAGTTTTAGTCCATGATTCGGTGTTCCATGGCTTTGGGCAGAATTTAATATTTTTTGAATATTTAAAAATATTTCACAATATTTATCTACTTTTCATTCATTTTTTATTCTCACTTTCATCAGCATCTCTTTGTCCTAGTCGGGTCAGGGGTCGGGGACCGCAACACTGATAACTTCGTCTCGCTCTATTTTTATTATCACTAAGCTGTAATGAGGACTCAACTTACCACACACTGATAAATTTGTCTCGCTCTATTTTTCACCCGAGCTGTGGATGAGGAATGAACTTACCCCAACATTGATAACTTCGTCTCGCTCTATTTTTCTTATCACTAGAACTGTCAGCTGTAATGGGGGCTCAACTTACCACAGCACTGATAAATTCGTCTCGCTCTATTTTCCTTTTCACCGAGGTGTAAGCTGCAATGAGGACCACCTTACCCCAACGCCGATAACTCGTCTTGCTCTATTTTTCGTATCACTGAACTCAACTTACCCCAACCCCTGAGCCTTACGACATTTTCACCGAGCTGTAAAGCTGTAATGAGGACTTCAATAGCCGCATTTTAAAGCATGTATGGGGTGATTAAGTTACTAAGTCAAGTGGTTCGCTGCGTTTGGTGGCTTAGTAGGGGTTCAGGGGTGAGGTTTGTCTAGATCTTGGCGGCGGATGCCCAGTCCCCCGACTGTAGCACGTCGGATCGGAAGCTGCCGGTTGCGGGAGACCGTTTGACCACTTCAGCCGGTCTCTTGCGACCCATTGTTGAGGGATGGTTCGTACGTCTGCCACTCCTGGACGCATTGGCGCTAAATAACAATGTCAAATAATAGTGATAATAATTATCTAACATCGTCAGATAACAATAAATGACACGTCTCGTGAAATACCCAGCGCTTACGTTGCATATCAAATAGTGGAGTTATCCCCACACTAATTCGCAGTCATCAGAAGTCGATCAGTGACCGCTGTCACGTAATAAAAGCCCGGTTGTTGTTGACTTTCTCACACTCATCTTCGCGTTGGTGGCAGGAGCTGGATATAGCCTCTTGACGGGGAATCCCGACACTCCGTTGCTATTGTTTATCCTGCAGATGGATGTTAATTAGGAAAACCCCGCGTTTGTTACGCCCTAGATGCCTAGCTTTATGCATTTCGTATGTGGTAACTGTTGACTGGCGACCCCTCCCAGAAATTTTTGGCCTCAGTTTGCAAGTTTTTACTTGTAAGTTTGTTACGCTTGCCACCGATCTGGGTTATTGGTTATAATTACGGGTTATTAAAGAAAAGCGCATAACAAAATGATGAATTTACATATTGTGACGGAATGAAGCTAACAGTTTTTAAATTCAATTCTATTCAGTTTCCGGTATTCTTCCAATCACGGTCCTCACTAAACATGACGTCACAAGCACCACCCTACAAATTACTCAAAATCAACTCACACTAACATCAAGCCACTTTACAATCAAGACATCCACACTCACAATACTCGAAATAGCAATAAAATCCGCATACCTCAAACACACACTACAAAATTTGGGATAAAATCTCTGAACTATGTTGCCTATTCACTGTATTTATTTATTTATTTATTTATTTACGGACTTACGTCCAATTTAAAACAAAGTATCACGAAGTATAGAAATGAACAATGTAAGGATTCGGATGGTACATGAAAGCAAAGACAAACAGTGAAAATAGAAGAAAAATAAGTGTCAAGTCACGTCAAGACCTTGTAAAAATTAGGGTGAATATTACATATCTTCATTTGTTTAAAGAGCGACAGAAATCATTTAAGCTAATACCAAAAAAATCAAGGTCTTGACGTGAGTTGACCAGTCTACACATTCTGGACAGTGGTGAGTTATAACCATAGTTAGTCGAGTGCTGATTGAGGAAAAGCAGGTCTTTATTTCTGAGTCTACGGGAAGGTATATTAAATGTGATGAGTTGTAGTAATGTAGGCGAGTCGATTAAACAGTTAATAATTATTTATAATTCGCTTCCAGATATGTACAAGGGAATCCAGCAAAATAAAAAATTCAGAGTAATGCTTTAAAATTATATTTTTTAAGTACGTTTAAGGATGAAACTATGTAATTTTTTGTCATGTTAAATTGTCTGGTTTCTTTTTCTCTTTTTTTCTTTTCCATTTAGTTGTAATCATCCATATTTGTATAACCTTGTTCCCTTTTTCTTTAATTGTTTTCTATTCTTTGTTCTACTCAACTTGTCTTTTATTTTTCTACTATATTGTATGTGAAACTTATATTTTTAATACCTAAATTCCTATGTAAAATTGTAACTATTTCATCCGACCCATGAATTGTATGTTCTTCCTGTCCTAAAATGAGTTCTGTAACTCATCGGGATAGCTCTAGCAAGAAATAAAAACAATTAAACAATTTAGATATATATGTTTAATTCTAAATTAATTGATTTTAATTTGATTCTACAGTCATCCTAAGAGTGAAGATGAAACGCGAAGAGTTGTTTGTATCAGATTAAAATAACAAAATATATTCACCTGTGTGAATACTGCAACAAGCACGTATCAGCAAGTATACTCTATATTTGAATGTAAATTATAAAAGATTAACATTAAGTAAACCAAATAAAGTTACGTATTCTCAGTATTCATTCTCGTGTTTCGTTTGGTGCCTCCATTCCGGCTATCACTTCTGCCAGTCACAACCCTCCGCCGAAAGCACTTGTCAAGAGGTGCCGCCACAGAATACTTCGAGAATACCATTGCTTTCAACTGGAGTATCGATATAGTATAGAGTAGCGAATTTGTTTTATCGTTATCGGGGTTTGAAATTCCATTACGCTGCAAGTTTATTATTGCCTTCTTAGTTTTTTTTTAATAAATATTTCTCCCGCAAGCACTCACGCATTCAGCCATGCTGAATGATGAAACTATATGAATATAGTTTCATCAATCATCATTCCCGTACGCATTTAGGCCCTTATCGTTTCATCATTCATCATTCAGCACTCCCGCACTCAGGCCCTTATCGTGTCAACGTTCATCATTCCCGTACGCACTCAGGTCTTTATCGTTTCATCATTCATCATTCCCGTACGCGCTCAGGTCCTTATCGTTTCATCATTCATCATTTCTGTACGCTCTCAGGCCCTTATCGTTTCATCATTCATCATTCCCGTACGCGCTCAGGCCCTTATCGTTTCATCATTCATCATTCCCGTACGCGCTCAGGCCCTTATCATTTTATCATTCATCATTCCCGTACGCACTCAGGCCTTTATTCCTTTCATCATTCATCTTTTCCGTACGCACTCAGGCCCTTTTTCATTTCATCATTCATCATTTCCGTAAGCCCCTATTCGTTTCATTATTGTTATATAATTTAAAACACAAATAAAATAAATAGCACATATACTAGATACACGATCGTCCAGTTGATTAGTAGAAGATCTCCAATACCAAGTTTTGAGATAATGAGGTAAGCAATATTCGAATGCTCGCCACAAATCAAATATTTTTAAGTGTTTGTGTTTTATCTATTAAATTTGCCATAAAATAACGCCATGAGGCATAATGGCCCGGTAGATTAGTTTGACATTTTAAAATATCCTATTAGTAACACTTTTTTATTAATTTCCCCAGTTTTTATGCATTATAATTGATTTAGCGGTGTTTATGGGTAATTTGAGTATTGTACTAGACACTACATGGATAAAGGGTACACTTTTACATAAAACTTCATTCTCAACTCAATTTTTCGGAGATGTCTGACTAATCAACTGGACGATCATTGTTTATCCAATAAGAAAAAGTGGTCATATCAGGATAATGCTGAGGATGGCAGCCAGTTCTTCAAGGATATCCTTGCATCTTCTTGTTTCATCAATTCTATTGCCATGTAGACTACATGACTATCGTAACATTAATCTTGTGATCTAGTTCCCGATGAGCACATCCCACAAGTTTATTATTATAATTTAATATAATTTAGATTTAACCTATAGTAATAATGACTATTTGCCAAGGATCATCTAATCGATGGGTGATCGTCATGATATTAATGCGTATAAATTACAATGATAAATAATTATCACATCATCTGTGGTAACTTCTGACACCAAGTAAATCCTGACAATAGACAGTCAACAGTCAATGTATACAGTCCTTGTTCTATATTTCCTATAATTACTAGTGTTTATTGTAAACAGCGTGCATTCTGCATTAGCATACCATAGCATATAGCCCATAGGCAGGCGAGATGTCAATCCAAATGTCAGATGCGACGAATGCAGAATTAAATCATTGTCTTGCAAGAGTACTTATAATGGACAATAATTGTCTCATACGATTGTATGTTGGCGAAATTTAAACCCCTTTATTTTCAAGCGATGCGTGTCGTTAAAATCAATTATACAAGTCTTTTTTTGTCTTGACATTGCGCCTGAAAAAATAAACCGCGGCATTACGAATTTCTACAGTTTTATAACATATTTCTCTTTAACACTTAAGTTTTTAAGTTACTAAAAAAATATATGTAATTTTTGAAGTTAATATCTATACATTCCCCATTCCGAAACGGAAATTATATGAAATTCTCTCGATAAAAAAATCGCAAAGTATGCTCCGAAAATTATTTTTAAAACACGTATTTTCCTTTTTTTTACAAGTTATATATGAAAAAATGATATTTAGACATTTCCCGCGAGATTTTTACTCTATTTTAAACACGTCGCGTTTTATTAAACACTAGCTGACCCGACGAACTTCGTACCGCCTCAGAATCAATAACTGTTGAATTAAATTAAGTTTTTTTATTAGTTAAAAATTACACAATGAAGCAATTATCGATGCCCAAGTGTCCGTGTTTTGTTTTTGACAGTATCAGAGATGGCGTTGTGTACGGATTTATATTTTTTGTGATTTTCTTACTTTTCCACTTACTTACGGGAATTTTTGAAAGGAAGCCGGTACGGGTGCAGCCGCCCCGGGAACCATTTATTGGATAACCAACACCTCTGCCATAGGTCACCCCAAGTGGTTCGCTACGTTTGGTGATTCAGCAGGGGTGCCCGGGTTCATGGGGTGACTTTTGTGCGGGTCTTGGCGGCGGATGAGTCTGCCCATCTGCTGTGTGGCGGGCCGGATCGAGAGAGGCTGATTGAGGGAGGCATTTTGACCTTTCCAGCCGGATTCTCTTGACCAATGGGTCGAAAGAGTCCGGCTGGAAAGGTCAAGGTAAAAGGTCAATTCCGTTCAAGGCAATGGCCTTACACCACTCCCGGATACACTGACCTCCAGATTCCTGCCCACCCCTTATGCCTTTTTCCTTCCCAGAACTTCCTATCCTACCCTTCCTTAAAAATACCCTCCACACAGCATCCCCTAAGATGACATAGGTCCTGAGTGGAGCTTACGTAAAAAATGCGTTTCATTTCAGAGATTTATTATTATTGCATTTTTCTTTTGGAGGGGTGCAAAGCCATTCGTTCACCGTTTGTCTCATTTTCGACTATTGACATTTATTGTGTAAGAAAGAGGGGCAGCATTATATGATTAAGAACAAAAGCGAAACAATCAGCGCATTGACTTTTGACGTTTTTGAATTTTTGGAATTCGCGCACAGTTAAATATTATACCTATCACAATATTGCTGCAGTTCTTTCAAAATATGAAAATTCGTTCCACACAAAATGTATGAAAAAATAATTTTCTTCATAACTTTCTTTTTCGTGAATTTTTGCGATGTTTTAATAGTTATTCTGTTATCCGGGGCGGAAACAAATCCAAAAAATCAAAGATCATCAAAATCGGTCCAGCCGATCTCGAGTTATAAATAGTGTAACTAACCCGACTTTGTTTTATGTATTAAGATTTTCACAATTTTCGCTTAAATATTACCGTTTTTAATATTAGCGCGCTCCCTCTAATATTTACATATATCCTCTTCTTCTTTTTGAGCGCTTAATTCCGGATCTTATGGGGAACGGCCGCATGGCCCTTTTTATACAAAACTTAAATTCTGATAAAATTCGGCCAAAATACCCAACCAATTAAAAAAAAAATTCAGTCAAAAGGTATTGGAAATCTCTAATACGGATACGTGCTACTCTATTTATTTGTGATTGAAATTATAAAATATAGGCCATTAAGGAATTTAATTTTACATGATATTATAGGCAACTTTGCCATTATTTCGTAGTTAATTATAAATATTTAAACAAATGTTCTTGTCCTACTCGCTGCGTTATTAAAAAAAACCACATATCGGTACTAGATTTTTGCTTGTACCTGTTGATTAAAAAAATATTTTTCAGTTTACTTGGGTATTTTAACGTTATTGCGTTTACACAACAATTTAGGTTCTTATATAAAAATAAAAAGAACATATGAAGCACTTGCCCGCAGCATCCTGGAATACAGCTCCATTTTTTGGGCACCCTCTGAACAAAACCATATCCTAGAAATAGAAAAAGAACGAAAAAGGTTTATGCGTTACCTGTATATGAGGTAATATACATACTACCCATTCCTGTATCCATCGTTGTTCTTAACGGGAATGCTCGATCTTAATTACCTTAGAAGCCCGCCGAAAAATATTTTTGGGGAAACCTTTTTTTAAGCTGATCTCCGGTACTGTACTGAATCCACCTATGTTGAAGGAGATTAACCTATAAGTCCCTAACGCGTATGCTCGTGGGAGATCCTACACACTTTTTTATGCTCCGAAAGCGGAACTTCTTCATTTCAGAATGCCCCATTAAATATAGCAATTCAACTGCTTAACGATTCTGCATTGAGCATTGACATCTTCAAGAGAGTTCAGTAACTATCTTTTGACATACGTCTCAACATAGTGAAACTGCCCCCTTGGCCTTTTATTTCTCTTATATTTTGTAATCTTCTCCGTAATAATTTGGAGTATAACTGTTTTATGGAGAACCTGAAAAAATAAATCAATAAATAAACGCATAATACTGAAGCGTTACAGAAAACGTATTATTTGTGTAGGTCCTAGCCAAGGACCGTGCTAAGCGACTGATATTTGTGTACCTAGATTATGTCATATTTTCTCGTGCGAAGGGGTCTTATAACTTTTTCTGGCTCTCGTGTAAGAAGATCGAATCTTCTAGAGCTGTTTTCTTTATATTTTCCATAACGAATCAGTGGCGTGCCCTTCACATGACTAAAAAAACTTTGCAATTTACAAGAAAAACAGACTATAAAAGTGTTGTTTTCGTACGTCAACCATTCTACCCCAAGAAATGCATATTATACTGAACATAAGAGAAGCTGACTATGTGATATCTATTTTTCACGCTCATTACGGCGCCCATGTATTGCATTTCCTAAATAGATACAGTGATGTACTTCAATCCCAGTGATTGACATTACTTGAATTATGTTCGGAAAAAACTCCAAAAAATATTGAGGTTCGTCGAGATTTCAAGTTGCTTTATTTACGTTATCGTTAGGTTTACGGTGAATAAATATTTAACTGGATCAGTCTGTCCTATTGGTTGCTATAAGTAATTTTGAAGATAGAGAACGCGACACAGCGGTATCCCCACTGTCGATCGTGTATCATCGGCTGTTTTGGGTGCACTCACCCAAATTCGAAATTATTAATGATTTGGTATTATTCAATGGAAATATACAAGCAATGTATTGGTTGCTTTTATTTAAAATTATTATTAATGTATCCAATCTATTATGTGATTACTTTTTTAATTAAAGTGTAGGTATGTTTATAAGTATTATAAATTGATTTTAAAAATTACTGCCTCAACACAGGCTAGCCTAGTGAGGCAGATTACTGAAAAACCAAAATTTATAACTGTTTTCTATTTTTCATTTATCTACTGTTCATATTTATATTTTTTTCTGTTGATATCTTGTTCTTATGTAATTTTAAACCACTGTAAATATAACACTGAATATGTACTTTTTAGTTATAATCTTGCAAATTTCATTCAATAAAGATATATATTATTATTATTATTTTCGTAACCGTTCGTGCATTAGACACGAACGACGATAGTCGACACTCTTTTAAAGTACTACTTAACATCTATACTAACGACATTTGTTGAAGGAAGTCAGAAGCTCGTCATGTTTACAAGTTACTTTATTTACATTATCGTGTTGTTTATAATGAATATTTAACTGGACCAAACGTCTGTTCTAATAGATGCTCTGTGTAATTATGAAGCAAGAAAACCCTATACTGCGGGATCTTAGCTGTCTATCGTGTATCATCGACTATTTACGAAACCGTTCGTGCATTAGACATGAGCGACGATAGTCGACAATATTCTGTACTACCTACTTATCTGACAACTGTTGAGACACCTCAAAACTACATGTAACTATCTACATATACTCGTCACCTGTTGAATATGTTGAAACTACATGTATTTTAGATTAAAAATAAGGAAATATATGTGTATTACATGCACACACATACACAAGGTGTCCGAAAACTCGTAGTACAAGCGGGAAACTGGGGAATCCTCATCATATTTGGAGTCGATTTTGTGGTATAATTTTTTTTTATTTGAGCTTTCGTTTTAGAGTAAATCGAGTAAGAAGTTGATTTTTTTTTTGGTCAAATTCTTATAAATTATTACTGACGATCATAGTACCTAACTAATAAAAACTAATTAAAAGAAAACAAACAAAGAAATCCGGATTTAATGCATTATTTTGAAATTATCCATAATTTTATTCCGTGTTTTACTGTCATTTCACGGTTAAAATCAGCTGTTAATTATTTTCGCGCTTCCCAGGTCAAAGTGCAATGCGAAATTTGCTGTCCCTTTCTGTGCTCGGTTCGATCAACATAATAGAAGAGATAAGAAACACTAAGCCGAATGGCTTGGCCTTGAACTTTACGAACCAAATTCTGTACCCGAAGCATACGGATGCAAGTCCAAAAAGGTAAATGTTCAGGAGAGCCAAAAACTATTTTTTCTGTAACTATGGTCTCATAACTTCTTCGGATATCCATGCTGATAGATAACAAAAAAAGTAATTATTAAATCAATTAGTTTTGTTTTAAAAAGGAGCAAAGAGGGGAAACGAAATTTTTAAAACGTAAAGCCTTTAAAAATAATTGTTTAAAAAAAAACGCTGACTTGAGTCAACTTTTCAATTTGGGAGGCGGGAATGGGTACCGCCGCCCCGGGAACCTTTATTGGATAACCAACACCTCTGCCATAGGTCACCCCAAGTGGTTCGCTACCTTTGGTGATTTAGCAGAGGTGCCCGGGTTTATGGGGTGAGGTTTGTCCAGGTCTTGGAGGCGGATGACCAGGACACACTGAACCCTAGATTCCTACCCACCCCTTAAACCCCTTTCCTTCCCAGAACTCTCCTCTCCTTCCCTTCCTTAAAAAACCCTCCACACAGCATCCCCAAAGATGTCATAGGCCCCGAGGGAAATTATTTTCCTCAGGGCCTCCTGTGTGGAGCTCATGTAAAAAAAACAAAAACATGGACTTGAGTCCTACTGCCTCTAAATGAAGTGGACTATTTTGTTATGACATGTGGTGTATTATAAAAGGAATAAAGTCCATGGTACATCCTTCTGCTTCTAAGATTGTTGTTACATCATGGTACTTGCATCCACATGCAATTTTGAAAATCCTATTTTTTCTTCATAATGGGACTTCCATCTTTCCGCCACTGATAAAGATGATAATTTACTTCAAGTCTGCATCAAAAACTCATTTCTTCAAATTTTGGACTTGGATCCCTTTCATCCTCGGGAACAAAAATAAAAAATGGCCGTTGTTGTAACATTCTGTAGCCGCCATTGGCTACAGTCGTGTTCGAACCAATTTGAACAAGATTTTTTATTATTTTTTAATAATGTAATAAAATGTATCAATTTGGAAGGCGGGTATGGGTACCGCCGCCACGGGAATCATTTATTGGATAACCAACACAAACACCTCTGCCGTAGGTGACTCCAATTACTAATATCTACAGCCTGTATGTCGGACGAATATCTACAGCTCATATGTTGGACTAATATCTACGAACTTCAGAGCGTTGACTAATATCTACAGAGCTAAGGTCGGACGAATATCTATGACGGTCCCAGTGTTGACTAATATCTACAGAGCGTAGGTTGGACTAATATCTACAGAGGGCAGCTGAGCAAGAGGTTGTACGGAGAAGCATAAATTACTTCAATTACGTAATTACTAATTACATAAAGGCTTAATTGTTTAAAGTACATAAAGTTTTGCATAATATTACGTATTTTTCTGTTTACGAGGACAATAATTTATTGAACAAACATGGAGGTCATAGTACAAAGATATTTATTTATTTCGAAATACACGGCACCACAACCTAAACTAACCTAACCTAACTCACATAGAAATAGTCTTGGTAACAAGACTAAATGATTTAGAAGCACTCGAAATAAAGAAAGCTGTTAAAACAAAAACCCAAATCCTTAATAATCAGCTAAATGTGTCCAATAGTTCGATATTAGGGGTTTTTACATACATACATACATACATACATAAATAAAAGTTTTTTTTTTAAACTGCATTATTACGTTATTTCAATATGCTATACATAATTGCAAATCCAACCTCTGCCAGTGCCATAGATATTCGTCAACACTTTGGTTCTCATAGATATTAGTCAGCAGTTTGAACTGTAGATATTCTTACGCACTTTGGTTCTTATAGATATTAGTCAGCAGTTTGAGCTGTAGATATTCTTACGCACTTTGGTTCTCATAGATATTAGTTCGATTTTTTCAGTTTTTTGGAATTCCTGTATTACTAGACGCCTCCGCCGTAGATCACCCTAAGTAGTTCACTACGTTTGGTGACTTAGCAGGGGTCCCCGAGTTCATGAGGTGAGGTTTGTCCGAGTCTTGGCGGCGTTTATTTGTCTGCCTACCAGCTGCATGGCAGGAGATCGTGAGAGAGTGGTTGAGGGAGTCCCAGCCGTACTCTCTCGGAACATGACCTTTATTTTATTTTATTTGTTATAAACAGTCTGTATAAATTCATTATTTATGTTATTGACCAATAAAATAACGACAAATTATACGACGTATAATATCAATAATATCTTTCAGGAAGTGATTTTATTTGAATTTGAACTGCTAAAGGTAGGAGAGAAAATGTTGTGAACTAAAAATAATAAAAAAGAGAAATACAGAAATCAATGAACTATTAAGTTATTAGTTAAATATGTGGCATTCAATGGAGTGTTATTTTTTATGTATGCTGTGAATTTATCAAAGTTCGCGTTAAACACATCGATATTTGGGCATAATCTGTTAAATGTGCTACAGCTTCTTCTTATAAATACATTTATCATATTCCACCGCCATGGGAGGAATGAGTTCATACGTCCGTCACATATTACATATTATGATATCGTAATGATATGATACGATGATAACCGGATTCAGCTTTAGAAGTTCCCAACAAATATCGGCGATCGAAATGTGCGTCGCCGCGTAATGTTCAAGTGGTAAAACAGCTTTCCGAAAATTGGTAGGTACTCGTATATCTCTTTTTGTTTGATGTCCGCAATAATGAACTAATTTAACTCATTAATATTATTTAATTAGAAATTAAATAATATTCGTGTTCAGCGATCATTTTATTGTACTGACCGGATGTTTTAATATTTCGCGTCGAATTCATTCAAAAATACAAGGAATGTGCCGCAGAGTCCCCGCATGCGTCTCATTTTAGCACCGTTTTAAAAAACGAAACAGCGCTAGTTCACTCGAGTTGTATGCAAACAGTTCCGTGTTCTGGCCCGCCCAATTAGTTTGTATTTACGCTTTGACGTGGGATGTTCTTTTAATTAATGTAATATGAAAATAATTAAATAAATAAATAAATAAATTGATTTAACTAACTAATTAAATTAAACTAATTCGGTTCAAAATCAAATGTGTGTTTCTTGTGTTTTATTTTTATTTGAAACGTAAATAATAGTGCGTTATTAATTATAAGGTAACAAACTTTAAAACAAGGTGTTTTTGTGACTCGTAAGTTATTTTCTTTGTGTGATTAATTGTGAATGAAATTAATTGAATTATTAGTTAGTGAGTAATCTGTTATATATACCAGGGCGGGAAAGCGGTGGGTACCCTCCAATGTCGTTGATGATAGTTGTGATAAAGTTGAACAATTGGTGACAAATGTTTGTGATGTGTTTTTGGATTTGAAAACATTGCAACCAGATGCGGAGCTGCCACACAACAAAATAAATAGGTACGCTAATTTACCATATTGTAATGCCTAGAAGAGGTGGGAGAATAAATTATCAAGATGAAAATAAATAAACTATGGACACGAAAAGAGATTTAGCAACTTATAAATAATTTTAGAATAACATCTTCCATCTGTCATCATGACATTTCCGCTTTTCTAAAATTTTAACCCTAAAAAGCCGAATTTTTTTTTAAATAATTTTTTTTTCTTAATTTTAAATTTAAAAATGCTTAAATTGAAAATCTTTATGTTTATTTGGGTTCTCTAAGTGATGTAGGTTCACTAGTTTTCCGCTTGTACTACGAGTTTCCGGACACCGTGTATGTATATATATGTATATATATTTTTTTAAATTTTTTTTTTATGAAATTAAGTATAAAATATTGTATTTCTTAGTCTTCCTCACTGGGGGGTCCTGTGCCGAGGCGGACTAAAGTTATTTAAATTTAGTTCATTTGTGTTCTATGTCGTTTTTAGCGTATATACGTTCATATATATATATATACAGGTGTTAAGGGACGTACTTTTTTATTTATTTTTTACTCCAAATAATGTCAGGAATCACTGGTTAAAGTAATCAAGTACGTCCCTTAACACCCTGCGTATATGAACTATACGGATGTATATATACGTTAATACATATCTTCAATTTTAAGAAATTTCTTAGTAACTCCTGTAAAATCTCTATAGACACTATATATACATATATATTTTTAAATTCTATTTTAACCACCACTGTTTAATATCCACATAATATAATACCCACGCACAGGCTTCGCCTTTGTTGGATCTTTTTTTGATACTCTCTTATATTTTATGTTATTATATTTGTACCTATTGTACCCATGTATCAAAAAATAATAGATACACCCACAATTTACTCGTAGTCAAATGACAATGCACGCCACTGGCAACTAACTAATTCAATTATATTACGGTTCTCCCCATTTAACGGAACTAATTGATAGCATTCTTTATCTGATTCGTAATTATGTTAAACGTTCTCTTTGTCGCATGCATCAATCAGATGACAACATCTCTGAATCGCCACTATTCTATTTACAGAGAATAAAGAGTTCGTCATTTAGCTATTATTTTACCTAATTGTCTATCATGTATCATGCATGATGTAGTTAGTCGTTAATATGAATTATTCAAACACGCTGTCTTTTGCACTGAACCAATAACTGAATGATTAGGTATGTATAGGTAGATTTAATGACTATTGACTCTAAAATAATATGCTTGAAAGTCGAATTATTAAATTTAATCGAAGACCAAAGTACATTGCAATAAAATCAAAATTGCACCCCTCGCATCAATACATTTTTCTTTCGATTTCCATATTGTGTTGTTTATAAAGTGATATCTTTTTTTTACATTAGCTCCACACAAGAGGGCCTGAGGAAAATAATTCCCTTAAAGGACTATGTCAGCTTTTTGGATGCAGTGTGGAGGTTCTTTTTTAGGAAAGGAAGGAGAGGAAGTTCTGGGAAGGAAAAAGGTGGGATGGTTGGGTAGGAAGGAATATGAGGGTCAAATTATCTAGGAGTGACGGACGTATGAATCCATCTCTCCCACTGCGGTGCAAGGCAATGATGAAGCTGGACATTGGAGGTTATCCACCACTTACCCGCTCTGGTATAAGTAACAGAGGGTTACTCGTTCAAAGCTCTCGCAAGGACTCTATTTTTTTAAATTTAAATAATCTACATTTAAGTTTGAACGAAACTAGACCTCCAGTGTCCCTGCATACGGTGTTAGGAAACAGTATGCAAATGCTTACATAATATGCAAAATGCGAATAATATATGATCAATAATACAAAGTATTATGAGGCTGGACAGGCTAAGATCTCCTTCAATCCCAAGGCAGGTGCCCCTGCCTAGTCACCAAACTGACATTGACGGCCGGTGTGGTCTAGGGGTAGAGCTATTGACTCGCAATCCAAAGGTCGCTTGATCTAATCCCGGTGTGGGCAAATAAATTTTATTTCAATAATTTGTGTTTTTTCACAATTAATTCATTTCAAATAATGTATAGTTTATTTGCGGCACGTTCCAGAGTGGAAGATACTCTCAGTATCGCCCTGGTGTAAGACCACCATTCAGTATTGAAACGTTGCTTGAAATGGCATTAGCCTTGTTTGGTGACCAGAACTGATTTTTTTTTTTTACCTTAACTCCACACAGGAGGCCCTGAGGAAAATAACTTCCCTCTGGGCCTATGTCATCTTTGAAGATGCTATGTGGAGGGTCTTTTTGAGGAAAGGAAGGAGTGAACACGGGTCTTGAAGAGACCCATGTTGTAGGAGGGAGGAAACACAGAGGCCGGCAAATCGTTCCACAGCCGAGCCGTTGAACTCAAGAACGAGTCATAGAAACGACCCGTTCTCATGTGACTAATGTCAACCGTGTACAAATGTTGGGCGCGTGTTTGGTGTGTTTCCCGACTATGCACCGGTGCCGAGGGGATCAATGACGCTAGTTCCTTGGAGCATCTTCCATTGTAATACCGGTAGAACAAGGACAGCATTCCCACCTGACGCCTGTGCTCTAAAGATTGCAGTCCGTCTGTTAAGATGGGAGAATCTAGCAAACGTTTCTGCACAGAGTCAAGGGTTTTTTTTTAGGTATTTTCGAGCTCCAGAGCAGAGGTGGCTGCCAAATTCAACCGTGGGCCGCACTTGCGATTTGTACAGGGTTAGCAGTTGTGTACTATTTAAGTATCTGCGGGCCCTGTACAGTACGCCCAGTTTCTGAGAGGCTAACTTAACTCTGGTTTCGATGGAGCCCCCGTACCTGAGCTGGTCACTTAGAGTTACACCAAGCATATCGTTACGAACTACTTAGGGTGACCTATGACAGAGGTGTTGGTTGTTTATTGATTGGCAATTTACCCCTGGTATTCCAAGGGTTAATCCAGTGTATCGGGTCAATATAACATTTATTTGTAAATAATATTTAAAATATTCAATAATAACAACAAGAAAACACGATCTAACTACTGATGTTGGATTTTTTCATCGGCTATAACATCCTGTTGTTGATTCTATAGTTACGTTTAACTTAGTAGCTACGTGCCCAAGTGTTTATTGACTATCAATCAACTTCATAATAATTGATTCCCACGCAGATTAACATTCTTGTCACCTTGCTCGTCATCGGGTCAAAATTTGTTTATTGGGCGTCGGATAAATGCTAGCTTAGTTATTTGTATTTAATTACAGAGTCCATTCACTTCATGCAATCCTACACCACTACTATTACGGCGGGTCTGAGAAGGATGCACGCTTTTTGGTAATCGCTGATTTCTGGTATAACCTTCGGCTTCGACGGCCGGCGTGGTCTAGCGGTAAGGATTTTGACTCGCAATCCGAAGATCGCGGGATCGAATCCCGGCGTGCGCAAATAAATTATTTTTGATTAATTTATGATATTTCACGGCACTTTCCAGAGTGGAAGATATTCTTAGTATCGCCCTGATGTAAGACTACCATTCAGAATTGAAACGTTGCTTGAAATGATTTTAGCCGTGTTTCGTGACCAGATCTGAATAGCCAGGTACTTCCCTACCTTCCTCTTCCCCACCTCCTTCCCTTTCCCACTGCCTAAAGCCTCACATCATACCCCAATTAGGGATGCAATGGACTCATTGGCTCCAGACGGGAGCAGCTGGGACTCTTTGTAAGGTATTCATATAAAAAATTAAGGTATAGAAGGAGATGTAGGTTACAACTGAATTAGCTAATGCCTTTATAAATAGCTCATACGTGAAACAAAATATATTAACCTGAATGTAAATACCTATCTATATCAACTAAGAATTAGAAACTGATTTTTTCTGATAATGAGAGTTTTTTTTAACATCTCTGAGATTTTAACAGTAGATATACTAAAGGTGATGGAGGTTAACTCGTCAAGAAACTTTAATCATATGTTGTTTATTGGCAATATTAAACCACTCGAACGATCGTGTCAATAATAAGAAAACGCGTCGAGCGATCGTGATTTCTGGGCGTTCGTTGTAGAAATTTCCCACCCACATTAAAATAGCATACCTGCGAATAGAGAACTCCAGTCCAATTTTTTAAAATTTTTTTTAATGAACCTTCTAACTTAAATAACTGCATTTTTATTTTTATTTTTAATAGTTTGTCAAAGTTTTAATTTTTCAAGACCCCCGAAAACCACCGTATGTATGGTGAATCGTGTGACGTCATCACTTCTGAAAAATTACTATAGGATTGGGCTATCAGCTGATCAACTGCCGCCATTTTGAATTCCGTTAGAAGTATTCTCCCTAGAGTAGCATTACTATTTTTTTGTGTAGTAGTTTTTGAATATTTTCAATAATAGAGATAAACTAATAAGAGATACCTTTATTTTTGAATAATGTTTCAATAAACACATCAACTAAATCTCTATAAACAGTATGTAAATAAACGAATAAATTAATACAATGGCTTGTGTCATATCATACATTCCCATACAATGACTTTACGGTGACGTCACGACACGTCGAACAGTGACGTCACCACTAAAATTTCAATAATGCCAACTTGACAGCGTATTTTTACGACCCGATTATAAACGGACTTTTTAATATTTTTTCTGTTTTAATATTTTTTAATATAACTTATATATCAGAATCAGCGTTTATTGGTCTATATGAACATATTTTTTTAAAGCCATAATATTTTTCACTGGAGTTCCTTATTTAAATATGGATACATACAAAACGATTATAGTGTTACACACCCAATCCATGTATGCATCCCAATATGAATCCCCACTTATCTCACGTTTTTAAAAACGAAATGTGGGTAAATTTGGCATTTTATGGCAAAAAACGCTCAAGACGTTTTGTAAAAGTGCCATAAAATTCCAAAAATCGCTCGAATGATTGTGAGACTGATTACATAAATGATAATGATAGATACGAGTAAGCTCATCAATCTATATACAAAAATAAATAAATATTGGTGTTTTGAGGTGTCAGTTAAGTAGTACCTTAATAGAGTGGCAATTGCGCCGAAAATAGCCGATGATACACGATCGACATTTCGGCACCTTCGGTACCGATTTTTCTTGCTTCAGAATTACACAGAGCATCCATTAGCACAGACTTTTGGTCTAGTAAAACATTAATTGTAAACCACACGATAAAGTTAATAATGTAACTTTTAATCCCATAAACACACATCCCATTGAAAACATTACAACATCCTAGTCCATTAGTCACAATTCTTTATTCGTCACCTAAGAGTGCTTTTTTTAACGGTCACCTTTTCTACGTAAACGTTAAACGTTCTTTGACATGCAGTCATTTATCCGTAACACACACAGGAAGGTGGTTGGTGTGCAGGTACCTGGTTACATGATGAAGGCATTCGCTGCACTTATTTGAATGTGTGCAGGTACCTCTCGCAAGCTGCCCGTGCCACCTGTGCTACCTGTGCCCCCTGTGGGTCCGACGCTGATTGCACAACTCAGGAAGCCAGCGCTAATAACTGTTGATTATTCACTATTTACCTGTGGTTTCTGTGTTCCTAGAAACTGTGAACGAACTCATTTTCACGCTTTCAAAGTAATACTTTAGGTAACTCCCGAGATAGGTAAAATAATCCTATTTCCTCTTTGCGGATGCAGTGTGAAGGGTCTTTTTAGGGAAACGAAGGAGAGGATGTTTTGGGAAGGAAAAGGTATTAGGGTAGGAATCTGGTGGTCAATCTGTCCAGGAGTGACGTATGAATCTATCCCTCCCTCTGTGGAGTAAGGTTGAAAGAGTCCGGCTGGAGATGTCTAGGTTAGGGAACGTACCCATACTATGTGACACGTTTAGGGGGGGGGGGTCTTCAAAATGTCACGCTCCATACAAATGAGCGGCTTGTTGCTTAGGTTTTTGGTCACCGGGGGTGGGGGGGCGGGGGGTTAAAAATTGCAGAAAAATTGGTCACGTAGTATGGGTACGTTCCCTTAGGTCTTTGGCAACCTGTCTCTTCCGATTCGGCCCCACATGGATAATAAGAGGTGGGCAAACGCATTCGCCGTTAAGACCTGGATAAACCTCAACCCATGAAGGCGGACACTTCTGCTAAGTCACCAAACTTAGCGAACCATTAGGTGTGGCTTATGGCAGGAATGTTGATTTATTGAAATGATTAAATTGTAAAGAATTTGAAAATTGATAATGATTGACTGGAATTCGAAACCTTAGATTAAATTAGAACAATAGTGTTGACCAACAACAACAAAAAACATTTTAGAATTTAGTTAAAGAAAGTACTGATTATAGGTATATAATATTATGTGAACAAAAATCATCTTACATTATATTGACGACTGTTTTTAGTATGATCAAATGTTGATAATAGTTTCTTTATTCTTTTCGAAATACACTTAGTACATACTAGTTTATTACATTTTAATGTTGTTTCAATTCCGTCCCGAGTGGTTATTACGCTTGGTGATTTAGCAGGGGTGCCCAGATTCATATGTTGAAGTTTGCCCGTATCTCGGCGGTGGATGCGTTCGCCCACCAACTGCGTGGCAGGCCGGATACTGGTTGACGGAAAACTTTTGACCTCTCCATCAAGACTCTCTCGGAACATCGCCATGCTCAGCAAAGGGAGGGGTTGATTCATACGTCTGTCACGCCTGGACACCCTAATCCCTAGATTCCTACCCACCTCTCATACCCTTTTCCTTCCCAGAACTTCATCTTCTTCCTTTCCTAAAAAGTCCCTCTTCACAGCATCCCCATATAGCGCTTTAATATAAATAACATTCAAGAACTAACTAATACCTGATAGCACGTACACATGTCTGAAACTAGTAATACCTGTATAATTTGAACTATTTGTGTGTTGTGTGTTTGTGGGTACGTACTAGGGATGTTCAGAAAGTAAGTGTACTGTGACCATAACGGGCTGTGGTTTTTTTGTTTTTTAGGGGTTGGCGGTACTGTTACGGTTAAGCGCACTTGAAGTGAAATATCACAAAACTGTGTTGTATAAATACTACGTTATTATTATTACTGAGTGGTAGAAGGAGGTCTCCTGACCAGAACGAGCATCACAGGAACGTGAACATGTAAACTCACGTTGTAGTGTCCAGTTACGTGAAAGATGTCGGCAAAAAATCCCGCCGAGTGCTGTGATCCGATTTTTACTCACGGAAGAACAACTACAAGAAAAAAAGGTGAGGATTTCTGAGCTTTATTGTAACTGGAGATGATAGTGGGTGACTCATTACATGCCTGGAAAAAAAAACAGTCCTCAAAGTGGCGTCACACGAATTCCCCATCTGTCAAAAAATTGAATACCACAATTTCGGTCAAAAAAAATCATCGCCTCAGTGTTTTGGGACCGAAAAGGTATCATTTTGGTCGAGTTTCGGCCTCAGGTTGAGTCCATCAATGCACAACAATATTGTGTACCCTGCAAAAAAGGAGCATTCAAAACAAAAGGAGTGGATTGCTACCAGAGAAATGCGCTTTTTTTCACGAAAACGTCCGTCCTCACACAGCCTTCGCCACCAATACGGTCATGAACTCATTTGATTGGGGTGTTTTGAACAACTCCCCGTAATCCTCTTATTTGGCGTCTTCAGATTATCATCTTTTCACCTTCTTTAAGGCATATATGAATGAAATTAAATTTTAAACCGACGAGCAGGTGCAGAATGTGGTTCTTAAGTGGGGGAAGGAGCTGGCGGGAGAATTCTTCGAGGAGGGCATAAAGAAACTTGTGCCACGGCTCACCACATGCATTGAAAGGGATATCGATTATTCGGAAAAATAGTCATCAAGTGCATCAACAATATCCTGTAATTTTTTTAAAATACGCATTTTCAAAAAAATTAATAAAAATTCAGTACACTTACTTTCTGAATTTCCCTCATAGTTGTAATATGTATCACAAGTAATGTATTGGAAAGGAAAAAATTACGCAATTTCCTCGACCAGTGGACAAAGCCCTATTCCAATAGAATAGAGAATAAAGTGTTATTATTCTATTATGGATTTGTTGTATTGGCATTATTATTTATTCCGATACAAGTGAGGCAATAAGCATATATTATGGTACTCACTACTATCGTACGGTGGAAAGTCGAAAGGAGGATGGTTGTAGTCTAGATTCTAAATACATTACACTGAAATCCAGAGCTTTAGTTTATTGAAAATGGAATTGCTGGAACCTTCTCTCTCATTCTTCGGTCCCTAATATGATGCCATTTTATACTGAACAATTTTTTATTTATTTATTTATTTATACGCCATAAATTGCTTTTATAAGCGATACATGAGATTATAAGTATACAATGGTACACAGGAGGGTATCAGTATTATATTAAGAACAAAATAAGAATGTACGAGTAGACAAAAATAATATCGCTGAATAATAGTTGTTATTAGAACTACAAAGAGATAATTTTGAAAATTAATTTGTACTCGTGTAATAGTTAAATAATACAACAGGTTTATATAAGGGAGATGATGAAATACCCCCCGTAAACTGCCATTTGCATCGATTTTAGTGTTAAATATCTCATTTCTCATGCTTATTTGTTTTTATTTAATTTATGTGATTATGTTAATTACTTTTTACCTCATCTTATTATTTGTCTTTTATAATTTCAAAATATGGAATGTATTGCATTGCACTTCCCCTGCACATTCTGGTATAAACTATTATTATTATCAGACCTGACATAAAACAAAGTATGAGGTATGTTTGATAAAAACTTGTATTTAGGTATGGGATACAATTCTTTAATGTGTGTTACAACAAAACAAAAAAAAGAGTGTGCTTAAGATCACACGACTGAAGTAAAACTTCACTAACTTATAAAAGAACATATGACATTGACATTGGGGTGACATATGATGGGGTGAGCTACGACCCTTGGGTGACCTACGACCGTGGGGTGACCTACGACCTTGGGGTGACCTAAGACCTTGGGTTGACCTACGACCTTGGGGTGATCTACGATCTTGGGGTGACCTACGACCTTGGGGCGACCATCCTTATCCTTATTGCTCCCCAAGTCAAGCGTGCGTAAAGGCCCGACCGTTCGCCTCGCCATCGATCACCGTTCGCATCGATTACCGTTCGCATCACATTTTTCGTAACATCACACTTTTTGTAAAACATCATCACTTTTCGTAACGCATTCACTAGCTTCACCCCCTAAGGCCAGAGGGGGGGGGGGGGAGAAGTTTTGCTTCAATATGGTTAAGTATTTCATTTGAGTTTGTAAATTAACACAAAATTATTTATTAATCCTTTGTTTCATTTGACTTTTCACTTTCCACATTTTATTTAAAAATTTTGTTAATTTTCACGACAAAAAACGTGCTGTAAGAAAATGTATTAAAAATGTGGCACGTTCCTTGCCTACCTAGTTATATGATTGCTTTGTAATGTCGCACACGAATTCTAAAACAGATTGCTCATTAGATTTCAATATGTACGGTATGATACTTATTGACTTCGAATGATCAACCATTAACATAATCGAATATTGTCTGTTTTCGTCACTTGATTTATTGCAATGGAGAGCAGGACACGTACTTAATAATAATTCATTCTATCTTTATAAAGCTTATGTCGTTGTTATGACAAAAGTTCCACCTTCCTACTAATAGGTACACCCACTGCAATATTCTTTTATTGTAATAAATCAAATCCATTTCTCTAAATGCCTAGCCTTGTCGTCTGTTTATTTAGATTTTTTTGGTTTTGTGTGTGACCTTTCGTTGCATTTATTATTTCTTATTTCTAATATTAATTTTACTAGGATTTTAGAGTTTTGTTCTTGAATTACGTGTTTCCCGTTCTAAAGAATCTCTCACAACTCGGACATATTCTGACAAAAGGTCAGAATGTTTCCGCTTTTAAATAAAATCCAACTAAGTGGAATATTTCTGAACCTTTCCGGAAACTTAAAAAATTTCTTGAAAGGTGATGAAAATTAGAAATTAACATGTAATATTTTTATATACAGGGTGTTAAGGGACGTACTTGACTTACTTTAACCAGTGATCTGAATAGCCAGGTACTTTCCCACCTTTCTCTTTCCTGTCGCCAATTGGTGATGTCATAATCTCATTGGCTCCAGACGGGAGCAGTTGTGTGGTACACAAATAAAATAAAGTGTTCTTTAGACCACACAACTGAAGTAAAACTTCTGCTCCATCTATATGATAGGAAGAGAGAAAGAAAATATGCGCGCGCACCGCTCTCTCGTGCTCCTACAGTGTGGTACAGACAATAGGCCTGCACTGTGTAACGTAACTGGCTATGATAGAAAGAGAGAAAGAAAATGTGTGCTCGCACCTTCCTCTCTTGCCCCTACAGTAATACGAAACGTAACTCTCTCTCTCTTTCTATCTGCACTAACTTATATCTCCCTCTCAACTATCGTTCGCCTCGGTTTTCGTAACGCTCTCGTTAAGCATTCGCCAGCTTACTCCCCAAGTCAAGCGTGCGTAAAGAAGTTTCACTTCAAAAATGGCCCTGAATAGATATCTGTGGTAAGTCTCATACACAGTCGCGAATTCTTCGTTTACAGGTTTAAAGCAAACATGTACATGTAAAACATAAACCATTCCTTATAGATACATATTTCCCAATTGTTTTAGTTGCGGATAAATAAACGCTCTTACGAGATATTTTCGTCGTTAGTAGAATTTAATAGTTCGATACGGTCGACATCCGATAACGGAAATAATAACCTAATGTGTTAGCACTATCGTTTAAATTGCTTTTAATTTAATTATTTCTTGAATTATCTTGCACAACTTTAATATTTAGTGAAGAGAGAACTTAATCCATCATCTCACGTGAACATGGATTGTTGTCATCAGTTTTTACCCACCTTTCTGATTATCAATATCACTCCTTTTACGTACCAATTTTTACTCTTCGTCTTTCTCGGAACTTTTTCATGGCTTACCTTTTATTTTTAAATGTTAATCACTATAAAGTTCTTAACAATCTGTTATTTATCTGTCGAAAACAATGCTCTGTGCTAATTAAACTCTTTTCCCCTTTCCTTATTATCTTCCTCTGGGATAATTTGTTTTATATTTCTTGCTGTAAGAGGATTGCAAAAATTTACAAGATTTTCATTTAGAGTCCTTATTCAAAATTTAAAGATTTAAAGTTTTATGACGGTTCCTATTATTGCACCATGAGTACTTTAGTGTATTGTCAAAAAGTATAGTTTTGGGATCAGCTTTTGAAGTTACGAATTTCTTTATCAAATTGATTTTCAATGAATTGTTTTAGAATTTTTTGTATACCACATTGATTTGGGATGTCTCGCACTCAAAAAATATAAAATAAATGGTTTTTGCATTTTTTTTTTAAATTACTATATGTATATATATTTTCCATTATTGTTTAACCCCTCAGTCTAATTTATTCGCTTTTGGAAACAACTCATAAAGGTCTCCTAGAAATCGTTGTCTCCCTTACTATCATAGAGAAAAATGTGATCTAAACGGTGTTAGAAAGAGAAAACACTCTTCTTTATATTCAAATGTACATCTTTATGAAACCAAAGCTTCCGACACCAATTTGAAAAAATTGTAAAAAAATGTTGGGATTTTTTTAAATATAAAACGTCAAAAAGTAAGGTGACAATAACGTTTATAATACATTTGTCAAAAACATTTATTTTTATTTTTTTCGTTATTAGTAATTATAGATCGAAAAAAACGTTAAGGTTGAGCGATTTTTTTAAACTTTTTTATTTTTGCATTAAAATTTTTAATTTTTTAAAATTTATGTTTATTTCTGAGCGTATTTTATCACATTTTTTAAAACCGTTTTTAGCTTTCAGAAATATTCAATTTATATTTATTACATGAACTGTTGTTATGTGCTGCTATTTATGTTTCATTCTGTGATATTAAATTTAATATGTGCGCATCTTAGTAATGATCAAACGAAAACATTACTTATCAGATTTAGTTTCGTCGGTTTATACCACAATGAAAGGAAAGGGCAGATGTAATTTTTATGTGGCTTGTTTCGGTGCAACTCGAAAATTAAATTCAGTACGCGCATAAATTGTCCTTTGTAATTCTCAAGTGCGCTTTGTCACGGGCTTTTGTATGCGTTATAAGGGTTCGTGTATTTCGCGTGTTGATTGTTAAATTGGCAGTGAAGAAGTCAGGTGCTTAAGGGCATCGTAAAACTGATAATAAGTGTCGCCTCAGTGCGCCCAAATAAACTTTAGGGACGTATTGTAGTTAAGGGTCGACCGAGACAGGTTTTTCGTTCTCGGCCGAGACCGAGAATAGATAAATGGAGAAAAAAATGAAAATGCGCAATTTTTGCATAATATAGTATATTTAAGAATGTAATAATAATTTGTTTTAAATAGTTTTAATAATCAAAATCGAACAACATGATGTTGCAGAACACCAAAAGCAATTTTCCGGCGTTTTCACCCTTCAAAGAGTGTCGCCTAATGTCGTATAATAGGCCACTTGCATTGAATTCATTACGACTTGGAAAAAATCGTGTGGATAGATCTTTTTATTAAGATTGCGAAAATGTTAGAAAAATTTTTTAGAAATGTACAGTTTTTTATTTTTAAATAAATAAATCCATTATTTGGGCTCGTGACGTCACTACATGAAAATGTCCCGTCTCCGAAAATGTTCCCATTAATTTTGTAAAATTACACACTGATTTATTTTTTTAATATGGCATCACTTTGATTTCAGGCGAATTTTTTAATTCGTTCACTAGATTTATTGTTTGTTCTCTGCGAACTTATCATTTGGTTCGACTTTTTGACAGATGTTCTGAAGAGAACCCCGTACAATTTAGAAGACGGTACGTGTTTTAGAGGTATAATGGTTTTGGTGCTGATTTTAACAAAATCAAATTTTATAATATTCTTATTATTATTATAATTTACAAGTACAAGTATATTACATTGGATTTAGTAATATATACGTTGTACATTATAATAATTTATGATCAATAAGATGGATCAAGGAAAAAAATATTTATGAGATTTAATATTTTTGGAATGCCTTGTTATTCTCCTGTGCCATTCGTGTGGAAAACGTTCTTTTTTTAAAAAATGATTTTCGGCTATGTAATTATCGTTTTTTCGCACCTATAAAATTATGTCCCGTCTTTCCGGTTTATAAAAAATGGTTTGATTTTTCGGATTGAAATTTTCAAATAATCCCCAGGGTTTCAAAAATACGTTTAAAAATATATATATATATATATACGGAATGTCTTAGAATGTTTGTTTAAACCGGAAAAAAAAATTAAAAAATGTGATGCAAGTGGCCTATTGACCAGCTCTGCTGAAGAGCTGTTCACTTACTACACTAGTAGGCAATCACAATCGACAGCTCTCTCACGCACTGACACCAAGTGACGAATGTGGACGCGCGCGGTAGATTTGAATCCCATTATCCTATACCTTACCTGCTTACAACGGTCTCGGTTATGGCCCAGAATTTCGGAAATTTTTCGCCGAGAACCGTGACAGAGTTCTCGGTAGAATTTGTAGCCGAGAGAGAATGCCGAGACTGAGACCGAGACCGAGACCGGGACCGAGATCTCGGTCGACCCTTAGTTGTAGTGATTGCGGTCCAAAGTAATGAATTCCTGGGGTATGACTTGTATGACTTAAAATATATATTATCAAATTTTACAAATCCTGTAAGTGCGTTACAAACCTCTACTTATAAATTCAATACAAAATACGTGTATGAAAAATGGCACTTGCATTATTTGCAAAGAAAAGATTTACATGTAATTTTAAGGTACGTAGGACTAATCAATCTAAAATAGTTCAGGCAAAGATAAGGATTGCGTCAGTCTGTAGATTTGATTCAGGAGCGATAAACTCCTCGTCCCGGGAAAATCATTAACAGGTTTGTCCTACAGGCAGAAAGGTAAAATAATCTATGATGTAGTTGTCTAATACAGGGTGTTAAGGAACGTACTTGACTTACTTTAACCAGCGATTCCTGACATTATTTGGAGTAAAAAGTGTAAATGAAATTTTGGTCTCCGGTGACATTTTTGATGTTTTTTTTCTGTAAAAACATAAAAAATGGTAGATGTTGGACAGTCGGTTTCTCGGCTGAGTGACCAGTAACGACATGCGGAAGAATTTTTTTTTGTTTGATTTTGAAGAAAAATAAATGAAAAAAAAGTCACCGCAGAGCAAAATTTCATTTACATTTTTTACTCCAAATAATGTAGGAATCACTGGTTAAAGTAAGTCAAGTGCGTCCCTTAACACCCTGTATAGTCATCAGGAATAATAGATACTCACGCCTAAATATAAAAGTTTTCTATATAAGATGAATATACACGTGAAATCCTATTTAGATACTATTTTGATTAATCTTTACGACGAATCGGCTTATAGTATGAACATAAAAAAATATGCTACGGATAAATCGAAGCTTTTACTAGCTTTTCTATGTATTGGAATTACAATAAAATTATTATTTACGTAACAAAAAATATAAGCGCAAACCACCAAAAAAATGTTTTTTCATGACTTAACTATGAAGTAATACAAGAAACAGTTTTTAAAAAATACCCCTTTATGGCTAAGACTTTTTTTGAGGTTTTCCATGTTCTAACTTTTTTTTATAAAACTATGCACAAAATAAATAAAAACCACCTTTTCGCTTATTTGCCTCGTGCAAAAAGACGCTCGATTTTAAAATTTTGCAGGCGTGAGATTCGAAATATTTCTAGCGTTTATATTCCTCATAAGGCTGGTTACAGTGCACGACCGACGGTCGGTGCGTACGGTCGGTCCTGACGATCGCATACTACCGACCGACCGTCGCGTCGGTGCGTACCGTCAGTTCACGCTTGACCAACAACGCGGACGTCGTACGCGGAATGGACGCGTTTACGAATAGTTTAATTGCTGCTTATTATCTTCGTAGACGTATTAGGAACAGAAGACGTAGATATCACGTACATCCGACCGTTGCCCACCGATCGATGCAACACTGTCTAGCTCGTCGGTCGACCGACGGTCCGCATGCGCACGCGCTCGACCGACGATTCTCGTACGCACTGCGTAGCGATATACTCATGCGTACGGTCGGTCCTGCACTGAACGATTTATGATTTTTCATACAAATGACAAGCGCGACCGACGTACGCACCGACCGTCGGTCGTGAACTGTAACCGGCCTTATGGTCTTGCAGTTGTCTGAATAAGTAGGTGGCGGCGGCGTTTATCACTACCCCTTACTTTCATACACAATTCCAAGTTTTTAAAGCATTTTTTTTACATTTCCTCCATACAGGGGAGGTCCAGTGAAAAATAACTCCCCGCGGGACCTATGTCATCTTTGGGGATGCTGTGCAGAGGACATTTATTGGAAAGAAGAAGTTCTGGGAAGGGAAAAGATATGAGGATTGGTAGGAGTCTAGAGGTCAGTGTGTACAGGAGTGACGGACGTATGAACCCATCCCTTCCACTGCGGTTCAAGGCGGTTTTGAGAGTCCTGCTGGAGATGTCAAAAGGTCTCCCTCATCCAGTTTCTCCCGATCCCGCCTGCCACGCAGGTGGGCAGACTCGTCCGCGCCAAGACCTAGACAAACTTCACCCTATGAACCCGGGCACCCCTGTGAAATCACCGAACGTAGTATCCACTATGGCAGAGAAGTTGGTTATCCAATAAAATAAATGGGGCCCGAGGCGGCGGTACCCTTATGCGCTTCGAATACTCTAGTCCTAGTCCGGTGATGTCCGGAGTCAGTATAATAAGAGTATGTATTTGAATCTGAATGAAGCAAGGTGTGTTTGAGCGAAGTCTGATTTGTAAGACGGCCATTCTATTACCTACGCTACTTGAAAATAGCGGATAGTTTTTGAGGAGGTTTTCAGTCACTGGTAATTGAATGAAATTCTTCAATTGACAATATATTTGTAGCGTTTCGATAATTTATTTTGTGTACTGAATATAAAAAAATAATATATCACAGTATGACCAAGAATGAACTCGACTGCACGTCCCTGTGTTACACTTGATATTCCTAAGTAATGCGCGAAGGGTAAAAAAAAGAAAAATCGCGTCGGTTGGAAAGGCGATTAGCCGTGAAAAATGTTCCCATAAAGAAAATACTTGTCATACATTACTGGTGGGCGAAAGGACATCGATAAACACGTCACTACATAATGAAAACAAAAATCTCACTGCTCAAAAGCAAACGTATCGGACTGCGGCTTTCCCAGAATAAAACAAGATGGCAGGGAACAATCTCAAAATAAAACAACATTCGGGATTAATTACGGGTTGCGTCACGGGTCTTTGAACCGGGGGTAATGTATGGCGTAACAGCCTAACAGCCTTGCAACAGGCTCCGGAGACAGCTAAAAAGAGGAGTTGAAATTGGAGGAATGAATGCGCCAATCCACATTTAAAAAACGTCCAATCTCCCTGCGAATCGTGAGAGGCTATTTTTGGAAGTGAGCATCTTTGGCGTAGTACTCGCTGTTGAGGATGTAACCATGGCAGCATTGTTTTGATGGGAATTAATTCATTATTGACTGTAGGAATTATGCAAAAAAAAAAACAATTAAATGAGTAGAGGATTAAGGACGACATGAATTATTCAAATCTTACTAACCAATAATTCCACCGCATGGTTACCTAGCTTCTCTCGTTCTTAATTATATTATATTTGGACACATTTTTTATCAGTTGGTATAATAATATACGAAGCTCTCAGAAATACGTAAAAATACAACATTGTTAAATTATTTATTGTTCTTTAGCTTCGTGCGGTTGCTTTCAGGCGATAAATTCAGGAAAATGGTGCTTAAAAATAGTCCAGTAGCTGTTAGTAAAGACTTCTTTGTATTTTTTCGGCATTAACTACGTAACAACCACTTTTGCCCTAAAATCGAAAGTTTCTAGACTTCGTTTGCCAAGTTATTTTAATGCCTATTAACTACCTTTAATGGTGATACAAGGAACACTAAGAATATACAGCTTCTGTATTTCTCTTAAGCATAATGCATTATAAAAAAGTCTGAAATCATATGCACCCCAGGAAAAAGAGGCGCCGATGAGAAAGGTGTCGGTAAGATCTGATATAACTCAGAGGAAAGGCGCCTCCGGGGAATGCGGTCCAGTGCGAGTCCAGTGATTAATGGAGGCCGAGTGGCTGACCTCAGGCGCCGGGTAAAAAGGGAATGACACTGTCTATACAAGGAAGTATTCGTTATATCCCAATTTAACCCTTTATTTTCTAACTGGGCTTTTTTGGTGTTTCGTTCATTTAATTCAGTGCAAGTTTTTTATGTCGCGTAAGGAGTTAGCTTTGTTACATAATATGTGTTATTTTCACCACGGCACTCTACTGCAACTCTTTTTTGATCTGTATATCGCAATTAGTACCGACTTGTATAACCACAGCTTTTCACAGATTAGTTTGAAAATTGAGAACCACACCCTCCACATTAAAATTTGTGCTTGGAAACGTAGTCATCGCCACTATTCAACATACCACACGGCAGGACAGATGTTCAGTAAATTTTCCATTTTCCAATCAGTTCCAGTAAATTTTTTTTTAGAATAAAAAAAATTCTGAAAGATGCATTTGATAAAAATGCTCTAACCTGATGTTTTAAAGAATATCGTAAAAACCGTTTGAAATAGTTTACATGCTGAATTATCCTTCAGCAAAACTTTGAACGCCTTTTAATCAAAACTACGTTTTTCAACCTGATTGACAACATATTAAAAAAAACTATACATCCGATTGGAAAATTATCGTCGTTCATAAAAAAAAATAGTTGGGGGTTCTTTATAAAAAATCCCTACGTGGTGCTATAGAGACTGCATTTTCAAATCTTGGTGCATGCAAATCGAACTAATAATTTTTTAAATTTATTTTTTATATTTTAACTTTTTTTGCTTGATACTTCTTATATTACCTTTTACTTTTTACTTTATACTTGTACTGTTACATGATTTATGATGTTGTATTTATTATTCATACACGTGCCGTGTACATGCAAATAAGTAAATAATAAAAAAAAAAACAAGGTAACGGGAAACTAGCAGGGCTCACAAGTTTGTATTTAAGTAATAATGTAAATAAACATTTTTTGTATTTTGAATAATTCAGTACGCAATGGGTTAAGCGAGAAATTTTATTACACTTGGGGTAGCAGTAAATGCGTAATGCGAATGAGTCAGAGACGTTAATCCGCTGCAATGGCTGCAATAATAATCGATTTTGTACACGGAATCCTTTTTAGGAGGTTTTTGATCCGAGGGGTATTTATTTTGAGTGTACTTTATTGAATTAGCTGACGTCCTTTTCTCTTTTTGGGTTGTGTTAAATATGACGAGGGTTCAGGAGAAGTTGAACTCTTGAAACATGTCTTGAGATGAAAGGGCTTTACACAATGCAGCCTTTACACTTCAAATTCGTTTTTTTTTAAATCAGAAAAAAATAAAATTAAACATTTTAAATATGTATTTTACAAAAGGTTTCTCATTTAATGTTTGATGTCAGTCGCAACTCTTACAGCCGGCATGTAAGCAGACCAAAAAAGCTTATGATTTTTTTAAAAAGCTCTTCAGTTTATTGTGGCCGGGCGAGGGACCATCATTTTAATTTGGGTCTTGGGAGCAGTTATGGATACCGATACGATAACCAACACCCTTGCCATAGGTCATCCCAAGTGGTTCGCTACGCTTGGTGACTTAGCACGTATGCCCAGGTTCATGGGGTGAGGTTTGTCTAGTTGTTGGCGGCGAATGCGTTTGTTCACTGACTGCGCGGCGGGCCGGATGGGGAGAGACTGGTTGACGGAGACTTGACCTAGACCTTTTCAGCCGGACTCTCGACCCATCGCCTTGCACCGCAGTGGGGACGGTTTAATGCGTCCGTCACTCATTGACACATTCACTCCCAGATTCCTACCCATCCCTCATTTATTTTTCCTTCCCAGAACTTCCTTTCCTTTAATAGGTCCTCCACACAGCAACCCCAAATATGATATAGGCCCTGAGGGATATTTTTTTTCTCAGTGCCTCCTGTGTAGATCAATTGTTAATATATATATATAGATTGCATATTTCCTTTGGAGGGGTGCAGACGTACGTTCACTGTGTGTCTCATTTTCATCTATTGACATTATTTAGTTTTTAAGAAAGAGGGGCAGCATTATATGTTTAAGAAAAAAAGCAAAACAATTAGCGTATTGACATTTGACGTTTTTGGATTTTTGGAATTCACTCACTATTCAATATTATACTTATCACAATATTGCTGCAGCTCTTTCAAAAGATGAGAATTCGTTCCATATAAAATGTATGAGGAAGAGAATTTTCTTCATAATTTTTTGTAATACAGCAACAATAAAAGTGGTAAAAACTAGGTATTTTATTAATTTGAATTCTTCTTTTTTTGTCGTGAAATTTTCCGATCTTTTAATAGCTATTCTGCTATTCGGGGCGGAGACAAATCTAACAAATCAAAGATCATAAAAATCGGTCCTTGTTCTTGTGTTATAAATGGTGTAACTAAACCGACTTTGTTTTATATATTAAGATTAATATAATTGTGGCATTAGTGCTGCCACAGCGGAAATTAACACAATTTACCCAATGACATTTATGTGCTCCCGGTTTTTGTTCATATTTATTATTAATACCTAAATTATTTATACACCAATGAAAAATCATTAATAGTCTGAATTCTCGACAAAAATGTAGCAAAATATGTCATAAAAAAATACCATTCTTTCCTACTTTCTTTTTATAAGAAATTTAGTTCTTATTTTCCATGCTGCTGAACATTATCGTTAAATCAGATAGATAGTACCTTCGTATGTATTGTTAAGTACGTCACTTTACCACAATTGTTGAACGTTTTTCATGGCATGTCATCTAAGTTCGATGCAATTTTACCAATTTCTAATGTATGCATAATGGGTCACCGGCGCGCGGCTATCAATATCTAGGTGTATCTATCTGCACGCAATCATATTGTCATTGTATTCTATTTGTTATTCTTATTCTTCGTGAGCCTTTTGGCGTCATCCCTTGTTTTCCTTTTGTTTTTCTTAGAGCTTGTATAGCTTCACCGTTTCCGTGCCCTTGCAGACTACTGACCACCTGAGTACTCCCATTCTTCCTTCGCTGTCCACTTCATTTAGCTTGCCAGCATTCCCAAATGGGATTACCATAATTCCAAGGGCTCCTGGCGGGCAGTAGAACTCCCCATCACAAAACAGCTGCACCCATTTGCTTCAAAATGGCTTAATTACACATTTTTGATAATTCTTACTTTCTTACAAAAGGTGATACGCTTTAACCAGGGATTTCTGACGTTCTTTAGACTAAAAAATGCAAATTAAATTTTGGTCTCTAGTGATTTAAAAAAAAAAAATTTTTTCTTCAAAACCGAACAAAAAATGTGCAGTTCGCATGCGGTAGAATTGAAACTTTCAGAAAAATAAAGTACACAAGAGTGGGGAAGCTACGCAGCACCACGCAGAGAGGAGACCGATTATTCTATCTCATTCTCTCGCAGGGGAAATCCTACAGATCTGTGTGTTAATCTCTTTTTTGTGTCGCTTTTTCGTTTCATCGAGTTTCAAATTACAACTGTGCTAAAGAAATTTTACTTAAAAAGTTCTTTCACGTGAATCGGCCATTCGGCATAGTAAGCGCCTAACAGCCTGACCCTTACTGTTCAATACCTAATGATTTTATTTGTTTAAATTGAAAAAAAAAACATCAAAAATGTCACCGGAGAACCAAATTTTATTTACATTGTTTACTCCAAATAATCGCTGGTCTAGTACATCCCTTAACCCCCTGTCAGTGGCATTTTTTGTGTAAGAAAGTACGAATTATTATCAACAATGTGTAATTATGCAATTTAGAAGCAAATGTGTGCAGTTGTTTTTTTATGTGATATGGCACGGGAGTTCAAGTATTCCCCTCTGTATAATGTTTCTATTATTTAGTTGTATGGGAAATTACGTAATAATTGACATAGAAGGTCACAATCGCTAAGATAACAAAATTAATTGTTTTTTACTGTGTTTATATTTGTTGCTTACAAATTGTTTCTCAGTTTACGTTCGCTTGTCTTCACGTGTTCCACAATAACAATTTATTTATATCTACAACATTAATAATTACATCCCATTCTGATTACCAATATACTCGTAATATATCCAGCTGTGTTTTACGACCATTTGATTAGCGATTTAATTCGTAGCAAGGTCGGTTTCCGTTTACATTTTCCCTTTCTCTGGACATTATAGCAATGCAATGGGGAAATAAGAATGAATGCCAAACTTTGCATTATGAATATTATACTTTATTACACAATCGATGTATTTATTGGATCGCCACTTAAATCACCAAGATTCGGTCGCATACTTCAATACGTTATCCATTGGGAAATTGAAGAAGCTTGGCTGATGTATTCGATTGTCCGGAACTCCTATAACGTATCCAACTACTAGTTCCCAACGAACGAACCAGATTAGACAATTCGCCCTCCCTCGATGCAACACCAATTCTAAGCAAAACTCCTCCATTTATCGTGCATCACACACTTTCAATACACACTACATACAATTTAATATTTTTTACCCTGCACCACCCTCCTTAAAGTCCCACAGTCGATCTCTCGATATTTATAACAACTGTAGATACTCATCGAATGCTACCACCACTCTATGAACTTATTTTTCGATATATTGCATATTATTTTTAGTATTAGTACTAAACTTCTATGCTCTAAATATTGCAATACATTTGCCAAGATAGGGGAATCTATCAAACGGACCGTCCGTTTCTGCACAGAAGTGGGTCAGAAGTGGTATAATGCGGGCTCTGTACGTACGCCCACCTTATGAGAGACTTACTTGACTCTGGCTTCGATGGAATCCCGTGCTGAGCTGGTCACTTAAAACTTGGTCGGGAAACTTCCTCTCTTTTGCAGGTGTTCTACTGTTTCTCTTTAGTTCAATAACAATAATACATGGATGAATTGTACAGCCCCTTTTTTGAGAAAAATCACCTTAAGAGCGCTGTATAAACTTATAACATATTTTTAAAATCTTACTTCTAACTACAAACTAGAAAAACAATAAAAAAAACTTATTTTTGTTGTTTGTTTTTGGGGTGTTATACCGTGTTACGCTACCTCCTCCTTTAGCCTAAAGGAGGAGGTAGCGTAACACGGCACAACACCCCAAAAACAAACTACTTTTGGCCGTGAAAATCTAAAATCATATCCAAAAAAACTTATGGCTAAAAATTGTATCCACCGGTTCATTGATTCGAAAATATACTCGTATGTACGTAATTTGATGTATGTAATTTGACTAATGAACGCGATGCTTCATAAAAATGTACAGATACTGTTTATTCATACTCTGTATATGCATAAAATATAAAGGACCATACTTACTTGGGATTAACAATGTTTATTAAAAGAAATTTAGATACAGTTCGCACCCAGAGGACATAATTTTTGACATTATACCCAAGGCTTCCACCTTCTAAGTATAGGTATATATATAGTTATTATATATTTATTGCTTTTAGTCTTCCGTGCACGCACATCTACACTACAGGTCTGTTATCTCCCCATGTTTCACCGTATTCCCTTATGTGCCTTTATGCACAACAAGTCAATTAATTATTTCAACAACCAAAAAAACTAATGATGAAACAGAAAGGGGCTTTTTTGGTTCGGAGCTCAGTCTGCCAATCTAACAAAAGTTGAAAAGGGTTGTCATGGGTTCTTGGGCTATGTCTGCTATTTCCCTAACGTGTCCTGAACCTTTTTTCCAATCAGACAGAGCATTACCACCTTGATAAATTAATTACATCTCGTCCAAACAGTATTACAATTCTTATAAGTTTTCGTGTATGTCGTCCAAGGCAAAAAATGTTTCAGAAATTACCGCCTTCAATATTATTTTCTCTCCATTAAGTCTGCACATTTCCTAACTCTGATATAGTCTGTATTGTGTATTGTGTAGAGTGCACCGAAGAGGTTGAGAAATGGCCGTCCATGAATGTGTGTTTTATTTCCCCATTATCACCTCTCTTCCGGTTGGCGTAATTTTCAAGGAGAATTTTATTTTATTATTATTATTAACCGCGGCAGTTATGATTCGCGGGAGCTAATTCGTGCGTTTTGTAATATCTGCACTGTTTTACTTAATATTTTGATGGGTCTAGAGGGAATTTTCAAATTGCCAGGTTTACAGAAGTTCGCAACTGTTAAAATTTAATCTAAATCTTAAATAAATTTTTGAATCATGATTATTTACCACTGAAAATATGAAAGAGATGACAACACAGAAAATAAAAAGATGCGATACTCGGAATAAATTTACAATACATAATTAAGAAATGTATAAAATATTTATTTCACCTAGCGACGTCTTCAAGCAATCAAATCAAACTATGGTATAATATAGTGTATTTTGCTCGAATTCTTGCCATTAATCGATTTAATACAATATTGTGAGTGAAAAAGCTATCGGCGTGTACCGTGAGTATTTCTAGACATTTCAGTCTAAGGAAAATAAATAATTAATCGTCCCTGTTGCTACAGACTTTAGTATTGGCTGAAAGACGCTGATAGACGCTGAGCAATTACAATGTAAACATATTTATATTTTGGTAGAAAGCGGTCACTTTGTGGTTTTTTTTTTTTTTTTTTACATGAGCTTCACACAGGAGGCCCTGAGGAAAATAATTTCCATCAGGGCCTATGTCATCTTTGGGGATGCTGTGTAGAGGGTTTTGACATATTACTGAAATAAAACAACTACAGGATGTCCCAAAAGAAAGTTTATACTTGTGTTGCTTTCTGTGTGAACGCAACTTTTCCGAGGGGCGCGGGGGGTATGTCAATCAGTAGTCTGGCTCTTGGGAATTTAGTCGCTATGAAGCATTTCTCGGGAGCGACCGCGCGTTGTGCGTGCGTGAGTTTTACAAAAATGGTGATTCGGCGACTGTAGCGCGTAGAAGATTCTGCAATATTTGAGGATTTCGTCAATTCAATGATGCGTCAAGCATTCCTCACATTCGAAAATGGGTCAAAAAGTTTGAAGAGATCGGTACAACGCTGGCAAAACCAAAATCCGGGCGACCAAGGTCATCGAGAATGGTAGAAAACGTAGAGAGTGTGTATCAGTCTTTTCGTGACGACTCAAACTTTTCGATTCGGAAGCGCGCAAGTGCTTTAAATGTGCATAGATCATCGTTACACAGCATTTTGCACAAAACCTAATGCTGCACCCCTACAAACTTACTGGCAAAGAACATGGTTCCAGCTAGACGGAGTAACATTACATACGTCCAATACGTCTCTGCCATGAGTTCGTGAAATTTTCCCTGGCAAATTAATCTCCGGGAGAGGTGAAATAAATTGGCCTCCTCGTGGTCCTGACTTAACCCCTATGGACTTTTTCCTGTGGGGTTATCTCAAATCTAAAGTGTACGCCAAAAATCCGACTTCCCTGATGCAATTAAAAGAAAATATCACGAAAAAAATGTCACGAAATGGCAGCCATCACGAAGCCTACCTGCCGAGCCGTCATGAGAAATTTTACTCTTCGATTAAATTAATGCCGCGAACGCTAGGGTTTACATTTGGACGATATTATTTTTAAGAAATAAATTCCCATATTGTGTATTTTAGTATTTAACAAACATTTTTTCGATAGAACCCTTACTTTTTTTAAATCGATCCACTAAATATTAACTTTCTTTTGGGACACCCTGTATTTGCTTACAGCCCCAAAATTTATTTAATTTATTACGACCGACCTGTTTTGCTTCAGCACCTTCAGAACTTTAGGGACAATATTAAATTTAAAAAATACTTTGTGTGAGCATATACACATATAGAAAGAGACAAAACATTAAAAAGAATAAAGGAAAAGTGAGATAGTTTGAAATTAAATTGTAACCCTGTATTAGTTGTAAACTTTCTAATTAAAGTGTGTTTATCGGAAGTGACCTGCCAGGTAAGTATGTTCCTGTATCCATTTGAAAATAGTAAAATTTGTTAGAACCTAAGAATTCTTAATAAATTGTACAGCGCCCTTGAGGTGATTTTTCACAAAAACGGCGCTCTATAAATTATCCAATTATTATTATTATTAGTTAAGGTGTAAACTGCAACGAGGCAAGAAATGTGTGCCAAGACCGGGATGTTTGGCGGTCCGTCCGCTCTGCCTACCCCTGCGGTGAAACGGCGTGATGGTTAGTTAGTTAAGGTGTACATAATGGGTTACCATATTATTTCTAAAGAGATAAAGAGACACCTGAAAAGCTGTTATGAGTTTATGGAAAGTATACCTAAAAAGTGGCTGTTGGACACATTCAATTATTTATTAAGTATTTTGTTTTTATGACCTGTCTCTTTTCTCTATTACTATGCTATGCTATCTCACTGTTCCTTTATTCTATTCCTTATATACCTATGCCCGCTGCACTCCCTAGGCTTCCCAAAGATGACAAAGACCGTAGCGGTAACTTCATGACTTTCATGTTGGAAGGGAGTGAGGATTACATGTAATAAGCCAGTGGTAATACTGCGGTCGCCTAATTGCAATAACTAAGGGGGTGTGAAGTTATTAATTTATAGGTAGACACAGTTGGCCACCACTGATATCCGTCACGTTCCGGTGACCACCCGACACCAGCTTGACGCAAGTCGCGTCACGGCACCGGACCGTAACATTACGTGAATATTGAATACACCGAGTTATGACTGCATCTTATTAGATGTGTAAACGATCTCTAACTAATATAATAACTATTATATATAATATAACCATTATAATTATTAGTACATTTAGGAATAATGATATACAATATTTGCAATTTAATTTAATTTGTATAACTTAGGGCCGGTTTTATAAACGAAGTACCAAATTTCTGTTACGTAACGAACCGTTTTTCGTTAACGGACCGCTATCCATTCGTTATTTTATTTTCCGTACTATAAACAAATTTGCATTACTATCGGTCATAGGTTACGTTTGGTCCTAAAGTTTTTTTACTAGCAATGTTTTTGGAAAATTATTGTCTCTGATATTGTTATTATCTATGGGTATCACTTTAGCTGTCAAAGTTGATTGTTATTTTAAATGCTTGGAGTGTTTGCTGACGCGATTATTAACACGATTACTAACGCAGTTCTAAAATATACTTCAAAACTACATAAATTTATGTTTATTAATCATATAAATATTTATTAATCATATAAAATATCAGTGATTTGGTCACGATTAGTATTATTATCATACGCGTTGTGTCTTCACATAACCTAAATCATTTTTACACTATCACTAATTAAGTTTTAATGTAATTATTGTAATTTTTCAGATATCAAAATGAACAAGAGAACCAAAAGCAAAAAATTCACTTCAGAGGAGTTAAACAGTCTTATCTCTTTAATTGTGAAAATGCCATCATTGACATCGACTCAACCTCATTTCACTGCTCGATGAATAATCCATGTCACAAATGCAAATAATATAAAACTGTCTCTTTAAAATAAGCGATCGTCGGGCAACAACCAACTACTACTGAAAGCTGTCAAAAATATATGAGCGCCAACAAGCAACAAAACGGAACGTTACCCGTTTAACTGGTCTAAATCAGTCAGTTAAGCATTAACCGAAACTTAACCTACCGATAACCTAACGAACGTTTATAAAACGGCAAAATCGGGCAGTAAACCAAATATTTGTGGCGGTAAACCAAAAATGGTATCAAGCGTAACGAACGGACGTTTATAAAACCGGCCCTTAATAACTTATAATTTAATTTATCAACCGCTATAACACCCCTATAGCATGGCGGATGAAATAACACAAAAATCTATAAGTGTACAAAGTTATTATACTTAATAAACTAAAAAAATAATTTTTATTTTTGAAAAGAAAGGCAAACATTCCCGGGTTACGAATAACCCAACAATGTTTGAAAATCTCCTACTACCACCACAGATTGCCGAAAATGTTGCTTGTGTTGTGATGGGGGACTTAGCCAGCCGAGGAATCGAACATGCGACGCCCGGGTGGGACCCAAGCGCTATGCCCACTCAACCACTGACCAGTCGAATATATTACCTGACCATCCTCACTCATTAAAATTGTGGGCATAATTTTAAAAAAAATTCGTACGAGTTTGCTGAAACAGAAGGATGTAATGCTAAGATTAAGAAAGGGGCGCTTAGATAGTTTGGACGTTGAGAGCTGGTTGACGGAGAAACGAGTGAGGAGGATGGACTCTCAAATGGATGAAAGATTCGGTTTTTTATGAATTTAGCGGCAAATTTGGCAATTAATAATAATTATATGAAAATATAAAATAAAGAGTCAAAGTTATTAAGAAAAAAAATTTGAAGGGCTTGAATTTATAATTACAAACGACCAAAAACTTTGGAACAATCTATCACAAACAAATTTAAAATTTCGGCCCAAAACACACTTTTTTACAATATTTGTATAGTTGTAGGTTGGACAAAAAAATATTTTTTCCTCGTCAAAGTTACCTCTAAAATGATAAAAAAAACCATTCCTTTAAACCTATATTTTATAACTATGAAAAAATAAGTAAAGTAGCACATATAACCGTACTAGATATTTGCTACAAATTTTGATTTAAAAAAAAAATTCAGTGTCAAATCTAAATTAAAGTTTTGTATGATAAAGGCCTGTGTTATTCACAAAAAATGCTCTGTAAAAGTTTTTTACGTTATTATCATTATATATTATTAACAATTTAACCAATCGGTGCTCATTCTCAATCACCGATAGTGATTTTAATTTAATAAATCTTATCAATTTAACTATCGATATTAATCTGACCACACTAAAGTATCCAGTACAACACTATTAACTAGCAGGTAACCCAAATACAGTATGGTCTCGTTCCATTGTTGTGTTGTGTCATACAAGAACTGTAACAGTTTGGCGGGTATTGTAGTGTCTGGCAGTCGTGACTGAGATAACAGCGGGTAATTGTGGACGTGGGTGGAGCCGACCAGGTTACCCTGCCTTTACCCCCCTCACGAGACGCACCCACATTCAATAATGGCCGCAGACAACTTCGATTATAATTTATCTTTGTGCTGCGGAGTCCTTTTCTGTGTACAGGGTGTAATTTATTTTGTGTAAGTTACTGGCTTTATTTGCCACCCGGATTCGCCCGAGTTTTAACTTTCTTCCTTTTTTACATGAGTTCCACGCAGGAGTCCCTGAGGAAAATAATTTCCCTCAGGGCCTATGTCATCTTTAGGGATGTTGTATGGAGGGTTTTCTTAAGGAAAGGAACGAGAGGAGAGTTTTGGGCAGGAAAAGGGTTTAAGGGGCGGGTAGGAATCTGGGGTTCAGTGTGTCCTGGTCATCCACCTCCAAGACCTAGGCAAACCTCACCCAATGAACCCGGGCATCCCTGCTAAATTACCAAACGTAGCGAACCACTTGGGGTGACTATGGCGGTTCCATGACAGTTCATCCTGCGACAATTCATCCGGCGACAGTTCATCCTGCTACAGTTCATCCGGCCGACAGTTCATCCTGCCGACAGTTTATCCCGCCGACAATTCATCCGGCGACAATTCATCCTGACAATTCAACCTAACCTAACCTAACCTATAAGTATAAGTATGTCGTATTTTGTTATTCACGCATGCTTCTTCGGAGAGTCGAAATTATTGTTAGTAAAAATATTTTTACAGCGGATTTCCACTCAAGATGCCTTCAGATATAAGTATATCGATTTTGGTTATACGGCCGTATATCCTCTTTGCATACTTACTTAATAAAAATCTTCTAAATGATCAGGCAGGATGAATTGTCGCCGGATGAATTGTCGCCGGATGAATTGTCGGCGGAATGAACTGTCGGCAGGATGAACTGTCGGCAGGATGAACTGTCGGCCGGATGAGCTGTCGCAGGATGAACTGTCGCCGGATGAATTGTCGCAGGACGAATTGTCGGGTCACCGACTATGGCAGAGGTATTGGTTCTCCAATAAATGTTCCTGCTTCTGTTTTCTTAAAGTTAACTGTGGTGTAACACTATCAATTAAGATAATACACAACGTCGTGTAAAATTCGGAAACAGGCCGCTAACAATAACACTCCTTGTGTAGACGGCGATAAGGATGAAATTCCCGTTTAAAACCATTCGCCGGTTTTTACTTATTCCCGAAAAAACATCGCAAAACAGTATGTTTTATTTTATTTTGCGAAATTAAGGCACAAATACTTAAATTTTTTACGATCATTTACTAAAGAATATAATTTCCAACATTACGCAATAAAACCATAACCGAAAAGGAGTTCGTAAATAGGAAATTTTGTACTTTAAAGCAATTTTTATACGCCTGATACTTTATTTTTTCGAGTTTATAAAAGGACCAATAAAAAAATCGATAGCTTCAAAGGCAAATATGTATTCTATTTAATTAAAGCTTCTAAAATATTTCTAAGCGACCCAATTTTCAAATTAAAAACCACTTAATTTTGCATTACTTGGTAGTGTACTGCCTTTTACATACGAATAAAGAAAATTGTAAGAAATGTAGACGTTTATCGTAATCCAAAAGTCTGACATCTCTTTACTTACATTTCTAATATCATTATGAATTTTTAATTTTCAGCATTTAAGTTGTGTAATTACACATCTGCCTTGATAATGGTCCCTGTAATGCTGTCCGAAACATTGACCAAAGAAGGAGATAGCAAACACGGCATAATACCCCAAAAATAAATCAGGATAACAATGTATTCTTCTTAAACCTAACTAACAAACTAACTAACCATCACGCCGTTTCCCCGCAGGGATAGGCAGTGTGGACGGACCGCCAAATAACTCGGTCTTGGAACACACTCTTTGCCTCACTCACATTCATACATCGTCTCATACATACTCTTCTATTATTCTGACATTTGACATGGCCCGACTCGAGTATCTGATTCACTTGATCGTGCCATGTCTTCCTCGGGCGTCCCCGACTTCTTCTGCCATTCCCATTTGCGTCATATATTCTTCTCACATTCTTTTCTTCTTTCATTCGCTTTCTTCAACCTTTTACCATTATATCTAACAACCTTTACTATGTGAGCAAAGGACTATCCATCCTGTATAAGATCGCCTTTTCGACACCTATTTGGTTCACTGGTGCCTTGCTGGTGTAATTTAAGGATTGTTTGTTTTATTTAGTGTGGGTGGGTGCTAGGCTAGATTATTAATCGATGGGGAAAACTTACGTAATCGCCAGGTCCCAGGTCCCAGGTCCTAGATATAATCATTTTTCAATCTAAACCCCACGAAAATCCAAAATATCATAATTTCGAAATTTAATAATAATAGCTTTTTAAAATTTTACGTGTTTTCTAAATGCAGCTAATTTTCTATGGAGCTAATTAAAGTTCGTTCACTTTAAAGTCATGGCGTGAAGTGAATCATTGTGAATATTATTATAAACAAACATCATAACACTTAACCCACTAACAATTGTATAATTATGTAAGTATGTAAGTGATGTTATTTAATGTCCTATTCAATTTATGTATACATTCTGAAATTATTTTAATGCATTGTTTATAAACATCGGTAAATCGCGTTTCGGTTGTATTGTAATTTATTTGTATTGCGCTTATTTGTAAAAATTAGTGCTTATATTTTCAAACTGTTGTATTTGTAATTATTATTTTAATTGAATGGTTTGCAATGCTTCAAAATTGTACACATATTTTTATTTTGACTTGTTTTATGTGTGAAGCTAGGGTTTGTTGCTTTACCACGCGTTTAGTATTTATTGACTCGGCGAAACACAGTAATGTTTTATTTATTTATTTCTAATCTCTTAGGGGCATACATTAATTACGTGAGCAGTTATTCTTTCAATCTCAACACCCCCCCCCCCCCCTTTCGTGAGATAAATTTGGGCCATTTCATATATTCTTTTCAAGTAACGTGAGATTTTACTGACCCCCCCCCCTTCCCTCCCTTTATGCTCATGTAATTAATGTATGCCCCTTACAAACATTTTGTTTTGAAGAGTTTTATTTCACATGTACATTTGTTACTGAATTTTTATTTCGTTGCCACCGGTTTCGAAACTTCTGTGTCATTTGCTAGCAATCTTAAACTAACTTTAAAATTATACAAGTTTGTACATGTGAAATAAAACTCTTCAAAACAAAATGTCTAGAAATTATTACATAGTTTATGCCCAACAAATAAAAAAACTTAATTAAAAAACTTAACTTAATTTACGTAATAAGTTGCAGTTGCACAAAAAATGTTAAAAATCGATGACTGTATGGGTTAGCACCTGTGCTGAGGTGTTCTCATATTTTAGATAAATCACAGCACCGTCCTTGAGATTCTCAAGGACCATAGATACCTACTGTGGTTCCACTCATGGCGGCAGGATTGTGTACATATCATAGTATCAGCTGAAGGGTGATCCGAAAGTTGGTCCCCGAAATTATATTTATTATTTTTTTTTTTTGTGAATTATTTACCAATTTCAAACATACTTGACTTCAAATATACCATTTATCGCAAGTTGGTGCGGATATCAAACGAATCTATACACAGTTGTTTTATCCTTGATGCATTTGACTAGGAGTCTATCTTTGACTGAGATTTTCAATATTATATTACCTACTTGCCTGAATAAAGTTTTAAAAATAATTGTCACTGAGATAGTGATGTTTCTTTGGTCAAATTGTATAATTCCCCATTTAAAATTTAAAAATAGTTACAAAACTCAATATAGTTTTTTTAAATTTAAATTTAAAAAATATTGAATTTTAACGAATATAATATACTAGCAGACCCGGCCACACGTTGCTGTGGCTAACGAAACACAACGCCATTACCCAACCTTTATAAAATCCACACCACCCGCTTGCCAGCTGCCCGCTGCCTGAATTGAATATTTGAATTTCTCGGCTTTTCTCTACTATAATAAGCATGTATTATATATATAAACCTTCATCTTGAATCACTCTATCTATTGGTGAAAACCGCATGAAAATCCGTTATGTAGTTTAAAAGATCTATGCGCACATACATTTTGAGCGACTTCATTTTATACTATGTAATGATTAAAGATTACCTCGTCAATATGTTTCTAATAGATTTTCTTCTTTGTTACAGGTAATAAAAAAAGTACTTCTCAACTCGTCATCTGCAAGAATGTTGCCATCTAGCAGGTAGTACCTCTTTTTTTATTACATAATCATTTTTTATTGTGTTCATTCGTACTTTTGTGAAATTATAATACATACTTATTACGAATCGAGGTTTAAGGACTGTTCCTCCCATTTTTAAATTATATTTTCCGCATTTCAAAGAAATGTAAAACATAACGCCGAAAGTAAAAAAAATACTATTTGTATCCAAGTATAGTAAGGGTGACATAACTATTTATATGAGATCTATCTACATGAGTTGTTCCGAAAATCGAACAAGTTAGCCTTGGGGGTTAACTCATCTATACTAATATTATAAATGCGAAAATGCGTCTGTTTGTTTTTTACGCTTTTACGCATTAAACAATAAATTGATGTTAAAAAATCTTTCAAAAAAGCTACATTATATGCGAGTAAAATAGGCTGTATATAATGGTAAGTAGTGGTCGTCCATTAATCACGCGAGGCTCGAAGGGGGGGGGGGAATTACGAAATATAACTTGCATTTATTTTTCGTTGAACGCAAGATAATATTCTGAAAATTTCAATATACTTTGTACTAAAAAAATACCGCGATTTTGGGTATGGGGTGGGGGGGGGGGGGTAGTCTAAAACCTCACCACATATTACATATTGATTCGCCGGTCTGATGAGACACCGGGTCACTGGAGCCAGGATGCGGCTAATGGCTTCCGATAACAAAGTGGTGATCGCAGCCTTCCAGCACCAAGCGCCACTCCTGAGCGAGCGCTGGGCCCTAGCTCACTCCAGACCACGTCCTACATTATAATTGATTATTTATTTTATTTCTATTATCGCTTATGTCTTTTATATTTGTTTGTTCTATTTACTTTTTTTTTTTTTTTACTTTATCTGTTGTGTAAATATGTACAACTTTATGGGACGTGTGGGATTGCACTATCCTCCCCACATCCACAACATTATTATTATTATTATTATTATTATTATTACCAGGGGGAGGAGGGGGTTAAAAAGTTGCTACAAAACATCACGTGATTAATGGACGACCCCTAAGCTCTGGCGTTATGAAATTATAAATATTAATATATGTATAACAAAAGCGAGTTATTGATAACGTCAGACGAAAAGCAAAACAAATTGTTATCGTGGAAACGTGTTGATATATTTGCGGGAAATTTTATTTCAGGCGTCATAAATAAAAATGAATCGCCGAAATGTGCGTATGCGCATAACTTAAAAAGAAACAAAAGGGAGTGGTGTGGGGCGAGGGAAGGTGGAGGAGACGGAGTGGGAACGCGAGAGGGAAAGGGGACGCGGGAGAGAAAGGGAAGGCGGACGGGGAACGGGACGAATGGGAAAAGACACGCAGGGAGAAACAATTTCTTTATTAAATGGTATAGCAACCCATACCGGGTACCAGCTAGTACTTCATACATACTTCGTACATCCTAACGAAAACGATAACCTATAATAATAATAATAGGCAGAATTCATGATTTTCAATTACAACTGTGATACATTTTTAGGAATTCGCCCTAACCCAATCACACTCACTAATAAAATTACATTGAGATTTATAATATAAAACATCGATAGGAAAATCGTGAAGTTAGCTGACATTTGGGCGACCACCCGCCGGATAATGGGCTCGGTAGTAATAGCCATTAGAGATGGGTAAGTTCTGCATTTTTCCGGAGGCCTCCGAGACGTGCTTCCTTTTAAAAGTACTTAAGTTCTTGGAGCAGGTCCCGGGAGCCACTCCCGACTCGCGAATGGCCCGAGTGCGCAAAAGAATTCGAACGCGCAGCCTGCTTCCTACTCGAAAATGGCTCGAACCGGACGCTCGGGTTCCACCCTAGCCGGAGCTCGCAAAAGAACTCGAACGCGCGACCTACTCCCGAATGGCTCCAATCGAGACGCTGGGGTTCCACCCTAGCCGGACCTCAGAACCGGAGCCCGCACGCAAAAGAACTCGAACGCTCCACCTACTCCCGACTCGCACATGTGGCTCGGACCGTGACGCACGGGTTTGACTAGTGCGATCTGCCGCCGCGCCGCGCCCCGCGCCGCCACGCCCCGACTGTGGCTCGGCCCGCCGAGTTCCGGCTACAAGTACTGTACCGGGTTCTTTGGGGAGTAGTCGATTTGAAAAGGGAGTAGGGAGCAGGAGTCGCTTCGCGCGAAGAACCTGAGTTTATGAGCCCACTCCAGCTGAACTTACACATCGCTAATAGCCATTGGTCAACCAACATGCTGCAGGAAATAAATAACACTAAGACCGAATGGGCAGGTTCTCCTGTCGCGAAGCAAACTGCATTTTAGGTCAAGTGAGAGGTGAAATTTTAAGGTATTTACTATTTGAAATTCAATTGAATTTAATAAAATTTACCGACCAACATAATATAATGAATGGTCTGTTTATCTTTAATTGGTTTTTGGCAAGTTTTTCGTCATATAATTAAAATGTACCAATATACAGACCGATAGCGCAAAGATTTCTTATCTTTTGATTTGGTTCTTTGTATTTTTAAACTTCTGAAATATGTAATTTTACTGTAATTGCACTGTTTTCATTAAATTTCTATTTCTTTGAAACGCCGGCCGCTATTTAACAGATTTGGCACCTTTTTCGGTGTTCGGTATTTTTTGTTCTCAAGTGTGCTTTACCGGTACGAAAGCGTATTATTCTTAAAAGCAAACATCTTGTGTTTTATAATGCGAGCAAATAACTTATATTTTGAAAGAAAGCAGTCACTTTATGGTTTGACATATTAATTGAAATCAAACAACAACTTAGTTTGTAACCACGATTTAATTATTTAATTTTATATAATTTATTCAGTTTAATTTTATACTCTGAAGATGCTTGTGCAAAACGAAACCGGTCGGTAACTGAGGGTGTGCTACAACAATGCATACAGGCAACTTATGCAACTACCGAGGTTCTGCAGTGCCTCCACGATGTTCACCGAGGGGAGGGTGCACTCATTCCCAGCCTTACTTCGCCACCGACTAGCCAGCTTCTGGAGCAGGACACGGACTTCAACCAATATCATTGTCGTGGCATCCGAGTGGCTCAGTTCCCCAATAAATGAGCGACGGATGCAGATGATGAGGCGTCCTCCCTGATGGATAATCCTAAAATATCTTTTATATTTTTAATTCTGTTCAATTATTATTTATTTTAATTTTAAGCTTATTTTTTGTTATTTGTGTGATGAATTTTGTTTTCATTTTATGTTTTTATTAGGTACCTACCTAATATGTAAACATTTTTTCTTTCTTTTATAGTTGCTTATGTAATATGGCAGACTGGGATTGCACTACCCTCCCAGTCCTGCTGGAATAAAAACTTAAATAAAAATAAATAAAAATTAAATAATTAAATCGTGTTTACAAACGTTATTGTTTTATTTCAAATAATTTATAATACGAGTACCGCTTTCATATGATAACTAAATATCATATTCGTTTTATTATAATATATCTTCACCTTATTCTTGTAATCCGTCTTGTTATTATTGTAATTCATATAACTACATAAACTCTCTTATTGTAGAAGAATTTGTGTGCATAGTATCAATTAGTGAAAAATTCAACCTATACAAATGAATGTATATCCGCAAACTGTAAACTTCACCCGCCATAACACAGGGTCATCCCTAGCATGGAGGGTGAAATATCACAAAAAACTATTTGTACTTTCGATAATTCATGTATTAAAGAATATATATAAATAAATCATCAAACTTCACAAAAAAAACATTCTAATTTTGTTTTTTAAATCTATTACTATTAATTTATTTCAAATGCTTATTTTGGAAATATTATTAGTTAGTACGTAGGTACAGGTATTAGTTAGTACAATAAATTTTCTATGACGATTTAAAATGTGCCATTTTTGATCTGCCGCCAAAACATTATGTTTGTTTATATTCGTTATTCGAAATTCGTTTATTCGTAAATTCGTAAGTTGGTGACGGCCGCCTTACCAACCAGTGGCGTTTTCTAAATCATAATGACGTTGTAAACAGTTGGAACCGTTTGGGAAACTGTGCGTTTTTTTCAAATCAATGAAATAAATGAAAATATTAAAATTACACATTTTATTACACTTTTTATTTATCAGAATCAGATAAATAAATTTTAAACCTTTCACACATTTTTAACGGTATTCATAGTTCGTGAAAATACTCCATCGATTTATTTTGTCCACAAGGACACCGGTTTATTTTCTTAGATTCTTTGTGCATACTCTAGATTTATTTTCATTGTCAGAAATATTTTTGAAATTTATTTTCATTGTGTTACATAGGTCTCGTAGCCAAGAAAAAATCATATTTTCTCAAATTTTCAAAAATGTAATGTGTGAATTATTTTATTCGAAGTATTGAGCACATAAAAGAATAACTTCTCAACAATATTGAAAAAAAAAATCGGAAAATTCTGCGGTCCGCCTGGTAACCCCTAAAAAAGTGTCCTCGCGGTTGGCAGGATCATGATAGCTTCATTTGAAATTAAAAAAAGTTTTTTTTTCTGTTAGTAGATAAGTATAAGCTGTCCTTGAACCAAGTATTTCTCAGAAAATTGAAAATTTTAATTTTTGCAGAGTTGCATGAAAAATAATTCATTTTTGGCACAATTTATCAGAAACCAATGCGCTAATCTCATTGATATATGGCGCACCTCTTCAAAATAGCATTGGCCAGTCCCTGAACGAAGAATTTTTTTTTCGACTACAAATAATTTTACACTACGTTATAGCCTTGTAAAATTATTTGTAGTCGAAAAAAAAATTCTTCGTTCAGGGACTGGCCAATGCTATTTTGAAGAGGTGCGCCATATATCAATGAGATCAGCGCATTGGTTTCTGATAAATTGTGCCTACCGACTTTAAAAATGATTTTTCGAGATAAACGCGATTGAAGTTTCAAGGTCTTTCCTTAGGGGCTGGGGATTCGCAAAGGCTCTCTCTCCTAGACTTTTACTCCGATTAACTTGAAACTTAGAAGAATATTCTAGACGTATTGTATCTATTATTAGATAAAGAGATTTTTTTAAAATTATTCCGACCCTTGTAACCTCTTACAGCCTTACTAAAAAACCCAGTGAATATTTTATTCAATTGACAAACGGCCGCGGATGTGAAAACATTACTAATTAAAAATTTGTCCATTGATAGAAATACACATTGTTTACACGGCCTAAGAGGGTAGTTTTTCTCTGTTTTAACGATTGATGTCCGAGCGAAATTTGGAATTTTTTTGAAAGTATTTTGAATGTTCTATATATTTATTATTTTTGAAGGTGTCGTAAAAACAAATACCATTTATGAAAACTAGATAAAATTATACTTTTAGATTTGTGTATTTCAAATACACTTTAGTTTTCAAAAACTGACATATTTTAAAATTCAAACTCGGAAAAAAATGGAAAAAAAATTCTTACCAAAAATTTTTTGACTAAAATGTAGAGAAATTAAAAAAAAATCAAAATTTCAAAAACGCAGTCCTTTTATGTAATAAATTTGGAAGGAAACTATCACCTCACCTTTTCCTCTTGCATACAATAAAAAAATAATAAAAAAAGTTTTTTTTATTGCTAAAAGACTAACCTAAAAATAATACCGAATTTTATAACAGATTTCTTGCATCTCTAAAGACGTTAATTTCTTTGATACATTTAGGAACACATGTATTAGATATTAATATTTAAAAAACACCACTTTCATTAAATTCTCATAAAATAAAATCCTTTAAATGTAAATTTGAATTTTCATGTATCATATAAAATAGTTTTTGACATTTCAATTTTCAAAGTACGATTATTGTTATTATAACTTGACTAAAACTAATGAAAAACCACAAAAAACACGGTAAATATAACAATTATATAAATAATAGAGTAAATCAGTCATATTAATAGAAATTACCATCATTTTTAAGTAATATTGTACACACATCCGCGAAGCGAAATTTTTTCGCGCTTCCAGCGTGAAAGTTCATTTATGACCGCGATCAACGAATGCGCAGGCGCCGCCACCTACCGGTTATGAAGGAAAACAAACAATTTAGTACTTACACTATAAAAAAAAATACATTATTGCCAGATTTAAAATACATTTTAAGAACAAACCTTATTAGTAATATTTCGTGTTTTAGTGTATTTTTGTTTTATTCATGTTGCTGCAGCAACACGGGTTATCGGGCGTACTGTGTTTTTTTTTTAGTAAGGCTGTTAATGTTTTTCTTGATGATGGCAATATGTATCTTTTGCCTTTTACATTTACCGCGCGCCTCTTGATTTTATTAAAATGTATTTATTATCAATGTGTTGTAATTTTATAAAAAAAATAAACTGCATCAAAACTGTATCATTCTATATCAGTAGTTACTGTAACACAATTCAAAGCAACTAACTATTGGTAATTTATCTGGCTTGTGTTAGCGGTGGACCCGTTCACTTTTTAATTTGATACACGGCGATAAGGCGTTTATTAAAATGCCCGCTTTGAATGTGGATTGAAGTGACCAATAGTCCTTGTGTAATAATAATTGGATAATTTGTTGAGCGCTGTTTTGTGAAAAATCACCTCAGGGGGGCTGTAGAGTTCCTAGGCTCAATCTAATTTTATTATATACATCCAGATACAGAAAACATTCTTACCTGGCAGGTCACTTCACAATAAAAATCCAAATAATTTGAATATTTGCTAATGTATCCGAAGACTAAAACCTATTTTAGAAAGAAGATGAAAAACGTTTTCAAATGTTATTATTAGAAATAAACACATATACGAGTATATTTTTGAAATATTAAAATTTTGAATGCAAATATTAAAAAGTTTTAATCATGGCTCACCTTACATTTTTTCAAACTTAAATTAAAATAACGAAAAAAAAACTCACACATTTTATTAGACCAGTCAATTATAACTGTTATTGTCACCTCATTTTTAATAGTTTCATTAAAAAATAATTAATGAAACATTAGCAAAGTTCAATACATTTTTCTCCAATAACGGTCGGAAATTTTGGTTAACTTCTAGATTAAGCACAGAAAATTAAAGAATGTAAAGCGCGGAGCTTTCTGTTTCGTACACTGCATATAGATCATATTTCTCACCATGACAATAAATGAGATACATTGATGTCTGTGAGACCACACTTTCCCCAAAAATGAACAAATTAGCCTGAGGGGTGAACTTTAAATGAATAACACAGGTCTACAACAAAAATGCTGTCTGGATGTTTTCAAATGATTTCTATGTATTTAGGTGTTCTGAAAACTAGAAAAATACTCAAAAAATTCCAGAACGACAGGTTATTTTGCAAAACGGTATACATATATATACAGATATAGATAGTATATACAATAGTGGGCTCTGGCAATAAACATTTCATTGCTTAACCGTTCATCCGATTGCCATGAAACTTTGGGGATTTGATGTGTGCATGCCCGCGATGGTTTCTGTATGCAATAGTGAGCTCTGGCATCATGAGTAAATAAAAATGAATCGCAGAAATGTATGTACGCGCATAAATTTTGAACGACTGCACCAATTTGGATAATTCTTTTTTTTTGTGTTTGTTATTGTCAAGACAAGGTTTGTATAAAACTACTGGTGAGCACTGGCATTATGAAACTTATAAAAAAATTGCAATAGGTGGCACACGAGCTATGAAGACTGAATGTTCTGGTACTTAATGTATGGAATGGGGGAGGGGGGGGGGGAACTAGGGATCGGGGAGGTTTAACCTGAATTTTTAGGCAATAACAAAGACCCTAACTACAAACAAATCGTTAAAAGCATTTCAAGCTTTAGGTTTCCTAATGAGTTTAAAAGAACATTTTATTCATTCGCACCTCGACTACTTTCCAGAAAATTTAGGATATGTGAGTGAAGAGCAAAATGAACGATTTCACCAAGATATTAAGAAGCTGGAAAAAAAGATTCCAGGGAAGATGGAGCAGCAGGGCCTATGTCATCTTTAGGGATGCTGTGTGGGGGGGTTTTGGGGGAAAGGAAGGAGAGGAGAGTTCTGAGAAGGAAAAGGGTTGGGTAAGGGGTGGGTAGGAATCTGAGGTTCAGTGTGTCCTGGTCATCCGCCTCCAATGCCTAGACAAACCTCACCCCATGAACCCGGGCACCCCTGCTAAATCACCAAACGTGTTTAAAACTCGAAAACGTGTTAAACTAACGCCTATCTATCCAGGTGCAGGTATTTCGAATACAATTCCTACATTTGGTCACCTCATCATAAAATTCATATTAAAAATATCGAAAAAATTCAGCGAAAATTTCTACAATTACACAAGTCTACAAAAAAATAAAAATTGAGAGCTGTTTTGATTTTTTTGCGTAATTCTTATGTTTTTGGGTGTGCTGAAACCGAAAATGACTTTCATTTTGTCACAGAACGTCACGTTTTCTGACAATAAAGGTATCTATGTTAAACAAGTTATCATATTAAATTGAAAGATAAAAGACTAAATTTTTTTTTTATTATTTATAATTGCTTAACAAAACTTATTTTTTAATCTAAAATACATTGGTTAGTAAGCACTAAACATATTTCTTTTTCCCAGTGAGACTGACGCGTCCTACAGTAGTCTCAATTTGGGAGGCGGGATTGGGTACCGCCGCCCCGGGAACCTTTATTGGATAACCAACACCTCTGCCATAGGTCACCCCAAGTGGTTCGCTACGTTTGGTGATTTAGCAGGGGTGCCCGGGTTCATCTAGGTGAGGTTTGTCTAGGTCTTGGAGGCGGATGACCAGGACACTGAACCTCAAATTCCTACCCACCCCTTAAACCTTTTTCCTTCCCAGAACTCTCCTCTCCTTCCTTTCCTTTAAAAACCCTCCACACAGCATCCACAAAGGTGACATAGGTCCTGAGGGAAATTATTTTCCTTAGGGCCTCCTGTGTGGAGCTTATGTAAAAAAAAACATTTCAAATGTAGAATTATATATAATTGAAATCTATGAATATATATATCTACACTTTCACTTTATAGTTTGGTTGTATTAATAACTTTGATTTTGGGTGAGTGCACTGGTAAAGGCCCCATCACTACTTTTCATCCAAATGTTTACGTAATTAAAGATTTCTACCGATCCCTCACTTTTTCCTTCCCAGAACTTTCTCTCCTTCCTTTCCTTAAAAAGTCCCTCTTCACAGCATCCCCAAAGATCATATAGGCCTTGAGGTATTTTATTTCTTATAATCTCCAGTACGGGGTTAATGCTGTCAATTAATTAATTTGTAGCTTTTTTTTAGATGTATATTTTTGTTGTTGTATGATTTTTTTTTGTATGTATATTTTTTTTTGTACGAGTTTTCACACAACAGTTCCAATATCCAAATGGCACTTAAATTCAAAGCAAAATCGGTTTCCAGGTTCATTGAGTTACAAACATACACAACACCGAAATTAGTATTTTTGATGATAAGGCTTACATACCAGTATTTGAAATCTTTGAAATTGTTTTGTGAAACACGTTTTTTTTATCCTATCTTGAAGAATACTATGTAGCAAGATATCTATAGTTTCATTCACTAAAAGTAGTAAGCGTTACAGAAATTTGTAGTATTATCTCACAGAAATGCATTGCATTTTGGCGTAAAAATCATCAAAACACTAAAGTTACTTTCCCAAAATCGCACGGTCATTACAGTTAATAACTCAATTATTTCGTTAATTTACCAATCACTGCATCCGTTCTTTTTTCACCTTCAAAATGTACTAAAGTGCTCTAGTGCCTTTTCCACGGAATTTACCCACAATAATTGTACGTAGGAGAAATTGTGGCCACTAAATTATGCAATTTTATGTCAACACACAAAGCGAATTCATATTTTGTTCTGTCCTCCGAGTTCAAGGATGTGTTATTTTTTATTTGTCGTGTTGTTAAGCCATTGTTTTATTGCTAATAATTGTTGAAAGACTACAATCCACAATGCTGATAATAAGGCCACAGTTCGTCTTCTTTGTATGCTTATCTCTGGGAGATCTACATATAATGTGTCTCTGAATATGACAACGGAATACAAACACTTAATATGAAATAGCTGGCGCAGACCCGTGAAAATCATATAATTGCGGGATCTGTGAAGCTAAACGTTTTTATATAAAACAAAAAATTGCCTCAGGATCATTGCCTTTCGATTGAACAAAATTACGACATCCGTCAAAAAGTTAAACAAAAGATATGCAGATTTCTAAATTAGCATTATTAATTAATATATTTATAAAAAATCAGAGTGTGCAATTCACACGCGGTAGAAGTGAAACCTTTAGAAAACTTTTTAATTACGGGTATGGGTACCGCCGCGCCGCCCCGGGAACCATTTATTGGATAACCAACACCTCTGCCATAGGTCAACCTAAGTGTTTCACTACGTTTGGTGATTAACTAGGAGTGCCCGGGTTCACGGGAGGTTTGTCAGGGTCTTAGCGGCTTATGTGCCTGCCCACCTCCTGCATGGCGGGCCAGATGGAGAGACTGGTTGACCTCTCGATCTCTTCTCCAGCCGGAATCCCTCGACCCATCGTTTTGCACCGCAGTTGAAGGGATGGATTCATACGTCCGTCACTCCTGGGCACACTGACCCCTAGATTCCTACCCACCCTTCATACCTATTTCCTTCCCAGAACTTCCTTTCATTAGAAAAACCCTCAACACAGTATCCCCTAAGATGACATAGGCCCTGGAGGAAATTACTTTCCTTAGGGCCTCCTGTGTGGAGCTAATGTAAAAAAAACAAGAGTGGGAAGGCTACGAAGCACCGCACAAAGAGGAGACCGATTATATTATCTCATTCTCTCGCAGTCTAAATCCTATAGATGTATGTGTTTTTCTCTTTTTAGTGTGACTATTTTTGTTTCATCGCGTTTCAACCACAACGGTACTAAAGAAATTTCCACTTGAAAAAGGGTTAGAAGCTTGTGGCATCACACCTTAATTTATTCGACAGATGTCTAATGTGATTTTCGTCGCAAATAAATCTTTTCAACTGTTGACATTAGCAGAATTAGGTAACAAATGAAATTAGTGCGTGCTTACTATTTCACTTCTCGTCTTCACAAATTTCCAATCAATCTTTTCACCCATAACCTGATAACAAATCAATCGAACATCTGAGGCCGTCTCCTTCGTGACTGGGATGTACTCTTAACAAATCAATCGAACATCTGAGGCCGTCTCCTTCGTGACTGGGATGTACTCTTAACAAATCAATCGAACATCTGAGGCCGTCTCCTTCGTGACTGGGATGTACTCGTAACAAATCAATCGAACATCTGAGACCGTCTCCTTCGTGACTGGGATGTACTCGTAACAAATCAATCGAACATCTGAGGCCGTCTCCTTCGTGACTGGGATGTACTCGTAACAAATCAATCGAACATCTGAGGCCGTCTCCTTCGTGACTGGGATGTACTCGTAACAAAACAATCTGAGGCCGTCTCCTTCGTGACTGGGATGTACTCGTAACAAAACAATCGAACATCTAAGGCCGTCTCCTTCGTGACTGGTATGTACTCGTAACAAAACAATCGAACATCTGAGGCCGTCTCCTTCGTGACTGGGATGTACTCGTAACAAAACAATCGAACATCTGAGGCCGTCTCCTTCGTGACTGGGATGTACTCGTAACAAAACAATCTGAGGCCGTCTCCTTCGTGACTGGGATGTACTCGTAACAAAACAATCGAACATCTGAGGCCGTCTCCTTCGTGACTGGGATGTACTCGTATGATGTCTATTGAGCTTCTTCTGCACTTGTTTCTACTGACAGTTCAATGGTCAAGTCTCAATTAACACTCCCGATTTAGGAAATGATTATTTATTATACAAGTAAAAAATATTGACAGCGAGTATAATGCCAAATCTCTGCAAGAAACCGTGAAATCAAGTAACATTCGGAAATTCGGGGTAAAAAAACCGGTTTTTAAAACGGTGTGCATTTATAATACTTTAGTTGCCTCGTTCTTCCAGAATGGATAAATATATCATGTAACTATCATGTATCATATAATATCATGTATCATATAACTGCTCCCAAGCACCAGAAGCCATTGAGACTATGGCATCCCCAATTGGGGTATGTCGCGAGGCTGTGAAGGGAAGAGGAACGTGAGAAAGTTCCTGGCTACTCAGATCAGGTCACCAAACAAGGCAAAAGCCATTTCAATCAACGTTTCATTTGTGGACAATGATATTACACCAGCGCGATACTGAGATTATTTTCCACGCTGGAACGTGCTGCAAATATACCTTAAATTATTTTTTAACTAGCAGACCCGGCCACACGTTGCTATGGCTAACGAAACCTTTATAACCAACACCATCTGTTAAATCAAATCCACGATAAAATATAATATATTATAAATGATATATTATGTATTTCAACCAATTTACACAAAACCCTGACAAATTATGTACCTAAAAACCTTCCTCATGAATCACTCTATTTATTGGTGAAAACTGCATGAAAATCCGTTTCGTAGTTTAAAAGATCTAAGCGCGCATACAACGTGAGCGACTTCATTTTATGCTTAGTAAAGATGATTAAATCGTGAAATATCACAAATCAATCAAATAACATTTACTTGCGCACGCCGGGGTATGAACCCGCGACCTTCGGGTTGCTGGTCGAGAGCCTTACCCCTCGACCACGGAGGTCGTATTTCATATTATGTCAAAATGATCAATTTGAATACTGTATTAATCTATCTGTATATAAAAAAAATATATTTAAATAAACGAAGACAATATAAGCGAAACTCAATCGAAAATCTGGAAACAGAAAAATCAGAAAAACATATTGACACCTCAGGGACATAACTCAATATGTTTTTCTGATTTTTCTGTTTCCAGATTTTCGATTGAGTTTCGCTTATATTGTCTTCATTTATTTAAATATTACAATTTGACGCTTTACTCATAAAGTTAAAAATTAAAAACAAAAAAAAATTTCTGTGGTGTGTGACGTGCCTTTGTTTTATACAAATCTACACTTTTATTTTGAGATTGATAAAATTTTGTTCACCAAAACACGAAAAAGGTCACTGTGTACAAGAGAATTGCGAAAACCACCCCACCCCCTTTTCTCATTTCTTAAAGGCGAGTTTTTATAGGTACTTGATGAAATTTTTTCACTTGACCTTTAAGGCTCTGCAACCGGTCTCGAAAAGAAGAAGATGGAGAGATACGAAATTACGAATGTTAGAGAAGAGCGCTAACATTTACGGCGACAAAATCGATGCGAAAATTGCGAAAATGTTTAATAAAACATGAGTCGTTTAAAATAGAGCAAAAATCTCGCTTAAAGAAACATTGTGAATTTTTTCATACATATACCTTTACAATAACTGAAACAAACGTGTTAATAATAATTTTTGGAGCATACTTTGCGATTTGTTTCTATCGAGGGAATTTTATATAATTTGCGGCGCGGGCAAAGTCTAGATATTATCATCAAGAATAACATATATTTTTTTAAGTGCTGTAAAACTTACCGTATTTAAGGGAAATGTGTAATAAATCGGTACAAATCCGGATTGCGGGCCCTTAACAAAATAAGAGAAAAATAATTGTATATATCTGATTTCGACAAACTCTGCTCAAAGTCCGGGCAAAGGCGGAGACTGAAGCTAGTTACTGAATAAAATTTGGATTGTAGAAAGCATTTTTGAAAAGCTATTAATAATAATTACATATTTATTAATATCCTTATCATTCCTGCGTCTATAAAACCCGAACCTCGATTGTAGATTGCAGATTCTGGCGTCAATGACGCTGATCGCTCATAGTTCCCAGCTAATCATCGGACGGTCGTGACATTCCACACTGTTGCAATGATAAATTAATCTGATATAACTGACGATATTATCACAAGTATTTTACATTAAAGGTGTTTCAAAATAAGTTAGATACCTGTTCATTCGGAGATTAAAAAATAAAACAAAAAGCCAATACAAATAGTGACACAGTTTTGAGACTAAAAGAGAGTCATTATTAATTATACGTGCTAGAAAATACGCAGAGAGCTTTTTTATTCAAAATGTGAACAGACCATAAAAAAATTTTATTTAAGAGGAATGACTGCGACTTTTTTTATACAAAACTTATTTTGGATTTGAGTCGAAAATACTAAACCAAACTCATTTTTTTATAAACCAAAAGGCAAAGCAACCATCTATTACATCTACAGATATGTGCAACTTTATTTATATTTTAAATTATAAATTATAGGTCTTTAAAGATTAAATTTTTTTCACTATTTTAGAGGCAACTTTGACAATTTTTTGTGAGTTATGTTAATTGAAAAAATAATCTTAACCAATCTAACCTTTAAATATAAAAGTCATTTTTTGGGTCGAAACATCAAATTTATGTCGTACATGCGCACATATATAATTTATGTAACGGAAATCGGTCGTTTGTAATTTGAATTTACCCCCACCAAAATGCTTTCTTTAATAATTTCATTTTTTATATTACTAGCTGAAGTCCCCGGCGATGCCCGGGCTTTACACAGAGTTTTCGAAATCAAATGTAGACATTGACCTTCTTATTGTTTTGAAGGCCATGTGCAAAATTTCATCAACCTGTCATAAAACTGTAGATTTTCAAACAAATCAAATCCACACCGCCCGCTTGACAGCCCGCTCGTCCACAACATACAGACATTCTCCTTTATATATTATATATTTCAACCAATTTACACAAAATCTTGACAACTTAAGCATATACTTAAACCTTCCTCATGAATCGCTCTATCTATTGGTGAAAACCGCATGAAAATCCGTTCTGTAGTTTTTGAGTTGATCGCGAACAGACGGACAGACAAACGCGGCGGATCATTTTAATTTATAATATGTAGAGATATTTCATCATATTTGTATAGTAGAGTAAAATATTTAAAAATATATTGTATATTATCAACTGGCAAATAAATGTCAAAATTAACTCTAAAATCAAGAAAAGTTGAATTCATGAATGGATTATATTTTATAGTTTAAAACAAAAATCAATAAAGCACATATCCTTACTAGATTGTTAATTTCACTGCGTTAATTTCAAGCGACCTCCCAGGTAAGTATGGTCCTGTTTTCATAAAATTTTAGGCAGCATCGCGTTCATTGGTCAAAATATTGTACACATATTTTCGTATCGGTGATCAATGAACCGATGTATGCAATTTTTAGCCATAAGTTGTTTATAATTGTTTGCCTAGCTTGTAGTTTTTTAGATTTTAGAAATGTATTATAAGTTTGTACAGCGCCCTTGAGGTGATTTTTCACAAAAACGGCGCTATATAAATCATCCAAATATTATTATTATTATTAGATATTTCCTATACCCTTGTTGATATTTGTTTTCTTTTAAATAATTTAAACTTGCTGAAATCATATGAAACTAAATGTAACTTTAGCATTCACAAATATGCATAGAATAACTATCGCGCGGGATATTATAATTACAAATATGAAATTTTTTATTAAAAATGATTTTCAGTTACAAATATGTGACGCTAAATTAACACAGAATATCCCTTCTGATTTTAGTTAGGTATGTGATGTGAGTTAACTCAACCAAGAACACTCTGTTTGGGTAATTTATTTTTAATATCCTAAAGATTTGCATGGAACTTTATACTCCATACTTCGAAATATAATAGGCTATCGTGTATTACGCAACCAGATAAATAGGTAATCACGCCTATTGGACAAGTACCGTAAAAATGTCTTTGAAGATCTACACGCGAGCTTTTTATTGTGTGATTTATTGTACTGAGATTCAAAGGGATGGGCTGACAATCTTTTCTCTCTTATTTATACGTGGTTTCATAGGAATGAAAATGGTAAATGGATTATATCTTTTATTGATAATTATTAGAAGACGGAAAACGATTATAAAACATGTATTAATAAATCAACTTTGTCCGTGTTTTAACTCTATTTACATCAAGATGCCTACCGGTTTCGATACAAATTCCCTTCGTCGGGTCTAATAGGTAAGAGCCCTTAATAAATATGCGGCCGGCTTCTAAAAGGACCAATGTCAGTTTTTTAAATTTCACGTGGCCTTTGTAGAATTGCTCTTTTAAGCAAGTTTTCTAAAAAATGATTGTCTGGTGTAACATTGGCTCACGAAAATGGAAAAATCCTTTCTCGAGTACCCACTTTTAGATTTCGGAAGATATTACAGTTTTTATACGAAATAGCAAAAAAATTTGCATACAAAACTTAAAACTTTTATAAGCAAGCCACGGAAGTATCAAAATTTTATTGAGTTGAAATTGTATTTCATAATTTTGAATAATACGATAAAGGTAGGCACATAAGTTAGTGTTTTTTTTTTAACTGATTACTGTTTTATGTGTGTTATTTTCATTTGATTTCACGGTCTGTATTGCACAACCCTTGGTAAAATAAATTATAATGGAGATATTATGACTGTCATCAATTTAACGCGTAACTAATATTGCATGGTACACGAATGCGGTAAAGAATTAATCGTTTTATAATTTGTAGTTTGACTTGCTGTGACTCGATAGTTAAAACAGTGATAAACTAATACAAATTTAATCCTTTTATTTACCGCGCTAATTCGGAATGTTTCATTGTAATAATTAATTCGTCTGATTGCGATGAAACTTTGGTGATTTGACGTGCGCACGCCCGTGATTTCTATATCCCATCTGTCTGTCGCCGTAACGTCATCCGATCTTCTTCTTCTTTGCGTGCCGTATCAGGTCCCCCCGACGTTGGCGATCACTCTTGAGAAGGTCTCTCTGTCTTGCGCTGCCCGGAATAGCTCCTCCACACTTCTAATGCCGGTCCACTCTCGTATATTACGCAGCCAAGACATTTGTCTCCTACCAGACCCTCGGCGATCCTCTATCTTGCCTTTTAATATCAAATGGAGCAAGTGATACTTCTCCCCTCGAAGTATATGACCCAGATATGAAATTTTCCTGATTTTTATTAATGTAAGCAGTTCTCTATCTGCTCTAGCCCGTCTGAGAATTTATGTGTTGGTGGTCATGTCGGTCCATGGGACCTTGAGCATTCTCCGGTGAAGCCACATTTCAAAAGCCTCTAACCTGTTCATGGTATTTACTCCGTCATCCGATAATGACCTCTAAAGTAGCTTAGGGAACGTACCCATACTACGACGTGACCCGTTTAGGGGAGGGGGGATCTTCAAAACACCACAGAAATCTTTTTAAATTTTTTCCACTAACTTTTTAATATTTTTTCCACTTGTAATGATAGGTATGCATCCCACTCTTACCGTCACGCAGCAAACGCCGTATTAATGAAGATACATATAGGCCAAATATATTTTTTTAAACTTTTTGTTAGCAAGAAATGATTCAAACCCATATTTATGATTTACTACGTGAAGACGGGGGGGGTCTTAGTATATACTACAAGTGGTCACCGAGAGGGGTGAGGGGGGGGGGGGGTTAAAAATTGCAAAAAGTGAGTCACGTAGTATGGGTACGTTCCCTTTACTATAGATTCCATTATCGCTTGAAAGGCAATTATCCGGAGGCAAATATTTTTTGTAAACGTTTTCACATCCCACAATTATAATATCCCGCGATTTTTCACGGATCTGCGGTAGTATATTGTGCATCTCTCGTTATGCGGGACTGCACACAGACTGACTCGGCTGTCTTGACTTCCCTTGACCCAGTAGAAAGAGTCGAGGTCGACGAGTCATGTGATGACTTTTGCGAAGTCAAAGGTCACGGGTCGCATCCCATTCGCTTCTGCAGCTGTCAATGATGTAATTTATATCCGTGCCGACAGCATCTCAATAATTTACAATATTGTATCATATTTCCAATAGACGCCTATTGTTTTTAGAAAATATTGATAGAGCGAAAATACATCAAAACAGAAAGAAGTGAAGTGAAGCTAACCCTGTACAATTCGCAAGTGCGCCCCACTGCTTACTTTGGCAGCCACCTCTGTTCTGGAGCCCCAAAATTCTATCGCTGAAATTCTAAAAAAAAACCTTGACTCTTTGCAGAAACGGGCGATCCGTTTGATAGATTTCCATAAGCGTCAGGTGGGAATGCTGTCTTACCGGTATTTCAATGTATGATGCTCCGATGAACTAGCGTCGTTGATTCGTTCGGAGCCGGTGCATATTCAGGCAATACGCTAAGCGTGCACCCAATATTTGAACTCGTTTGGCAATTGTCACATGAGAACGGGTCGTTTCTACTCGTTGTTTTATTCAACTCCGCTGTGGTGGATGATTTGCCGGTCTCTATTTCTCCCTCCTGAAACATGGGTTTCTTCAAGACCCAAGACACTCATTCCTCTTCTCGAAATACCCTTCACACAGCATCCCCAGAGATAATTTAACCCGTGAGGTAAACTATTAAAAATGGTAATGTTCTTCAATCCCATTGATGGGATTACTTGATAATGTTTTCGGGAATCTTCAATAAAGATCGAGGTTCGTCGAGATTACAAGTTACTTTATTTACGTTATCGTGTGGTTTACAATGAACATTTAACTTGATCAAACGTCCGTTCTGTGAAATTCTACAACTGTAACGCCTGTCTCGACACAGTATATCCTAGTGAGAAAGGCATCGAAAATCCCAATGTAAACATACTTTATATAGATGAATAAAAAAATCTGAAGCAAGAGAACTCGACACTGAAGTTGCCCAGCTGTCGATCGTGTAACATCGGCTATTTCCGTAACCATTAGGGTATTAGACACGAGCGGCGACAGTTCCTACTCTACTAAGGTACTGTTTAACTAACTTCTGTTGAGACACCTCAAAACTACCTATAATAACGTCTACTAACGACATGTGCTGAAGGACATTAAAACTACATACGTAATCTTACACACCACATTAATTTACGACGCCTGACTGGGAACACGATGCATTTTATGGAATTAGGTTTATGGTAGGAATATTTTGACACATTATCGTCTGAAAGACGTCTAAAGAAAACCCGCATTAATTTTTTTTAAATTTTAATTTCGACATTACGTTACTGAAATACCTTCATTTGCATAATATATTCTTCAATTTCTCATACGGTTCCCATCATCTGAGCTTGGTCTGGTCGCAGATCTAGAACCTGATAGTCGTTGCATATTCACCGGCACTGTCACCCCCGGCTCTGTTACATGTGCCTTGTCACAAGTGCCTTGTCACTAACCCTGTCTCTAAACTCTGTCACTGAGCAGAAAGTCAGAAGCGAATCGGGTGATGAGTGGCGATCGCGTGGGAATCAGGTAATACATGATTCGGTTTACCACTAACTACTCTCTCCGGCAGGGATGGCCAAACTATGGCTTGCGACCGTTTTTTTTTCATGTGATATGCCGCATATTAACAACTTTTTCATTCTATGAATCCCATATCCCATAGGCTTGTTTAAAAAGTATCGATATATCGATATTTTTAATTCAGTATATCGGTATTTTAAGCCGATATATTTTGATCCGATATATCGATACAAAATATCCAATATCGAAAATTGTATCAAAAACGATTTTTTAAAAAATTTATCTATTTAAAGTCACTAGAATCCAAAACCGTATAGGAACGAACGGAAAAAAGTAACTGTATTGGGTCATGACATTAATAGCTTACAAATCTATTGTCTTTGCGTTAGTATTTGTGATCACCAATACTATCTCATGTGTGTAGGTACATACATAGAAATGTATGCTATTTTTCGCCATTTTTTCTAAGCCACTCCTATGTGTTGGTTCCCAATTGTCTATGATTATTGACTATACCTTGTTCCAAACACTAATTCCTTTTTGACAGATTAATACGCCAATAGAATGTTACTGAGACGTATACAAACTTTGAATGCGTCTCAGTTTGCATGTAAGTTAGAAGACAGCTTTTTAGTTTTTGATATTTTTGTAATTATTACGTAATAAAAATGAATATTGATAAAAATACCTTAATTTTTAATGAGATTTTTGTACATTAAAAAAAGCAAATTGTGTACAAAAATTACTATTGATAATATTGAGCTGAATACACTATTATTTAAAAAACGCAAAATTTCTTGAAAATTTGACCGATATATCGATATTTATTCCTCGATATATCGACGTCGATATTGATATTTTAATAAATATCGATAGATCGATATATCGATATTTTTTTCACTTTCGACATCCCTCATATCCCACATGAAAACTATATCAGGATCCATATGAATACTAATCCTACACTTTATACAATCAATTTGGAAGATGGGTATGGGAACCGCCGCCCCGGGAACCATTTATTGGAAAAACGAACACCTCTGCCATAGGTCATCCCAAGTGGTTGGCTGCGCTTGGTCAACAATTGGTTGACAATTGTCAAGGTATTGGCGGTGGACGCACTTACCCGCAAGTTGCGTGGTGGGCTGGATTGGGAGAGGCCGGTTTGGGAAGACCTTTTGATCTCTCCAGATGGTCTTTCGACCCAGTGAAGAAAAAAATCCCGTCTATGTCATCTTTGGGATGCTGTGTAACATATTTTTAGGGAAACTTTAAGGTGCGAGGAGGGGGTAGGAATCTGGGGGTCAGTGTGTCCAGGAGTGACGAACGCATGAATCCATCCCTCCTACTGCGGAGCAAAACGATGGTGTCGAGTCGAGAGAGTGCGGCTGGTGAGGTCTAGGATAGGTCTCCCTCAACCAGTCTCTCCCGATCCGTGGGTGGGCAAACGCATTTGCTGCTAAAACCTAGATAAATCTCACCATGAACTCGGGCACTCCTGTTAAATCACCAAACTCAGCGAACCACCTGGCAGGGGTGTTGGTTATCCAAAAATGGTTTTCATACCCGCCTCCCAAATTGTTATTGATTTAGCTTTATAATAAAGTGATACATTTGCAAAGCGGCCCTCAAGTTGAAACATTCCCCAGCCCTGCAGTAAAGCCATATGAGTATTGTGGGTACTTCTTGCCGTCATTGTTTCAGTGCGTACAATAGGTAGATATTGGTTGTGTGTCCCAGTGGCCGATATTTCATTAATCTGAATATGGATTCTGGCTGCTGGCTGCAGACTTGCAAGTCTTCACTTTGCAATAAAGAGCGATGCGTTTGCAATATGTATTAACTTTTAGATTATTTACGCTTATTTTTACATAACCGCCCTGATAGACGTAGATATGTTTCATAAATAAGAGTACTATGTTTTTAAAATAGTTTAGTTTATTAGGGAAACAAACAGTTTTACCCTTTTTATTAAAATGATTACATGATTGCATGTAATTGATTGCAACTTACCCTTCAGCATTCAGAAATGCAGTGTCGTTACATTTACAAGATCCAAAGATACATTCCTGTTCCCCTACCACATTAATAAACATGAATTAACACGTAAAAATGAGATTCGAGACCTTGGCGTAATCTTTGAAGCAAATCTCTCTTTCAAATCCCATATATCTGATATTGTCTCCCGTGCCAACAAAATGCTTGGATTTGTTCTTCGTAATTCAAGATCATTTACCAACGGAATCGCAATCCGAAGAACGTATGAAGCACTTGTTCGCAGTATCTTGGAATATAGCTCCATTATTTGGGCCCCTTCTGAGCAAAACCATATTCTCGAAATAGAAAAAGTACAAAAGAGATTCATGCGTTACCTATATATGAGGGAATATATGTACTACCCTTTCTTGTATCCATCCTTATTTTTAGCAGGAATGCTCGATCTTAATACATTAGAAGCCCGCCGAAAAATATTTTTAGGAAAACATTTTTTTAATATAATCTCTGGAACTATACATAATCCACCTATTTTGAAAGAGATTAACTTATATGTCCCAGACAAGTATACTCGTGGAAGGTCCCATACCCTTTTTTATGCTCCAAAAGTGAGGACTTCTGCCTATCAGAACGCGTCAGTCAACAGAGCGACTGAACTGCTCAACGAGTCTGCATTGACCATCGACATTTTTAACGTAACCTACAGGCAGTTTAACAATTATCTTTTGACGTATGTCACAAAGTAGTGAAACTGATCTTTTTATGTGTTTTGCTATACTTTTTGTCTAATTTGTAATCTTCTCCATAATGTATTGGTGAATAACCGTTTTACGGAGAACATGGAAAATAAATAAATAAATAAACCTGCGAAGTTTCCGCAAAAATTTCATATTATGTACTGAAAAAATAGATGATTAAAGAAAACATAAAGTAAAGTAGGTTAAAAAAGAATAATCTAAAAAAAAATTAAAGCCCAGATAGATGGTGTGAAATTAAATTATTTATCTACATATAAAAATAATACATATTTAGAGCGTAGGATAATGTTCAAAGATAAATAATATATGTATAATGATAATGAGAAAATAACTCATAGCAGAGTTTGCAATTACCATAGTTTTTTTCTAAATTGACATGAGGACAAATGGAAAATATCGGCGTCTGAAAAGATATTATGCACGTCCTTCTGAGAAATGAATGTTGTGTGTAGTTAGTTTTTGAGTATGGGTTGTGGAATAGTTGGTTTGATCGTGTATTTCATATTGGGTAGTGGAAATTATTGTTTTCTAGGAGATAGTTTTGTCGACAACTTTGTTGATGATGTTTAATAAAAAATTCTGGCCGGATAAATTTCTTCTATCTTCTAGAGACGATACATGCTTTCCGAGCTGGCAACTTGCTTAACGAGTCCTATCATAAATACTTTTACAGGGATTCAAAGATAAAGCTTTAAAAAATTATGCTTTCTTCCCACCTTGTCTATTCTATGTTCCATAGAACGAAAATTGAAGTCGATCCAACTTTGGGTTTCTTCGTATAGAAAGCTTGTTCTTCACTAATCTATTTCTCCGTATTCTCGCTATGTACCTCACTTTTCTCGCTCAAATTAGAGCGCCTTTGCACCTACTTGGAGTATGTTGTGAGGCTAAAGCATGCGGGAAGGGGAAAGAAATAGGGAAGAAGAAGATGGGGGAAGTACCCGGCTATTCAGATCAGGTCACAAATCTGGCTAAAGCCATTTAAGCAACGTTTCAATTCACCAAGGCTATCGACCTAGAGTATCTTGTCCACTGCTGAGTATGGCTTGTTAGTGAAGACAAAATACTGTGCGGAAAATGTAGGAGAAATCTTAAATTGTTACTTCTTCGGCATCTGATCGTGATCATCTGTAATAATAATATTTTTCCTTTGGCCAACCTACCTCCCCGCCCTTTTGGTGTTATTGTATTGCTTAAATTGTGGGGAATAATTCTACGCATTTATCGCAATCAGCAATCAGCAATTTCTCTCTATTCCGACTTTCCACCTGATGGTAGGGATTTATTATTTGTATCAAGTTGAATGAACTCGGTATATTAGTGATTTACCTACCAGTGGCGTGCGAACCATTTTAAAGGAATCCTACATACGTATTAGTATGTAGGATTCATTATTAAAAATTGGGAATGAAATATCACTGGCTATTTGCGAATGGTTGCTGACTGCATAGTGCATAGTCAACCGCACAACGTCATCGAACAGTATTAATAGGGCAGCGTCTGCGTGGTTGAATTTCAGAACCCGTGCATGTCTGACGCCACGCCATACGCGCCGCGCCACAAATAACATCCGTGTATGTGGAATTTCAAACAACGCTACCTTTGCAATTCGATTTCGAATTCAAGAATTCGTCAATAGATGGCGCTACTTTGCAGGTAGCATGACGTGCTCCCCCTAGGTATAAGTACTAAGAATTAGTGAATTTGTATCTCCGGATATGGAAAGATTGACGGTAGTACTTTGTTATATCACGCGGATATATATTACATATGACGTTATTGCCTATCCCGGTTCCTTTGTCCCGGTGACTAGCTATTACTGGATGACAGTGGATCCGAGGAACGGGCTATTTTTGGAAACAGTTCCTGTTAGATTTATAAAATGGTCACCGACACTAACTGGGCGAAGCCGAACGAAAAGCGGCCCGTAGGGCCTAGCAGTAAAAACCTGTGGAGCGCGTTTCTAACTGCTAGTTAATGATGAATTTCCAATGAAAGGGGTACCTACTTGTGTTTGTATTTTTTGTTATTTATTTAGAATTTAATATTATTTGCCTTAATTTAAATTTTTGTTCTTTGGTTTTCTTTTTATTTTCATTTTTTATTATATATATCAGGCACTGCTGAAAATCAGCTGCATTCCGGAAGAAATCTTAAATGCATGACAGTAGGTACATGTTGCAGTGACCTTTTTGTCAATAGACTCAATGTTAATATATTATAATAAAACGAATATAAAGCTGTATTCCACTTAATTTTATTTTACCGTAACCGGTTTCAGCTCGTTAGAGCCATCTTCAGACTGGTACAAATAATTCTTAGTCTACGGTTTATATACATTACACATGGGGGAGGGAGAGAGGGGTGGTCTACAAGGATTGTAAACAATTATATTAATAATATTTGTTTAATTTTTAATTTTTAACTTTATGAGTAAAACCTCAAATTGTAATATTTAAATAAATGAAGACAATATAAGCGAAACTCAATCGAAAATCTGGAAACAGAAAAATCAGAAAAACATATTGACACCTCTGTCAATATGTTTTTCTGATTTTTCTGTTTCCAGATTTTCGATTGAGTTTCGCTTATATTGTCTTCATTTATTTAAATAATGTATGTTGCTAAGTCGTCTTAGACTAACGAATTTCTAAATATTTCTGCGGGCTGCGGTAACTGCTAGTATAGCTGCTCTGTAGTTGGGTATAAGGCACCGTTCCTTGCACTCCCGATTGAACCACAAATGTTGTGAAGCCATCCGTCGTTTAAGAATGATTTTTTTGTAGAGTCTCTTCAGTGTCGCTGTGTTTGCACTTTTTTAATATTTATGTTTTTGAGACCGACAATTCATGGTGGAATTCCATTATAATATATTATAATAAAAGGAATATATATTATTCCACTTAATTTTATTACACAGTCAAATAAAATGAAGTGGAATAAAGTTTTATATTCGTTTTATTATAATATATTATAATGGAATTCCACCATGAATTGTCACTCTCAAAAATAGAAAGACTTAATGTTATTAAAAAATGATGTTATAGGTTTGTAAAAATCTGTTGAAATTTATCGCCATCCCCCACCTTGAGCGGCGATACTTCCAACTATTTTTTCTTGGCATTCCCTGAGACCACCAATTGTCGGTACGTACGTCAATTTATATCATTGATTGATGACAATTGACGTTGAAAATCTCCGTAACCCTGTATGTTAAATAATATTTTGTATTCCAAAAGTTTTCCCGTTGCTGAGTGAATCTAAAACCTTTTATTATACAAATTGCCTGGATTTTGTTTAGACATTTGGGTAATGTTTGCTTCTTTGTTTTGTTTTTGTTATCTTGTCGAATTTATACTGTAAGTGCATGCCACTGGCCCCTGCTCTTTGTAATTAATAATGACTAATGTTTTCGGAATTTTCACTTCGTCTTACTATTATTATATTATTGTTTTCACGCTTTAATTATTGTAATGATTTCACAAAACGTTGTCAAATAATGTCCATTGTCTTTTTGTTCGTAAATGTGGACAATGTACGTTCATTGTAAATTGTAACCAGTAGGCGCACTGTGCACTCAATAGAGATCTGTGGGAATCCAGACAATACTTTCCAATTTCTAAATGTTTCTTTTCCTGCTCATCTCAAGAGGAAACCCGGGAGCCGAGAAATTGAAATAATAGGTATTTTATCAAATTGTTGCTGTCACTGTCGCTTTTACTCTCCCGAATATTGAACTGCACCTCAGGCTGATAATACCTAAATAAAATCGCCAAAATCGAGGTTTAGTGTTCCCCATTTTTCTCCTCCAAAATTAAAACTTTTTTTTTACCAACTGTATTAGAAGAAAGTTCTTTACGTATGTACGTTTTGCTTTTTTTAAAAATACCTTGTCTAGTTTATATACTGAAAGACTGTTTATGGCGTTCAAAGCAGGTAATTTTAACGTTTTTTGGAGGGTCCTAATTCCTATAAGAAGTAACTTATCGAAAAAGCAAAACGTAGCGATATATTTTCTGAGTTGGTTTCATTTGAGTTGGCCGGTCACCCTAACTTACCAAAAAAAAAGAAAAACGTACCGACACGCTATTGGTCGATATCTATATTATATTAAAAATATTTTTCCAGTAGTAACAAAATCCAGAGAGGAAACTGGGGAATACATTTGTATGGACAAAATACCGCCCGGTTTCCTCTTAATAGCGTGATTGATTTATGAGTAATAGTAGGATATCATTATACAGCGACAGTTTAGTAATTTCACTTTGGGCAATCTCTCGATGGCCGGAGAGTTTATATTTGTTATGTCTACTGTATAAATAAATTAACTTGAGGCAATCCACCTCGACGTGTATTATTTGGATTCGTACGAAATTCTCACTTCAAAAAACAAAACAAAAACTTCGCCAATATGCATGTTTTATTGCATATTGTGAAATTAAGTTATAAATATAGCAATATTTTTCGATCATAATCTGTAGAATTTAATTGTCCACATTAACAGTAAACTCGTATCCGAAAAGGGGTTTTCGTAAGTAGGAGATTTAGCACTCCAAAGCATTTTTTATAGGTCTGGGTCTTTCTAGAAAATACTTATCTAGAAAAATCCTCGATTATTTCAAAGGCGGTGTGTTCTACTCGAGGTATTCAATTTAAGCATCTATTTCGATGCTTAAAAATTTACAAAAACACATGATTTTTATACGTTTTAAGATGGCGAACATTATTTGATATCTGTCGTCAGTCTTCGACTCGTTCTTGTGTTCAACAGCTCGGCTGTGGAACGATTTGCCTGCCTCTGTGTTTCCTCCTTCCTACAACATGGGTTGCTTTAAGACCAATGTTCATTCCTTCCTATCCTCAAAAAGACCCTCCACACAGCGTCTCAGATGACATATTTTCTCAGGGCCTTCTGTGTGGAGTTAATGTGACAAAGTCATTGTTTTGCTTAATCTATTTTACGGGGAAATATTCGTAAAAATACTACAACATGTGTTTATTAGTGATCGTGGACGTGAATTACTATTTGGTTGTAAATCTCGCGTGTATTTTGTATTGTTGACTGCAACGACAAAGTCAAACGCCAGATGATTTCATGTGATCGAAGATGTGATGTATGTATGTGTTGTGATACATCCATTCAAAATATTATTTCTTCTATCATTGCTATTTTGAATGAAATCAGGATGAAAATAATAATCCTGTAAACATAACACAAATATTTTTCATGTTGGTCCCGATATATGTAAAAAAATAACTTCTTTCTAAATTCCTTTTTATTGTTTTATATTTCTCTTGTGTTAACGTAATACGGCTGTAAAACAGCGATATGCTTGATTGATCTATGATAATAACGACATTGGTGCATTTTAACCCCTCAAACTAATGTATTTGCTTTAGGGAACAGATCCTACAGGTCTTATAGAAATCTTTAAAAATTCCTTACTAGCATGGTAAAAGCTTTATCAAATCTCAAAGGTAACCGCAGAAGAATTAAAATGAACACCCGTACGAAACCAAAGTTTTCGTCATCAATTTGAAAAAAAAAAATGAAACTTTGTGAATTTTTTATTTTATTTTTACAAGAAACAACAAAAAGTGAAGTGACAATAAAGTCTATGATGTATTTATCAGTAATTTTAGTTCGAAAAAAAAACGTAAGGTAAACCGTTTTTAAAACTTTTTTTTGTGTTTGTAATAAAAAATATTATTTCAAATTAATAAAATACTTAGTTTTTACCACTTTTATCGTTTACAAAAACCAACATGTTTCGTGAGCAACGCTCACTTCTTCAAGGCTTTTATTGATACTAATTATAAATAATAGACATAGACAATGGTGTCAATTGAAAAAGAATGGACATAGACAATGGTATCAATAGAAATATGATAGTGGGTAGAGGAGAGAGGGGCAATGGGGGACAATTTATAAAGGGAACAGGTTTAATATTAGGTCATTTAAGAACAATTTTTGATTATTAATAATATTCAAATTCGTAAATCATAAAGATAGAGATTCAAAAATGAAAAAATCTGGAATCTATAAATGGAAGTATAATGATTGTGGTTTCTATTATACAGGATGTAACAGGACGTACCCGAGGGATTTTAACCATCGATTCCTGACATTATTTGGAGTAAAAAATGTAATGAAATTTTGGTCTCCGGTGATATTTTTGATGTTTTTATTTATTTATTTTTTCTACAAAAACATTAAAAAATGGTAGGTGTTGGACCGTTGGAGGCGGGGTGAGGGGTTGGTCGGTTACTCGGCTGAGTGACCAATGATAACAAGCGGAAGAATTTTTTTTATTTGAATTTGAAGAAATAAAAAAAAAAAAAAAATGTCTTCAAAAAAGTCACCGGAGACAAAAATTTCATTAACATTTTGTACTCCAAATATGCTCAGGAATCGCTGGTTAAAATCCCTCGGGTACGTCCTGTTACACCTGTATAGGTAAAACTTCGAGAAACTTCAAAATAAGGATTAAAGAACATATGAAATCTTTAAACAATAAAAGTTTCTCGGAGTTTGCCAGCCATTTGGTGGAAACCAGTCACAGCTTTAACTTCAATAGTGGAATAGAATTAATACATTGTAATGTCAACGGCATTCAGTTCGATAAACTAGAAATTTTAGAAATCCGAAAGAGTGTTAATGCGAATTTGAATATTATTAATAATCAAAAATTGTTCTTAAATGACCCAATATTAAACCTGTTCCCTTTATAAATTGTCCCCCATTGCCCCTCTGTCCTCTACCCACTATCATATTTCTGTTGATACCATTGTCAATGTCCATTCTTTTTCAATTGACACCATTGTCTATGTCTATTATTTATAATAAGTATTAATAAAAACCCTTAAGAAGTGAGCGTTGCTCACGAAACATGTTGGTTTTTGTAAACAATAAAAGTGGTAAAAACTATGTATTTTATTAATTTGAATTAAATGGTGCCACAAAATAATTTTGCTGTGTTAGAAGAAAAAATATTATGTTTAAAAAAGTGTGCGTTTATGTCTAATAATAAAATTTTATAGCATATTTCATCACCATCAAAAATAGTTTTTAGTTTTCGGATACGTTCAGAAATATTCCATTCATTTGGATTTTGTCGCAAAGCTGAAACATCCTGACCTTCTGACAGAATATGCCCGAGGCCTGATAGGTTAAAATCATGATCTTTGAAATGAAAAATAGGCAATAAGAAATAAAATGATAATTTACTGTCCAATAATTCAGTTAGACTTCGGCAAGTGATGGTGGTAGACTGGTAGGTCAACTACGCTGATGTAATGCGGAAGGTTTATTTAAATCGCCCAAGACAATAAACTTTATTGTGGTGTTCAAAATATCGTGAAACCCGTTTATAGCGACTGTGTTCTTCCTTCTCTCGACCAAATATCCTCAAGGAAAAACGACCCTCATATTAATTATTGTAGACTTACATTAAAATATTTTATTCTTCAAACACGGCAAACTTATTTTGTGGCACCATTTTCAATTCAAAATTAATTAAATACTTAGTTTTAACTACTTTTATTGATTAAAAAGGCAAAATGTTTCGTAAGCAATTCTTACTTAACCCTGATGATGTATGCATTGCTTATAAAACGTTAGTTTTTAAACAATAAAAGTGGTTAAAACTGAGTATTTTATATATTTGGAAGATAATTTTTGTCTATTTTATTTATTGAAATAATACTACCTGATAGTACCTACTCGAGTTTTAACACTATTTTCTATTGAGTCTGAATAAAACGGTTTTCCACATACTTTGACAATAAAATAGATATCTCAAAGCTCGATTTATCATGATGGAAATGACGTTGCTACCTGAAAATAGTGTGTTTATCTAGCTTTTCTACACAGAAAAAAGCCGTGCAATTTAGGAGATGATCCATAACTCATCGTTCGAATTTTAAATTTTAGTTCCACGCGGATGCTTCGGAATTTTTTTTGAGACCGTCATCTTTGGGGACGCTGTGTAGGGGTAGGGTGTTCAGTAAAGGAAGGAGCTTGCTGCTTCAGATAAACAGATTTATGATTAGTTATTATTTTCTGTTCGCTTCTTCATTTATTTTAGTTAAGTGTTTAAATTTATTAAAAACCGGGCTGTAAATACTTGATTTAATTTAATAACTTTGTTTTGTTGAATTTCGGCTCACTATTAGTTTATTTTTATCACTTTATCACAAAAGCTCGTTATATCAAGAAGGTCGTATTAGGTGATAGTTCAGTAAGCGGTCATCGGAAAACAATATAAATTATCTATGGTTAGTATTAAAGTAGCGGGGGCCCGGGGGGCATAGACGTTAAATTATTCAAGTTAAGGATTTACCATTATGCAATACAACATGCAGCACGCGCTGTGATTTTATTATTATTATTACCCAAATAAAATTATATTGTAGATGTTACAACAGTTATAGATATGTGATTAGATAAATGATATAATATTATATATGAATAAATATCCCGTAAATAAATTTATTATTCATAACGTCATGAATAATAACCACATTAGTTCTATGACGTTGGAGATTTTTGGGAAATTTCCAGGATGTCTGTGAAGGGAAAAAATTGCTCTAAAAATGTCTCAGGCGATAATTTAAAATAATTATCACATTTATGGTGACCGGAAAACTCGGATCATGCAACTTTAACACCTCTTTTGAAAAGTCATTAAAAGTGATGAAAAAAATATGGTTAAATGGGTTTACTTACGGTAGATTTGGTTATGGGCTATTTTTAAATTTTTTTTTTCATAATTTTTAATGACTTTTACTTACGGTAGATTTGGTTATGGGCTATTTTTAATATTTTTTTTTCATAATTTTTAATGACTTTTCAAAGGGGTGTTGAAATTGCATGATTCTGAGTTGATAATAATAATAATATTTGGCTGGTTTATATAGCGCCGTTTTTGTGAAAAATCACCCCATGGGCGTTGTACAAATAAATATATAATAGAATTAATATAACTAGCTTGCAACGAGATTTATATATAGTTATAACTAGTTGCTTATATCTAAAACTTATAGACTTATGACTAAGACTTAATAACTTAATAACAGCTGACTTAAAACTAGTGACGTGACTTAAAGTTAGAGATTTACAACTAACATATGTGCTTATATTTAAAAATACTTGATTAAGGTTTTGCCAGGGTTGCCAGTGATAACATTAAAAATGTTTCGGCAAAAAAATTTAGTTTCTAATCGGCTGTCTTCGGGTGAGTTCATGGCTCGTGTGTCACTCGCCATCATCAGCTGAGTTTTCCGGCCGGTCCGGCGTGATTGTGTTGCGAGTTTACCTGTTATTTACATACTTCAATTATTTTTTAAATTTCATTTAACACGTGTAAAATTTTTTTTTTGATTGAAAACGCATTAAAATACTCAATTCATGAGGTTCTTCCATTATAATTCCTATATAAGTGTTGACTATTCACAATTTTTTGTTCTAAGAAGTAGTTAACATCTTTTGTTATTTTTTATAATTTTCGTTTTAGTATAAAAAAATATAAAAAGATTAATTTTATAATAGCCCAATTTTGTAATATCACCTTGAAAAAATTACATCTTTGCGTTTCTTTCAAGGATATAAAGAAACCATCCTTTCGTTCAGAATGCAATTATTAGTACCAGCACTCCATTATGGACGGCTAACTTCGCTTCTTTGGACAGCTTTTTGTTGGCGCCAACGGCGTTCAGTCCTCCATTAATAGAGTTGCCTGCATTTACCCTTCTTTCAATATCTCTGTAAGCACATACGCCTCAGGGATCTCATTTCTACAGCATTCAGTCTACTTTCATCCTTCCTCTGCCAGTTTCATGCCTCACTGCCATACATCAGGGTAGGTACCAGCACTCCATTAAGGACGGCTAACTTCGCTTCTTTGGACAGCTTTTTGTTGGCGCCAACGGCATTCAGTCCTCCATTAATAGAGTTGCCTGCATTCACCCTTCTTTCAATATCTCTGTCAGCACATACGCCTCAGGGATCTCATTTCTACAGCATTCAGTCTACTTTCATCCTTCCTCTGCCAGTTCCATGCCTCACTGCCATACATCAGGGTAGGTACCAGCACTCCATTATGGACGGCTAACTTCGCTTCTTTGGACAGCTTTTTGTTGGCGCCAACGGCGTTCAGTCCTCCATTAATAGAGTTGCCTGCATTTACCCTTCTTTCAATATCTCTGTAAGCACATACGCCTCAGGGATCTCATTTCTACAGCATTCAGTCTACTTTCATCCTTCCTCTGCCAGTTTCATGCCTCACTGCCATACATCAGGGTAGGTACCAGCACTCCATTAAGGACGGCTAACTTCGCTTCTTTGGACAGCTTTTTGTTGGCGCCAACGGCATTCAGTCCTCCATTAATAGAGTTGCCTGCATTCACCCTTCTTTCAATATCTCTGTCAGCACATACGCCTCAGGGATCTCATTTCTACAGCATTCAGTCTACTTTCATCCTTCCTCTGCCAGTTCCATGCCTCACTGCCATACATCAGGGTAGGTACCAGCACTCCATTATGGACGGCTAACTTCGCTTCTTTGGACAGCTTTTTGTTGGCGCCAACGGCGTTCAGTCCTCCATTAATAGAGTTGCCTGCATTTACCCTTCTTTCAATATCTCTGTCAGCACATACGCCTCAGGGATCTCATTTCTACAGCATTCAGTCTACTTTCATCCTTCCTCTGCCAGTTCCACGCCTCACTGCCATACATCAGGGTAGGTACCAGCACTCCATTATGGACGGCTAACTTCGCTTCTTTGGACAGCTTTTTGTTGGCGCCAACGGCGTTCAGTCCTCCATTAATAGAGTTGCCTGCATTCACCCTTCTTTCAATATCTCTGTCAGCACATACGCCTCAGGGATCTCATTTCTACAGCATTCAGTCTACTTTCATCCTTCCTCTGCCAGTTCCATGCCTCACTGCCATACATCAGGGTAGGTACCAGCACTCCATTATGGACGGCTAACTTCGCTTCTTTGGACACCTTTTTGTTGGCGCCAACGGCGTTCAGTCCTCCATTAATAGAGTTGCCTGCATTTACCCTTCTTTCAATATCTCTGTCAGCACATACGCCTCAGGGATCTCATTTCTACAGCATTCAGTCTACTTTCATCCTTCCTCTGCCAGTTCCATGCCTCACTGCCATACATCAGGGTAGGTACCAGCACTCCATTATGGACGGCTAACTTCGCTTCTTTGGACACCTTTTTGTTGGCGCCAACGGCGTTCAGTCCTCCATTAATAGAGTTGCCTGCATTTACCCTTCTTTCAATATCTCTGTCAGCACATACGCCTCAGGGATCTCATTTCTACAGCATTCAGTCTACTTTCATCCTTCCTCTGCCAGTTCCATGCCTCACTGCCATACATCAGGGTAGGTACCAGCACTCCATTATGGACGGCTAACTTCGCTTCTTTGGACACCTTTTTGTTGGCGCCAACGGCATTCAGTCCTCCATTAATAGAGTTGCCTGCATTCACCCTTCTTTCAATATCTCTGTCAGCCCGCCCATCTCTCGTTAAGAATATTATCAACTAAATATGCAATTTGGCTGTCCTGAAACGGAAATCCTTCCCAGTTGGACAGACAAAGTATCATTTTATAATGTTTTGTAATATATAAATATATAAATAAATAAAATTAAAACCTCTAAGCGCTCTGCACTCTAAATCACAAAAATACTATGTATGCAATTATAATACACACGAAACTGATCAGAAATCGTCGTAATAGACGAGTTTAATGACAGAAAAGTGGTATGCCCATTTCTGTCGCACTCAAATCGTGTGTTTTTTCGCTTACGTTCATTGTAACGCCAGTTGTTGCGCGAGAATGGATCGTACCATGTTCAGGCCGGCCTTAAAGTTTGGCGTACTTATACTATACATAGGTTTTATTGTTAAATTCTCACAACAACGACTGCGCGGCATTTTTCATGCAAAACTTAATTTTAGAGCTGAGTATTTTAACCGCAAATCCAAAATTAAGTTTTGTGTAAAGAAAGGTGCGAAGAATTAATTAAATTAGTTGATTTACCATCTTCAAAATCTCAAAAATCGGTTCGGTTACTAACTCTTTGAAAAAAAAACATGTTTTGTTGTTATCTCTCTTTCAAACTATCTTCTTCTTCTTTTTGAGCGCTTACTACAGAGCCTTAATCCTAAACTGGTGTAATATCGTGTGTGCAATGATGTGGCATTCTTATTAGCATATTATTTTCTTCGTATGATTAAGGATTACGTAAGAAAACGCGGGACCTTTTCTCACCACTTTTTCCCATAACCCAATAATACTAGTTATTGTGATACATCACTTTTCCGTCAATATATTTCGGTAACAACTCAACAATGGAGGTTCTGTGGGAACATCTTCACTGTTTTTTTTTTAAATCAGGTTGAATTGTCTAGGATACTAGACACATTCTAATTTAAATTAATGCAGTAAGTTGTACTTACTATAAGCAAGAAGGAGCCTCTTGCATGCATTTATAAATGTCTTAAAAATCGTGTGAATGATTTTTATAACAGGATTTACGAAAATGCTGCAAAAAATCTGATTTTAGTAATTCTTTTTTCTTTAACTTATTTTTTTCAGCTCATTAAGACGCTTTTAAGCTTTTACTTAATCACCCAACTTTAAATTTATTTTATTTTATTTGGTTTTACATCCAGCTAAATTTTTACCTAGATTAAGAAGAGTTAGTTATATTATTATCGAAAATTATACAAAAACGTTTTTAAAGCATCAAGTAATGTGAAACTGATGTACTAAATATTATGTAACAATATTTATTAGTAAAGCATGTAACAATAATATTAGTAAAACTCGTAGCAGCAGCGTAAAATAATATAACACAACAAACTAAAACAAAACTATAAGACGGTGACCCGACAGTTGATCCGCCGACAGTTAACCCCCGAAATGATATTTACTATAAAATTATTATTCTTTGTGCATTATTTTTAGTAATTTCTAACGTAAAATCGAATGAATAACAAACTAATTTAAACACAGTGTCGATTTTTTGTATCTGTACACTGGTATACACATTATATAGAGATGCAAATTTTTCCTTGATAAATTTGAATGAAAATATGTTTTATAATTTTGTTTTTCGACGGTACATCCTCTCTGCTCATTCCTTCGGGGTCCCTTAGTTATATTTTGTGTAATTACATACACCGTATTTTCCCTTAGTAATTTAGCCGGGAGACCAATTGTTGGCGGATCAACTGTGATGGAATCCTATAAGACAAATCAATAAAACTACATTACCTACTACTATAATAATTTAATGTTATGACATATGAATCTAAGGACGTAAAATCGACGATTCTAGCTTGTGGACGTTGTTTTAGCGGGCATACATCAATTACGTGAGCTCTAAACGGGGGGGGGGGGCGGTCCAGCAAAATCTCATGTTACTTGAAAATAGTATACGAAGTGGCCCAAATTTATCTCACAAAGGGGGGGCAAGGGGCCAGATAGGAAGAAAAACTGCAATAAACCAGTTTGTAGAGTCAGTCGGTCACGTGGGCTCTGCTTTAAATTTTAGAAAATTGCTGTTCAACCATCAATAAAGACCACTTTTCTGGTTTAAAAAAAATGTTTTAATTACGAAGATATCAAAAAATTGCTGAGTTTTGAATACAATTAAGATTATGAAATGTGCAAGTAGCTCATGAAGAGTTTGAGACCTTTATTCTGTTTTTCAACAGCGCTAACAGTTAACAGCTAACAGCTACGGATCACGATATTCACGCAATCGTGTTTTGTGCAAATCGATCTATTGATTGCTGTATTTAGGGGCTGTTTCTCCAAGTTTCTTTAGGGTTCCGTTTACCAATTTTCCCTTACTAAATTAATGTTGCATTTCGTCGTCTTCCACTAGCGCTATTTCGCACGTACATTATCATTTTGAAAGAGCAGTCTTGGATTTCCTCAAAATAAAGTAGAATTTTTAGAGAAATGTTTTTTTCGATGTGTCAAGGCAATTTTTTGCAAAATAATGAAAAATCGTGTGTTTTTGATTTGAAATTTTGATCGTCCAGAAATAATAAATTTGATTAAAATTAATACTGAGAATACGTCGTTCTTTGGCCTTTTATTTAATAAATCAGCCATTTTGTTTACCCAGTTTTTTTATCAGCCAAAATCAATAAAGTTTCAATTTCCAAAAAAATTATCTACTTTTTTCTACTGTGTAATATCATGGAAAATTATATTTCTATAGAATGCGACGGGAAATTATCGATGACTTAGAGTTAAAATATTGTCTCCAATTTTGTTCGAAAATGAGGTAATGAATTGTTTAGCTTTTTTTTGTGTTCAACTATTTTTATGCTCCTGGCAGTGTTGAGCACAGGTATTATACCTCCTTGACAATATAATTATTTATCGTTATTACAAATATTGTATTTGCTTGAGATACAACTAAAATTTATTTTTATAGGTAACTAACTAACTAACTAACCATCACGCCGTTTCCCCGCAGGGGTAGGCAGAGAGGACGGACCGCCAAACAACTCGGTCTTGGCACACACTCTTTGCCTCACTCACATTCATACATCGTCTCATACATTCTCTTCTATTATTCTGACTTTTGACATGACCCGACTCAAGTATCTGATTCACTTGATCGTGCCATGTCTTCCTCGGGCGTCCCCGACTTCTTCTACCATTCACATTCGCGTCGTATATTCTTCTTACACTACTTCCTTCGTTCATTCGCTCTACATGCCCAAACCATCTGAGGGTCCCTTTCTTAATCTTACTCATTATGCTTACTCATTATTACATTAATCTTACTCATTTTTATAGGTACATATTACAAAATCTAATTCTCAGTATTATGATTTATGGAGGTACAATATTTTTATTCTTAACCATCGACATTTTAATATTTATTAAAATGAAACACGATTTTTGGCGATGTTTTTTTTGTAAACCGAAAAAATACTCCAGTCAAATGGCTTCGCCATTTTTTCGTATTTCTGGGCTCATATCGCGGAACAATACAATAGATCCACGCAGGAGGCCCTGTCCCTCAGAGGCTATGTCATTTTCCTAATGTCCCTCAGGGGCTATATCATCTTTGGGGATGCTGTGGAAGGTCTTTTAGTTCTGGAAAGGAAAAATATATGACGTGGGGGTAGGAATTGTAGGAATCTGGGGGTCCAGGAGTAACGGACGCATGAATTCATCCCTTCCAGTGTGTTACAAGGCGATAGGTCGAGAGAATCCTGCAGGAGATGCTAAATGGTCTGCCTCAACCAACTTGCCATCCAGCCAGATGGATGGATACCCGATCCAGCTTGCCACGCAGTAAGACCTAGACAAACCTCACCCCATGAATCTTGGCACCCCCGCTAAGCCACATAATGTAGCGAGCCTCTTGGGGTGACGTTTGGCAGAGGTTGTCCAAAAAATGATACCCATGCCTGCCTCCCGAATTGAAGTTGAATTTATAACGCGGGTTGTTTGTAAGTTACGCGAGATGAGTATGAATAATATTTATGTTTCAATTTTGGTGCAATAAATGACACTAATAATGTGCAGTGAAAATGTTCAACCTTCGGTAAAATGGCCTGTCACGACTCTTGCTGTACTTTCGTTGCTGCCTTTTGGCCTTTAGTTCATACTTGCTATTATTATTGTATTACTTATTAACTAGCCATTGTTAAACCGCGGCGATTTGCATTGTCCATGTCAGTCAGCCGCTCCCAATTCCCAACTTCGCCCTGGACTGCACTTTGCAGCTCAACTGGAACTGTATTTTTTTAAACATTATTGCGATTGTATATTAGAATTGGAAAGGTGGCATTTAACTTATGTAATAAAGTATATCATTTCCACTAAGCTATGATGTAAATTATTGTAATATTCAATTAGTAAGAAACTCATAAAGGTTCTAATATTTGCAAACTCATTGTCCCAAACATTTCGCGTAATTTTTACCTTTTAGTTTCGAGTCAAAGGTTGAACCTTTGTTTAGAAATTTAAAAAATGTATGGGGGGTTTATACATTATACGCGGCACCGCAATCATCAGACTCCCGTCCGCAGAATCGTATTATTCATATTATTATAATTGTGTTTTATATACAACAGCAAATATTCCAAAAATAGCAGGTTTCCTGGAAAAATAATATCGGGCTATCCAGTGGCAGCAAAGATACCGGGACAAAAAAACCTTGAGAGGAATGTCGTCGTACATGAAGTTGGGTTCATGAGTTAGATTTTTTTCAATCAATTTTTATATTTGGTGTTATAAAAGTGATGATGTTAGACATTTTTGGAAATTTTTCATGTTCATGGAAAATTTTTTTTTGATAAAATTGAAAAATTGGTCGGTAAAAAGGTCGGTAATTTTTTTTAGGACATGTATTTTGATATTGGTATTATGTGAAGTTTGATGGAAAATTTTTGAAAAAAAAAAATTTTGAAAAATTTTTCCCGGAAAAATCAGAAATTTTTTGCTCGGAAAATTGACAATGGATCGGGAACCGTTATATTTTTGGAAACACTTACCTTTTTTGCCTTATAAGCTTGTAGATTTTTCATGTTGGAAAATTTTTGACTCCGGAAAATTAAAAAATATATCGCACGGAAAATTGGTCGGGAAATTGTGGAAAAGTTTTTGAAACTGAAATTCCAAATTTTTTTCTTGACATATTGTCTAAATGTCTCCTAGTTCGCAGCGTGGTTTCCCAGGTATCTGAGCCTTCATCCCAAAAATACTGAATTTAGTACTTGTGAGTGAATTGGAGTTTCTTTATCCTCTTCATTAACTTCAGCCATCAGTGCTTTCTACTCTCAAAAGCTGTGCAAGATTCCGCAGGTAGCAGTATCTTTTCAATAGTTCTAGTGTCTCCCTCGGCAACTTTCTACGTTTACTTATTCTATTGCTGGAATTTGGCATCACGGTTCTTCATCATCAGTTCTTCTATATCTCTGTGAAATTAATCTATGTTTCATCTCCAATACATAGTCGATAACAAGCATGAAACCAGAGTGGTAGAGATACTCAGGTCAGTCTCGCCCTCGTGAATGACCATAATTCAGAATCGAAACGTTGCTTTAAGTATGACTTTAGCCTTGTTTGGTGAACAGATTTGAATAGATGGGTACTTTCTTCCTCTTCATCTATTCACGTAAATGAGAATGTCACACTTTGTGGGCGGCGTTTGTTTCATTTGAGTTTGTGAAATTTTGCACACTTGACTTTCAAAATAAGAGGAAGTTCACTGTCGACTTACGGTTGTGTAAAGCACGGGCTGCGGATGGATTTCAGCTACTAATAAACAAATAGAGTGATTATGTTATTTTAGCTGTTAGCCCAGGCCTGAAGACACTTTGGGTAGTTGCTCGTCAAACTCTAGCGTGTTGTTAATTCATGTTTCTTTTAAATTAATTTTCATGTCTTGTTGTTTTGCAGAAAACCTGGCGCCCAGCGAGCTGAAGAAGCTGCGCAACAAGCAGCGCAAGGCCCAGCGCAAAGCCGAGTCGGGCGGGCAGGGCGGGGGTGGCGGGCAGGGCGGCGCAGCGGGGGCCGGGGCGGGGGCGGGCGCCGTAGCCGTCAAGGGACACGCCAAGCAGCGGCCCCACCACGAGGCGCCCGACCCGGAGGCACCGCAGCTCGAGGAGCTGGTCCCCGACAAGTTGGCTAGGGTGAGTTACAATACTGCTAATAACACTACATCCCATACGATTCGATAAGTAAGTGATGTGAAATATTCCTGCGTAAAATGTAACATTCTTTAAAAAAATGGAACTACTATCAGATACGCGATAAAGTAGATACCAAAATTGTTTTATGAAACAATTATTTATTTGAAATGCGCATTTCTTTTGTTCAAATGCTTGACAGATGCTTAGATGAATTAATATAGTGACGATATGTTACTGAGAAAATGCACATGGTTTCACTGAACTAGGACCAGTGGACATACTTTTGCAGCCCGTTCATTCTTTGAATGGATATCATTTTTATAAGTGGCGCTATATATTTTTTTAATATAATGTGACTTGCATATTTGCAGCGTCATTGGGTAGATGTTGTAAATTTTCAAGTTTGCTAACATTCGTTAAGTAAATTTCTTCTTTAAGAAGGCAATGATTCTGAGGCAAATATTTTTTTATAATTACTTTCAGCTTCACAAATCTTACTCAAATCTTATTACCTTAATTTTTCACAGGTCTATGCTAGTACTTAACTATTTATGAAGGGTTCCATTGAACATGCATTCAGCGAATTCCACAAGTCAACATATCAGGGCCATTTCTTTTTTATTGTGTTTCAGTGTTAGTGTGTGGAGTGCGGCAGTAGGGCGCTTGTATTAGTTTGCTCTGAGTCTTTCTGGCATGGTAACGTATAATGTGCTGAGGATACGTGTAAGCACTATGGTTAGTTTGTTTTGACCCATGCAGTTAATTTTCATCTGTAAAATATTTAACTGTTGCAGTGGTCATCTTTCAATTTGCATTTATGTACCCAAAAACAAATTAGGACTCAATTCGCATCCCTGTGGGACTGCCTTTCGCATGTAAGAATTCGAGTTTGTTTGATCTAAGTCTTGTTTGGAAGATAGCAGACAAGCTGAAATGTGCACCATTTAACTTTATTAAGAGGAAATGTGGGCGGTGTTTTGTCTCTGTATTTTTAGGCTAGTGCAAATATTTTCCGTAATATAATATATATATTTTTTTTTTTTACATTAACTCCACACAGGAGGCCCTGAGGAAAATAATTTCCCTCAGGGCCTATGTCATCTGGGATGCTGTGTGGAGGGTCTTTTTGAGGAGAGGAAGGAATGAACATTGGTCTTGAAGAGACCCATGTTGTAGGAAGGAGGAAACACAGAGGCCGGCAAATCATTCCACAGCCGAGCTGTTGAACATAAGAACGAGTCGAAGAAACGACCCGTTCTCATGTGACAAATGTCAACTGTGTACAAATGTTGGGCACGCGTTTGGCGTGTTTCCCGACTATGCACCGGTGCCGAAGGGAACAATGATGCTAGTTCCTCGGAGCATCTTCCATTGTAATACCGGTAGAACAAGGATAGCATTCCCACCCGACGCCTGTGCTCTAAAGATTGCAATCCGTCTGTTAAGATGGGAGAATCTATCAAACGGACCGCCCGTTTCTGCACAGAGTCGAGGGTATTTTTCAGGTATTTTGGAGCTCCAGACCAGAGGTGGCTGCCAAATTCAACCGTGGGGCGCACTTGCGATTTGTACAGGGTTAGCAGTTGTGTACTTTTAAAGTATCTGCGGGCCCTGTACAGTACGCCCAGTTTTTGGGAGGCTAACTTTACTCTGGCTTCGATGGAGCCCCCATACCTGAGCTGGTCACTTAGGGTTACACCAAGCAAATCAATGGAGGGCCTGTTCGGCCCGAATATACAGATATCAACCACTGGCATGTCCTACATTTTGCTTTTTTCGTAAGTTATTTCTTATAGGAGTTAGAACACATCAATAGACAAAATTGCCTAGTTTAAACGCCATCAATAGACATTCAGTATTCAAATTTGGTAATATATTTTTTAAAAGCCAAAATGTACAGACATAGAATATTTTTTTCTAACACAGTTGGTGAAAAAATCTTAAAAATTATGTTTTGGAAGAGAAAACGGGGAAATACAAAAACCTCTATTTTGATGATAGTTGTCCCTGTTGGTATTACCTATACATTGCTTTTCAACATCAATCAAAATTGTGGTTTCTTTTTTCAGGTTGATGATCCTCTGGAACAGGCAATTAAATTTTTGACCCCACTGCAGACTCTTGCAGCGAACCGGATAGAAACACATCTGATGGCATTTGAAATATACTTCAGGAAAGGTAAGCAATCCATCCATATGAATTAATACCCAATAATTGTATACCTACTGTCTATTGATCACTTAAACTGCAGGTAGCGACTGAAAGACTCTACTTAAATTCTGGTTCCATCATACTCTCATAAGTTTCCAAGAAAATGGGCTAAATATTGATTGTTTTCTTTTTATGTGTTCCAGGAAAGCTGCTTCTCATGCTGCAAAGCGTGAAGAGAGCCATGAAACTGGACAGCAGCCGGCCGGAGGTGCACGACTGTCTGTCGCGATTACACACGGCGTTGGCCGCCCTCAAGGAGGAGAACGGCCCCGTCAGCAAGGTGCTGAATAAGGCGGCGCAAGAGGTCATTATGGTTGATTGCATTTTCTGGAAAAGCTGCTGCTTCGTGAAGAGAGAGCTGTTTGTTTAACCCATATCTCTGTTTGCAGCTGTTCAAGGGCAAGTCGGCCCAGGAAATGAATGCGGAGTATCTGCTGAACGCGGGGGCGGAGGGGCTGGCGGGGGCCCTGCAGGGGGCGAGGGTGCTGGCACGCCTGCAGCCGCAGGAGACGAGCCGCGCACTTGACATCGCCACCAAACTGGACTACCCTGACTGCAATATACAGGTGTGCAAACATTTAAAAAATTTCTGATATCTGTTCTAACAGCTTCTTTGCAGATTATTATGAATACCGAAGCTAAGGTTGGGGTGTTTTGCAGAAATTCAGGGGGGTTGCATAATTTTTAAATGTCTACATTTGAATATTATTCTCAGCAATACTTTTTTTAAACTAAGACCATGGGATGAAGGATTGATACTGAATAACTTCCCCATCCCACAATACCATACGTAGCAATTGATTAAGTGCAAAGTAAACAAATCTTAGTATTTGTAGGTTAAGGATAGATCTGAGAGAGTTGAAAATGTAACATAATTTGCGAAGTCTTTTTGTTGTAGATTTGACGTGTTTACATTTGACTATCTGCAAAACACCCCAACCTAAGTAATAAAGACTTATCAAATTGATGGTTTAAAAATCCTGGCATCCAGTTTCCATGGCACTATTGAAATTAGTCAAATATTATTTTTTAAATATTTTGTTACCAATTACTGCAAATCCATTAATTTTGCTTATTGTATTTCCAGTACTGCACGGCAGTATTACAAGCCATGAAGAACGGCGACTTTGGTTCCTGTGACGAGCGCATCGAACAATACATGGCCGCCAGCCGACAGCGGTTCCCATACGCCGCCGCCTTTCGTCCCCCCGGAGAGCCCGAAGCAGAGGGGGCCCCCGCAGACCCCAAGGAACCCCACTCTGACGGGGCGGGGGGGAACTAGCCAGCCCCAAACACAATACACCCTGCGTACATACCATGTCAAATACCCGCTGTGAACACTTTAGCAGTTGTAACTATGTAAACCTAGTGACTTTGGATTCATAGCTAAGCAGAAAGTAATAATAACTTCCACTTTGAAAGTACGGTGTGCTAACTGCTAAGCTATATTTATGAAAAATGTAAAGACTTGTACGGAAATGGTAATTTGGTATCACATGGTACAACTGAACAAAAACTCACTTTGAAGACGCTATCAATTGTAACTGTGTTTGTCTAAAATGAGTTGAATTTAACCCCTCAGGCCTTGGGCCTATTTTGTCAGAAGGTCAAAATATTTCCCCTTTGCAATAAAATCTTAATGAATCTGAAAACTAAAAACTGTTTTTGAAAGGTGATGAAATATGCTTTCAAATTTTATAATTCGAAATTAACATATATTTTTATGAGGCAAATGTTTTACAAACGTCAACTCACTTTTTTATTGATTCATGTAAAAATAATTAATAAAAAATTCCCAATGTTTGAAACTTTGGATTCATAAAGTGTACATTTTAATTATTTTGTGGTTAATTTTTAAATACAAAGTGTGGTGTTTTCTCTTTTGAACGCCATTTAGACCATATTTCTAACCATGATAGTGAGGGAGGCACAACGATGTCTATGATCAAATTAGACTGAGGGGTTTAAGAAAATGAATAGTTTATGTGAAAAAAGTTAATTTGGTATTGATAGCTACAACTGATTCTGTCTTTACAGCGCGTTTTGGACATTGTATGTACGCAGGCCTTTAGTCACCGCGCCCACGTCTAAGCTGTTAGATTAAATCATATTAATTCTAGAAACGATGAAGCGTTGATTGTACGTGCGTGCCACATATTATTGTCTCTGTAATATAAATAATGGTAATTATTATAGTATGTATAACTCTGTTATATGCATACATTAGGAAGAGGAGTGAAATAACCTAAGTTTTTACTATGGCATCGCTGAATTTTGTCAAAAGTAAAACTAAATAAATTTAATTTAACCATTTTATTATTTATGTACATGTTTTTATGCAAAACCAAACCACAACTTTTCATGTATCATTTTGTACTATATTAGATCCAAATTTTCTACCACATACTACTGTAGATCCAAATTTTGTACTACATATTACTGTAGATCCAAATTTTGTACTACATGTTACTGTAGATCCAAAATTTTGTACTACATATTACTGTAGATCCAAATTTTGTACTACGTACTACTGTAGATCCAAATTTTGTACTACATACTACTGTAGATCCAAATTTTGTACTACATGTTACTGTCGAACCAAATTTTGTACTACATACTACTGAAGATCCAAATTTTGTACTACATACTACTGAAGATCCATATTTTGTACTACATACTACTGTAGATCCAAATTTTGTACTACATACTACTGTAGATCCAAATTTTGTACTACATATTTCTGTAGGGCTAAGTAAGGTTATTCACTTCACCCACATATCTATGGTCTTAGTTGGGTCATCTTTAACCATAACCACTCGAGTGATAGAGATTTCCAGGTATTCAGATTTCGATTTAATTAATATCATATCTCCAAATATTAATATGGAAATATATGAACTGCTTACTGCAGTTTAAAGCCAATGAATCCGCCTAGATTTCACCATTTATCTCATGTTTTTAAGTTTCATAGAAAATTTAAAAAAAATCATTAAATTTATAATTAATTTTAATTCATAAAAATTACACACCCAAATTAAACAAATGATTTACCAAGCCGTACAAACTATTGGAACTTAATATTTTCCAGGTTACTTGGACATTCAAGAAACATGATTCTTGCACGTATTTTTGAACTAAGACCATAGATAATCTGTCAAAACTCAAGTGGTAGAATCACTGTAAAATCAAACTTAAATTGTCGTTGTTGAATTCTCTCTGCAAAACGACTTGTACTCTATTAATTCTATGCTGAACATTGCTTTTGGAAGTACATATATCAGAATTATAATGACTTCATCAGATAATGTTTACCTAATATTGTCAATCAAGTAATACGCTCTTTGGATAATCATAATTATATAATCTAAATTTAGTAAACTGAATTATTATCATTTATGGATAAGTCGCGCAGGTTATTGTCACCCGAAACTGTGATAAACCTGCCTTCCTAATAGTTACATCATCACTATTTTCATGTAGATATTAATAACCATTATTCACCAATCAAATCCTGTCTGTGTGTCCGTTGAACGTGTTACATAATATTAACCTGAACAATGAAACAGAGTATATTCTGGCCTATTGGATGTATTAATATACCATGTACAGTTTTTAGCTCCCCACAAATAGTGTAACAGTCATCCTAAGAATAGTGACAATAATGAGAAACTCTATTTCATGTTACACAAACAGTCACGGTAACTTTACGAATAATGTGACTAAAATGAGTAACTTTGTTTCATATTACAGGGACAGTCACAGTCAATCTACGAATAGTGGATCAAAAGACAACTTTGTTCTATATTACATTCTATGGGTAGTGTGAGAATGGTGAGTAACTTTGTTACATATTACAGAGTCAGTCATTCTATGGATAGTTTGAGTATGATGAGTAACTTTGTTGCATATTACAGTCAGTCACAGTCATTCTATGAATAGCGTGAGTATGATGAGTAACTATGTTACATATCACAGAGTCAGTCACAGTCACCCTACGAGTAGTGTGGCTGTAATGGGCAACTTTATTCTATATTACAGAGACAGTCAGTCACTCTATGAATAATGTGAGTAACTTTGCTATATATAACAGAAACAGTCCCCTGTCACTATGAATAATGTGAGTAACTTTGCTACATATTACAGAAGCAGTCCTCCGTCACTATGAATATTGTGAGTAACTTTGCTACATATTACAGAAACAGTCCCCTGTCACCATGAATATTGTGAGTAACTTTGTTGCATATTACAGAGAAAGTCACAGTTTTCATAGATTGACCTAATGTGGCAATGTCGAGTAACTTTGTTGCGTACTGCAGAAACAATCACAGTTTACACTATTTGTAGAATGACTGACTGTCTCTACGATATGCGTCTTTACGAATAGTTTAACAAGGGTGAGTAATTGTTGTGTTTCATATTACAGAGACAGCCGCGGTGTGAAATGCTCTACAATGAATATGTAAACACGTTGCGTAACCAATGTAATATTACTAAGTGACTTTGTTCAGCAATAATGTTGTTCATTCCTTCGTAAGAAAGAAGTCACTAATCTGTTATTTAGTGAAATTTTTAGCCTGAGTTCTTTTCTCTTCCATTTAGTGACTCTTGCAGTGACTTGTGGAGGTGTGTGTTGGTTTTGAGATAGTCGGTGATTTAAATCTGCATATAGTAAATTTTCATTGTTCACATTCTTGTGTAGGGAATTGTTTTTGTGTAAAGTCTTTTCATAACAACTTGCCGGTTGTTCCATCCTCGGTACTGCCAAAACGGTGACTAAAATTTACGCTAATTAAACTAAAATTCATCTTTTTAACCTCATTTTTACATTTAAAACTTTCAAATTGAACAGTTTGGGATTTTTAACTTCTCATTGACATGGTAACTTTAGATTTTAACCACCGCTTTGGTAGTACAATGGATTGAATCACAGTCACCATTGTGATGAATGTTTTGAAGAATTATGCACTAATCCTCCTTTTACAGACTTCAAATGTTGTGGCATTTCTATCATTTTAAATACATCTGCGGGCAATCGTTTTCCATTATTTTTTAAGTATGTAAAACGGAGGATTAAATCTTTGTACTAATTTTTATTTGTTATTGTACAATATTTTCTTTCTTGGAAAGCAGATCAACATTTTTAAGCTGACTGGATTTGACATAAAAAATGTTTGTACGAAAGACAAATTATATTACCATGTAACTATTGAATAAATAATGTTGGTACATTTTCTAAACAAGGGTTTTTTTTTAACACTAATGTTTCAACTATCTTTTTTAACACTATCACATTAATAACCACCGTACTAGTTGACAAGATATCTGCTGAAGTATGGAACTGACTGAGCAACGTTAAGAGGAAACCGGGCGGCCAATTTCCTTTCTGGATTTTGACACTATTGCAAACATTTTTTAATACAATACAGATTATACAATACGACCAGTAGCGAGTCGGCACGCTTTGCTTTTTTTGATAAGTTACTTCTTGTAGAAGTTGACTCTCCAAAAATTGTTAAAATTGCCTAGTTTAAACTCTATCAACAGACGTTTAGTGTACAAACTAGTTAAATGTATTAAAAAAAAGCAAAATGTACAGACAAGGGGCACAATACAGTTAGTAAAAATTTAAAAAAAATCAGTCCAGTTTTGGAGAAGAAAAATGGGGAATACAAAACCTCAATTTTGATGATTTTATTTACATATTATCAGCCCGAGGTGCAGTTGTCCTTTTCGCCCGGTATTCAGAGAAGAAAGAGCGACAGTGATGGCAACAGTTTGGTAAAACATCTATAGTTCAAATTTCTCAGTGACCGGGTTTCCTCTTAACGAGCCACAGGTACACTTTCTGACTGTTGGATATCTTACATGATTGACCTTGTCTTTTAGATAAGTCAAAAGTCATAGCTTAAATTGTTGACCTGTTTTCAATAAACCCTTTTCCGGATTGTTTCACTTTGTACAGCGATGTATATAACATAGCGCGATGAACTAATAACTCATTGAGTTAGCCGATTAAACTTGAGACTGATTCAAATTTAAGCTACGTAGTTGTCAACAGACTTTAAGCTTTCCATTTGAGTACGCTCAGTATTTAAGACACGCCCGCTAAACTAAACTTGCTAAAGGAAGCAATGTTTCCTTAGTATCAGATTAGTCTAGTAACAACTGTACCATTCAAAATAACCAGCCAAATGCTGGCAAACCAAACTCGTTGAAGACATAAATTTATTGGTGTCGTAATGAGCTGGATATAAAATATTACAGTTTTGTTATTTTATTTGAATGAAGTACATGATGTAGTAGGGTTCGGTCTATTTTGGCTAAGATAAATAATATAAATTGCAATAAATTTCTTGTTGTTTTGTCTGGAGATGTTTCGAAAGAAGTCAAAATTATGAAATAATTTTTCTCGGTCAAAGTATGTATTATTTTTATTTGACTGTGTATTTATTTTGAGCTACAAAATACAGGATTTTATCGCTTTGAAACCAATAATTAATTTTCAGAACAAAGTTTTTAATAAATTAAATTATTGTGATTTGGACTGTTTGTTTATTTGTTTAATGTGTATTATAAGGTGATAGAGATTCAGGCTCAGGAGTGCGTTTGGTTTTGTTCGCAGGCAGAATTCTTTAGTTGAGATGTGTTGTTACAATCAAGTGTCAATAGAGGTAGAAAAGAGGTTGGAGTTAGAGTTGGAGAAGAGGGGAGTTTGCTTCTAGAAAGGATGTATTAAAACACTTTTATACCATCAATAAATTGATTGAAAATTTTACTTGTTTCTTTGTTCATTTTCTGCAAGTTCCTTTAACCCTAGATAACTAAACTGTTTTCATTGTTTCGTTGTAACTACACTTTCGTCGAGTGGACTATGCAATAAAACACTAGAAATAAATCAAAAGTATTTAATTAAGATAGGAACTTGTTACATGGCACAAAAGTAAGGTTTATAATGAACAAATTAATATCAAAATATTATTCTACACAGTGACCACACATGTTAACATTATGTGGACCACAAATAGACTTTCTACATCTCGTGCAGCGGTATTTGGTCATCCTCCGGGCCTTGGATGGACACAGGTAGCAAATTTTACGCACGTTTGACGTAGATGGAACCGGAGCTTCTATTGTAGAAGATTCGCCAAGAATGCCCTCAATCATGACCCTTATACATACGTACGTACCTTAACAATGAAATTGTTATAACTAAACTTTCATCCAGCGGATGACGAGATGGTCATAGGGCTCGTCCTAGTATGCGTGTGGCCGCAATCGCATCACGTGCTGCACTGTTTACTCAAATTAGGAAGGTAACGAAAGAGTCAAGGTCAGGGAGCGGGGGAAGTAGGTGATTTCGAATTTCGCCGAGTAGTGCGTCGTCACCTCGACGAGCGATTAGTTACCTAGGGTTAATAACATTCTCGCACTGGCCGTTTTCTGGGTAGTTCCAAAATATCTTCCAGGTGGAAGGCAGTTCTCCTGTCATCAATCTAACTAGTTTATCAAAGGACCAGGATTTTCAATTCACTAGTTTCAAAGAATTTAAAATGATTGGGTATTTGTGGGGAAAATGCGTAGATTCTGCAATATGAGAACTGACGTAACTAATACCGATTAAAAGAGCATTTCCTGATTATCCAACCATATCGAAAAAATTAACAATTACCAGTGAGAATCTACTATAATTTCATTCTCTTTCGCAGAACATTTTCAAAAAATTTATTTGGTTGTTATATTTCTAATAGGGAGTCCGATTCGAGCCGCGGTTAACAGTGGTTGTGTGTACCTTACCTATTGCTTAGTGCCGTTCGCCCGTTCCTGTGCCTCATACAGATAAGAGATTATTGTTACATTTTATTTAATTTTGTTTATCGTATACTTATTTGTTTGCATTCCTGCTTACGGCTAATCCGTTTTTGTTTGTACAGTCAATGAAATAGACTGCGTATTATTTTTTCAGTTTAATTTTTAAAGGTTAAGTTTTTTTATATAATGGAGGAAGACGAAGATAGGCCTCCCGACCCAGGGTCGATATTAGATTTTTCTGATTCAGATTCTAATACTAGTCATGTTTCTATTGCACTCCCATCTCGTAAACGACGACCATCGCATAGCCTTCACATTCCATCGAAAGTTAAACCTATACCGCCGATTCAACAAACTTCGACCTCTAACGACCTTAACACCAATAGTAACACCTAGACAAGTACTTTAACTAGCGATAATACAAAAAATACTGACTTACTTTATCCCGCTTCCGCTTCCGGTCCTTTTATCGTTATGGTTCAAAGAACTGAACAAGGAAAACTTATTCATCCTTTAGATTTTGGAAAATTCTTATTTGACTCAAAAAATAATAACCTTGGTATTGTTAATGGTTCAATTAAACCAGAAGGACGATATAAATTATCTATCGAGTTTAATACTGCCGCTTCCGCAAATGGATTTGTAAAAAAAATTGACTCGCTCTCTAACCATAAATATAAATCATTCATCCCGACATTTAACCTTACGAGAATGGGTCTTGTGCGAGGAATTCCAGCGGAGATCCCAGAGGCTGAAATTGTTGATGCTTTGAATAATTCCCACGGAACCTCGAAAGTATTAAAAGCACGCCGACTGAACTACAAGGATTCTACTGATGGGAACACGATCTGGAAACCTTCCCAATCTGTTGTTATTACATTTGAAGGACAATCCCTACCGTCTCGTGTGTTTATTTATTATACCTCGCTTCTCGTCGAAGTTTATAAATTCCCAACTATTCAATGCTTCAATTGCTGCCGGTTTGGACATTCAAAACCAGTATGCCGCTCCCCTCCACGTTGTTACTTTTGCGGAGAAGGTCACCCATTTGATCAATGTCCGAAATCTTCCAATGACCCCATTTGCATTAACTGTTCGGGTGCACATACCGCGGTCAGTCTAGCCTGTCCGGAATTATCAAGACAGAAGAACATAAAACATAAAATGGCTACCGACAACATTTCGTACTTCCAGGCCTCAAAGTTATTCTCTCCTGCGAAAAAATCATTCGCAGAGATGACATCGTCCTCAGCTCCTTTCCAAACAACCACCTTTTTAAATTCAACGTCATCTTCTCACAGAGAAACCATTCTCAAGCCTGTCAAACCCAACCCAAAATATACTCCTTACCTTGATAAAAAACAATTGAATAATATTTTGGCCAGCCCGAATGGGAATGCCAAATCCCAGACCCCCAATGGGTGTGCCATTAATGGTAATACTTCCCCTCCTGCTCTCCCCGAAATAATGAATAATAATTCTTTTATACAAACCTTAATTACCCTTTTAATTTCTATCCTTACAAACAACAATACTGTACCGTCCAACGCTGCCGATTACATTAAATCTTTATTATCTTGCCTCCCCAATGACTTCGAAACTGCACAAAATTCTTCAGTGGAACAGTAGAAGCCTCTTCGCTAACAAATCTGACCTAATTCAATTACTCGATGAACACGACGTTTCAGTAGCCGCCATTTCTGAAACGTGGTTAAAACCCTCCTTTCACTTAAAAATTCCAGGTTATTATTGTCTCAGACACGACAGACCGGATGGTAAAGGCGGCACGGCTCTGATAATCCATAATTCTATCCCGTTTAAACAAATTAATATTCATACTCCCTCCGACGATATCCAGATAATAGCAGCTGTCTTATCTGATATCAAAATATTATCAATATATATTCCTCCCTCTACGACTTTTATTGAAAATGAATGGGCACCAATCTTAACCCAGATTTGTTCCCCTTATATGATCCTTGGAGATTTTAATGCACATTCCCCTTCTTGGGGTAGCAAAATAACAAATCGTTCTGGCCGCAATCTTTTAGATTTTATTGATACCCATAACCTATGTTTTTTAAATGACGGATCTCCAACCAGATTCACCCCCCCTCATCAACGGAAAAGTGCTGTTGATTTATCTCTTTGTTCGTATTCGTTAGCATCTAAATGCTCTTGGGACATCCTAAACGATCCCCTCTCTAGTGATCATTTCCCAATTATAATCCGATTCCACCATCAATCTAACACTTATCCCCCCCCAGTTAAAAATAATCTCAAATTTAGAACAAAAAATGCGAATTGGAGCACTTTCTCTTCCGAACTAGATAACCTTATTAATTTAACAAAATCGTCCCCGGGAGACATCAGAATGCAATGTGAGACGTTTCCCTCTATGGTTATAAATGCAGCAGAAAAATCCATCCCGAAACACAATGCGAACATTAAAATAAAACACTCTACTCCGTGGTGGGACGAGGAATGCACTCGCTCCGTCAACTCTCGTAAAAAAGCAATTTCCTCTTTTCGTAAGTGTATGTCACCAGAAAATTTTTTATCAGTTAAAAAAGCCCAGGCAGAAACCAAACGAATTTTGAAAAATAAAAAACGCGCTGGATGGCGGAAGTTCTGTGAGAACCTGTCTCCGGAAACTTCCCAGTCTTCAGTTTGGTCTAGCTTAAAAAAATTCGGATCATCGTATTCTCCGCCGAGAATCAAACATATATCAGAAGAAATTCTTATAGGATTTGCGGATAAAATAGCCCCCCCATCAGTGGCCGGATGTGAAGAAATGCCTTCTATTAAGCCATATCCATCTCATTCTAACTGGCTAGATGCTCCTTTCTCCATTGATGAGATGAAACGAGTAATAAGAGCCCTTTCTGACTCTGCTCCAGGTCCCGATGGAATATTTAATAGTTTCATTAAATCATTTTCTGATATGGCGGTTGAATATTTCTTATCTCTTATCAATAATATTTTTGAAACAGGACTAATTCCGGATGATTGGAAAACTCAAAAAATCATTCCCATTTTAAAACCTGGAAAAAATCCATCTGAAATTTCGTCTTATCGGCCTATTGCTCTTTCATCATGTTTGATGAAAGTAGCGGAGCGTTTGATCAAAAACAGATTAGAGTGGTTTGTTGAAAGTCAAGATATTATCTCACCAAATCAGTATGGTTTTCGGAAAAAGAAATCTACAATGGATAATTTAAGTTTGTTCACAACTGATATCCGAGTTTCTCAATCCCTAAATTCTTATACATTGGCCACATTCCTTGACCTTTCATCAGCTTACGATGATGTTTTACTGAATGTTTTGAAAGAAAAGCTAATTAAAAAACAAATCCCCCCGAAATTGGTCCAATTTATTATTAATTTGCTCTCAGATAGGTCCATTATTATTGAGTCTTCCTCTAAATGCTTAAGGCGCAAACTATGGAGAGGTTTGCCCCAGGGTTCTGTTATTAGTCCTCTGTTGTTTAATATTTATATAAGCGACCTAGACTCAGTAATTCCTTTTTCTATCAAGCGACTTTACTTTGCGGATGATATCCTTATATATTTGTTACATAAAAATATTATTCTTGCAGCTAAGGAAATGAATTTGGCTTTACAATATATTAAAAGCTGTTTGTCAATAAATGGGATGAATCTGGCGGCATCTAAAACAAGGGTCGTGGCTTTCACGCGCAAAAGAAAAATTCCCCAATTCTTTTTTTGTTTTTTTTTTTTTGTTTAAGGCAATTCACCCTAAAAAGAGTGCTATGTGCCGTTAAAATAAAGGGAGATGATTATATTTTATGAAAAATCTATAAGGGCATGGAAAATCTCAAATATTGAAGTTATTTAAGTCTATGAACTTATATAGGACGGAAAAAACTCTTGAATTATTGAGAGAAAGCAAATATGGAATACTAAGGGGAGATTGGTGGGTGATTTTAATAAGTAAACGATAAATGCCTTTGAAGGACGAATGATTTTTACAATTAAAGAATACATGGTCAAGAGTCTCATTTTCCACACCGCACTGACAAAGTGGACTATCTAGGACTCGGATTTTAAATAAGTGGGATGCAACAGAGCAGTGACCGATTCTCATTCTCGAGATACAGGAAATAAATCTTTTGGATTTATTCTTGCCGTGGAACCAAGGTTTACTTGGAATATGGTTTTGGATTCCAGCATAAAAAGCACCAGTTCGGGTTTTCGTATCAGCCCAATTTTCTTCCCAGGAGGGAATCATGTTGAATTTAAGAATAGGGATGACGTCAGAGAACGGAATTCTAAAATCTAAAGGAATAGAGCCAGATATTGTTCCAAATTTAGCGAGGGAGTCGGCTTTCTCGTTACCTTCAATTCCTAAATGTCCAGGGATCCAAACCAATATTGTCTCGAAATTTAATTCATTCAATGATTTGAGGATATTTTTGATATTACAAATAATGTAATCTTCTGGATAATGAATGACATTTGAAGAAATTTTCAGTACTGCGCTTAGAGAATCAGTGCACAGTAAGGCTCGACGAATATTGAGAAGCTGAATTTGAATTAAAGCTTGTTCAATTGCGAAGCATTCTGCAGTAAATATAGAAGTTTCTTTAGGCAATTTATAAGACAGATCTAAATTGAATTCGGGAATATGCACCGCAGCTCCACAATCTTTGTTTTCAGACTTAGAACCATCTGTATAAATGAGTGAAAATCCAGGATACTTGGAAGAAATAATGTTTTTAAAATTTTCCTCGACATTTTGATTAGATGAGGTTAAAATGTTAGTCCGAAAATCAGAAGTTATTATGTTGGGGATAAAATTGATAGAATCAAATGGGATAGTGAAAATAGGAAGGATTGGATCTTTCTGTAGATTTTGTAAGGAAGAAGAAAGAGATTTGAATGAAAGAAAACTTTTTAGAAGAAGAGGAAATCGATTTTTATCTGTCAATCTTTTGTCGTTGTTTAAATTGTTGAACAAATTATCAAGACTTTGTTCTAAAGGATGACACGATATAGAAAAAGATTTCAGAATATATTTATCAGCCAGAAATTGTCTTCTCAAAATTAAGGGAGGCTCAACACATTCTACCTGAAGAGAATTAATTGGAGAAGATTTCATCGCTCCAATAATCATTCTGAGAGCTTTGGATTGAATTCTTTCAAGTTTTTTATCCAAATATTTAGGAAGAGGATCGAAAAGAAATGTACCATAATCCAAATGGCTTCGCACAAGGGCACTATACATTAATTTAAGAGTAGTAGGATGAGATCCCCACCATACTCTCGAAACAGCACGCATCATATTAAGCCCCTTTTCACACTTAGACGAAATTTTTTGAATATGCGGGAGCCAGGAAAGTTTATGATCCAAAAGTAGCCCAAGAAATTTAATTTGCTTAACGATTTGGAGAGGGACATTATCAAAAGAGACAGAAAATGGGGGTAATTTTCTTTTGCGTGTAAAAGCCACGACCTTGGCTTTAGAAGTAGCTAAATTCATCCCATTTGCCAACAACCACACTTTAATATTATGTAAAGCCATATTTAATTCCTTCACAGCGTAGAATAGATTTTTGTGAGATAAGTATATAAGGAAATCATCAGCAAAATAAAGTCTCTTGATAGATGAAGGAATTGCAATGTCTAAGTCACTTATATAAATATTAAACAACAATGGACTGATTACGGACCCCTGGGGTAGCCCTTTCCATAGTTTGCGATTTATCGTTTTTGAGGAAAAGTGCAAAATAATGGATCTGTCTGTTAGCAAATTAATAATAAATTGAACTAACTTTAAGGGTATTTTTAATTTTATTAATTTTTTTTTCAATACGTTAATTAGTACATCGTCGTAAGCTGACGAAAGATCAAGAAATGTGGCCAATGTTGAAGAATTAAGGGACTGGGAGATACGGATGTCTGTTGTCAACACACTTAAATTATCCATGGTTGATTTCTTTTTCCGAAAGCCATACTGATTTGGAGAGATAATTCTGTGATTTTCAACAAACCATTCCAATCTGTTCTTTATCAACTGTTCTGCTACTTTAATTAAACATGACGAAAGAGCAATAGGACGATAGGAAGAGATATCAGATGGGTTTTTCCCTGGTTTTAAAATCGGAAGGATTTTTTGAACTTTCCAGACTTCCGGGATAAATCCCGTTTCGAACATGTAATTAATTAGGGATAAGAAATATTCAACCGACATGTCCGAGAATGCTTTAATGAAACTATATAATATTCCATCGGGGCCCGGTGAAGAGTCTGGTAGGGAATTAATTACTCGTTTCAATTCACTAACTGAAAAAGGAGAGTCCATCCAGTTGGAATGAGTTGGATAACAAATAAAGGAAGGCATTTCTTCTAATCTGGCAACTGATGGCGGCGCTATCTTATCCGCAAAACCTATAATAATTTCTTCTGGAATATGTTTGGAACGCTGCGGAGCATAAGAAGAACCGAATTTTTTTAAATTGGACCAAACAGAAGACTGAGGAGATTCCGGAGACAGGCTTTCACAGAATTTTCGCCATCCAGACCGCTTTTTATTTTTCAAAATACGTTTAGCTTCTGCCTGAGCGCGTTTCACAGAAAGGTAATTTTCGAAAGACATACATTTCCGGAAAATAGAAATTGCATTTTTTCTGGAGTTAACGACACCAGTGCATTCTTTATCCCACCATGGAGTGGAATGTTTTATTTTAATGTTATCATTACGTTTTTGAAGAGTTTTTTCTGCGGCTTTTATTACCATATTAGGAAATAATTCACATTGAGATCTGATGTTTACCAGAGAAGAATTAGTTGAAAGAATAATGGAGTCCAATTCCAAAGAAAAAGTTCTCCAATTCGCATCTTTAGTTCTAAATTTAAAACTATTGTTTGTCGAAAAGGAATGAGAGGATGTTAGATGGTGGAAGGAGATTATTATAGGAAAATGGTCACTGGAAAGGGGATCTGTAAGAATGTCCCAAGAACATATGGGTATCAACGAAGATGAGCAAAGAGACAAATCAACCGCACTTTTTCTATGTTGAGGAGCAGTCAAACGAGTTGGTGATCCGTCATTTAATATACATAGATTATATGTATCCATAAAATCTAACAGATTACGGCCAGAACGGTTTGTTAATTCACTACCCCAAGAGGAAGAATGAGCATTAAAGTCACCGAGTAACATATACGGGGGACGAATCTGAGATATAAACGAAGCCCATTCGTTTTCAACAAAAATAGTAGAGGGAGGAATGTATATTGATAGTATTGTAATATCAGATATAATAGCTGCTACTATCTGAAAATTATTGGGGAGGGAGTGAAAAAAGATTTCTTTAAAAGGAATAGAGTTATGAATGATAAGAGCAGAGCCACCCTTACCATCAGGTCTATCATGTCTAAGACAATGATAACCAGGGATCTTAAAATGATACAAGGTTTTTAACCATGTTTCAGAAATGGCAGCAACTGAAATGTTATGTTCATCAAGTAATTTTACAAGTTCAATTTTGTTAGAGAATAGACTTCTACTATTCCATTGAAGAATTTTGCTCAGTTTCGGATACATTGGGGAGACAGGAGAGTAAAGATTTAATATACTCAGCAGCGTTGGACGGTACAGTATTGTTATTTGAAAGAATCGAAATTAAGAGAGTAATTAAAGTTTGGATGAAAGAGGAATTTTCCGTTAGAACTTTAGGGAAATTATCGGTAGAGGGATAACTTTTTAAGGCATTCCCATTGGGAGCCTGAGATGTTATATTCCCATTCGGGTTAAGCTCCTGTCAATCAGTTCAATTCGAGTTCAATCAATCAATTTGAGTTCCTGTCAATCGCCGTGACAGAAGGACGTACTTACCGTAGCGCGATGACCTGTAACGAGTGTAATGTTATAATAAACGAGTGTCTCGCATTTATGCAAAATAAAGCGGACACTCTAGATGAAGTGTCGATAACACAACTGTGCACTTCCGCCTTCACCGAGGAGGAGATAAAGTTGGCCAAGAACATCTTATTCGACAAGCTTCCGGACAAGCGTACCCTACGTAAAGGAGACGGCAGGGTCAACCGCGATCTTCAAGACATCCTGAAGGCCCTGAAAGAGACAGACCCTGACAAATTACCGGTGTTCGTCGCAAGACAGTTACATAAACTGCCGCCTGTTAACTTTGACAGTGTTGACATTTCACGATTACTAAAAGACTTCAACGCCATGAAATCTGAAATACGGCAAATTAAAAACGAATTGAGTGAATCATCGAGCACAAACACAGCCGAAATAATGCAAGAACTTAGCTCACTTCGAGATCAAATTAAGGATATGAATATGCGTAACGAGAACAAGATGAAGACACAAATAAATCAGCCAAAACAAAACGGTGACCAACATGTGGGTAATCCTATAATAAACAATAACACAAGGCCGGCATCATACGTAGACGCATGTAAAAGTAATCCGAACGAGCCAACAAACACTATCAGCACTCCGGGCAATACGCACAAGAACAATGTACGAGGAACCCACACAATCTCACCTACTACCGATACGGTGAACGTCGACGTAAACCAGCAGCGGGGTTCCACGCAGGGGTCGCAACCAGTGACCACCGACCAGAGCGGCTTCAAAATCGTTGTGCATAAGAAACGCATTCACAATATGAGAGGCAAAGCGCAATCAATTGCATTAAAATCTGCAGATATAATCGCATCAGTATACGTATCGAGGTTTGCGACTAATACGACGGAGCACGACGTAACTTCTTACCTAAAAAGTAACGGCTTGGATGGGTTCAAAGTAGAATTAATAAAGCCTTTCCACGAAACTCCATTTAACTCTTTTAAACTTGTGGTAAAAGCAAATGAAGTAAAAAAATACCTAGTGGAAGAATTATGGCCGGAGGGAATTGTTTTCCGAAGATTCAAAGAATCACGCACACAGAACAATAACCAAAATGCATAATAACAATTTAAAGATCATATCGGTGAATTGCAGATCCGTCCGCAGTTCAGAAAAATTCATTTATGATCTGTGCGATACACATGATATTGTTCTAATTCAAGAAACGTGGCTACTCCCGTCGGATTTAGAGTTCTTATCCCATATACATCCAGATTACAATAGCTTGGGAACTTCTGCAATTGATATATCGATGGGCCCGTTAGTCGGCCGGCCACACGGAGGAGTGGGTGTATTATACAGGCAATGTCTCAGGGCTGCCACGATCCCGTTGAATAATTGCCGCATGGCGGGCATTGAATTAGGCCTAAATTCCGAAAATTTATGCATTTTCACCGTGTACATGCCAACTTGCACAACAGATCACTTCGAAGAGTACGTTAACTGTCTTGCGGCCTTGCAAGCAATTATTGACGAAAAAGATTACACCAACTCCGTAATCATCGGAGATTTCAATGCACATCCGGACTCACTCTTCGGAAATGAACTGAAATCTTTCTGTCAAGAATATGATCTTACATGCGCTGATACCGTAATATTACCAGAAACCTCTTACACGTATATCAGTGACGCGCATCACACCACCAGGTGGTTAGACCACTGTTTAGTGACAAAAAATATCTTCAAACAGATTTCAGATATGAAAATACACTACGACGTGGACTGGACCGATCACAGGCCTCTCGAATTGACCTTACAAACAGAAGGAATACCGAAAACCGAAATTTATGCATGTATAGAATCCGACCGTGCAACTTGGAATCCCAAAAACGAACGCGATATCCATAGTTATACTCGAACCTCACAAGTTTTTCTACAAAAAATTAAACAAGGTCTTACGCGGTACGAGAGAAGTGACAACCCTGCTCGAGCTAACATTAAGACACTGTATACACGTATTATAGAGGCCCTGCGAAGCGCCGCGATTGCCGTATTTAACAATCGTAAACGTAGATTGCAACGACGTAAACAAATCTGTGGATGGAATGATTTTGTCGCACAAAAATACATAGAATCAAGACGTGCAATGATGATATGGATTGAAAATGGCAGGCCTCATGAGGGCTCAATTGCGGATGAACGAAAATTAAAGCGTGCTGCGTTCAAACTAGCACTGAAAAAATGCCAAAACGACTGTGAGCAAATTCAAATGGACAAAATAGCAGGAGATTTACATAGTCGTGATTTCAAACAGTTTTGGCTGAAGACAAATAAACACTGCAACGTGAAATGTAAAATTCCGTGCAACATAAATGGAGAAACAAACACTAAAGCAATTGCTAACATTTTTGCAGATCACTTCTCCATCTCTACTCCGACCTCACCGAACACTGCAAGCATACCACCACCTAGTCCTATCCTAAATGAAGACAGTGGTCTTTTGATCACAGCAGACATGGTCAACACCGCCTTGAGATACATGAAAGCTGGAAAATCAGCTGGTCACGACGGATTGAGTATCGAACACATCAAACACGCTGGAGGACCAATTCTTCAACTGCTGGCGAGTCTGTTTACCGACATCTTAAAGAATGGATACCTACCAACTGACATGACAAGAACAATAATAACTCCCATTCTCAAATCAAAATCGTTGGACTCTACCTCCCAGGGTAGCTACAGACCGATTTCAATTGCCACCACCATCGCACGAGTATTCGAACGTCTACTACTAAACCAGATCGGTCCCATCTTGGAAACTAAGGACAACCAAATGGGCTTCAAAAAGCAAACGTCTACCGATACTGCTATATTTACTGTGAAAAGAACCCTGGAATACTACAGGAATAAAAAGACCACCACGTACGCATGTTTTCTAGATCTGAGCAAGGCCTTCGACAGGGTCTCTCACCCTCTACTATGGGGTAAACTAAGGGAAAGAGGCATATCACCGGCGGTGATACATATCCTCGACTCGTGGCATAGACAGCAGGAAAACTTAGTAAGGTGGAAAGATGGACTCTCCGAACCTTTCCTCCTGAAGAGCGGCGTTAGACAGGGAGGATGCATGTCCCCGATATTGTTCAACCTGTACATGGACGAACTCACCGACAGGCTAAACAATGCAGGGGTAGGCTGCCAAATTGGAGGACAGTTCCTGAACAACATCAGTTATGCGGACGACATGGTATTGATGGCACCATCCATAAGGGGCCTACGTATTCTTTTAAAGATCTGCGAAGAGTTTGCTGAAGAAACAAACATGCAATACAACCCCACTAAAACGGCTCTACTGGTCGTAAGATATGGACAAGGACCAAAAAATATTCCTCCAGCTACCCTGAATGGTGTGAACCTGCAGGTGACTGAAGGAACTAAATACCTTGGACACATAATCACCAGTAATCTGATGGACGATGACGACATCGATAGGCAAAGAAGAGCTCTCAGTGTAAAAGCTAACATGCTCAGTAGAAGATTCCGCCTTTGCAGTACTGCTGTAAAAAGGACGCTCTTCCTTTCCTTCTGCGCAACACTGTATACGTGTGAACTCTGGGCAAACTACAAGAAGAGTAGCATAGAAAGACTTCGGGTTCAGTATAACAACGCCTTCCGCATAATGTTTGGTCTCCCCAGATATTGCAGCGCTTCCCGGATGTTCACGGAGGGGCGAGTTCCTGGCTTTGCAGCCCTTATTAGATCCAGGGTGGCAGGAATTAGGGAAAGGATAACCAGCTCTGGAAACATCCTCGTCATGGAAGCCCGCCTCAGTCCATCATCCAGTATTGATGCACACTGGAGAAAAATACTGGCTCCTTACGTGCTCACAGAATCCTGAAAGCTTAATATTATTATTTCATTTGTTTTTCCTTTTACTACTATTAGCTTATTATCTTTTTTTGTTTCGTGTACATTCATATCCACCTTCTTTTTCTTTTTTTTCTTTTCAAATACTTTGTACATGTATGTGTATATTACCCTTATGGAATGTGTGGGATTGCACTCTCCTCCCCACATACTGGAATAAACACTTATTTATTTATTTTATTTATTTAAGCAAAAGATCATTATGTTGTTTTTTATCAAAGGAAGGAATAAATTTAGGTTTAGATTTTAACGGCTTGAAAATGGTTTCTCTGTGGGAAGATGACTGAGGAGATTTAGGGGAAGAAAATTGAAAGATAGATGGATTAGATGATATCTCTGCAAAAGATTTTTTTGCAGGAGGGAATAATTTAGACGCCTGGAAGTATGAAATATTTTCTGAAGCCATTGATTGCTTGATGTTCCTCTGTCTAGACAACTCTGGACAGGCCACACTTACAGCAGTATGGTTACCCTTACAATTAATGCAAATTGGGCTTTTAGTTAAGTTTTGACACTGTTCAAATTGATGATCCTCTCCGCAATGGAAGCAACGCGGAGGGGAACGACAAATGGGTTTAGAATGCCCAAATCTGCAACAGTTGAAACACTGGATTGTGGGGAATCTATATATTTCGACTGGAAGAGAGTTATAATAAATGAACACCCGGGATGGTAAGATTTGGCCTTCAAAAGTTATAACTACGGATTGAGAGGGTTTCCAAATGGTGGTTCCAGAAGAAGAATCTTTGAAATTTAAACGACGAGCTTTTAAAACATTAGGAGTAACTTGGGAGTCATTAAGAGCATCTACAATTTCAGATTCAGAGAGATCGGTAGGTATACCTTTCACTCTGCCCATTCTGGTTAAGTTGAAAGTAGGTATAAATGCTTTGAATTTATTATTTGACAAAGAACCAATTTTTTTAACAAAGTCATTAGCAAAGGTGGAGGATTTAAATTCTAAGGATAATTTATATCTGCCTTCCGGCTTGATTGAACCATTTATTATTCCAAGGTTATTATTTTTAGAGCTAAAAATGAATTTTCCGAAATCCAGAGGATGAATTATTTTCCCCTGTTCAGTCTTTTGCACATTAACAATAAATGGAGCTGAAGAGGAACTAGAATACATCAATTCAATAGTTTTAGCTTCTGTACAAATGGAATCATTATGAAGGATTGGGGATTGCTTGGATTGAGAAATAGAAATAAATTTAATTTTGAGAGGAACATCAGGACTAAGCGAAGGTCGTCGTTTTCGGGAAGGAATAGTTATAGATACTTGACTGCCGTCAGTATCATAGCCATCAGAAATATTAAATATGGACTCAGGGTCTGGTGGCCGATTCTCATCCTCCTCCATATTACAAATTAATTAACAAAAAAAAAAAAAACAAACAAAAAATTAGTTACAAAAATTAATAATTAAAAATAATAGAGTCTATTAGACTGACTGTACGCACTCAATCGTAAATCAAATAATACAATGGATTAGTAACGAAAACGTAAAGGTAACAATAAATTCTTATCTGAGTGTAGACAGCAACACAGCAAGTAACCACAATACACGTCTATACTGCTTCACGGTGCGATCCGAACTCATTCCCCAATTCTCAATCTCTTTTGATAATGTGCCTCTACAAACCGCTACTCAAATCAAATTCCTTGGTCTTCTTTTGAACCATAAACTTTCCCGGCTTCCACATATTCAGATAATTTCTACAAAGTGTGAAAAGGGACTTAATATGATGCGAGCAGTTTCCAGAGTATGGTGGGGATCTCATCCTACCACTCTTAAATTAATGTATAATTCCCTAGTTCGGAGCCACTTGGATTATGGCTCATTCCTTTTTGACCCACTCCCTAAATATTTAGATAAGAAAATGGAAAGAATTCAATCAAAAGCCCTCAGAATGATTATTGGAGCTATGAAGTCTTCTCCAATTAATGCGCTTCAGGTGGAATGTGGGGAGCCTCCATTATATTTCAGAAGGCAATTCCTTGCCAATAAATATATTTTCAAGGCTTTATCGTTATCACATCATCCTATTAAACAAAGTCTCAATCGGTTAAGTGTTAATTTGAATTCTAACAAAAGATTGAGAGAAAAACAATGTTTTCCTCTCCTAATTAAAAGTTTTCATCTCTATAATTCTCTATCATCTTCCCTCCAATATCTTCAAGAAGTTCCCAATCTCCCTATATACAATATTCCATTTAAGGCAATCACTTTTATGCCGAACACAATAACATCAGTCTTTCAGAAGAATATTTTATCCTCCCCAAATAGATTTCAAAATGTGGATGATTGTTTTAAAAGCATTGTGGCTTCAAAATTCCCTGGATTTTCCATCCTTTACACTGATGGTTCCAAATTTGAAAATAAAAGATGTGGAGCATCGATATATAGTCCAGAATTCAACATCAATCTCACTTATAAATTGCCGAAAGAAGCTTCCATATTTACAGCTGAATGCTTTGCAATTGAACAAGCGCTAAATCAAATCCTGGTTCTCAACATTCATCGAGCCTTACTATGTACTGATTCGCCAAGTGCTCTAACTAAAATTAGGTCAAATATTCTATGTTATCCGGAAGACAATATTATATGTAAAATAAAATATTTTCTCAATTCTCTAAGTGAATCTGGGTTTGAGACGATATTGGCCTGGGTCCCTGCCCATTTGGGTATCGAGGGTAATGAGATGGCCGATTTTCTCGCCAAATCTGGTTCAGATTCCGGAACTATCCCACAAAATTTTAGAATTCCTATCTCCGATGTCTTCCCGATTCTGAAATCCAACATGACTCGTGCCTGGAAAGAAAATTGGGCAGTCTCCAAAATAAGAACTGGATCTTTCTATGCTGGAATTCAAAACCATATCCCTGCTAAGCCGTGGTTTCACGGTAAAAAACTTTCAAAACGATTCATTTCATGTATTTCGAGAATGAGAATTGGTCACTGTTCAATTGCATCTCACTTGTCTAGAATTAGAGTTTTAGATGATCCGGTCTGCCGGACAGTGCGGTGTGGAAGAGGAAACCCTCGACCACGTTTTCTTTAACTGTAAAAACCATTCATCTTTCAAGAACATATACCGCCGGCTTATTAAAATCACACACCAGTCCCCGCTTAACATTTCATACCTTTTATCTCTTAACAATTCTCGTGTTCATACAGCTTTATGTAAGTTTATTAACCTGAATGAATTCAACATTTAATTTGTTTTAGTGATCTAAATGAGTCCAATATTTAATTTGTTTTATTATTTTCCCAATAGATTAACTGAATTTTTTTATCCACTTTAACTATTACCGGCACAAAGCACTCTTTTCAGGGTGAATTGCCTAAAACCAAAAAAAAAAAATTTATATTTCTAATAAATAAATCGTCAAGAGTGGGGTAAGCAAAGAGAGCGGCTGGCCGGCTTTCACTCGTGGTAACGAGTAGACGCTGCCGTTGCCACAGCCCCTATAAAAAGGATGAAAAAACCCAAATTAAGTCAGTTCTTCCAATACTACCTGCCTCCTCAACAACTCTCCGCTTGGCCGCCTGACCTCACTCTGACCCTGCATCCATTCGCCTCGTTTTTTTTTTACTGACCATCCCTTCACACTGGACCACTGATACTCTACACTAGGGGTCACTTTCATTAGGGGTCCGTTTTTTAAAATAACTTTACCGTCGCGGTCGGGAAGGGAAAAAGCCTAACCCCCCCCCCCTTAACAATTGAAATAATAAACTGTATTATTTAAATATGTGTAGATACAAAATCAATGAACAAATAAAACGAATGGGTTTCGGAACATTATTTTATTAAATAATAAGCAAATGTTATGAATAAAAACAATTACCAAGAGTTTTTTACAATATTAATGAGAAAAATGACATTTTTTGCCTTGGACTATCCGTCCGAAGTTTGAACTAAAGTTTGTGCAGGCTATTGTCATTAAATCTTGGAGATGTTCATCGATAAGTCCGTTCATCGGAATGTATTTTTAATGAAGTTCATCTTGGAAAATGCCGCTTAACAAACATAATATTTGGGTCAAAGTGAGAAGTGTCAGAAGGCTAATTTTTTTAGTTCTGGGTGTTTATTAGCACAAACAAATTTTATCCTAATCTCTTGACAAGAAACTCCCTGTTTTTGGTGTTTTAAAACTGTATTTTCTTGGAAATCAATCATTTCCTTCTGGAGAGCAGCTTTATTACTTCCGAAAATATTTGCAGCTCCATTGCTGCATTCAACACCAGGATGCAGAGAGTAATTCTCAATTTTCTTAAAATCTGCTTTCTTATTTTAAGATTAAGAAAGGGACACTCAGATGGTTTGGGCATGTAGAGCGAATGAGCGAGGAAAGGAGTGTAAGGAGAATATATGACGCAAATGTGAATGGAAGAAGAAGTCGGGGACACCCGAGGAAGACATGGCACGACCAAGTGAATCAGATACTTGAGTCGGGCCATGTGAAGAGTCGTAATAATAGAAGAGCATGTATGATACGATGTATGAATGTGAACGAGGCAAGGAGTGTGTGCCAAGATCGAGTTGTTTGGCGGTCCGTCCTCTCTGCCTACCCCTGCGGAGAAACGGCGTGATGGTTAGTTAGTTAGTTTTATAATATTTTATCCAAAATAAATTGGAAACTCCAATTTCAAGATAAGGATACCATTTTAGTGATTATTTTAGATCAGTTTTTGTAGAAAATTCCAACCCTCGCCTCAATCTTATAAACTGTGAGAATGATGACGACAACTCTAATCTACATATCCACAATATTAACTTCAATCAATCATGTGTACTTAATTATTTAAAAAAACTTGATCCGAATAAAAGTGCGGGATCTGATTTAATTCCATCCATATTTTATGTAAAATGCCGGGACCAATTGGCTTATCCTCTCTCTTTGCTATTCAAAATGTCATTTGAAGAAGGCAACTTCCCCAATGTCTGGAAACAAGCACTCATTACACCAATCCACAAAAGCGGGGACAAAACTAACATTACCAACTACAGGCCCATCTCCAAACTCCCAATTGTCAGCAAAATCATGGAAAACATAGTTCTTGATCAACTTTTTCCAGCGGTACAAACAATCATATTTAAAAATCAACACGGCTTTTTCAGAAAACGGTCGGTCGAGACAAACCTTCTGGAATACACAGATTTTATTTTAAATTCTATGGGTGGTAAAAATCAAGTAGACTCTATCTATACGGATTTTTCAAAAGCCTTTGATAAAATTAACATTGACCTGCTTCTGAAGAAACTGTTAAAAATCGGGATTAATGGTGACCTTCTCAGATGGATCAAATCATATGTAACAAACAGAAGTCAAGCAGTTAGAGCTAAGGGTTTCTCCTCGCGTTTTTACAGTATACCTTCAGGAATCCCGCAAGGATCACATCTCGGACCTCTCTTGTTTATTTTATATATCAATGATATAGGTAAATGCTTTAAAAATTCCAAATTCCAAATTTTTGCTGATGACACTAAGATTTACAAAAAAATCACTAATATTAATGACAGCCTAGAATTGCAAGATGATATCAATAGGCTTGGAATATATTGTGCTAACAACCAACTGTTCCTTAATCTGGAAAAATGTAACACAATATCATTCACCAAAAGCATAAACCCCCTAATATTCCCGTACAAAATCAATGACGTAGAGATAAAAAGATGTTGTGAAGTGAGGGACTTAGGAATAATAATGGACTCCGGAATGTCTTTCCGAACACATATAAATTCCATCTGTGACAGGGCGTACGAACTTCTAGGATTCATCATAAGAGTGACCAAACCATTTAGGTCTCCACATGTAATCAAAATACTGTACGTCTCTTTTGTTCGCTCAATATTAGAATTCGGATCAGTCATATGGAATCCCCAATACAAAGTAAATATTGAAAGGTTAGAAAGAATTCAAAAAAAGATATTGAAACACCTAGACTTTAAATCCTTTCGAACTTCAGAAAACCTAAAAGACTCATTAACATTCCATAATTTATCAACTTTAGAAGATAGAAGAAATATATCCGACCAAAAATTTTTATTCAAAATCATTAACAACGTTGTTGACAACAACTATCTTCTAGAACACATTAATTTCCACTGTCCAATAAGAAACACAAGGTCAAACTAACTATTCCACATCCCACACTCAAAAACAAATTACACACAACATTCATTTCTCCGAAGGACGTGCACAAAATACAATGATATCTTTTACGACGCTGATATTTTCCATTTGTTCTCAGGCCAATTTATTAAATCCATAATAGAAAAAATTAAGACAAATTGTTAATTACGAACTCTCCACCCCTGCTGCATGTTATTTTTTTCATTCTCATTATGTTGGTTTTCCTTCTTTTTATTATAATAATAATATTTGGATGATTTATATATCCCATATGCTTTAATTTGTGTGTGTGTGTTTTTTTTTCTTTCATTTCTGTTGTATATATATATATTTTTCTTTTTTTTCTACCACTTTATGTTTTCTTCAATGTTTTAATCCATGTTTATATATTATAAATTGTAGCGGAAACTTCGCTGGTTAATGCAATCATGTAATATGTTAGTTTCTTATTAAAATATGTATAACTGTTTGTTTTCTAAATAAACTAAAATAAAAATAAAAAATAAAGTATTGTTAACACAAGGTCCGCACAAAATAGGTCGGCGGTCCGGATCCGGACCGCGGTCCACCATTTTGTGACCCCTGCTCTGCACTCTCTGGACCAGAGCCAGCTACGTCATAAAGGAAGCCACTGGATCACCTCAGACCAGCTCTAAAGGGGGCAACCGAGACGACGTTCTCCCGACATTTGGCGCCTCCGTGGATTGGGACCTCCAGCCTCCAGTTCTTGTGTCTCACTCTGTCTGGCACAGTCAGCTCTCATCATAATGTAGAATTCTCGCATTTTCATCTAGGTTCTCCCCACAACATACCTAATCAATCTTTGTCAATAGGGATTCCAACACTCCCGTTCCCGTCCCAATTCACTTGAGGAGTCCAGCCCATTTTGTTAAATATATTTAGCCTTACTAAAAAACCCAGTGAAAATTTTATTCAATTGACAAACGGCCGCGGATGTGAAAACATTAGTAATTAAAAAATTGTTCATGGAAAATAATACACTTGGTTTACACGGCCTGAGAGGGTAGTTTATCTCTGTTTTAGTAATGATATCCTAACGAAATTTGAAATTTTTCCAAAGTATTTTGAATGTTCTATATATTTTTTATTTTTTAAGGTGTTGTAAAAACAAATACTATTTATGAAAAGTATATAAAATTACCTTTTAGATTTGTGTATTTAAAATACACTTTACTTTTCAAAAACTGCCATATTTTGAGATCCAAACTCGGAAAAATTGGAAAAAAATTTCTTACCCAAATATTTTTGACCAAAATGTAGAGAAATTAAAAAAAATCTAAATTTCAAAAACACAGTCCTTTTATGTAATAAATTTGGAAGGAAACTATCACCTCACTTTTTCCTCGTGCATACAATAAAAAAATAATAAAAAATTTCAAAGTTTTTTTTATTGCCAAAAAAATAACTTAGAAATAATAACGGCATTTCAAACAGATTTCTTGCATTTTCGTTATTTGTTTTTGGGGTGTTATGCCGTGTTGCGCTACCTCCTTCTTTAGCCAATGTTTCGGACATCGTTGCAGTGTCCATCATCAGGGCAGAAACGTTGGCTAAAGAAGGAGGTAGCGCAACACGGCATAACACCCCAAAAATAAATAACGAAAATGCTTTTGGCCGTGAAAATCTTAAAACTTATCAGATTTCTTGCATATCTAAAGACGTTACTTTCTTTGATAGGTTTACGAACACATGTATTAGATATTAATATTATAAAAAAATATCACTTTTAAGAAATTCTCTTAAAATAAAGATCTTAAAATGTAAATTTTATCATTTGTAACCTATAAAACAGTTACCTGACAGTTCGACTTGCAAAGTACGATTACTTTGCTAATTTGATTGTAAAACTGATATAAAACCACTCAAATAACACCAAATATATCAATAATATAAATATAAAAGTGAATTGGTTATTATAATATAAATTATAATCACATATAAGTAAAATTAAAACACACATCCGCGGAGCCAGACTTTTTTCGCGGCTTTAATTTTTTCAGCGCGAACGACAAATGCGCATGCGCACTAACCGTCGCCACCTACCGGCTGTGAATGAATACAAACAATTTAATAAGTAAATTCTAAGAAATTACAACGTTGTCAAATCTAAAAATACATTGAATGTATTTTTACAACGTGATCACGCAAGGGTGTTATTAGTAATATATCTTGTTTTAGTGTATACGGGGTTTATTTATGTTATTGTAATAACACAGGTTATCGGCCGCGCTGTGGTTTTTTTTTAGTAAGGCTGATTATCTATAACACACATGTAAATAATTTTAGTATTATACTGCCCTGAAGAAGCTATGGTTGTAGCGAAACCCGGTCGGCATAATGTATATAAAATAAAAGTGGTGTTTACAAAGTTATTGTTTTATTTTAAATTATATTATTTTCATTGGAAGTCAGGTCTAATATAAATGTTGCCATTGCTAGAAACTCTAAATACATACTAGGATAATTTTTACGGTGTATTCATATTTGTTTAGGAAGCACACTTGTATACAATTTATTATTTTGTCAATGTTTTTATAATATTGCTCATTAATTATGAAAATAAACTTCAGTATATCACAGTATACTATTAGTAGAAATTAAGTATAAAATTATGTTTAAATAAGTCACTTTTTGGTGGTTGCAGAATCTTGCTAATTCAAGTCAATTTCACTGAAGTCAATTACTATTTTCCCGTTGGTTGGTTTGTACTGCCTGGAAATAAAACAAATTGCAATGAACAAACACAATTCCTGTTCACAAAAAAAATATTTAAAAAGGTTACATTTAAATTGTTGAAATTTATTTCTGGTTAGGCATTACAATATGTTTATTTTGTTTGTTTGAAAATTTAAATAAATATATTTATATCACAAGAATGGTAGTTAGGTACTCTTTGGATTTAACAGAGACACCTGAAATGGTTTGAAAATAGAATTCAAACAAGTGAATAACTATCATCTGTTGTTTTGGAAAATTACTAACTAGTTGTGTATCGTTGACAACTACTTGTGCAAGTTTCAAGTCACAAAAGAATACTGATCTGGAATTTAAGTGGACAAGTTTACGGAGGCCTCCCCAGCTACAAAAACTGCATACAAGGTTGGTGAATCTGTTATTTTCCCTGGAGTTTTCGATTGCCATTCTTTGTGATATATATTTGTCTGCGCAAGTAGATTTTCAGATTTTCATAATCAAATCTGTGGCCGCATATTATATTAGGTCCTTACATATGAAATTGGCGTTTTGCCATACTGGCAACTTTGATCTCAAATATCTTCTCTTTGGTTAGGAATTCCAAATTCAAATTTTTACAGCTATTTACTCAATTATTTGTGTTTCGAAAATTATAATTCATTTGTTTTTTCCTTAGTTGTTTTTTTTCTTTGCGTCACTTAGTTTACAAAATGGAAAACTTGAAATATCGCGTTATTTACGAGTACGAGTTCCACCGTGGCACCAGTGCTGCAGAAACGGCTCGAAGGATTAATGATGTGCATGGCGACGGGGCCGCAAAAGAAAACACAGTGCGTTTTTGGTTCCAGCGTTTTCGTTCTGGAAATTTCGACCTGCAGAACAAGCCCCGTGGATGGCCGGAGACCAAAGTTGATAATGAAGAATTAAAGGCTATTGCGGAAGCGGATCCATCGCAAACCAAGTCCAAGTTAGCTGCAGGCTGCGGTGTTAGTGATAAAACTGTTTTAATCCACTTGAAGCAAATTGGAAAGGTGAAAAAGCTTGAAAGGTGGGTACCTCACGAATTGAGTGAAGCAAATCAACAAACGCGCGTTGACCGCTAGACTACACACTGCACAACAGACGGCTACCAAATTAGAGGAGCTTCAATTGGAATGTCTAAGACATCCACCGTACTCTCCAGCCTTTGCCTCAACAGTTTACCATTTTTTTCGAAATTTGGATAACTTCTTGCAAGGGGAAAAATTCAACTCCGATGGGGCAGTCCAAACCGCCTTCAAAGATTTTATTGATTTCCGTCCGAATGGTTTTTTTAGTAAAGGGATCGATGAACTACCTAAGAGATAGCAAAAGTTCATAGATAGCAATGATACATACTTTGATTAAATAAATATATTATATTCAAATAAAAATCGACTTTATGTTCCTCCCATACAAAACGCCAATTTCATATGTAAGGACCTAATAATACAATTTCATTGTCGACCAGTTTTGCATAAAGACTTAAAATTAGATAAATTTGAAGCAGTGGAGATCAGCACATCTCTCAATAATAACATATTTCCATTTCAGACAGGTTCCCGGCAAACCACTCTACTTCCTACCATCTCTTCTTGTTCTGCTACTTCCCACTTTCACAATTACATTATTACTAGTTTACACGCAATCATATTTACTCATTCTTTCTGTATTCATTGTTAGTTTCATTTTTGTCCTGATAAGGGAAGAGTTCATACTAAACCAATTTAACCACTCGGACCCAAAAGCTTGTTTTCATGATAATATAACATTACCAGACAAATGTATGACATATGAGGCGTACCTGACTTATTAAAGTTAACTAGCAGTTCTGTGAACAGTAGACTAAATGTGACCCCCACACAGCATCCCCAAAGATGACGTGGTGAAAGGCCCCGAGGGGAATTATTTTCCTCAGGGCCTCCTGTGCAGAGTTAATAAAAAATAAAAAAAATACATTCTTCCCAATATACAAACTCATCCACCTGCTCCAAGTATTCATCATTCACAAACTACTGTTTTTGTACTCTCTTTTTCAAACACCATGATTTTATTAGACTTGCTTACATTCATAATGAACTTTTTCTTCATTCAAACTTACTTAGTTATAAACCTTATATTTTATGCACGAGTAATATTTTCTTTGAAAATCTTGCCTGAAGAATTTTTGAAAAAAGAATTGTTATTGAGATATTGACGTTTCTTTGACTAAATTATATAATTACTTATTTGAAATTTTAAGAAATCTCTACATGTTATAAATTAAAATCCTCCGACGCGTCTGTCTGTCTGTTCACGATAAACTCAAAAACTAATGAACGGATTTTCATGCGGTTTTCACCAATAGATAGAGTGATTCATGAGAAAGGTTTAGACATATAATTTGTCAAGGTTTTGTGTAAATTGGTTGAAATATATAATCCTGACAAGCGGGCGGTGTCAATTTGATTTGTATTCAAATTAACAGATGGCGTTGGTTATATAGGTTGGGTAACCAATCAGTAGTTGGCGTTGCATTTCGTTAGCCACAGCAGCGCGTGGCCGGTTCAGCTAATGTCAAATAAAATATTTATGGTTTATAATTAAGTTGGTAGGTATTTAAGTACCTAATTACAAATCTTACGATTTGAGAGGAAATTTTGGTTTATTAAAAAAGAGAAAATTAGAAAAATGTTTTTTTTTGGATGCGAGGTCTACTTTCTTCTGTACTTGATGCATGTCCTGCTGTCTCAGTTTTATTAACCCCGCTATTGAAGGCTCGGCAAACAGTTGGCATAATATGAATGATATATTCACATCCGAATATGTAATAAAAAGTATTTTACCAATATTTAATTCCGCACGAATCGAACATTCTCTTGGAGGCCATTGTCCCGCACTTGTGGGCGTGCTTGTCAGACATGTAAACAACCTCTCGGATCCCGGACTGGATGATGATCTTGGCGCACTCGTTGCACGGGAAGAGTCCCACGTAGATAGTGCAATCTTTCACGTCGGCTGAGTTCTTGTTTAATATCGCGTTCATCTCGGCGTGACACACTGGAATCAAAACAAACAACATCGGTTATTGTTTATTCAGAAATTCAGAATGAAATGCAAACATTGCATAAATTGTCGACAGGAAACGCTGGCGCCGAGAAATTTGAATAATAATAATATTTGGCTGATTTGTATAGCTCCATTTTTTTTTTAAACCACCTCAAAGGAGCAAAGAGATGAATTACATAGGAAATCTAAATTAAATCCTTGTGATATTTTTATACAACGATACTACAAAAGGTACAGAAATATTTGCAAAAATGTTATACGAACTGTCAAAGAAAATTATTATAAGAAGAAAATAGACGAATGTAACAATGACCCGCGCAAATTATGGAAGATCGTTAATGAAATTACAAATGCAAAATCATTCCATTACAAGAACATGGAGGAATTAACAATTGAAAATACCCAAATCTCTTTCGCAAAGCATCCGGACAAAATTCTCGAATACGTAAACAAATTTTTTACTAATATAGGGTCACAATTAGCAAAGAAAATCAGACAACCATAAATAGCATTTTACCAGAAGAAAAGGAAAATATGAACCAGATAGATAAATTAAAGTTAACTGATGTAACCAATACCGAAATCAGAAATGCAATTGTATCCCTTAATATTAATAAATCATTGGGAAATGACATAATCTCAAATAAAACAACTACAAAATGAACTGACCTTCCCATTGACATACTTGGTTAATCTGTCTATATCTACAAATGTATTCCCTTCACGCCTTAAAAAAGCTACAGTTATACCCATACATAAAAGTGGTAACAAAAAGGATATATATAACTACCGACCCATAAGTCTCTTAAGCTCTTTTTCAAAAATCTTGGAAACTGTAATGAAGAAGCAAATTGTTCAATTTCTTGAACAAAACAAATTACTATCACCATCCCAATATGGTTTTAGAGAAAATCTGAGCACCAATGATGCCATAGAAAATCTAACAAGCATGGCCATAAAAAAACATAGATGATGGGAAAAAATGTTTAGCTTTATTCATAGCTCTTCAAAAAGCTTTTGACACAATAGACCATAAAATATTACTAACTGAACTAAAAAAAATAGGAATAGCCGAATCAACAATGAACTTATTGGAGTCATATATAACAGGGCGAGAACAACAAGTACAAATTGGCAAACAAAAGAGCAAACTTCTATCTTTAAACTATGGCGTTCCTCAAGGAAGTGTACTGGGACCGATTCTGTTCATTATCTACATCAACGATTTAACTAACCTTACCATTAAAGGAAACATAATCAGTTTTGCTGATGATACTGTTTTATTATTTCAAGAAGAAAATTGGACTGATACATTTAATGAGGCTGAAAAGGGGCTTAGTGCACTTCAAAATTGGCTTAAAATCAACTCGCTTACCCTTAATATAAGCAAAACAAAAATATAACATTTTCAATGAACTCAAGGGGACAACCAATAAAATCACTAGAACTAAAATTACATGAATGCCATGGAAATAATATACAATGTTACTGCCCCCTCATCGAAAAAACACAAAACATAAAATATCTCGGAGTAATAATTGACGAAAATCTTAGATGGGACCTGCACATCAAAGGTATTACGGAAAAACTCACAAGCCTTATATATTTCTTCAAAAATCTAAGAAACGTGTTAAATAAAAAGGATATGAAAAAGGTCTACTATGTGTTATGTCATTCTCGAATTGAATATGAAATCATAGGATGGGGATCTGCTGCAAATACGTACCTACACAGCCTGAATATGATTAAAAAAGGAATCATAAAGACCATATTGAAAGTACCAATTAGAACGCCTTCAATTGAAATTTTCAATAACTTTGACGTACCAAATGTACAACAAATATATGCCAAAAATATATTACTGAAGCTCTTCAAAAATAATGAATCCTCTACTAGACCGTGTATGAATAACACTAGATCGAATAAAAATGATATAAAAAATATTCCAAGTTATAAAACCACATTTGGACAAAGAAACTATACATACTTTGCAACAAAACTCCATAACACCCTTCCCCGAGACATAAAACTAATAAAAAAATCCAATTGAATACAAATCAAGAACAAAAATATGGCTTAAAGAGGTCAATGAGAAAACCATAGTGAAGACGCTAAAAACGACATAGAAGACAAATGAACTATATTTAAATAACTTTAGTCCGCCTCGGCACAGGACCCCTTAGTGAGGAGGACTAAGAAATACAATATTTTATACTTAATTTCACATTGTATTTTGTTTGTAAAAATTTTTTATATAGTCGCTATAATAAAAAAAAAAAAAAAAAAAAAAAAAAACAACAAATCTAAAGAGTGTTTCATCTCGATTAGATTGTGGATTTAATTTTAATTATGCAAAATGCATTTTCTAGCATAAGTCCAAGTTGATAATGTATTCAAAGATGGCCACTTTTGTGATATGATCATTTTGTTTATTTCAAATTAACTCCACACACTAGACCTTGAGGAAAATAATTTTTCACAGTGCCCATGCCATTTTTGCGTGGAGTGTTTTTAAGAAGAGGAAGGAGTGAACATGAATCTTGAAGAGAGCCAAGTTGTAGAGGAGGGAGGAAACCGGCCGGCAAATCGTTCCATAGCCGAGCTGTTGAACTCAAGAATGAGTAGTATAAACGACCCATTCCCATGTCACAAATGTCAACTGTGTATGTTGGGTGTTGGGTGCGTGTTAGGTGTGTTTTCTGACTATGCACCGATGCCGAAAGGATCAATGATGCTGGTTTCTCAGAGCATTTTCCATTGTAATACCGGCAGAACAAGAGTACTCTAAAAGATTGAAATCGGTTTGTTGGGATAGGGGAAACTATCAAATGGACCGCCCGTTTCTTCACAGAGTCCACAACTGCACAAAGGTTAAGAGGTAGCACAATGTGCCCATGACCTGAGTGCTTAAGTGAGAATCGGACGGTTCACACGTGATGTTCACTCGGGTGAATGTTCACTCAAGTGATTGTTCATTTTTGTTTCATTCCGCATTCACACGGTGTGTACAGAATGATAAAGAAGTGTACTTCCCACAACAATGTCGTCGAACGAAGTTGTGCGCATTGAAATTAGTTTGATTTATGATAATTTGATTGTATAATTGGCTAAAAAGACTTAGTTAAGCATTATATTGTTGAGAGAATTAGCAGAAAAAAATCCCAATTCATACTTTAATAATGTTTTTTTTTACATTATTAAAGGACCTCAGGGCCTATGTCATCTTCGGGAATGCTGTGTGGGGGCTCTTTTTATCGAAAGGAAGGAGAGTAAGTTCTGATAAGTTTCTAATTTAATAACATTTTGACATTTTGCGTATGTCGTGATGATGTGCTTTCAGTACAAGGCACTAGACGGAATGAACGAGCCTGTGAAACGTTAATTCCTTGTTCAGATGTTTCATTTTGTTTTCATTTCGGCGCAAGTGAAAGATGCCGAATTCCAATAATAATAACGTAGTATTTATATAGCGCAGTTTTGTGATATTTCACTTCAAGTGCGCTTAATTATAATAAACTTAAAATTAATCCTATAGTGTTCCTTACGAGTCCTTACAAAATACAAAATTGATTAAATTATGTGAAACAAAGAATATACAGTATATACAAAGCAATTCCTAAAGAACAATATTAACAAAAAGAATTCATTAAAACTAAATTATAATAAAGAATAAGAGGCAGTTTACGTTTAGAAATAATAATAACAGAGTGCACATAAAACTATAGTAAGGAGGTAATCGAAACCAAACAATTACCAGAAACTTGAGGAACATGGCTTATTATAGTAGATTGAAAACGAGTTAAAATTCATGAAAGATACGATTTTTTAAATAAGTTTGTTCTTAAAGCTCTTTAAATATTCAACATTGACAGATCAGTTCTCTAATGAAATCATTTGGCACTTTTGTTTAATTTCTTGTTACGTTTCACTCTGAGTGAAAGAGGCGAAATGAAAGACAGAAATGAATGAAAAGAGAACAGTATGATTCCCCAGATACGATTTTAGATTTTCACGGCCAAAAATTATTTTGTTATTAGTTTTTGGGGTATTATGCCGTGTTGCGCTACCTCCTTCTTTAGCCAACGTTTCGGACAGCGTTGCAGTGTTCATCATCACACATCTGCCCTGATGATGGACACTGCAACGCTGTCCGAAACGTTGGCTAAAGGAGGTAGCGCAACACGGCATAATACCCCAAAAACTAATAACAAAAGTATGATTCCCAATAATATTAATACATATAAGAAAAAGAGAAGTGTGTTACTAACCATACATATACTTGCTGTCATATTCCGAAGTGGTCTCCTTGCACCAAGGATATTCATCATCATGGCAACCCCGGGGCATTCCGTTGTAGCCAATTCCAACTATTTTATTTTCCTTGTTCACGACGCAGGCCCCAACTTGCGAACAAGGATCCTTGCTCCTCTTGGCGGCCAGAAAAGCGGTCGCCATGAAATACTCTGCCCATTCCAAATAATTTCCCCTCTTCTTTAGTAATGTTTTAGGATTGGGTTCATTCGAACTAAAAACAGATACACAATTATGATATTTAATTTTAGAGTATTTTGTTCAGTTTTGGGTAATTATTCCCCTAAGCGCCGCACTTTAAGGCACGATTATGGAAATTAAGTTTTGTTTCAACAGTCACTACTATTTATCACAAATATCTACATGTACAAAATACACGCGGTAGAAGTGAAACCTTCAGAAAACTAAAGTAGACAAGAGTGGGGAGGCTACAAAGCACCGCACAAAGAGGAGACTATAAAATAAATCCTGTAGATGTTATGTATTCGTCTCTTTTTAGTATCGCTTTTTGTAGTGTTTTGTTATTTAGTGGACACACTAACAGACTCTCCAAATGCTTGGATGGAGATTACTTGATGAATAGATTCTTGTTATTATCTGGATTTATTTATACTTCGCGTATACAATTGGGACTGCGGTAGTCTACCTAACTAGAAGCTAGCTATAATGGCTCTGCCGAGGTTTTCAGAAACACTCCCTCCGAGCCCCTCCGATCCCCTGTCGGACAACCTAGGTACTACGCTCCCTGCCATCTAGCGGAATCTACTGATAGATGATATCACCGCCATCTGTGTCTACAAGGCGGAAGCTTTTAAGATACACCACACTATTTTTCATTTCTTCAAGTTTCAAATCATTAACTAACTAAAAAAACTAACTAACCATCACTCCGTTTCCCGCAGGGGTAGGCAGGGACGACAGACCGCCAAACAACTCGATCTGTACCAAGATTGCCACTCCTCGCCTCGTCATACATCGTCTCGTACATGTTCTTCTATTATTCTGACTCTTGACATAGCCCGACTCAAGTATCTGATTCATTTGGTCGTGCCATGTCTTCCTCAGGTGTCCCCGACTTCTTTTACCATTCACATTTGCTTCCAATCACAATGGGGCTAAAGAAGTTTTCACTTCTCAAAGGAATCCTTTTATATGAGAAATTTTGAACTTTCATTGGATAAAAATGGAATTTTGAAGCATCTTTTAGCATCTATCCAAACGTAATTAGTTGTTTTTTGTAGTAATTAAGTTGAAATGTGGTGTAATTAAAAAAAATCTGTGTAATAAAAGTGCGGCGGTTGGTGGAATATTTACCGTTATATATTATGTATTTAGCGAAGTCGGTGACGCCCGAGGAAGACATGACACGATCAAGAGAACCAAATACTTTAGTCAAGCCATGTCAAAGGTCAGAATAACAGGAGGGCACGTGTGAATATGAATAAAGCGAGAAGTTGAGCCAAGACAGAGTTGTTTGGCGGTCTGTCCTCTCTGCCTACCCCTTCGGAAACTGCGACATGGTTAGTTACTAGAACGAAGACATGTTCTACCTCTGGCTGGGACTAGTATAACTTGTTTAGTAAAGCATTTAGAAAGTATGTAAACATTAATAATAATTACCCATTTATACTTAATTTGTCGAAACCGTTCATTCTATTTAGTAATATAATGACCGCTTCCTCTGTTTTTTATTCACAGCAGCTGGCCAAATCGAATATTAAAATATAACCTAGAAAAGCAACTATAATATATCTCAAATACGCGTGGTAAACATATAAATAAACCACTCGCAAACAACCAATAAAAAGACTTGAAGAAGTGACAAACCAAACGTCATAATAACTTTTCCCGCGGTTGGCGAGTTACAGGTTAAAGTGATGCCATATTAGAAAACATTAAAATTGCCATATGAGAAAACATCTGCAGGTTTTTTTTACGGGGCCAGTTATTACCGAAATTAGCCAAAGTTCCTCTAAAGTCATGAAAAATTGATTTCTGTGATGACCTATATATATAAATGAATCCCTGTTTCCCCTGCTGACGCCATAACTTCAGAACGACTTTACCTATTTAATTATATTTTTTTAAAGTTTTATAATACTTTATAGAAGGTTCTTACGAAAAGAAAAAAATTAAGAAAATTGGATAATTTCAGAAAACTTAACGACTATTTTAACTTCGCACGTTTGACAGTTCACTCGTTTGACGTTTAGCGCGCTGTTGGAGGGAAGTTGAGGTTGAGGGTGGTTGACGCGGGAGGGGAACGGGGACGCGGTTGGGGCGAAATAATTTATTTCATTGAATATGGCAATGCAACGCATGACGGGAACCAGCTAGTATTTTATAATTTAACGCAAAAAATAAAATAGCTCACATTCTCACACACATAATAGATATTTACTTACTATAAATTTTGGTTAAAAAATATATTATATTCAGTTTCGTTGGGTATTTTGGCATCGAATCCAAAATTAAGTTTTGTACAAAAAATTGCATGTTTGAATGAGCGACCATCGAGCATGAACGAGAGTGGGTACGGACCACGGAGGAAAGATCTTTCCTCCGTGGTACGGACCTTACTTCCGATGGGCTTGAAGCTTGAATCTGTGTCTGTAGTCTGTAGTAGGTACCTACTCTAATATTCGATAGCATTTTGTTGTTTTAGTGTTTTTGCGGCAAATAGGCGCTACGAAGACGATTCAGCGGCCCTTTCTTTGTTGTAATCATAGCGTATGAAATAAAAAGACAATAAGAAGACATGAATGAAACTACTGAAGACGTGTATGAAATAATAAGTTATTATTACTGGGTGTCAATACTGTCAATCTGCACGCTGATTTTTCCCTTAAAACTCAAGTGAACAGATCTGTAAGGACGGAGTTCTTTCAATTAGCAAATTAAAGCAGTGCGAAGAAACCTGTCAACAGAGGCGACAAAATTACTAGTCAATTCGTAACTCTCACGTCTAGATTATTGCATCAAATCAACAAATTATATTCAAAGCATCTCAAAAATATGCAGTGGTTCAGATGTCCTGAAAGAATCCAGTTTAAGCTCTGCTGGATGGTATTTAAGTCCCTTAACGGAATGGCTCCGGCTTACTTATCGGAATTATGTATTCCAGAAAATTCAAATTTTCGACATTGGAGTGGACCCCACCACTTTCCCAACGGCGGTATAAGGAAACATATGGTTTCCTCCTTCACCGCTCACGTCAAGACTCTGTTTTATTGAACGAAGCTACATTTATTTGAACGACTCTAGGCCCTCCCATGTCCATACATACGAAGTCAAATTTTCGATAGTCAACCCTCGAAAGGTCGAAGCAACCAAAGCGCACACCAGATATCAAGTTCGGTGAGCGTGCTTTCGGAGTGTCAGGACCTAAAGCCTGGAATGGAGTGCCACACGATTTAAGAATGATCACAGACTCAGCGGAATTTAGAGCTAAACTTAAAACTCACCTTTTCAGACAATCGTATCCATAAAGTCGAAAACCTTCCACCTCCACCTTCACAGTCCGCAACATTTTAAATAACTAATTGTGTAAGCAAATTTTTATTTGTAAGCTTTTTAAAAAGTCATTTCGTAAAAAAATTCTCCAGTCTTTTTTCACTCATCTTCTTATAAATGTAACTTTTGGCATTAATCTTCTTATAAATCTAATATCATCAGTGATGGGATAGTAAATGTAAAATCATGCAAAGTCCAGTGTTTTAAATATAGTGTCCTACCCTCCGCGTGTAAATTCGTATCTCCTCCAAGCATAAACTTTTAAATAAAAATGTTTCTATCGGAGGTGACTAGCTAGGTAAGTATGTTTTGAGCCTAAGAATTCATAATGAATTGTACAGCGCCCTTTAGGTGATTTCTCACAAAAACGGCGCTCTACAAACCATCCCATTATTACTATCACTATTAAAAAAATAAAATGGTTCCGTGGTACAACGCACCTAATTCTATTCTATTATGCATAGGTACGTAAACAATTTTATCTTTAGGTAATTGAATTTCTGTTTCGGCGTTCGAAGCCATTTTGACACTGTTTGAAAATATGTAGCCTGGATCGCAGCAACAGCTGTCACTCAAAAGTAACTGGCAATTTTTTCTTCTATTCTTAATCATATGTGACCCTATCGGAGGTTGACTATCAGCAGGCCAATCTCCACTGTGCAAACTGCAGCTCGGAACAACTCTGCGGAAGTTCACTCGTCCGATTCGCAAACAATAATATTTATTTAAATTTGATGTCAAAACATAAAGATACATACCCTACCTACCTACTAAATAGATAATAATATTCCTTCAAATTATCCATGTAGGATTGCAAACTGTACGTCACGTCGCATGACTGACTTAGTTCCTGCTGGCTTTAAAGTCGTAAGCTGATGATACTGTTTTATTATTTCAAGAAGAAAATTGGACTGATACATTTGATGAGGCTGAAAAAGGGGTTAGTGAACTTCAAAATTGGCTTAAAATCAACTCGCTTACCCTTAATATAAGCAAAACAAAATATATAACATTTTCAATGAACTCAAGGGGCCAACCAATAAAATCACTAGAACTAAAATTACATGAATGCCATGGAAATAATATACAATGTTACTGCCCCGTCATCGAAAAAACACAAAACATAAAATATCTCGGAGTAATAATTGACGAAAATCTTAGATGGGACCTACACATCAAAGGTATTACGGAAAAACTCACAAGCCTTATATATTTCTTCAAAAATCTAAGAAACGTGCTAAATAAAAAGGATATGAAAAAGGTCTACTATGCGTTATGTCATTCTCGAATTGAATATGGAATCATAGGATGGGGATCTGCTGCAAATACGTACCTACACAGCCTGAATACGATTCAAAAAGGAATCATAAAGACCATATTGAAAGTACCAATTAGAACGCCTTCAACTGAAATTTTCAATAACTTTGACGTACCAAATGTACAACAAATATATTCCAAAAATATATTATTGAAGCTCTTCAAAAATAATGAATCCTCTACTAGACCGTGTATGCATAACACTAGATCGAATAAAAATGATATAAAAAATATTCCAAGTTATAAAACCACATTTGGACAAAGAAACTATACATACTTTGCAACAAAACTCCATAACACCCTTCCCCGAGACATAAAACTAATAAAAAAATCCAATTGAATACAAATCAAGAATAAAAATATGGCTTAAAGAGGTCAATGAGAAAACCCTAGCGAAGACGCTAAAAACGACATAGAAGACAAATGAACTATATTTAAATAACTTTAGTCCGCCTCGGCACAGGACCCCCTAGTGAGGAGGACTAAGAAATACAATATTTTGTACTTAATTTCACATTGCATTTTGTATGTAAAATTTTTTATATAGTCGCTATAATAAAAAAAAAAAAATAAAAAAAAAGTAAAAGTAGTTTTTGTCACTCACAAATGCGTTTACATGCGCATCCAACAATTAGGTAACAGTAAACGGAAGTTGTTCGGATGGTTAACTTCTCATAACGACTTACCAACAAAACTTACAACTTACAACATCAAACTTACGGTATGTACATACAGATGGTATGTACGTACAGATTGTATTCAAATTTTTGGAGGTCATCCTATAAGAAGTAACTTATCAAAAAGCAAAACGTACCGACATGCCTGTATATTATGTTGTGCTTCTTTAACATGCCTGTATATGGTGCGCTTCTTTAACATGCCTGTTTATGTTGTGCTTCCTTAACAAGCCTGTATATTATGTTGTTCTTCTTTAACATGCCTGTAAATTATGGTGTGCTTCTTTAACATGTCTGTATATGTTGTGCTTTTTTACATTAGCTCCACACAGGAGGCCCTGAGGTAAATAATTCCCTCAGGGCCTATGTCATCTTTGGGGAAGCTAATTAAGTGAATAATTTTCCTCGGGGCCTACTGTGTAGAGCTAATGTAAAAAAATACGCTCACATTCTTTGAATGTCCATCTCCGTCATACATGATCAATTTTCGCATTAAGAATTTACTGGAAACATAAAGAGTGTCTCTTACTTGCCACATTTAATTTTGAATTTGTGCGACAATAGCAAGTCTGGATGTATTGTAACGTCATTGCTTATACCTATAATATATCTTGTGTAATATGACAGATTGGGTATTATTTATGCATTAAACCGCTTACTCGTTAAAACGGAATATTTTTTATTTAAACAGTTAGATTTAGCTTTATTATTACGAAAAGTGAATATTTATGTCGGGGGAGACCAAAAAACATGCAAAAAAATTGCATTTAACATTTTAATTTTGTTAAAATTAATTCACTCACGCGGTAAACGCCATTGTTTATTCAACGTTTTAATTTTAACATTTCATAGATAATGCTGCCAATCATAGAAAAAACATTTTTGCGTAAAACAAAGTGAATGCATTATTGACAAGTTTGAATCTGTAGTAGAACATGGAAAGAAATGTATTAGAATAATTACACAAACCCGCTAGACAAATCCTGCTTTGCCAAACAAACCATTCAAAACCTGGGATGTTTTTTAAAATTATGATGAAATGCGAGTTTATTTTAGAGAATTTATTTTATAAGATTGGTACTTCCGACAAATGTCATATTTGACTGTCTATTAGTTAAAAAAGGAACATTCCGTATTATCCGTGCATCAAACTTCGATAACACGAACGTTCCGTATTATCCGTGAGGTGGACTAACTGCATATTTACCACTTACCAGGGGTGACCGGGTTCGTGGGATGAGGTTGTTCTAGGACTTTAAGGTTAGTGCGTTTGACCTCCGGAGACCTAACCTAAACTTCTCCTACCGGTCTCTCTCGACCCATCGCCTTGCACCGCAGCGGGAGGGATAGATTTATACGTCCATCACTCATAGACACATTGACCTTCTACTCTACTTTCTACACTATTGTACTATACTTTCTGTGGTGACCGGACTAGTCAGAATGAAACCAACTCAGAACCACCTCATCAGAAAAATCATTAGAAGTGATGAAAAAAAAATTGGTTAAATAGTTTACGTTAGGTTAGGGTTATGGGCTATTTTAAAATTATTTTTTTCATAGCTTTTAATAAATTTTTAAAGAGGTGTTGAGTTGACTTTATTCTCAGTTGGCGTGGAACCACTTTCTGTATAGATTCCATCTTTCTATACTACTATACTATACTTTCTATATAGATTCCTACCATACTCCTCGTACATTTTTCCCTCCCAGAACTTCCTCTCCCTCCTTCCCCTAAAAATACCCTCCACACACCATCCCCAAAGATGATACTGGCCTTGAGGGAATTTTTTTCCTCATACAATTTTTCCTGGAGCCAATGAAAAAAAAAATAGGAAAAACATTATGATAGTGAAAGAAAATATTTGATTTTGCAGTATAATAATTTATTCATCCAAAATCCAGTTTTAATATAAATTATAACGAAAGTACTAAAACAACTAAGGGTATGTAAATATGTTTAATGACAAAAACAACATATTTTTATTTATTTTGTAAGCGATTAACATAACGCCTTTGATGGGAAAGGGATCGGCAATGGTCTGTTTTTCGGAATTCCTCCGCATCCGCCTTGGGAATAAGGAAATCATAGAAAACCTTATTCAGGAGGAAATGGCCGCAGGTATGTTCAATATGAAAACATATCGGCCTTCAGTTATTTAACAACAATAATATTATTTCCTGCATTGTTAAGGCTCTTTTCATTTATTTATTTTATTTATTTATTTAATGCCCAAATGGCTTTTACATGTTTGGTAGTACAATTAGTAATTTGGTAGTACAATTGGTAGTAATTCATGACAGATGATTTTTAAACAGAAAAAGAAATAATAAAAATTAGATAAAAAAGCACACAAGGCATAAAAATACAATAGGTTTACAAAAATACAGATATGTTCAGGAATAGTTTTGGAATAATTTTTTTACAAGATCAACAAAATTCACCAAGTTTATGTTAAATATGTCAACATCACCTAAGTACTGATTTCCCGTAGTGTGAAATCGTTGTATCGGAGAGTGGGCAATGTAGTTCCGCTTATGAATGCTACAGTCGAATAGTGTATTTTGTCGTGTTGTCACTGTCGGTATTCGTAAGTTTATGAGTCTCCTGCAACTCATAAACAGTCAAATTTAAAGTTCAGTATTTTGAATAAAAATGTTAAGTCGTTTATTTTACGTCTGTCTTTCTAGTGTGTGTATTTTTAGAATAGGTATTTAATAATAAATTATATTTTTATGTGAATATGTTGGTATAATACACGCCAAACTTTAAAACCGGCCTGAAGTTGATCAGAAATCGTAGCAATAGGCGAGCTCAGGACGGAAAAGTGGAATGCCCTTCCGTCCACGCCTTTCTCTGTCGCACGTATTTTTTTACGCATCTTTCTCTTTCGCTTACGTTCATTGTAAAATCAGTAACTGCGCGAGGGTTTATTGTACCATGTTCAGGTCGGCCTTAAGGTTTAACGTGTACTTATGGGAATATATATAACTTATCTTAAAATCTGAATAAGTCACTTTGCGGAAGGCCCGGCGTATTGCTTGATTTTGGTGAAGTCAATTTCTATTTTCTCGTTCGTCGGTTTGAATTTCCTGAAAAGAAAAATATATCTTATGTATAAAAATGAATCGCTAAATGTGTTGCTAAGCACAAATCTCGAGATCAGCTGAACCGATTTCGCTAATTATTTTTTTGGGAGGAATGCAGATCCCGCCAATGTGGGGGATTTTAATAAAAATGCACTTTCTAGATGAGAAAAGTGTGGAAAAGTTGAATAAAAAAGAAATTAAGGTGCGCTTGGCAAAATTGAGGGAGATACCGCCGTTTAAAGAATGAATCAAATGACACTTCGTGAACTTAAACTACGCCATTTTGTTACTATTATGTTGGTATCTCAGACTTGCTAAACGAAGGTTGATACGATTGTAGCCGACTTCATGTATGAGATAAATTATGTCTGCATTTATTGTCTCGACGCCACCTAGCGAGGGATTTAACACTAAAAATGTCTTTCTCGCAAAAATAAAGTTGGTTGTTTTCAGGTGGGAAAAAATATAACAAGCAGTAATTGTTGAATGAAACACTAGTATATATTGAATTATTTGGCGGGTATTCGATAAGCCCCCATAGCTAAGTGGTCAGAGCATTCGACCGGCAATCGGAAGGACACGGGTTCAAGTCCCGTTGGCGGCAAGTATCTTTTCTCGGAAGATTTTTCAATGTAAAATGAGTGTTTCAGGCTGACAATTATTGCTTGTAATAATTGTTACCCTTTGTGCTATGCATAAAAATCTTGTCTAAACGTTAGTTTATAAATTTAAAAAAAAATTTATTAATATTTAACAAGTTTAAGTATTTCCCCAATAAATGCAGACATAATTTGTCTCGACGCCACCTAGCGAGGGATTTAACACTAACAATGTCTTTCTCGCAAAAATAAAGTTGGTTGTTTTCAGGTGGGAAAAAATATAACAAGCAGTAATTGTTGAATGAAACACTAGTATATATTGAATTATTTGGCGGGTATTTGATAAGCCCCCATAGCTCAGTGGACAGAGCATTCGACCGGCAATCGGAAGGACACGGGTTCAAGTCCCGTTGGCGGCAAGTATCTTTTCTCGGAAGATTTTTCAATGTAAAATGAGTGTTTCAGGCTGACAATTATTGCTTGTAATAATTGTTACAAAAACTTTTTTGAAAATTTAACAAATCTGCCAACGACCTATGGAATAACCTTATTATACTAAAAATTAAAAAAAATTCTAAAAATTTATTACATACGAATGCTAGATAAAAGAACAATCTTTCGAAATCCATTTATAATTTTTTGTGGAAAAGAGTCAATACGTCTAAAAACTTTTTTGAAAATGACGTATTTCAGGCTTTCTCTGGTAATGCCCTCTTAACTTGGTACCTACCAAACTGTCATCATATAAGTTGCAAAACCACATTTGGACAAAGAAACTATACATACTTTGCAACAAAACTCCATAACATCCTTCCCCAAGACATAAAACTAATAAAATATCCAATTGAATACAATTCAAGAATAAAAATATGGCTTAAAGAGGTCAATGAGAAAACCCTAGCGAAGACGCTAAAAAACGACATAGAAGATAAATAAACTATATTTAAACAACTTTAGTCCGCCTCGGCACAGGACCCCCGAGTGAGGAGGACTAAGAAATAAAATATTTTATACTTAATTTCACCATTATATTTTGTATGTAAATTTTTTTATATAGTCGCTATAATAAAAAAAAAAATATATACAAAAGCCAAGTAAGTCATTGTTTGTGTGGACTTAAAAAATAATTAATCTTTTATAACACATATTTTATCAGTGGCATACATGGATTAATGCAATAATAGATTAATGACCAAAGATAGGCTGTATTTTATTTTCTAGTTCGAAAATGAATATTTTGAATGAAATATTTTAAAACGTCATTTATATTTTTGTCTTACGCTGATTAGATATCATGATGTGAAAGTTTAAATAATGACGTATCCGCTGATTAAATATGATGATAACTGAAAAAAATAAGCTATCATTGTCTATTTGTCAGCCTACAGATAAAACAGCTTACCTACAAGTTTAAGAAAATTCACGCATCAGTCATGCAAAGTGACAGCCGGATTAGGTTTTCTTGTAATTGTTTATCTATAAAAATACCTGAGATATCGATCTCAAATTGCAGATATCAAATAATAACCAAAAAATACCAAAGCCTAAATGTTCTTCTTGAATGTAATTACTTTTGTAAATTTAATAATCGGTAAATCTTGATTTTAAGGCATACGCCGTACAATCTTTACCACGAATCGGTTTACATTATAACATTGTGTATTATTTATGCATTAAACCGCTTACTCCTTAAAACGGAATATTTTTTATTTAAACAGTTAGATTTAGCTTTATTATTACGAAAAGTGAGTATTTGTGTCAGGGGAGACCAAAAAACATGCAAAAAATATGCATTTAATATTTTAATTTTGTTAAAATTAATTCACTCACGTTTATTCATCGTTTTTATTTTTTATTTTAAGATTTCATAGACAAGCAATAAATGCTGCCAATCATAGAAAAAATATTATTGCGTAAAACAAAGTGAATGCATTATTGAAAAGTTTGTATCTGTATTTATAACAGTAGAACATGGGAAGAAATGTATTGGAATAATTACACAAACCCGCTAGACAAACCCTGCTTTGCCAAACAAACCATTCAAAACCTGGGATGTGTTTTAAAATTATGATGAAATGCGAGTTTATTTCAGAGAATTTATTTTATAAGATTGGTACTTCCAACAAAAAATGTCATATTTGATTGTCTATTAGTTAAAAAAGGAACATTCCGTATTATCCGTGCATCAAACTTCGACAACACGAACGTTCCGTATTATCCGAGAGGTGAACTAACTGCATATTTACCCATTGTGTTTACATTATTTTACGTTTAATTTATTTTGACTCTGTTCATACAGACAATTGCGTCTCTGTACGAAGGAAGAGTTGCGTGTGTTAGGGTGAACGGTGGTTTTACGGGGTGGTTTGACATCACAAAAGGTGTCAAGCAAGGCTGCGTAATGTCACCATGGTTATTCAATCTATACATGGATAATTGTATGCAAGAATTGAAAGAGGTGGGATTGGGCGCGAAATTGAGTAATCTGAAAGTATGTTGCCTGTTGTACGCTGATGATGCGGTGCTGATTTCTAACACTTTGGAAGATCTACAGTCTCTCGTATCTAAGATGACCGAAGTATGTATGAAGAATGAGTTAATGATGAATGTAAGTAAGTCTAAAGTCATGGTGTTTGAAAGAGAGAATACGAAAACAGTATGTAACATAGTTGTGAATGATGAACACTAGGAGCAGGTGGATGAGTTTGTGTATCTGGGTAATATGTTTACGAAAGATGGGAAGGCTGATAGAGATATTGAAAGAAGGGTGAATGCCGGTAACTCCATTAATGGTGGACTGAATGCCGTTGGCGCTAATAAAAAACTGTCGAAAGAAGCGAAGCTAGCAGTCCACAATGGAGTCCTGATATCTACCCTGATGTATGGCAGTGAGGCATGGAACTAGCAGAGGAAGGATAAAAGTAAACTGAATGCTGTTGAAATGAGATCCCTGAGACGTATGAGTGGTAAAACAATGTATGGTCGTGTGAGAAATGTGGATATCCGCAAAGAATGTAAGGCTGATGTAAGCATAATGAGTAAGATTAAGAAAGCGACTTTCAGATGGTTTGAGCAAGCGGAGCGAATGAACGAAGAAAGTAGTGTAAGAAGAATATACGACGCGAATGTGAATGGTAGAAGAAGTCGGGGACGCCCGAGGAAGACATTCTTGAGTCAGTTAGTTAGTTAGACTCTGTCCCATCTTTACTCTTGTTTATAAATACTTATGTTTTCAATATATGTACTTACACTCTCTATGGGATGTGTGGGATTGCACTAACCTCCCCACATCCAGGAATAAAGATCATTATTATTATTATTTATTATTATTATAAATATGCAAAAAAATATGTTTTGAGTAAATTGAAGTTTTTCCCAGCATTTCAAATGAGTACAAATGAAAACATATTTTTTAAAAATTAAACGAAGACAACATTAACGAAACTCAATCGAAAATCTGGAGACATAAAAATAAGAAAGGTCCCAGAGGTGCCAACTGCCAATATCTTTGTCTGATTTTTCTAACTAACTAACTAACTAACTAACTAACCATCACGCCGTTCTAACAAACAACTCGGTCTTTTCACATACTCCTTGCCTCGTTCACATTCATACATCGTCTCATACATGCTCTTATATTATTCTGACTCAAGTGTCTGATTCACTCGGTCGTGCCAAGTCTTTCTCGGGCGTCCCAGACTTCTTCTACCGTTCACATTTGCGTCATATATTCTCCTCACACTCCTTTCCTCGTTTATTCGCTCTACATGCCCAAACCATCGGAGCGTTTCTTTCTTGTTCTTACTCATTATGCTTACATCAGCCTTGCATTCTTTGCGAATCTCCACCTTTCTCACACGACCATACATGGTTTTACCACACATACGCCTCGGGGATCTCATTTCTACAGCATTCAGTGTACTTTCATCCTTCTTCTGCCAGTTCCATGCCTCACTGCCATACATCAGGGTAGGTACCAGTACTACATTATGGACGGCTAGTTTCGCGTCTTTGGACAGTTTTTTGTTGGTGCCAAAACCTAATACCTGCATTCACCCTTCTTTCGATATCTCTATCAGCCTTCCCATATCTCGTATTTTTCTATTTCCAGTTTTTTCGATTGAGTTTCGCTAATATTGTCTTCATATAATTAAATATTACAATTTGAGGTTTTATTCATAAAGTTAAAAATAAAAACAAACATATTTTTTTAATTACACGAGAGTTGCGGCCCGGAAATCCGAAGGTCCTTGTTTCGAGTCCCAGATGTGACCGTATCTTTTTCTGATTTTTCTGTTTCAGATTGTGGATTGAGTTTAGCCAGTGGCTTAGCGAGGGGGTGGAGGGGGGGGGGTACCGCCCGGGTGCCACCCGACAGGGGGGTGATACTCGGCGAACATAGCCTATATTTGTGAAGAAATCTGAAATTCGGGGGGGGGGGGTGACACCACGCCCCGGGAGGGAGTGACATCCGCCCCGGGTGCCACCCATGCTAGCAACGCCATTGAGTTTAGCTAATGCCTTCATCAATTAAAATATTATAATTTGTGGATAGACTCATTAAAAAAATTAAAATATTATTGTTAATCTAATAAAAAAAGTATGTAATATATAAAAAATATTAATATAAAAGAAAGTATGCAAAGTGCGTGCCGCTAAAACTCAGAAACGAGCTCCGGTACGATAAAAGGAGTTATGTGGTAGCCCTCTATCCCCCATCCACTAAGAAGGTTACCGTTTTTACATAAAGTATGTAATTTTGAAGATATAAGGGCTGGAAATGTCACCCTTTAGAAATTTCAAGTACATTCGAGAGTATTCGAGAGCATTCCACAACATTTCGTGTGCAAAAATAACTTTCAAAACAATGACCTTGCGTATTAAATTTCAAAACGAACATTTCGTGTACAAAAATAACTTTTAATACAATGACCTTGCGTAGTTAATTTGAAAACGAAAATTTCGTGTGCAAAACTAACTTTCGAAACAATGACCTTGCGTATTTAATTTTAAAACGAACAATTCAAAAATATGTGTGTGCAAAAATAACGGTACATGTTACATAGCGACGACTTTGAGTTTCGTATCCCGCTAAATAACTAGCTATGTAAGCGGTACATGTTACACGGCTACGACTTTTAAGTTTCGTATCCCGCTAAATAACCAGCTATGTAGGCGGTACATGTTACACGGCTACGACTTTTAAGTTTAGTATCCCGCTAAATAACTAGTTATGTAAGAGGTACATGTTACACGGCTTCGACTTTTTAAAGTTTCGTATCCCGCTAAATAACTAGCTATGTAAGAGGTACATGTTACACGGCTACGACTTTTTAAAGTTTCGTATCCCGATAAATAACTAGCTATGTAAGAGGTACATGTTACACGGCTACAACTTTTTAAAGTTTCGTATCCCGATAAATAACTAGCTATGTAAGCGGTACATGTTATACGGCTATGACTTTTAAGTTTTGTATTCCGCTAAAAAACTAGCTATGTAAGCGGTACATGTTACACAGCTACGACTTTTAAGTTTCGTATCCCGCTAAATAACTAGGTTGACTTATACATGATACTTTTTTATGTTAACTATCGGGTGTAACTGTGCCAAGTGACGGAAGTAGATGAAGGAGCAGAACGCCACTTTTGAAGGTAGGGATTTTTCCCGTTTCTCTCCCAGTGATAAAAAGAACGCAATCGAATGATCTTTATTTATGTTAATTATTTTACAGTCTGATTAAGGCGCCAATCGGGCAGTAAATAATCCTCATTAGATAAATGCATTGCGTGTAGTTTCGTATCGTTGATTGATGGACCGGTGAATGCAATAAGCTATATAAGTCATAGATTTAAACTAATTACTGATAATATCGATACTAAGAAGTAATATCTATACATCGTCCTTGAAGGAAATAAACACGAAAATACGACGCTCCACCCATTATCAAAATATGAATATTATTATTATTACGGCTCAATGTCCCAAAAGGAAACACTGATGGTGCGCCTTATATCGCAACGATTTATAAGTAATAGGCCTAAAAATCGCTTCACAAACGGAAACTAGAGGACGCGATTTCAAGTACCAAAGTGATTTTTTTATGAAAACTGTCACAGATAATTTTAGTCGTAAAGTAGTATTTTTTAAAAGTTGTTTCTTATGGTTGCACCTCACATGGCTATTCACGACGACTTTGTATTTCTTGAGCATTAACTAATAACAATTTGTGGACATTTTATGTTGAAAACTTTTACTTTCTATGTACATTGGTTAATCAAAGTAATAAATGTATATAGAAAATAAATCTTATTTTAAGCAGTCACCTCGTTAGAAACGGAATTCCGAATAAAAATCAACCGCAATCACCGTAAAAACGGAACTTGCAAGTTAAATTATTTTTTTCTTTCAGAGGTCCCCATTTATCTTTTTAAATACATAATATCTTTTTGAGTTGTCAGTGTTAAAAATAACATTGCTTGAAAAAATTGCTTGTAAGTACATCAACAATATTTAAGATTCATGGGAATTCCAAAAAAAATATGGGTAGGTACATAATACCAGTAATATTGTCATATGCAATAAAAAAATTTACCAGGTCGAAATTTCCGTAAATTTAGTGCTGATTTCCCTTTTCCCTAAAAAATATTTTTCTCCCCTAGACCTAGTCAAATTTCCCTAGACGGCACGAAAATATAGGTACAAAGGTTACCGAATGCGATCGGATAATCGACGACGGCCAACGGCGAGTGGTAGAGAGGGCGAATCCAAAATACATTATTAGTGTAATAATTAGTAATAAAATAAGTTATGCCGCTCTCCGCATCTCCTTATTTTTAATATTATTGATGTTGATATCTTAACTTTTCGGGGGGGGGTTTGAACCCCCAACCCCCACCCCCCGGGCTACGCCCATGTCAGGCTATTAGTATCGATTCAGCCGTGTATCGTTAATTTGCTCCTAAGAATTGAAGAGTTCCGCTACTTTGTCATGGATCCCACAATCAGAACCTAACCAAACTCTCATCAAACTACCCTCGAAGTACATCCTTTTCAATAAAAAAGAATCATCGAAATCGGTTGGCGTGATATTGAGTTATTTGTCCATTTGTCGCGCACATACTTAATGCAAAATTAAGACTTATATGATTTTCTCATGGATGCCATTGTCAGAACTGGACCAATTTGAAATGGAACCACACGGAAAGCACCAGCTTTTAAATAAAAAAAGAATCATCAATATCGGTTCTCCCAGTCGAAAGCTCTGAGGTAACAAACATTAAAAAAAAATACCGTCGAATTGAGAACCTCCTCCATTTTAAAACAAATAAACCATTTACAGCAGTGATGATCAACCTTATAATGTCATCTAGACATTGATACCATTAGCCGTAAGAATTTTAAACAACTGGAATAATAAACGATAATAATCAATCTTACCGGAAAATAATTCCGCACGACTCAAACATCTTCTTGGAGGCTATGACTTCTTCCTTGTCAGCGTTCTTGTCAGACATGTTGACCACCTCCTTGATGCCCGATTGGATGAAGAGGCTAACTTAGATGGTGCTGCCCTTCAAGTCGGTTATATTCCTGTTTAAAATGGCATTCACCTCGGCGTGGACCACTTGAATAAAAATTTATTAAATTGAACTGCTTATATTCAACCGACATGCTTCGAGCAATGCTCACCTCATCAGGGTTTAATTAAAACTAAATATGACGATTTTATCTAAACAATAAAATTGTTTAAAACTAAGGATTATTATTTTTAACTAAAATGGTAAAATAATTTTCTGTGTTTGAAGATGAAAATTTATTTATTTATTGTTTACTAGCTTTTACCCGCGGTTTTGCTCGCATGGTATTAAGGAGAAATTATTGTATACAAATTTTTCCCACGGGAATGAAATGTCTTTCCGGGATAAATAATAATAATTATCTCTCTTTAAAAATTCGCGCCGATCGGTCGCTCCATTTATATAATTATAGCTAATTAATAACCCAATTAGAGCCAATAGTGATGATGATGATAATGAGCTAATTAACATTTAAATTATTTTTCACCGCGTATCCTTTTCCATTCGTCCCGTTCCCCTTCCGCCTCCCTTCCTCTCCAGCATCCCCTTCCCTCTCGCGTTCTCACTCCGTCATCCCTCTCCTCACTCCCCTCACCCGCTTCCTCCATCCCGCGAACCCCCCTCCCGAGTTCCCCTAACCCCTCCTGAGTTCCCCTTCCCCCTCCCGGGTTCCCCTCCCCCCTTCCGTATTCCATACATTCAATCCTGGCTTGTAACTTATCTAAATGCATCAAAATGTATTGCACATATCTCATCATGACTAAACAGTAATAGACGCTTCCTAAACTACAATAAAACGTTTTACCTACATTTTTATAAAAACAGTAATAACAAACCACCCAATAACCTTAAAATTAGAAAATATAATGCCAACCGTAATCAAGTAACATTCTAATTTTGCTTTGAACTTGGAAAATATTTGGGTATATACTCGTATATGGATACAAATTTAAATTGGCAACCACAAATTAATAATACCGTTTCTAAATTAAGATATCTTACGTACGTATTTTACAGACCTGAAGAAGTACTGAATATTGACTAATTGAAAATGATTTATTTTTTAAATAAATGAAAACAATATAGGCGAAACTCAATCGAAAATCTGGAAACAGAAAAATCAGAAAAACATATTGACACCTCTGGGACACGAACCCAGGACCTCTTGCTTTCCGGGGAAACGCGCTAACCACTGCGCCATGGTGTCGATATGAAATTCGGTCATGTTTAACTGTACCATACTTCGACTAAGAACCACCTACATTATCTTCATTTTCTTTAACGCATATATTATTGGCAACTAACTTTATGTATGATTGCAAGATTCAAACCCGAACTAAATGCTCTCTAGATAGTGTCTGGATAAATCTTTATCCATTTTATTTAATATGCTACATCTATTGACTTTTCTGCAAGCCTAGGATGAATATTTTATTTTTTATTTTTAACTTTATGAGTAAAACCTCAAATTTTAATATTTAAATAAATGAAAACAATATAGGCGAAACTCAATCGAAAATCTGGAAACAGAAAAATCAGAAAAACATATTGACTCTGGGACACGAACCCAGGACCTCTTGCTTTCCGGGCAAACGCGCTAACCACTGCGCCATGGTGTCGATATGAAATTTGGTCATGTTTATTTTTCTCTGGTGCAATCTTCACTCATGTACGAAATAATAGGATGGCGTGGTGCGCTTGATGCTTTTATAAAACCTTTACAAGCAACTCAAAATTATATTATCAAAGTTATGTGTAATAGAAATAAAAAAATTTTCGACAAATGTTTTATACAAAGAATCTAAACTATTCAGTCTCCGTGAACTATTTATACTACAAACGATGAAATATATCTTTAAAAACATAAACAAATTCGAAAAAAATGAAAGCAGAATAAACATTAGAAAAAATAATGTATTCATTGTATTCTATACCCCTCAAACAAACACAAAACACATGCAAACTCACAGTAGTTTTATTGGACCTTGCACTTTAAGCCTTTTACCAAAAATATTCATAAATGAATGAAGCAATGCTACTTTGTTTGAACCACTTATATATTTGAGTCAACCGGTTTCGGAACGACCGTTCCTTCTTCAGGGCAAAAGTATACTGATTTGAAAGTTACAAAATAGTAAATGGGAACAATGTATTATTATGGTAGGGGTGGAGCCGTTGCTAGGTATTAATGAAGAGTGGGTGGGTAGGGGAACATATCCATGACTGGGCTGTAAGACAATATTTTTTGTTTGTTGATAATAGATTCATTATTTTTAAGAGATTTTTTTTATTTCCAAGGCTTCTGAGTTATCTAAGCGTTTTCCTTTATGATTAATATGAAGAATATTTATCCCCGTATTCTTTTTTCAAAACTATGGTTATTTCATTATTTTCAATGATATGGTTAGCGAACTCAGAAAAATTATTATTATTAAGACACCTTAAAGTTCTTTGATTCTGATTTCAAAATTACGAGTTGTTTTTCCAATATAAAATGAGGGACAATCATTACATTTGACTTTATATATTCCGGAATTAGTCAATTAATGGTCTTTATCTTTAGCGTTTCTCAAAAAAATTACCGATATTATTTCTTGTATATAAAGCTATCTAATATAAGTATAAAATATTACATTTCATAAATATTTTTTCCTTAATCCATCTATTTCATCATTAATCATTTTAAATAAATTATTAAAAAAAAACTATTATTCCTCCTATTTTTAAATCTGGTGACCCCATTCTAAGTAATAATTATAGACTAATTTCTCTTACCTCCAATATTGCAAAAATATTTGGAAAAATTGTAACAAAAATCAGATTTTTAAATTCATAAAAAATAATAATATATGAAATGTACATCAATATGGTTTTAGAGAAAATTGGAGCACTCAAGATGCCATCGTAGACTTAACCTCTGCAATACATAAATCTTTAAATTACAAAAAAATGCATTGGAATATTTGTCGACTTAAGAAAAGCATTTGACAGTATATCCCAATCGAATCTTATCTCTGAACTAATGAAAATTGATATAACCAATAATGCCTTAACGTGGATCGAAAATTACCTACTTCATAGAGAGCGATTTGTCAAGTAAAATGGTATTCTGAGTGGTTCCCAGATCAGTAAAATTGGAATCCTGCAGGGAACGGTATTGGAACCAATTCTTTTATCATTTATCCGAATGTTATTTTTAACTCACCATAAAATGCAAACTAATATCATACGCTGATGACACAGCAATTTTAGCTGAGGGATTAATATGGAATGAAACTCAGAAAACGGCGGAATCAGATATAAATTTAATAAAAAAATGTTTTGATCAAGATTTACTATCTCTAAGTACAGATAAAACTTTTGTAATACCATTCACTCTGAATAAAAATGCTACCTCTGATAATCTAAACATATGTATGCACTCATATAATTTTAATTCAAATTCATATCTATGTAAATCTGATTGCTCTGTACTCGCTGTTAAAATCAATGTTACATAAACTCTTAGGCGTAACTATTGATAGTAACATGAAGTGGAAGATGCAAATCAGTACAACAGTAGAGACCAAGAAAATTAGTGTACATTTTCATTAGAATTCGTTACATTTTAAATATTAGGATTTTAAGAACCATTTATTTTTCCTTAATCCAATCAGTGCTACAATATGGAATTGTAGGTTGGGGTGGTGCTGTCAAAACTTCTCTTTTAACTTTGGAAATCATTAAAAAAATAATTATAAAAATAAATTTAAAAAGCCGTATGATTACCCCACCATCAAATTATTTCAAGAATTTAAAGTACCTTCACTTCATGTTATTTATAAAATAATCACGATTTTACAAATACACAAAGATTACTCCTCTTTCAATCAGCATTAGAACAAAAATATTCTTGGCTCTATGACTGTCCCGCGTTGTAACACCACCACAGCTCAACAATTCTATCGGAGTTAAATGGTTCAACCAATCACCAGTTAATTTAAAATTGGAAACTAATTATAAAACATTAAAAAAATCAATAAAAACTCTTTACATATAAATGATTACAATCACCATATCTTATGTATATTTTCTCAATACAATTATAATATCGGATATCCTTTTTCTTTCTTTATTTTTTTCTTCTTTAAAATAATGACAATAATAAAATAAATTATAATTTTTAATTTATAAACTAACGTTTTAAGACAAGATTTTTATGCATAGCACAAAGGGTAACAATTATTATAAGCAATAATAGTCAGCCTGAAACACTCATTTACATTGAAAAATCTTCCGAGAAAAGATACTTGCCGCCAACGGGACTTGAACCCGTGTCCTTCTGATTGCCGGTCGGATGCTCTGACCACTGAGCTATGGCGGTTTATCTAATACCCGCCAAATAATTCAATATATACTGGTGTTTCATTCAACAATTACTGATTATTACATTTTTCCACCTGAAAACAACCAAATTTATTTTTTTGAGGGAGGTATTGTTAGTACTAAATCTCTCGCTAGGTGGCGTCGAGACAAATTATGTCTACATTTTTTTGTGAAATACTTTTAACTTGTTAAATATTAATTATTATTTTTAATTTATAAACTAACGTTTTAAGACAAGATTTTTATGCATAGAACAAAGGGTAAAAATTATTATAAGCAATATTATAAGCGTTGGCGGCAAGTATCTTTTCTCGGAAGACTTTTTAATGTAAATGAGTGTTTCAGGCTGACAATTATTGCTTATAATAATAAAATAAATATTTGTATTTTTCTCATATTTTCGCATATTTACACAGTATATGCCACAAATTCGTACATTTACCAATATATGCCGCACATTTGTACATTTACACAATGCACGCCGCAAATTCGCAAATTTACCTACCGGCGAAAAAACATTACTTTTCTCTAAGTTTTCTTATTATATTTGAACTGTGCGTATGAAAGGGTTAAAAATGGATATCGATAGCTCTGCTTTTGAAAATATGCCGATTTGGGCCGTGTGAGTATTGTCTCTGAATAACGAAAGGAAGGAAATGGGGAATAGGAAAAGTAACAGTGATGCTACCAGAAAAATGAAAAATCCTTCCTTAAGTTTGATCTTCTCTCTGTTCCCGTGAATGCACAATTTCACGACTCGTAGTTGCACGTCACCCGTTATCCACCGTTATTTCATTTGAAAAAATACTTTGAAAAAAACTCGTCTGGATCAGATTTCCCTTAACATTGGGTTTGGGTTGACGTCGTAGTAAAACTTAGGAAAAATATTTCAGTTCGTGACCGTTGTTTGATGCGTATTTGAGGTATTTAGGTATTTGAGATAAATTTTTTTTTATTTAGAAAAAAAGTAAATGTTCACAATAATAATATTTTACATATCATTCATAATTTTTTTGGTTACCCAATTAGTAAAGAAATATTCTCGGGTCTAACTGGGGAGCAAGTCTATGTACTTATGTTATGTATTTAGAATTGCTTGTAGATAATTTGTATAGTTACAAAAATGGAAATAGAATACTTTCAAATACACTGAAATACAAAATATTGTACAGTAATGGTGGGTTTCTTCATTTACCGAGAATGCTAAATGCAATGCTAATTGTAAAAGTAAACGGTCAAATGCATAGAAATTTTTAAATTTCGATCGTTTATTTTTACAATTAGCATTGCATTTAGCAGTCTCGGTAAATGAAGAAACCCACCCTAAGAAAAATACATATAATTACTTTTTTTTTTTTTTTTTTACAGTGAATACCGCACAAGAATCTCAACTGCTCCCGTCTGGAGCCAGTGAGACTATGGCATCCCCAATTGGGGTATGTTGTGAGGCTGAAGGTAGTGGGGAGGGGAAGGAGGTGGGGAAGAGGAAGGTTGGGAAGTACCTGGCTATTCAGATCTGGTCACTAAACACGGCTAAAGCCATTTTCAAGCAACGTTTCAATTCTGAATGGTGGTCTTACACCAGGGCGATACTGATAGTATCTTCCACTCTGGAACATGCCGCAAATATACTATTATTATTATTTTAAATGAATTAATTGTGAAATAACACAAATTAATCAAATAAAATTTATTTGCGCATGCCGGGTTCGAACCCGCGACCTCCGGATTGTGAGTCAAGAGTCTTACCCACTGGACTACGGAGTAGCATACTAGCGGACTAGCATATATAAAAAATAACGAATTTATTGTAAGTGTGTGGGGATGGACAGAAAGAGGAATGGAGCGCTTTAGACGATGACCGCCGATAAAACAAAAAAACACCAACTAAAGTAGGAAAATTAAGTCAAGAAAATTAATTTAATTTTTTTTATTTTTATTTTTATTTTTATTTTTTATTTATTTACATTTAAACCCGCTAAACTACTTATGTAGTTTGTCAGCAGGTACATAATGACAACATTGGTACATTTTCAAACATTGTATACATATAATTTTATAATTTTGATGCTAAATACAATTAAATAGATTATTTAAATTACCGAAATAGTATATACATGTAAGTAGCACTAGAATCCTTAAATAAAAAAAGTACAAATGGATTTAGTATGATATGATATTTAAAAAAAATAGTATGTTATGATATAATAAAAAAGTACAGATGGATTTAGTATAAACAAATGAAATATAATCACAAGTAATTTAAAAGTTTCATATACATTAGATATTACAAAAATTGTAATGAATTTACCAATTCCTTCAATGTGAGTTTCAGTAAAGAATACAAGGACTTCGGTAGGGCATCAATATAAATCATCCCTATCTAATAGCCATTTCCTTAGTTTATATTTGACTTTACCATTAAAAACGTTATTATTTTTGATTGTCATTGGTAGTTTATTTAATATTTTGGGTACAATATAGTTTAGGGTCCTTTCACCGTATTTATTGGTACATTTCGGAACCACCAATCCTTCATTTTGAGTGAATCTTGTATTATGTTTATGGTAAACTCTTTCCCTGTACAAGGAATCGGACAACATAACATGTTGACTTATAATATTATAAAACAATAATCCTCTGACAGGTAAAACATTTAGAGACTTGGATCGCGCCATCTATCTTTCAACAACATAAATAATTTCGTTCTGTTTGAAATACGAAAGACGGTTAAATTTGTTCAAACGAAAATACTAAAATCGATTAAAAATGGGAGACTGAGGGTAGGTGGGATAAACTTTGGGGTTATTGGTATTTTTTGATGCCAAAAAAAAAAAAAATAAAAAAATCTTAATTTTTTTTTTTTTTTTTTTAATCTGGATGGGGACATCCTAATCACCTAGCGGTATGAAATATAAAACCTACATACTTTCATACCAACCAAATATAAAAAAAATTCATATAAATCGGTCAAGCCGTTTCGGAAGAGTGCGACCACAAAAACCGTGACACGAGATTTTTTATATATAAGATAGAAATAGAATATCAAAAAATGTTAGCAAACAGAATATATCTGAAAATCAACGATAAAAATAAGTCAAGGATCTTAAATATTTCAAAAAGTTTGCTGGTTGGGAAAAATTCTCGGTTTTTTAATAATAACTTTGATGATAATTTTTTGTCTAGGTAGTTACTATCGGATACAGATTACTCGAATAGATGCTTCCCCATGCGATTATGCCGTACTGCAACACTGACAGCACAAGAGCAAAGTAAACCATTTTAATATTAAAACCATTTTAAGATTTGGGATATTTCTTAATCGTATAAAAATGTAAGTAAGTTTTCTTCTTTTGACACAGTTTTCGACATGTTTCTTAAATTTCATGTTACTTTCTATAGTGATCCCTAGATATTTGACATCTGGGGTTTTCTTACTATCGTTACATTCTTCTCCTTTCCACGAACGACTGTGCACTATCACTCCAATATTGGAGTCAGTGACAGGATCATTAAAGTAAAAAGGTATATATTATGATGTTTTTTCTACATTAAAATTAAGTAAGTTATCATCAAACCATTCTTTCAAAATGTTAATGTCAGCATTCGCAGCTATATTCACTTCTGTTCATGTTATTCCTTCGATTATGATGACTGTGTCATCCGCATGTGAGACGACACTTCCATTAAGAGGGAGACTGAACATGTCATTGACACATATAAGGAAAAGTATAGGCCCGATTACAGTGCCTTATAGAATTCAATCTTCAGAAGACAAGGGTTCACTTAGTTTAACATGTTTGTATGTGTATGAGTCTAGTTTTTGAACTGTTAATTCGTGGTGGAATTCCATTGTATTAGAATTGAAATTAAAACACTTTTGCACTATCTTCCACTTTCCAGACCAGTCTTGATGAATGAATGAATGACCAGTCTGAAAATGTTTGTAGTAGGATGAAATCGGTCCCGGTGAAAATAAATAAGTAGAAGAAAGTGCAAAAGTGTTTTAATTTTAATTCTAATGTCTGTATATGTTGTGCTTCTTTAACAGGCCTGCCGAGCTATTCTCTGTTTTTTGTGGGAACGAGATCGATATCGCGCGAAATCTTCTGTCAGATTTGTGTGATTTTCAATAGCTGTTATTTGCTTTTTCTACGGGCCGATGTCAGAATTTCAGCTGTGAGCTGTCACGTATGTTAGTTTAGGTCGTTTTAAACACAAATTCCTGCAAATATGGATGCTTATTTATTCATTTAACAGCGATAGAAAATCACACATCTGACAAGAGATCTCGCCCGATATCTATCTCGATCGACATAGATCTCGGGCGATATCGATCTCGTTCCCACAAAAAAACAGAGAATAGCTCGGCAGGCCGGTTAAAGAAGCACAACCTATACTTGGGCTGCAGAATCGGTCACGGCGGAAAGAAGATTGCAAGACATATTTAGATTAAGCATACGGTCTGATTAGGTGGGGGTGAGTTCTATTATAATTTACATTATGTTGTTCTAAGCAAATAAGTACAATAGAGTTGTTTGTTTGATCACTAATCTATGTGTTTAATGTTCAATTGCTATAACCTTAATTCTCCCTTGGAAGTTGTGTATGGTACATGCCCACACCTTGTGGGAGTCTAATGCTCCGAACTCTCATTTGTTCATACTAAATCCATCTGTACTTTTTTATTATATCATAACATACAAATTTTTTATTATATCATATCATACTAAATCCATTTGTACTTTTTTTATTATTTAAGGCTTCTAGTGCTACTTACATGTATATACTATTTCGGTAATTTAAATAATCTATTTAATTGATATTTAGCATCAAAATTATAAAATTATATGTATACAATGTTTGAAAATGTACCAATGTTGTCATTATGTACCTGCTGACAAACTACATAAGTAGTTTAGCGGGTTTAAATGTAAATAAATAATAAAAAAAGGAACCAAGATATTGGCATAACCTTATTTAATGGTTTCTCGTTCCACACCTCAGCTCATATTTAATTTATGATCTCTGGGTTTAACCATGGCACTGCATCCGACATGATATTGTCTAAATATAAGTATGAGAGGGTGCATTACATTCATAATTATATTTTCTTCCTAACCACTTGACAATGTTCATAACGTGAAAGTCTATCTTTCATGAAACAAATGACGCAAGTTATTCTTATATACCTAATAATTCAATAAATTCAATAACTCAAAATTTCTACCCACCGGGAGAACTACGGGCACAAGTTTCTTTCGAAACCTGTTTAGTTATATAATCGTATTCCATTCTTATGCCAATTTAACAGAGCCATATTACTTCTTATAAAATAACATTCAATGCCTAAAGTTAAAATGGAGTTTTGTTTTTTTGATTTGAAAACTATGACTTTTATTATATCAACCCAGTAGGTATTTCCTGTTGAAGTTGCAAATGAATCATGCACACTTCTCGAGAGAGATTTCTTAGTTTCATGCTCAGAAGATAGATTTTTCCACGACTCCAGCATAACCTACCTACAGGTTTTGGCGCGTGGACAACCTTCCACAAAGTTGGAATCATGTAAGAATCTTCTCCTTCCTAATTCCAACTTAATTTATAAAACTCAGCACCTGGTGTCCAAATCTGATCATCATACCAACATCAGCAATATAGAGCCCATCAGGTATTGTATGGATTCACGACGAGTTCATCGAAAACGAATTCATCTAAAATCAATTCATCGAAAATCAAATCATCGAAAGCAAATTCATCGAAAACGAGTTCATCGAAAACCAATTCATCGAATATCAATTCATCGAAAACCAATTCATCGAATGATCAATTCATCGAATCGCCAATTCATCGAAAAAATATATTTTGTTGATATTTGAGAAAAATGCCGACCGGACCGAGAAGTTAGAAAAGCATTGGTCAACCTAAACTAACCTAACCTAACCTAACCTAACCTAATCTAACCTAACCTAACCTAACCTAAGCTAACCTAACCTAATCTAACCTAACCTAACCTAACCTAACTTAACCTAATTAACCAATTTTTAAATATTTTTTTATCATCACTCTTAATGACCTTTCTGGGTTGTTTATGAGTTGGTTTCATTATGAGTTGTCTGGTCACCGTTCCTTAGATATCCCTTTTTTGCAGTATCAGACAATCGGAAATCGAAGAGATAACCTATAAATTTTACATAGTCACTACGAAACTGACAGTTGCTAAACACATTTAACTCAGTTAAACAGACCTTTTTGGGTATTTAATTTTGACAGCTCTAATATCTACAAAAAAAAAGTTTTTCGATGAATTGGCGATTCGATGAATTGATCATTCGATGAATTGATTTTCGATGAATTGATTTTCGGTGAACTCGTTTTCGATGAATTTGCTTTCGATGAATTGATTTTCGATGAACTCGTCGGTTACCATTGTATGGATGGTTAATCAACTATCGACTTTACTGATTTAATTTATTCACCTTGGTTTAACCATGACATCGCAATTCGCAATATATTACCTGGTCGTAAGTATGTAAATGGCCCATGGCTAATAATATTGTTATCACCCCCTTACAAAATGACGCCCAATTATTATTTACGTTACAAAATGTTATCATGTTCGCTATAAAATGTATTTGTTGATTATGTTAATATTGTTGTTGTAAATACTGTTTATAGTTATCTATGTTAATGGCACATGTTGTGCCGGTATTTCGAAATAAATAAATAAATAATCTAAAAAACATAAATTATATTTGTTTGATTCTAAATTGAATTGTTTTTAATTACTTTTTTCCTCTTCTTATTATTTCCCTTTCTTTTGTTATTTAAAAATATGGAATTTATTGTATTGTACTTCCTCTCCTGTATATATATATTCTGGAATAAACTATTATTATTTCTATTAAAAATATATTTTTTTAATAAATTTAAATTTAAATTTAGAAATGTATTTGATATTGATTTGATTATAATTTAAAAAATAATAATTTCAAACGAATTCAAGCGCATTAGAATGACTTCGCCCAAGGTTCGTAGAAAATGTATGTAAAGGACATATATTCCCTTTAAATTTGAATCCTATAATGTCAATTAGAATGCAATCATCGATTGTCATTTGTTTTGTTATTCTATTATTTGATTGTTAGAAAAAAACCATTCAAAGTGATATTAATAAACATAAATGTCGTTTCTTAGTTAAAAAAAACTTTGCAACACAAGTGTTTTATTTAGAAATTAATAAAAAGGAATTAAACCTATCAACTTATTATAAAACGACATTTCGTTTTAAACCAAAAATGGAGAAAATTCAATTCGAATTTACGCTATTACCTGGAGGCGATGGCAGGTCAAATATTATTAGCATTACAAAAATAGTCACAAGTGATGAAAAAGTGTTAACAATACCAGAAATGCTACGATCCGCCAGCTATCACGAGGAGATAATGAAAACTAGTGCTTTTGGAAAAATAAAAAATAGTTTGAAAAAAAGATACCAGGTTAGAAGAGTCTGGTTAACCATGACAGAAGAACTAAAAAAAACATATGTAGACGAAGATGGAAACCTACAGTTTGGAGACCAATACCTCGAAGAATTGGACGAAAAAAGTTTACAAGTACATCAAAAAGAAGATGCATTAGGAAAATTAATTGAAAAGTTAATGGAAGATAAGCAACAGAGCTTAAAAAACATTGCTGAGAAGTTTGTTATAGAAAAATTCTGCACTAAAAATACAAATGCAAGCCAGTGGATGGAAGTATTTGAAAAAGAATGTTTGCGGTTTGATGTGACCATGGATGAAAAAAAAATAGAAATGCTCAGATTGTTCATGGATAAATCTTGTATAGACTGGTATAGTTCCATGATTATAAAACTAACAATGAACTCAGAGTGGTCCACAAGGAAAAACAAATTCTGTGAATCATTTGCAAACAAAGGATGGAACCCTGTCACATACGCACTATCATTTAGATACAAAGATGGTTCTCTGTTGGATTATGCTATGAGAAAAGAAAAACTTCTATTGGATGTGAGAAGATCAATTGACACCGGTACTTTGATAGATCTTGTTGCTTCCGGACTACCAGAATTCATACTTAACAAGATCGATAGAGAAGGATTACAAGATACTGTAGATTTGTTTAATGAAGTAAACAAGTATGAACATATGGTCAACAAAAAAAGATTTATGAATCAGAAAACATTTGGAAATGCAGAACATAATAAAAATGGGGGTAAAAATCCATGTAAAATTTGTGAAAAATTGAATAAGGGCATTCGTTACCACCCTGAAGCTACATGCTGGTTCAAAACAAAAGAGGATGAAAAATTTAAGAGAAATGCCATTAAACATGTAAACAATTCAGTGATAGAAACTGAATTAAATGAAAATGATAAAAAAAAAACTAATAGTAACACCATTAATAAAAGTCAAACTATTACTAAATGATAAATTAAAAATATACGGAATTTATGATTCGGGTTCAAATGTTTCTCTAATTAATTCTAAATTATTGAAACTAAAAGGAAAAGGAAACAATTTGAATGAAGCAAATTTAGTAACGATTAATGGTGTTAAAAAGACGAGTGGTTTGACAACGTTAAACATAAAAATTTTTGAATTGGAGAAAAAAGTTGATGTGTACATTATTGATGAACACAATTTCAAGTATGATTTTTTGATTGGATTAGACATGATAAAAGACTTCAAACTTATCCAAAGTGAAGACTTACAAATATCACAGAAACTCTGCCTAAATAATACAAATAAAAAAGAAAAATATTCTACTGATATGAAAACGAATACTGAATTTAATCATATAGAAAAACACAGAATTAATTTTAACGAACATGTTAAAGAAGAAGATTTTAAAATAACAATAAATCATTTAAATAATGATAAAAAAAAACAGAAATAAATGAACTAATAGACAAATACACATCAGTGTTCGCGAAGAGTAAATATGATGTTGGCACTGTCAATGGATATGAAGCGAAGATAGACTTATTAGTGGATAAATATTGTAGTATGAGGCCTTACAGATGCAGTGTAGAAGATAAAAAGGAAATAGAAGAGCAAATAGCAAAATTATTAGACAATAAACTGATAGAAGAGTCGTACAGTCCATTTGCTGCACCGGTTAGTCTAGCATTTAAAAAAGAAGAAAACAAAAGATCCAGATTATGCATAGACTTCAGAGACTTAAATAAAATAGTAATACCTCAAGCTCAACCATTTCCATTGATTGAAGACCTAATGACAAAGACCAGAAATTGCAAATTTTTTTCAACGCTGGATATAAACTCAGCCTTTTGGTCTATTCCATTGCGGATTGAAGAAAAAAAAAACAGGATTTGTAACACAGGAGGGACATTATCAATGGACCTGCCTGCCTTTTGGATTGAAGACTTCTCCGGCAATTTTTCAGAGGATATTAAGCAATATATAGGTAGATGCAATATACTGCGATTTCAAAAAAGCTTTCGACAAGGTTGACCACCTTATTCTTATTAAAAAAATAATGTTCAATGGAATTAGGGGAAACTTATTACGTTCGTTTGTCTCATATTTGACAAAAAGACAGCAAGCTGTATCATTACGAGGACATACTTCTACGTGGGAACCAGTTACCTCTGGCGTACCACAGGGGTCAATCCTGGGTCCACTGTTATTTATACTTTTTATTAACACTGTTACTAAATGTTTCATGCATTGTTTATTTCTTTTGTACGCCGATGATATAAAAATATTTGCCATTGTTAGGAATTTAAACGATTGTCTGCTCATCCAAAGCGACTTAGTAAGGTTCGAAGAATTTTGCAATGAAAACAAAATTTACCTAAGTTACAACAAATGTAAACAAATAAGCTTCACTAAAAATCACAACGCTATTATACACAATTATTGTATTGGTAACTATTTACTCGAGCGCGTTTACTGTATAAAAGATCTAGGCGTACTTTTTGATTCTAAACTCCATTTCGATGCGCACATTGAGAACATTGTGAATAAAGCTTACCGCATGCTAGGATTTGTCATCAGAAACAGCCGCGAATTTCGAAAACCTGAAACTTATCTTCTACTTTACTACAAATAATGTTAATGCTGGTCCGTTCTCAACTTGAATACTGCACCTCCATATGGACACCACTTTACGGTGTCTATAAAGTCAACATTGAAAGTATTCAAAAGAAATTTCTGCAATACCTCAATTACAGAATGAGCGCACCTAAACGGGGGTACATAAATATGCTCTCGAATTATAACGTCACCACTCTAACTAACCGGCGAACATACCTTGACCTCATGACGCTTTATAAAATCTGCAATAACTTTATCGACTGTCCTGACCTACTGAAACTAATAAACTTCAAAATACCACCCAGAGTAACAAGGTTTAACGACTTATTCCACATTAGCCGGACGCGTACAAATGCTGGTGTCAGGGATCCAATCAGAAGAATGTGCGAATCGTTTAATCAAAATCAAAACATCAAGGATTCCGACTTATTTTTTGATACACGCAGTACTTTTAGTAGAAAATTGAAGGCCGTTTTCCTACAAAGTTACAGTACCTTAGACATTGCTTGGTTTATAATTTTAACTACCTTTCTTTTTTTAAATTTCTGTATGACATTATTTTTTATTTATATATATATTTGGTCTTACCATCAAAATTTTTCCAAAAACAATTTGTAAACTTTTATAAGGATATTGCGCATTTTTTTTTCATCTCTCTGTAAAATAATATTTACTTATGTATATATACATACGTCTTTTCCGTATTTAACGGTAAAAATATTTGTATATGTTTTTATCTGCTGTCAATGTTAATTCGTGAGAAATAGTTTGGATGCAGGCGAATTCTCTATATGTTTTGTATATTCTTGTCAATTGACATCTGTATCTGTATTTTCTCCTTAATAAAAAAAAAAAAATATATATATATATATATATATATATTGAGAAAATATAAACTAAACGAATTTGCTGTCAATTACATAGATGACATTCTTATTTTTTCAAAAACTTTTGCTGAACACATTGATCATCTGACAAAGCTGCTGAATGCAATCAAAACAGAAGGTTTTGGATTAAAATTTACAAAATGCACATTTGCATCAGATATGGTAAAATATCTGGGTCATATAATTCAGAATAATTCAGTCAAGCCAGTAAAGGATAATTTGATTTCAATAAAGAATTTTCCTATTCCAAAAACACAAAAGAATGTGCGACAATTTCTAGGAAAAATCAACTTTTATCATGAGTACATTCCGAAGAGTGCAATAATACTAGATCTTTTGCATAATTTATTAAGGAAAAATCAAAAGTTTATTTGGACTGATAAATGCCAAAATGCTTTTGAAACGATGAAAAACCTAATATGCTCACAACCGATCTTGGAAATTTTTGATCAAGATTTACCAATTAATATATATACAGATGCTTCTCTAGAGGGTGTTGGAGCTATTTTTAAACAGACACAATCTGATGGAAAAGAAAAACCTGTTGCTTACTTTTCGAAAAAATTAAACAGCGCACAGAAAAAGAAAAAAGCAATTTACTTAGAATGCTTAGCTATAAAAGAAGCAGTGAGATACTGGCAATACTGGTTGATAGGTAAACCATTTACAGTTTATTCAGATCACAAACCGCTGGAAAATATGAATATCAAATCTAGAACCGATGAAGAGCTGGGTGACTTAACATATTACTTATCCCAATATGATTTTCAAATTAAATATTCTCCAGGAAAGTACAATATTGAAGCTGATTTTCTAAGCAGAAACCCAGTTTTAGAACCAGATGAGAACCAAGATGAGCAATTAAAAGTTGTCAACTTAATAAAATTAGAAGATATCTTAAAAGATCAGGTCAAAAATGAGAAGATACAGTGCAGAAAAGATAAATTGATATCGAAGAATAATGTTTATTACAAGAAAGTAAAAAAAAAAAGAAAAAATAATTCTATCAGAAAAATTCAGCATAGATTTTATCAAAAATGTTCACACAGACCTAGGTCACATAGGAATTAATCAAATGCAAAAAATGATAAGCTCATGGTACACATCAGAAAACATGACAAACAATATAAAGAGAACTTGCGAAAGTTGTGCAGTATGTTTAAAGAACAAATCAAGAGGTCAAAATAAATATGGATTGATGTCCTACTTGGGTCCCGCAACAAAACCTTTTGAAATATGTTCTATTGATACGATAGGTGGTTTTGGGGGTTCACGGTCAACAAAGAGATACTTGCACCTGCTATCAGATCATTTCACGAGGTTTGCATATATTTTGACGTCAAAAACTCAAAATACCAACGATTTCATCAAACTCTTAAACTCCACAGAAACTAATGACATTGGCATGATACTATCAGACCAATATCCGGGTCTTAATTCTAGAGAATTCAAAAAATTTTTGGATGAAAAAAATATTCCAATCATTTTTACTGCAGTAAACTCGCCTTTCTCAAATGGATTAAATGAAAGATTAAATCAAACGCTAGTCAATAAAATTAGATGCAAAATCAACGAAAATGACTTAAAAGTGGCTTGGACAACTATAGCCCGTAATTGTGTAAAAAACTATAATGAAACGGAGCACACTGTCACTGGTTATGCGCCTCAGTACCTACTTAACGGCACAGATGTTACGATTTTGCCAAATGAGTTAAAACTTAAGAAGACTGTCATCGATTTGATTCAAGACAGAAAAAAAGCTCTGGAAAATACTATAATGTCACATAATTACAACAAGATGATTTACGATATATATTAACTTCAAAGTTGGTGATACTGTTTTTGTGGAGAATGGAAACAAACTTAACAGGAAGAAGCTCGACGAATTGAGAATCGGACCCTACAAAATCATAGAAAAATTATCAAACTCAATTTACAAGATAAATACTGGTCGAAAAAAATTAGAATCAAATTTTTTCCACATCTCGAAATTAATTCCAGCACCTGCATTGATGAACCATGAAGAGGATATCGAAGATGAATGAAAATTTTTGCAATAATTTTCTTTCCCGCGGGGGGGGAGATGTAAAGGAAATATATTCCCTTTAAATTTGAATCCTATAATGTCAATTAGAATGCAATCATCGATTGTCATTTGTTTTGTTATTCTATTATTTGATTGTTAGAAAAAAAACCATTCAAAGTGATATTAATAAACATAAATGTCGTTTCTTAGTTAAAAAAAACTTTGCAACACAAGTGTTTTATTTAGAAATTAATAAAAAGGAATTAAACCTATCAACTTATTATATGTATTTAACAATATTTTTTACGAATTTCCTCTCCTTCCTTTCCTCTAAAAGACCCTCCACACAGCATCCCCAAAGATGACATAGGTAATGAGGTGAATTATTTTCCTCAGGGCCTACTTAACTGTGTAGAGCTAATGTAAAAAAAAATACGCACACATTCTTTAAATGTCTATCTCTGTCATACATGATCAATGTTCGCTTTAAGGCTCTGCAACCGGGATCGAAAAGAAAAAGATGGAGAGATACGAAATTACGAATGTTAGAGTAGAGCGCTAACATTTACAGCGACAAAATCGATGCGAAAATTGCGAAAATGTTTAATAAAACCCGACTCGTTTAAAATAGAGCAAAAATCTCACGGGCATTATCTTAAACAGCATTTAAAGAAACACTGTGAATTTTTTCATACATATAACTTGTAGAATAACTGAAACAAACGTGTTTATAATAGTTTTTGGAGCATACTTTGCGATTTTTTTCTATCGAGGGAATTTTATATAATTTGCGTTTCGGCGCGGGCAAAGTCTAGATATTATCTTCAAGAATAACAAATATTTTTTAAGAGCTTTAAAACTTACTGTGTTTAAGGGAAATATGTAATAAATTGGTAGGAATCCGGGTTGCGGGTCCTTAAGAATTTACTGGAAAAAAAAAAAATTCCTCTAGCTACCCTGAACGGTGTGAATCTGCATCTGTGAATCTGTCGCTGAAGGAACTAAATACCTTGGACACATAATCACCAGTAATCTGATGGACGATGATGAGATCGATAGGCAAAGAAGAGCTTTCAGCGTAAAAGCAAACAGGCTCAGCAGAAGATTCCGCCTTTGCAGTACCGCTGTAAAAAGGACGCTCTCCTTTCCTTCTGCGCAACACTGTGTACGTGCGAACTCTGGGTAAACTACAAGAAGAATAGTATAGAAAGACTCCGGGTTCAGTACAACAATGCCTTCCGCATAATGTTTGGTCTCCCCAGATATTGCAGCGCTTCCCGGATGTTCACGGGGTGGGGGGGGGCGAGTTCCCAGCTATGCAGCCCTTATTAGATCCAGGGTGGCAGGAATGAGGGGAAGGATATGCTGCTCTGGAAACATCCTCCTCATGGAAGCCCGTCTCAGTCCATCATCCAGCATTGATGCACAATGGAGAAAAACACTGGCTCCTAATGTGGTCACAAAATCCTAAAAGCCAATTATTATTATTTTCTTTTATTATTACCTTTATTTTATGTACAATCATATTCACCTGCATTTCTTTTTTATCTTTAAAATATTTTGTGTATGTATTATAACCCTTATGGAATGTGTGGGATTGCACTATTCTCCCCACATACCGAAATAAACATTTATTATTATTATTATTTATTATTATAAAGAGTGCCTCTTACTTGCCACATTTAATTTTGAATTTGTGCGACAATAGTAAGTCTTGATGTATGTATTGTAACATCATTACTTATACCTATAAAATATCTTGTGTAATATGACAGATTGGGTCTTGCACCGCTCACACCACAGATAAGAGAAACAAAGGTTTCTCTTATCTAAGGCTCACACTAACCCAGTCCTGCTGGAACTTAACTCTGGGACGAAATAAACAATCTAATAGGAAAACCTAAACAAAATCTAGATAAAATAATCTGCGAAAAATTTTACAGTTCTACAAAATTCCTTGATCGTGACATGTATACAACTTCTGTTATGTCAATGAGATTTAGACTTGTATCACAAAAAAGATGTAAAATAAATAATTAATGATATGGATGTTAAAAAACCAGAAGGCAATGGCCAAATAAGAATTAAAGACCAGAAGTTAATTGCTGATAATATAATCCCAGTCCTGACTAAATTCATTAACCTTTATGTAAGTAAAAGTATCATGCCTGACGAACTTAAACATCCATCATCAGACTTATATATATAAATCAGAAAACTAAAAAGATTTCACAAACCATCGACCTATTGCGATTCTCTCGTGGATTGATAAAATTATTGAAAGTGCTGTCTTCAATATTTCTATTTTTGAAACTGACAATTCATAGTGGAATCCATTATAATATGTCACATTAAAACAAACATAAAACTTTTTCCCACTTTAATTTTATTGACCGTAATCGGTTTCAGCTCGTTAAAGCCGTCTTCAGACTGGTAAAAATTATTCTTAGTCTACGGTTTATATACATAACATATGGAGGAGGGGGGGAGGGGTAGTCTATAAGGATTTTCATAGATAAAAGTAATTTAGTTTATTTATTTAGTAATTTTAATTTAGTTAATTAAAGTATATTATACTGTATATACAACGCATTAGCAGAATCAATTATAGGATACGGAGTAAATAGTTACTGATTAACGTTCAAAACGTAGCTATATAAAATAGAACAAATACAAATCCGTTTCCTAAAATTGATATCAGGCAAAAAAAAGTTCAATTATGTGAAAGCGATTATATATTTTTTTTCTCCTTGTGTAATGTGCTCTCTGAACATAGTAAGGTAGATTACCTATCCATTTAGATTACCAATTAAAGCTAGATGAATCCTGGCACACAGAATTCAAAAAACCTGTAAACCACAACTACCCTACTAGACATAGAGAAGCACAAATGTTTATTATTGATATAACTCAAAATGTATACGGAGATAGAACAAAAAGGCATAAAATTCCGGAAATATTTAACACATTACCTGAAATATTTCTATTTTTGAGACTGACAATAATTCATGGTGGAATTCCATTATAATATATTATAATAAAACGAACATAACACTTAATTTTATATGATCGTTACCGGTTTCAGCTCGTTAGAGCCATCTTCGGACTGATACAAATAATTATTAGTCTACTGTTTATATACATTACATATGGGGGAGGGAGGTCCTACAAGGATTTTAATCAATTATATTAATTACATTTGTCGCCAAGTCGTTTTAGACTGTCGAATTTCTAAATATTTTGGTAATTCCAGTAAGCTAATTATCTTGAGTTTATAGCTCACTTCAATCAACATTGAAGTGAGCTATAAACTCAAGATAATATTCAAGACATGTATTCCTTCAAAATATATATATATATATATATATATATATATATATATATATATATATATTTTAATTTGTGTGTTTATCTTACATATATTTTTTAATTTTTAAACTCCTACGAAGTCATTCATGTTGATCACTGTAGACTCTATGCTTATATATATATTTTTTTATAATTTTATTTTAACTACCACTGTTATCCACATAATATAATACCCACACACAGGCTTCGCCTTTGTGGGATTTTTTTTGTTACTTACTTTTTTGTTATTATGTATTTACCCATATGTAAATGTACCAAAAAAACTTTGCTGATAAAAAAAAAAAAAAAAAGCAATAAAAAATCCCATACTTCATAAATATAATAACGATTTGACAATAAAATTAGGTGATTAGTAACTCATATTACTTGTAAGGTTTTTCCCTAATCAACATTGAAGTGAGCTACAAACCCAGGGTAATTAGCCTACTGGAATTATCAAAATATTTAGAAATTCGACAGTCTAAAACGACTTAGCAACAAATATAATTAATATAATTTATTAAAATCCTTGTAGACCACCCCTCTCCCCCTCCCTCATATGTTAAGTATATAAACCGTAGACTAAGAATTATTTGTACCAGTCTGAAGATGGGTCTAACGAGCTGAAACCGGTTACGGTCAAATAAAATTAAGTAGAATAAAGTTTTAAATTTGTTTTATTATAATATAACATAACTAACTAACTAACTAACCATCACGCCGTTTCCCCGCAGGGGCAGGCAGAGAGGACGGACCGCCAAACAACTCGGTCTTGGCACACACTCTTTGCCTCATTCACATTCATACATCGTCTCATGACTATAACATTACCTGAAAATATTAAAAATGAGAAATCTTATTCAAAAATCAAAACAAAGGTTAAATTATTCTACCTCCGTAGAACACGAAAATAATTTTTTTTTGAATTAGGCAATTCACCCTAAAAAGAGTGTTTTGTGATGAAAACATTTAATATTGTGGATAAATACCTAGATCTATGAAAAACAAATAATATTGTGAACAAATACTTAGATCTTTTAACCATCGTTAAAAATAAAATAATAACTGTCGTACATATATTATGTTCATAAGCACTATAATAATAAGTTAAGTATTTTAATATTAAGTATTATACTATTCCGTAATTTTTATGTGTAACTCACTAAAATATCAAACATTTAATTATATTATTGTAAGCAAATAATTAGGAAAAAGAGATTTCTTACAATCAAACGGTGACCAGTTTTGTAAGATTAAATATTGTACAATTCAAATCTGAATAAAATATTATATTTAAAAAATCCGATGTATTCCGCACGAATGGCACATGAAAATAACGAAGGAAACCAAAAATATTTCATCTCATAAATATATTTTTCCTTGATCATTGACGTATGATACTTGGTCGAAGTCCTTGATCCATCTTATCCACCATTAATCATTATTTAGTCTGTAAATGACTAAATCCAAATATTTAATAATAAAAGCAGGTTATAAATAATTATGAAAATTAATTAAAGGGGAAGGTTTATCAACAATACCCCCTAGGATTGATATCTAAGGAACTGAAAAGAAAATACACTATGAGTTCATAATAATTTTTTAATTGGTAAACTAATGTTTAAGACAAGATTTTTATGCATAGCACAAAGGGTAACAATTATTATAAGTAATAATTATTAGCCTGAAACACTCATCTACATTGAAAAAATTTCCCGAGAAACGATACATGCCGCAGACGGGACTCAAACCCGCGTCCTTCTGATATCCGGTCAGGTGCTCTTCATCCACTGAGCTGCGTCGGCTTATCTCCTGCCCGCCAAATTATTCATCGTGTACTAGTCTGTGTTTCATTCAACAATTACTGCTTATTTCATTTTTCCACCTGAAAACAACCAACTTCATTTTTTGTGAGAAAGGCATTGTAAGTGCTAAATCTCCCACTGGGTGGCGTCGAGACAAATTATGTCTATATACAATGTTTATAACAAAGGGTTGCTAAACACTGTACCGTTATAAAGCATCTGTCGCCAGGTGACAGGTGTTTTGAAAAAGCCCGTGAGGTGGTTGATTGGTTTCTAAATAAAATTCAAATTCAAAAATTGTTTCGTTTCATTTAATTGTACACATCCCGAGGACAAAGATCGTTACTTGTATGAATGTCGCTCACTTTTAAAAGTAAGTAGGTATTAAATTAATTTTGGCGTCTCGTAAAGTGACAGCCCAAGGTCGAAGTTTCACAATAATTTGTGCTGAGTTGCCATACGTAAAATAAGTCCCCGTTGAACGTTAAGGAAAATTGCGTTATTCCACAGGCAACATCTACAGTAATCGCGTTGACGGCGCTGCTTATGGGTTTTTTCGTTTGTTGTTGAGGTTCTGCTTCGGAATAATAAAAGGGATTCGGATTATTGACAAGGGAGAAATTTTATTATAATAATTCTAGGCATCTCTCGATTTCTTCAAAATTCTCCCGATTTCGAAGTTTTGGGTTCGGGAACATTGGCCCAGACCGCCAAGCGAGCGCATCCCCAATCCACGTACCCTGCGCGCCCCCGCGTTCGTGCCCCGTGCCGAATTGACGAACGGCCGTTTCGTTACGATGGAGTCCGAATAGCATAAGCACAAGCTCCCTCATCCGCCACGTTGAGCCCCCCCTCGAGGCCCAGAAACATTAAACGTAAGCGCTTCCAAATACATCTTTTCCCGATATGTGCTAATTTAACGCCATTTTTACCGAATGCCCGCCATTACCAAATGAGAGAGAGAGATATATTCAATTAGTAATTACCCCTGTTAGAATTGCTTTTAGGATGTATGTTATGTTACCCTTTGAGTTACTCTGTATGTTTGTTCCTGTAAATATACTATTATTGCCCATATATGACGATAGGAATATGAGAGTGAAGCTGGTGTAACCGTCCCTCACATAAAGGCCTATCGCCGACCAAACCTGAGCTAACCTTAGAGCTTCTTGATTCTACCACTGAAGCTGAATGCCGGCCATATCACCACTGCCGCCCAGGCGTGGAACCTCCCGCCCCAACCACATCACTGGCCCACAACCATATCAAAAATTTAAATCAGCTATTTCTCGCCTTTGTTGCAAGTTTGAAATGTGCATTCTAAGCTATTGTTGAATTTGAAGGTAAGATATTTCATAAATTTGTGTTGAATGTTTTCTATGCTATCAATATACAGGTTGTACTGCGGGTTCCAAATTGGTGAGGCATATTCCAGTGACTAATGCAAAATATAACATTACTACTGTACGCGGGTTACTGAATACTTTACTGATATGAACAACAAAAACAAGCATTGTATATGACCTGCGAACGATGAGCCGATGTGCTTATTAAATATAAGCTTGCTATCAAGGTAAACACCAATATCTTTACATTCCTTTTTAGAGATGACAGGTTCATTGTGGAGTAAATAAGGGTACTCAAATATATGTTTATTTCCGATGAATGTCACAGTGTGACATTTGAAAATATTGATATCTAAACAGTTAACTTTGCAATACTTGCAAAGCCTATCAAGGTCACTTTGTAACGCTCCACAGTCAGAGATAGAATGCACGACTTTGAATATTTTCATGTCATCAGCGTAAAGCACATTCGGAATTTTGAAAATATGATCCAATGTCATTTGTATAAATGTTGAACAAGAGCGGACCTAAGTGGGAACCTTGCGGGACACCACAGATATTACCTCTACAGACTTTGAGAAGACTGATTAATATTACCAAGATTAAGCCATTGATTCATATTACCTGATTGCGATTACCAATATAAGACTTAATTCATCTTCACAGGTAGGCATGTATACCAATTAGGATGAGTTTTATTTTAAAGAATTGAGTGAATTACGCGGTCAAAGGCTTTACGGAAGTCTGTATACATAGTATCGACTTGCTCCTTATCATCCATCTTGCTATGCAAGAAGTTAATGAAAAGGGTGAGTTCGGATGGTGTAGACCTACTTTTTATAAATCCGTGCTAATTCAGCGTAATGATTTTCGAAATAGAATTGATCAATAACGATTTTTTAAGAACTTTGCTTAGAATATGAAGTCGGGAAATTGAACGATAGTTTTTAACGTCATCCTTATCACCAGTCTTAAAGATTGGTGTGATAATGGCTGATTTCCACTTGAGAGGAAACGATCCTTCTGTCAGTGATTTTTTTATAGATGGCGCAAACCGGAACACAAATATATTTACTGCAGTTGCTTATAAAAATCCCGGGCAGTCCATTCCTGATCCTTTTTAATATCTGTGCTTGAGAGATATTTTAAGGTGATTTTTTCATTTATTCTGATTGAAGATATTAATGTGTTTTTAAGAGGATCCACCGTATTATTAACATCAGATAAATAATTAATATTAAAAATAATAATAAATGTATATAATTAACATTACTTATGACAAATTAAGTTGGAATTTCATTTATAAAGACCGTTGAGAAATAATCAGCAAAAAGGTCCGTAGCTTCTTTGCTCTAGTGTGGCGTTGTGGAATGATATGTTAAGTATGTGTTCGGGGATAGTGGGAGATTTTCTTTGCATTTTAACATAACACCATATTTTTAAACATTATTTTTAATGTCGGATTCCAATCGGACAATATAATATAGGCTTTATGAGTAAGACTAAGGGCCGTCTGTTTCTTTACGCTCGCTAAAGTAAAAGTAAAACAAAACGCCGTTACTATAGTTAAATTTCAGCAAAATGCGTTTTTCAATCAATTTGACTGGTTGTTTTACGTTACTTTTAACTTTTGTACTTACTTTCCGAAAACCGATAGTTACTCTAGAGTTACTCCGCCATATTGGCATATTTGACAGTTCTGGTCGAAGTAATGTACGGAAATAAGTGCTTCAACATTGATTACTAATATACTAATCAGTAATCATGATACATATTATTTATATAAGAGTATGATAATGACGATGAATTCCTCATCCAATTTGTCTTGCAGCGAAAACTAAAACATTTCGTTCCCGCGTCAATAATATGGTTATCTGGGATGATCTCGATTTTTTGGCGCGGCATCGCATGTCGAAAAAATCTTGCTGTTGAATAGAATCAATTCTGATATCGACGTATTTAGCGTTACCTTTTAAATACAAACTCTATTAATGGACGTATTGCAAATTTTACAAGATCTTCAAATCAATATACCCATTGTATCATAAACATTACAAAAATATAACATGAGTAGTAGGTTAGACTCGTTTCGTATATCGACATTAGCGAGTGAAGCTGCCTTTTTAAAAGACAAGCTCTATTTAATGTCGCTAGTATAGTTTGCACACTACTTACGTTTAATATAATACTCTACAAACGGATATTAAAAAAGCTATAATGTATGTTTTTCTAATATTTTCGATACCATAAATAAATGAATTGAAGATCTCGTAAAATATGCGACACTTCAAATTCAAGGAGATATCACAACTACTGGAAAGTAAATTACATTCATATTGTATATTACATGTATTAAATACCTAGGTCGTCATTCATTGGTAAATATTCATACAAATACTTTTATCGGAAAAAAGCTGTCAGATCCTACGACGCGAAACAAAATACAACCGGATATTTTGACAGTTGTTCAGATTTAGTTTACGGTGTTGCCGCATCAAAAAATATTTCGATGCATTTTGTCACATAATTCCGAGGAATATTCTGTTTTTTAGACTGGCCACACTGACAACTATTACTTAAGAGAAAATACACTTGAAACAGCGCGCGGTCCTATTTAACGTCCTAGTTACTTTAACTGACAGTTAAAATTTAACTTTAGGACACGATTTAGCTTTCTGTTGAAACAGACGGCCCTAAAAATCTTCTTCTGTGTATGTGGGTGTGTGTGTGAGTATGTATGTATATATTTATGTGCTTTATTATCGTAGCGTTTTTCCTATTTTTTTCATTGGCTCCAGGAAAAATTGGTTGAGGAAAAAAAATCCCTCAATGACTGTGTCATCTTTGGGGATGCTGTGTGGGGATATTTTTTGGGGAAGAAAGGAGAGGATGTTCTGGGAGGGAAAAATTTATGAGGAGTATGGTAGGAATCTCTATAGAAAGTATAGTATATTTATTATTTATTTTTTTATTTATTTACGCCTATTTAGGCTTTTACATACATATATATATAACAATATTAATGAAATTATACTAGTAAATAGTGCAGGTAACTACTGTTTAAAACACTTGCACAAAAATAAATACAAAGTAAAAATATTAGGTATTGAATTTGAACCACACAGGATGTAGGTACAAAATACAAAATACAAAAAATCCGAAATAGTTTTTTTCTTTCAGCCAACAAAACACTGTCAGTGTTAGTCAATTTTAATAGCTTTATCAAAATATTCCCCTATTTGATGAAAGAAACTTCAATTAGGTATGCTTATATAATAAAATTGATGTACTAAATATATCAACAACATCGGAGTATTTGTTTCCAAGCTGTTGAATCCGTCGCATAGGAGTATAATATTGACTTGTTGACTTAGAATTGCTACAATAATATGGTAGGTACTGTCTTGTGACTGACCTGCCTGGAGTATGAAAAGAAATTACATATAATAAATCAGGGGTATCAAACATTGAATTTATGATTTTATACAAACAGGTTAAATCGGAAATGATTTCTAGTATAGTAGTATAGAAAGATAGAATCTCTGCAGAAAATGGTTTCATGGCAACTGAGAATAAAGTCAGCTCAACACCTCATTGAAAAGTTATTAAAAGCTATGAAAAAAATAATTTTAAAATTACCCATAGCCCTAACCTAACGTAACCTATTTAACCATTTTTTTTTTCATCACTTCCAATGCTCTTTGTGAGGTGGTTCTGAGTTGGTTTCATTCTGACTTGTCCCGTCACCACAGAAAGTATAGTACAATAGTGTACAAAGTACAGTAGAAGGTCAATGTGTCCATGAGTGACAGACGTATGAATCTATCCTTCCCACTGCGGTGCAAGGCGATGGGTCGAGAGAGACCGGTTCGAGAGGTTTAGGTTAGGTCTCCCGATCCGGTGGTCAAACGCACTGGCCTCCAAGTCCTAGAACAACCTTACCCCTCGAACCCAGGCGCCCCTGGTAAGTCACTAAACGTAGTGAATTTATTTATTGAAGATGTTTTTCCAGCAGGACTGGGTTAGTGTGATCTTTAGATAAGAGAAACCTTTGTTTCTCTTATCTGTGGTGTGAGCGGTGCAAGACCCAATCTGTCATATTACACAAGATATTTTATAGGTATAAGTAATGATGTTACAATACATACATCCAGACTTACTATTGTCGCAAAAATTCAAAATTAAATGTGGCAAGTAAGAGGCACTCTTTATAATAATAAATAATAATAATAATAAATGTTTATTTCGGTATGTGGGGAGAATAGTGCAATCCCACACATTCCATAAGGGTTATAATACATACACAAAATATTTTAAAGATAAAAAAAGAAAAGCAGGTGAATATGATTGTACATAAAATAAAGGTAATAATAAAAGAAAATAATAATAATTGGCTTTTAGGATTTTGTGACCACATTAGGAGCCAGTGTTTTTCTCCATTGTGCATCAATGCTGGATGATGGACTGAGGCGGGCTTCCATGACGAGGATGTTTCCAGAGCAGCATATCCTTCCCCTCATTCCTGCCACCCTGGATCTAATAAGGGCTGCATTGCTGGGAACTCGCCCCCCCCCCCCCCCCATGAACATCCGGGAAGCGCTGCAATATCTGGGGAGACCAAACATTATGCGGAAGGCATTGTTGTACTGAACCCGGAGTCTTTCTATACTATTCTTCTTGTAGTTTACCCAGAGTTCGCACGTACACAGTGTTGCGCAGAAGGAAAGGAGAGCGTCCTTTTTACAGCGGTTTGTTTGTTTGTTTGTTTGTTTTTGTAACTTTATTTAGATGTAAGCAAATTTTTTCATACATCTAGTATTAAAAAAACATATAAAATACATAATAAAATAAATATAGTCATAAAATTATAACGGAAAGAATACAGTTTTAAAAAGAAATACAGTTACTCCAGTTAGAAATACAAACAATAGGGTTTAAGACATACAGTTAATACAAATAAATACAATTCATAAATTTTTCTTAATATATGTAGCACATGTTTTACGAAAAGTGTCAAGACTTGAGGCTTCCTTTATGGAATTTGGTAGGTTATTATAAAGTTTTTGACCTTTATAAAACACGCTGTTCTGTGTACACGTCAGTTTAGTTTTGGGAAGCCTGAAGTCTCGGCAAAGGCGGAATCTTCTGCTGAGCCTGTTTGCTTTTACGCTGAAAGCTCTTCTTTGCCTATCGATCTCATCATCGTCCATCAGATTACTGGTGATTATGTGTCCAAGGTATTTAGTTCCTTCAGCGACAGATTCACAGATGCAGATTCACACCGTTCAGGGTAGCTGGAGGAATATTTTTTTTTCCAGTAAATTCTTAAGGACCCGCAACCCGGATTCCTACCAATTTATTACATATTTCCCTTAAACACGGTAAGTTTTAAAGCTCTTAAAAAATATTTGTTATTCTTGAAGATAATATCTAGACTTTGCCCGCGCCGAAACGCAAATTATATAAAATTCCCTCGATAGAAAAAAAATCGCAAAGTATGCTCCAAAAATTATTATAAACACGTTTGTTTCAGTTATTCTACAAGTTATATGTATGAAAAAATTCACAGTGTTTCTTTAAATGCTGTTTAAGATAATGCCCGCGAGATTTTTGCTCTATTTTAAACGAGTCGGGTTTTATTAAACATTTTCGCAATTTTCGCATCGATTTTGTCGCTGTAAATGTTAGCGCTCTACTCTAACATTCGTAATTTCGTATCTCTCCATCTTTTTCTTTTCGATCCCGGTTACAGAGAAAGCCTCGATTATATCTTCTTCTGTCAGATCTGCCTGTACATTTCTTACGAAAATTTTGGGGTTTTTCTTTTTTAATTCTTCGGCAACTATATTTTTTTTGAGCAATTTATTATCCGTCAATTTTTCTGCGTGGATTTTAGTAAGGCAAGATATTATCAGTTTATTTTGAGCGGCTTTGCGAACTCCATTCACTGCAATACCTAGATTTGCTATTTTTATTTTTTTGACGATTAGATCTTTTATCGCGTCTGGTGTCATATTCGTGTTTTCACTTTTAATAATCAATGAATATTTCGATTCCGGTATTTCTTTTGGTCGACTTGCATAGGTTTTTTTTTCCATATAACTCACATTTTCATTTTTTTTTCTAATTTATCTATTAGTTTGTTTTGCAGAGAAGTGATCTCGTTTAGAAATGAAGTTTTTTCGTGTATCCATTTTTCTTCTAGAAGTTTTATGTTTGTTTCTAGATTATTTTTGGCCTTGGAGTCTTGTTTGGTCGATATATTTGAGATTTCAAGTTTTATATTCTCTATTAGTTGCAGCACGTCCATAATGTGTTGGGTGTAGGGACCGCGGTCACCTCACTCGCGGCAAATGCTAGTAGCGGTGTAACAATAAAACCTCTTGTATTGTAAAGACGAAATTTTTTAGATACGTCCACACACAACCGAAGTAGGCGGACTAATCTAATCTTTATCTTATTTCTGATTCTTAAAAATATTAATATTAATTTTCAATTTTTTTTAACCAATTGACATATTTGTTCCTTCCATTTCAGATTTTTATCGATAATTACTCCTCGATATTTAATTTTATTTGTTGTTTTTAATATTGAAGAATTTGAATGGCAATAATTTTTGCTGTTAGTTTTAGCATTGTCATGTATGACAATCTTAAAATTTTGGAGCTTCGTTTGGATGAATTGCACTTGGAACTACAAATGTCTTTTCACTTATTATGAATACTGTATCGTCGGCGTATGAATTAATTTAACTTTAATTTTTTAAACTTTATGAGTAAAATCTCAAATTATAATATCTAATTAAATGAAGACAATATTAGCGAAACTCAATCGAAAATCTGAGACAGAAAAATCAGGAAAGATATTGGCTCCGCTGGGACTCGAACCCAGGACCCTTTGCTTACATGGCAAGAGCTCTACCAATTGAGCTACGGAAACTCAATCGGAAGAGCTCTTGCCATGTAAGCAAAGGGTCCTGGGTTCGAGTCCCAGCGGAGCCAATATCTTTTCTGATTTTTATGTCTCAGATTTTCGATTGAGTTTCGCTAATATTGTCTTCATTTAATTAAAAATTAATTTAATCATGTAAACGTTAAAAAAATATCATATATATTTAAAGTATATTAGAAATTAGATAGATTGGGTGACAATTAGACACACATTTTGTTAATCGATTTGGATCTCCAGATTTTTAAATAGGTGAGATTATTTTATTCTCGCAGTTCCTTGAAAATATTCCTTCTGTTAAACGTAAGTTAATTAAATACTTGATGGGTTTTATTAAGTAAGATTTCATAGATTTTAACATGTGTGCCGTAATAGAATCAAAACCAGGAGACTAACCTCCTTTCATATTCTGTTGTTGTTTCAAACGTTGAGAGTATATTACGTTCCTGTAAGTTTTAATTTTTGTGGTTTTCCGGGTTAGAAGGCAAATGAATATTTTTGGCAAGATTTTTCCCAACATTTGCAAAGAAAGAATTAAATATGTTTGCACATTGTTTAGGCTGGCATCTATAATTCTGTTATCATGCTCAAAGTACTTAATGTTTTATGTTTTTTTGCATTGCCTATGGCCAAATACACTGTTTTCCACATTTATTTATGGTTATTTTCTGATGATAATATTTTATTTAAAAAAAGTCTTCTTACTTTTTTTTAATAAAGGTTGTTAATTTATTTTTATATTTTTTATAGAAAATGTATGCTTTTTGGGGTTTTTTTAAAGTTATTTTATAAAGTTTTTTATTTGTTTCTGATAGATATTATAAGTACTTTGGTAGTCCAAGGATTTAAACATCTTAATTTTGATTTTATGTGAGTTGTTATTTCAGTTGACGAATTTTCAATGTGTTGTGACAGGATATTTTCGAAGTTAGTCGAACATATTTCAGTATCATCACTATTTAATACATTGTTCCAATCCACCCTTTTTAGCTTTTCAGAGAGAATAGTCATATTTATGGTGGGTTTTTGGTTATTAAATTATGTTTAATATTGTTATTATACAGAAATTGGCCTGAATGATGATCAGTTGATTCCAATTGATTTCAATTTGTGAAGATCTTTAATGTTAACGTTTGCCCAATCTGAACAAGATGTAGTATATTATTTTATTTCCCTAGTATTTTTATTTATGCAAGATATTAAAATTTGTTGAGTCATACAATGACCTATTCATTTTGGCTACTATTTTCTATTTTTTCATTAATGTTTAAGTTAAAATCACCTACAATGAAGCAAAGTTTATTTTTGAATTTCGATAATATGTATTTGAAGTCATTAATAAACAAAATAATATTCGAGCCATGTGTTCTATAAATATCTATTAGATGGTACATTGATTTGCCAATTTCGAAATGTACTTCGATGCAGTTTACCAAATGTACTCGTATTGGGTGTTCAATTATTTTAGCAATACTAAATTTATTATTTGAAAATATTACTATTCCACTATTTTCATTGATGACTATTTTGGTAGAAACATAATTGTATTTAGATAAGTAATGTTTCGGATAACACTATGAAGTCCGGTTTTTTAAATTATATTATTTATTTTTAGAATTAGTTGTCTAAATCTTTTTGAAGGCTACGGATGTTTATATACATAATTAATGTTTTTAGAACTGATTTTGATGAATACATATACATGCTTATTCATGAATTTTAGTATTTAATCTTAATTCGTTATTTGTGAAATTATCCATTTAATGCATTTTCGCTTATATTTTGCAAAAATATTTATAAGATTTGTATTCAATGTCGTAGTTTATTATTTGGCTAATTTAAGCATGTAAGTTCGGTACTTACATATTTCGCTGTTTGTCTGGTATTGTTCATCCATTTTACTGTTAAAGGAGTTTATTTCTTCCTTCTTGTTAGAATTAGCATATTTGTATGGCAGTTCCGTATATTTACACTCGGAGATGGGATGATCTTCCGAATAGTGCTTGTATGTTGGTTTGTTCATTTTATAGTAGCATTTTTGTGCTGGGTGTCCAAATCTTTGACAGTGGAAACATTGGGGAAAAGGATTATAGGCTTCTACGTAGATTTTCATAAATCCTAGGTGATTTTTTTTCATGAATACATAAGATATAGTATCATTTCCGAAATTGTTTGGAGAATGAAGTTTTTGTTGTTTGTTTTTTGTGTGTAATGATGGCTTTAACTTGTAATCTTTTTTTGTATTGGTATTTTTCATATATCGTTTTGATGTCGTTGTTCAATGATATCTTCTAAGAATTCTTTTTCGGTATAGCCTTTGTCAAGACCTTTGAATATTGCTCATGGATCCGCTATTATGGTTTTGTCGACTTCATTTATCTTGTCTTCTATCTTTTTTGCCTCTTTTTTACGTGGAATATTTTAAATATATTATAAGTTTGTATTCGTTTTTGTTTTTTTATTATTATTTTGCATTCTCGGATTCCCAGCTTTTAATTTTAATTTTTTGTACATTACTTTTATTTCTTCAGTGTTTTCATCTTTTAAGCTTTTTACTATTATTGGGGATCTTTTTTCTTATGTTTTCGGTGTTAAGTTTTAACTGTAGAAGAGTATGAATATACAGTGTTTTTTGTATTTCGTTTCTTTCTTGTAGTTCACATTTTTCTTTTAATATTGCTAATTCTATGGCTATGTGTGAAATAATTTCCATAATTTTGTTTGCTTCTTTCATCATTTTTGATTTTGTTTCTTTAGTAAGTTTAGTACCATTTTCTTTTAAAATTGAAAGTAGATCACTTATATTTTATTAGTCTTTGTAACGAAGGCGTGCAGATCAACCGCTTCCTCCATTTTCACAAGTTATGATTATTTTATTTTTTTCAATTAATTTCAATATTTTTTTAATGTTATATAATTTGTCTTGGTTTGAAGGTGTTATTTTATATGGTCACCGCTCACTCACGTCCAGCACCGTTAGAGGTTTTGGTGACACAATTTATTTTGAATGCGATTCAACATAACACCTTTGAGGATAAGAAAGGGGTCGGATATGACCTGTTTTTTGGAAAACCTCCCCATTCGCCTTGGGAATAAGGTAAATCATAGAAAACCTTATTCAGGAGGAAATGGCCGCAGGTATGTTCGATATGAAATTATATCGGCCTTCAGTAATATAAGAATAATAATACGATGTCCTGCGTTGTTCAGCATGGGTGTGTCTCTCATTTGTAGGTACTTATGGAAATTTTATTTTTTTTATTTTTTTATTAATAAATTTTTGGTATATACATTGGTAATTTTACAATACATACAGGCTTTTTATATAAATTGTATATAAACTTAAATAAGTCACTCTGCGGAAGGTCCAGAATATTGCTTGATTGAGGTGAAGTCAATTTCTATTTTCTCGTTCTTCGGTTTGAATTTCCTGAAAAGAAAAATACGTATCATATAAACGTTATTTATTTTTATCAAGAGTATTCTTTATGCTTGCATGTATAGTGACTTCCATCTTGCTTGGTGGATACATCAGCGGGTTCAGATGATTCAAATTTAGTTGATCAACTCGATGCTTGAAAGTATTGACACGTGTGAACCTTCCTTCAATAAAGTTGAACAAGTTTTTGAAGAGCAATCCAATCTAAAATTAAATCATTTTATTTATTTTTAACTTAATGAGTAAAACCTCAAATTGTAATATTTAATTAATGAAGATAATATTAGGAACATCCATTAAAAATCTGATATCTGAAAATTTCATATTTTTGAAAAATTTCTGCTTTTGATATTTCAAATTTTCGATTGGGTGTAGCTAATATCGTCTTCATTAATTAAAATTGCATCATCTGAAGTCGCTTTATGGCAGCATTTGAAGAGATAACTGACACATGAAGTTGTTCATAAAATCAGTTACTTTATTATTTAGTCAATAAGTGTCTTGATGTCCTCCGTGGTCGAGGGGAAGGCTCTCGACTAGCGATCCGGGTGGGAGATCACGGGTTCAAATCCCGGCGTGCGCAAATAAATTTTACTTCATTGATGTGTGTTTACACTATTTCATAATTTTAGATAATTTAAAGGTATATTTGCGGCACGTTCCAGAGTGGAAGATACTCTCAGTATTGCCCTGGTGTAAGACCACCATTGAGTTGTTTGAAACGGTACTAGCCGTATTTGGCGACCAGACTTGAAAAGCCAGGTACTTCCCCCCCCCCACTTCCACATCTCTTTCCGCTCTCAACTTACTTCAGCCTTACAACGTACACCAATTGGGGATACTATAGTCTCACTGGCTCCAGGTGGGATCAGTTGGAACTCTTGTGAGGTATCCTAATTAAAAACAATCAATTTTAACACGACTATGTGACCCCCCCCCCCCCCCCTGGCGCTAAAGCTGGATCCGCCCTTGATCCTTTGTCTATTATACAAGGCTACAAGGTATTATAATTTAATCAGCCTACATAATATGGTCTGCTAATTAAGAGCTTAGCAGGGCTACGACTGTTTTCAAATTCGGTGATTTTAGTTTCGGACATTGATGTAACGTCGCCCGTGTCGTTTCTTGAATTCGGCAACGAAAAATCCTCGACGAATTTGTAAATAATTTCATAACGCCTCTTCTAATCTTATTCCGCGGCATTTGTTCCTCGCGTCAAGTTGTAAGGCGTCGACTTTACCGTGAAACTCGTGTGTAATTATGTTCACAGAAGATGCACCGTTCTCAGAGGTAAAAAATCAGTTTTATTTGAGTTTTGGCAGAAAGGAATATTTTTCAATGGAAATTATGCCTTTTTCATCTCAAATTATGTATTTTGGGGTTAGTAAATATTACTTTGATGAATCGAAAATTATTTTTGTTATTAATTATCACAAAGAAAAAAATATTTTTGTCTTTGATTTTCTTTCACAACTGGACATATTTATTGTGAATAATATAACGGTTGAATAGACGATTATGTAGATACTTTTATTAATCCTTTTTTTTAATCTTTTTTATTTAATATTTGTAAAAATTTTTAACAATTCATCAAATATTTTAAGATAATATCCACGATTTGTGTGAGTTCTACTCAAGTTCTGTTATTATATAATTATAAGCCAGTTGCATCATAAAAATTAAATATCACAGAACCTGAATAGAACTTTCACAGAACTCGAAAATTTACTACATGATTTGATGATTTAAAACCCATTATAAATTTTTAAGGATAATTTTTTTTTCAATCGGTTGCTTGTGCGTTGCTGGCAGATCATCTATTTTCTCGATTCATTACCTTTCACCGCGGAATGGATTCATATTTCCATCACTCCTGGACACACTGACCTCTGATTTCTAATCACCTCTCATACCCTTTTCCTTCCTAAAACTTTCTCTCCTTTGTTTACATAAAAACCCTCCACTTCAAACGTATAATCGACTTAAAAAATACCCATAACAATAAGTTGATATGAATATCAAACGAATTTATATATAGTGAAGATTTTTTGTACATATGCGCTGGTGTAAGTAAGAGTATATATAAAGTCAAGTATTTTCGTTATTTGTTTTTGGGGTGTTATGCCGTGTTGCGCTACCTCCTTCTTTAGCCAACGTTTCGGACAACGTTGCAGTGTCCATCATCAGGGCAGATCCGGCAGATCCGGTAGATTCACACATCTACCGGATCTGCCAGATCTGCCCTGATGATGGACACTGCAACGATGTCCGAAACGTTGGCTAAAGAAGGAGGTAGCGCAACACGGCATAACACCCCAAAAACAAATAACGAAAATGCTTTTGGCCGTGAAAATCTTAAAACTTATCAAAGTCAAGTATGTTTGCTCATCGCAATGGCTGAACCCTGCCGAACCAGCCAAAACCATGCCCCAAGCGAAAATTGACTCCAAAAAAGTTACTTGTGAGCGTTTGGTCGACTAGTGCTGGTGTCGTTCACTACAGCTTTCTTAAATCTGGCCAGACGATTACGGCAGATGTCTATTGTCAGCAACTGCAAACCATGATGGAAAAGCTAGCTGCTAAACAACCGAGTCTGGTTAATCGCTCTAGGCCACTGCTGCTTCATGACAACGCTAGACCACACACTGCACAACAGACGGCTACCAAATTAGAGGAGCTTCAATTGGAATGTCTAAGACATCTACCGTACTCTCCGGACCTTGCCCCAACAGATTACCATTTTTTCGAAATTTGGATAACTTCTTGCAAGGGAAAAAATTCAACTCCGATGGGGCAGTCCAAACCGCCTTCATAGCCCAGTCAACCTGTGTTTTTAGATGGAAAAAAATAGTATAAAGTTAATTTTTTCCCAATCGACTACTATCATTTAGACAAGTGTTTAGCCAAAAATCCTCGCCCCCGCCCCCCTTGCCCCCCCCCCCCCCCTGTGCCCACCCAAACGTGAAAAGTGTAAGGGTATCGTAAATCACGTCTATCTCAATTACTAAACAACATATCGAATTGCAATTTATTTTATTCTCTCTGCTGTAACATTGTCTACAATTAATGTCCAGTTAACTTTCGTCGTAACTTTTACTGTTTGTTTGTAATTCGTATGTAAACATTCCTCGAATAGCAATAACATCAAAGCTGCCTGGGTCATCATGTGAGCTCTATAAGACTTAGCGTAAGCATGTCCTGACATAAGGTGAGGAATCGTTGATTTTCCATAAACAGAGGTCCACATTTCTTCGAATCCACTACCTTCCATAAATTTTCTTAAGCAACCAAGGAAACTCGTTTCGGAATCCGCCTAGTCTGACGATTACTCCAGATATTTCACTTTCTGTAGAAGAACTTACAACAATGTCAACTGCTTTCGGGAAAAGTGGTTGGTCAAATGCGACAATACACGGCTGGTCAGCTACCTTGATTTCTTTAGAAGCGTAACTAAGGGCAGAATAAATAGGAGTCCGATTTCCTGGATCTATGTTTATGAAAGGCAAAGCTAGTACATAAGATGGTTCAAAGTTTTGTCTACCATCGAAACAGTTTCGCATGTATCCAGACCATCCAGGTAGTGAAACTGGCACAAAAGCAAAACAAATAACACAAGACACGTCCTCCATTTTGGTTCACAAAAACAAACACAAACCGTAAAACACAATCACTGCGAAACACGGACATTTGCGACGCGACCCTCTCTCTGGACTCTGACCTTGGCATGATTCACTCTGCATGCAACAACTCTGGCATTTTTAATTGATGAAATCTTGAACTGATACCAGTAAGCATTATTTCACTTCTTCAGTAAAACCAAATTTTAAAGCAATTGACAAAAAATACAATAAATAAGTATAAACAAACATAAGTAGTGCGGCAATGAATCGGCTGCCACGGAGCGCCGCAGAGATGGTGTGCACCAAGCATTCACGGTTGATATCTGGTGTTTTCTTGCCATAAAGTACACATTAAAATATATTATTTCATAGCTCATAGAAAGGGCTATAACCTTTGTAGGAAACATTTTTTCATAAAATATCGGCCTGAAAAGTTCTGTGACAAAAAGTAAAATTTCGTTCCAAAAATATAATTTTTTTTACCTTTTCATATGAATTACAAACAAACGGTAAAAGTTACGATGAAAATTTACTGGACATTAATTGTAGAAAATATTATAAAAAAGAGAATAAAAAAGTTTCAATCCGATTCGTTGTTTAGTAATTGAGATAGACGCGATTTACAAAAACCTTACAATTTTCATGTTTGGGGGGCACAAGGGGTGGAGCAAGGGTGGTAGGGGCGGGGACTTTTGACAAAACACTTGTCTAAATAGTAGTAGTCGATGGGGAAAAAATTAGCTTTATACTATTTATTTCCTTCAACTGGTGTTCTACTACACAGGTTGACTGGACTATCAAAGATTTTATTGATTTCCGTCCGAATGGTTTTTTTAGTAAAGGGATCGATGAATACCTATGAGATGGCAAAAGTGCATAGATAGCAATGGTACCTTTGATTAAATAAATATATAATATTAAAAAAAAAGACTTTATGTTCCTCCCATACAAAACGCCAATTTCATATGTAAGGACCTAATATTTTAAAATTAGTAAATTGTGGAATAATATAAAAAAATCAAATAAAATTTAACGCTAGTCGAGAGCCTTACCAAAAATGACAAAACTAGTAATGAAAGAAATATTTTATAAAAAAGAAATATTTTAAAAATAAATATTTCTAAAAGTGAACAAAACTAGGATGTAAGGAATAATTTTTATGTAAATAATTTAACGAAATTACATTAAGATTTTTTTTTAATATGTATTTATTTAACACCGAATTATGCATATCATATTATAGTTTCTTTTGTAATTATCAGAAAGATTTATGTAATTATTTTCAATTGTTTTTTTATTATCATAAAAACAGAATATTAAATGTTTGCGTTGAATATCCCCATGGAACTATAGTATCCATACTCTTAGAATATCCCTGAGGCCAACGCCGACTGAATTCGCCCGCGGAAATATTGTGGATGGTAAATTAAAGAACATTGTAAAAAGGTCAGTTTAATAATTCTCACAATGTATTCAGGTCTAGTAAATGATTGATCTTTTTGGTGATTCTGTTTTTACTTAAATCACGCGGGACAGCGTCGGGGGCGACTGTTCTCGGCGAGGCCTGTTCGCGCAATGGAATTGATTGATCAAAGTGGTATTTATATGTACTTACGAATATCGAAGTAAACTAAGTAAATCATTGGAATTTAATAAATATTTTTTTAAATTAACTTACTTAAAATACTGTTTAATTGGATGATATTTTTATTTTATTAACTAACCTGTTTTTTGGTACATTAAAACGATTTTAAAGTTGACTGATTTAAACAGTTTTTTTAATAGAATCCCATCGTAATTTAGGTAAATAGAATCCCATCTTAATTTAGGTAAAATTAAAAAATGTAAAAATGAGCAGGCATAGATTGAGATGTTTTCTATCTAAACATGTTTTTTTTTCTTTTTTTTCCTTCTTTTATATGACCACATAAGAAAAATATTTGCAGGTCGATTGAGATTTGTTGAAAACAGCTATTTTTAAAACAGTTGTAAAGTAAGAAAAATATTTTTTGACAATGTATAATTATAGACCGGTCAGTGGTTGAGTGGGCATAGCGCTTGGGTCCCACCCGAGCGTCGCGTGTTCGATTTCTCGACTGGCTAAGTCCTCCATCACAACACAAGCAACATTTTCAGCTTTCTGTGGTGGTAGTAGGAGATTTTCAAACATTGTTGGGTTATTCGTAACCCGGGAATGTTTGTCTTTCTTTTAAAAAAAAAAAAAACATTTTGTGGGATAGAACGTAAATGTAACTATAATTCTTTTGATTTAACTTTTTTTTTGTTCGTACAGTTATGGACGTAGGCGACTTCGAAAACGCACAAAAACCATTAAATATTGAAAAATCTCTCGTACCATCTTAAGAGTAGAAAAATTTAAAAATGGAACTAAAAAATTTGTAGGCTGGCAATTTAAATGTAAATTTAAATGTAAAAATTTCTTTTAAAGCGTATTGACACCGAATACACAGAACACTTTAAATCACATTTAAAAAAATATATATAAGCACTATTGTGAAGGTACCTACTTAATGATATAAATTTGATTGAGTGATTTGCTTTCATTTAATTTAACATAAATTTGAATTAAACAGTAGTAGAAAGGAAGAATCATTAATGGTGAGTTTAATTTCTCTGCTTTAAGACATGAATGAGTTAAATTTATTCAGATCTAATATTAGAGACATGATCTAAAGCCCGGGCAACGCTAGGTATTTAAACTAGTATTAAATAAATGTGAACAATTTCTAAACAGTGCTTTATATTCTTACAATGTCGTTATTTTACATTGTGATAACACAAAATTGCAAAGGTGTAATATACCTTTATGCATTTTTTGTTTGTATTTGGGGTGTTATGCCGTGTTACGCTACCTTCTCCTTTAGCCAACGTTTCGGACAGCGTTACAGTGTCCATCATGAGGGCAGATGTGTAAATGTTAGTGGTAAAATGTGTGCTTAAGTACTTTGAAGCAATACCGTGTTGCCAGCTCCACTCCACTGCGAGCTGAAATTACAGTATACTTGAAGATGGTTTTCTGCATTTAGCTTTGGTGTAGCCGTCAATTACCGGATACCAAGAACTATTGAGCTTAGCTCCGTCGTCTCTATTAATGTTAGTAGGATTTTTATGAATTTCAATTGCCTCTGTGGCGTGCTCTATCAGATTTGGGTCTTCCCAGGACTTCAGGAACAAATCCAAAATAATGCTCGGCGATTGCCGATTTGTCCCCCCCCCCCAAAAAACAAACAACAAAAATACTTTTGGCCGTGAAAATCTAAAATCATATCTACCTATATGCAATTTTATTTTTTAAATCAGTGTTTATCTATATTGCAATGAATTTATTTTTTCCCTTTTATGCCTTTTTTATTTTTTACAAAAACGTAGATTACACACAGTTTCACGTTTCCACCATGAGTTACATTTTAAGGGTGGGTTTTTTCATTTACCTTTACTTTTAGCATCATTGGAGGACCCACCACTTACCCGCCCTGTATAGGTAACAGATGGTTACCCCTTCAAGGCTCTTGCAAGGTAATTTTTTTGGTAAAAACGACTCTACATTTGATAACGAAACTAGACCTCCAATGTCCCTGCATATGTTTTTAGTAAATGGGACAGGATGGTTAAAGTCCACAAGGTGGCAAGCGCTGGGTGATTGTATCTAGCGTATCCTACAAGCACCTGTTTGGGAGGAAGACACAGTAGATAAGTAATAAAGGCATGGCAAACGGTTGGGAGTCCTCACCAATCGATTGGCAGTCCCAGCAAGAATGCGCATGACGTTCGGTGTAGCCGTGAACCACACTCAGCTTCCGCGCCCCTTGGCCGGTTCCTCGGTGATGCCTCAAAGAAAATTAAATGGGAGATTGGGGGAAATACCCGACGACCCTAAGGAATTCAGCGTTGAATAGCCTGAGGCAAGGCGAAGGAGAGCGAGGTCACCCCCCCAAACCTAAAGCCTGCACATGTTGCTGGGGGTGGCGCAAATGGTTTTAGAGGGCACCGTGCCATCGTTGATGCAAGGACGAGGTCTATCGCACCCCCAGAAGGGGAAAAAGAAACAACAAAATAGATATATGCAGTTCAGTTCAGCCTTTTGAGCGAAGCAAAGTAGAGGCTAAAAAGAAAAAGAGAACAAAGAAAACAAAACAAACGTAAAAAAAAAACAAAGTCTAGTTTGTTAGTTGGATCACAACAGTGTTCCTTGGAACAGGAAACTGAAAAAATATCGTCTAACATAGCTTAGTGAAATCTAAAATAAAAATTGTGAAAAGAAATAAAATAAGCAAAAAAGATAAGTGACATAAAAATAAAAGAAATAGAAACAAAATGCATACAATAGAATAAGATAAAGGTTCATAAGATAGAGATGATATAAAAAATACGTACTTAGATATAAAGCATAAAACATAAAATTTGTTGCCTTATATCGCTACGATTATAGGTAATAAGCATAAAAATCGCTTGGCAAACGGAATCTAGAGGTCACGATTTCAGTGGTTTTCATTTATTTTGTAAATACTTTTATAAGAACGAAAAAAGCTACGGAAACTGTTACAGATAATACTAGCCGTAAAATAGTATTTTTTTAAAAATAAGGAACTCCAGTGAAAAATATTAAGGCTTTAAAAAAATATGTTCATATTGACCATTAAACGCTGATTCTGAATATATAAGTTTTATTTAATAATATTAAACGTTTTTAAAAGATTCTTTAAAAGTGCATTTTTAAAAGTCTCGTTAAAACACACTGTAAAGTTGGTATTATTGAATGTTTAGTGCTGACGTCACTCCTCACCAGTCATTGTATTGAAATGTAGGTATGACACAAGCCATCGGTATTAACAACATTTCATGTTATTCGTTATTTCATACTGTTTATAGAGATTTAGTTGTTGTGTTTATTGATACATTATTTAGGCCCAAATAATTCAGTGTCAAAAATAGAGGTATCTCTATTAGTTTATCTATATTATTTAAAATATTGAAAAACTTTAAACTGTACGAAAAAATCGTATAATATGTTAATATCATAATGCTACCCACTCGAAATCCAAAATGGCCGTCATCGAACAGCTGATCGGAGCCGCATCTTATTTGCGTACAATTGTGCAGTGTGCAGATGATGCTTCATTTTCGATAATATTGATTTTAAAAGCTAAAAAAATAATAATTTCCAACAATTTTTATACCACTCTCCTGTAATAATATTGAAAAATATAATAATATAATAAATAAATAATTCCGCCTAAATGACATTTTAACTTATCGAATAGTATCATAATTTCTTCCATATAACTGTCATAGAACCCCTGTTGAAAATAAAAATAACTTATTCGTAGTGAGTGATGACGTCACACGATTCACTACACATACGGTGGTTTACGGGGATCTTGAAAAATTAAAACTTTGACAATTATTATAACTATTAAAACTAACTCTAAAAAAATATGCAGTTATTTAAGTTAAAAAAAAAAAAAAAAAAAAAAATTGGAATGGAGTTCTCTATTTTTTCTTATGTTTGCATCTCACATGGCCATTGGCATATTTGGCATAGTTGGCAAACAATAGCCATTTGTGTATGTCTGTCAAAAGATTGGCAAATAGTGACATTTTACTTAGCTGTTTATATTCGTCTATTGCTGTATTGGGCATATTTGGCAACAATCGCCATGCATGGACAGAACATTTGACAAAATCAAGTATGTTTTCTACGCACATCAAAGGAGTCGAATAGGAAAAAAACAAATAAACCCTATACACCAGTGATGATCAACCTTACAATGTCATACAAACAATGATACCATTAGCCGTAAGAATTTTAAACCACTGGAATATTAAACGATAATAATAATCTATCTTACCGGAAATTAATTCCGCTCGACACAAACATCTTCTTGGAGGCTATGACTTCTTCCTTGTCAGCGTTCTTGTCAGACATGTAGACCACCTCCTTAATGCCCGATTGGATGATCATCTGGGCGCACTTGTTGCAAGGGAAGAGGGCGACGTAGATGGTGGTGCCCTTCAAGTCGGTTGTGTTCCTGTTTAAAATGGCATTCACCTCGGCGTGGACCACTTGAATGAAAATGAAAATTTATTTAAAATAAACTGTCTATTCGACCGATATGGTTCATGAGCAGTGCTCACCAGGGGCGGTCCGTCCACACATACTGTGGATGCTGCGCTTCCCTTCTCTTCTAGGTTTAAAATAAGTGTAATAATAATAAAGTATGTATTTATTCCGAATTGAAAAGTCTTGGATTTATTTTTTCCTAGCCGCAATAGATACTGCAATAACGACACCGCCACCATCCCAATTTCAGAGACCAATACTAACACGACACATGGAGCAGGTCAAAATATAATCGTAATACTGTCATCCATATCTGGAAAAATGGTTTGATAAAATCCAAACAAAAAGATATACATACACGCTACTCAACGCATGCAAAATTTATTTATTTATTTATTTATTGTAAGAAACAAACAGCAATTTATATACAGGATGAGTTATACAAGAGGTTAAACATGAGGTAAGCCAAAACAGTTTCTTATGCTAATGTTGGTTATTATGATATAATATACAATTGTAATTGGTAATAACCATTAAATGAAAATGAAAATAACAACAACAACAAAAAAATATTTAAGTATAATAGAAGGAAGAAGGAATAGGAAAGGGCAAGAGGCAGAGGAAGGTGGGATGGGGACAGGAGATGCTCATGCTGTGCATTTTCTATAGTTGTGCATTAATTTAATTAACATTTGTGGTCGTACGTTTGACTTCGTTTCGGTATTTCACAAGAGTATTATTAAGAATATCGATATTGTTAAATTGCGTGTTATATTGCGCGCATATACGGGGGATTGGAGAATTTTTACTAAGGTTGGTTCTGCACGCTGGCAAATGAAAAAAATGGTTTAGTCTGGTTGGCCTTGTAGGTATGTGAATTCTTAAATAATTTACGAGTTCAGGAGAGTCCAGGCCGTTATTAAGAATTTTGTATAAAAATATTTGATCAGATATTAATCTTCGTGTTTGAAGTGGAGTAAAATTGTGAAATTTTAAGGATTCGGTATTATTTGCAAAGAGTAATTTGAATTTATAATTTATGTGTTTAAAACATTTATTTTGTACACTTTCGATTCTGTCAATATGGCATTGGTAGAACGGTGCCCAAATTAGTGTGCAGTATTCTAAGTGGGGGCGGATATACGTGGTGTAAAGGGAATACAGAGTTTTAATATTGCGAAAAGGTTAAGATATGCGAATTATAAATCCCAACATTTTATTGGCTTTGTTGATTACTTCGTTAATGTGTTTGATAAAATTTAGTTTTACATCCAGTACTACCCCAAGGTCACGGATTGATTCTATTTCATGGATTTGTGTATCACGAAAGTTATAATTAAAAGAAATTTTATTTTTGTTACGCGTAAAAGATAATTTGTTGCACTTGGAAATGTTTAGGACTAATTTGTTTAATTTACTGTATGCAAAAAGTCGATTTAGGTCTTCTTGAAGTTTTATGCAGTCATTGATAGACTTGATTACTAAGTATATTTTTTGTCATCTGCATATGCTAGGTAGTTAGCATGTAAAAAACATTTAAAAATATCAAATATATACACATTAAACAATAATGGTCCCAAGTGAGAACCTTGCGGTACGCCAGAAGGCACAGTAAAAAAGCTAGACTTAGTTCCCTCAACTGATAATGTTATGATAAAATATTTGTCAATATATCTCGAAGTTTATTTTATCATAGATTTAGGCAAGCAGGTACCTCATTTCAAGAGGTGATTAAATAATATTAAATAAACTTCAACATAAATTTATTTTTTTTAAATTTTGGAAGTAACATCATTCATTTTTTCTTTTTTGAATAGGATATAAAAATCGAATATTTTGTTTAGAGCCCACTTCTGAGTAATCTATCTAAGGTGGTAGATGGTTTTACTGACAAGTCGGACGTGATTCTTACTCATTACGTAAATAATTATATAAAGTAATACGATTATTATTTTATCCGAACTGGATCATAATTAACTAGGCCGCGACTAATGTAATCGTGGTGCCAATAAGTGTTATAAATACACATTTCTGTCTTCGTAATTTTCACCGAAAATAACTGTTGGTTAATTTTGAATTTACTTGCCAAGTAACAAGCAATTTATTTTAAAACATGGAAGTTTAATAAACACAAGGAATTTAATCTGTCAAATAACGAAGGAATAATTATTCTCGCCTGGTAATACAAAATTTTCATGGCTGGAGTTTGATTTTGGGAGCAAATACTGTTTTCGGCTGAAATCAGTTCCAGGTATTTTGTCTGACCATACTTCAGGAGAAAAACCAGAAGCTCAAGATCGTAATTTAGATAGATAGTTAGAAACATGTATTTTTGGTCGATTCAAGGAAGGTGAGTCTAAGTTCTGTTAATATGTTTATTTGTCCCAGTTTATTTTATTATGTGATAATAAATCTTTTAATTCATATTTCTTAATAATACTGTCTATTTTATTTTAAAAATCCTTCTAATTTAATCGTATAGTTTGCATACCAAAGGCCCTGAGAGAGGATTATTGCTTTACTAACTGCTAGCCTGGTTAATCAACCAGTGGCGCCCCTTTTAAAAATAAAGCTGGCAGATGTTTTTTTACCCTTTAACATTTTATTATATTGGTCTATTCAATAATTATGTATTATGTACAATTTGCATTGAAAATATGTCTATTATTCCGGCAACAAATTGAATGATGTTGATGTTATTTTTAACTATGACAATACGCACTGTTGTCTTCTATGCAGATATGAAGTCAGCCACCTAAGTAAGTCGCCATGGATTCCTAATTGGTGTAATTTTTTAATGAGGATAGAGTGGTTAACTTTATCGAAAGCTTTCGAGTAATCTGTGTAGATAACGTCTACTTGGTGTCCGTTATCCATATTGCTTTATTAAGTTAGTACTGACCTTTTTTGTAAAAAACCATGTTGTTGATTTTGTATGCTGCGGACAATAGTTATATAAATTTGATCGTACACAATACGCGCAAAGAGTTTACTAAATACTGTAAGTATTGAGATTGGGCGATAATTTACAATGTTACTTTTTGAACCTGTTTTATGGATGGGGATTATAATGGCTTCGTTGAATTTTGTGGGAAAAATTCCTTTTTTTAAGGACATGTTAAATAAGTTAGTTAAAGGATATGCAAGATTTTTTGGCACATTTTGAGAAAAAATATGGCGAGATACCATCACTGCCTGCACCCTTAGTAACATCCAATTTATTCAAGTATTTATTGACCAATGAGTTGTTTATTTGTACGTTACCGATCGGGTTATCATTATTAACGCAGGTAGAATTATCTATATTATTGGGATCATCCGTGCCCTCATCGCTTACGTAAGTAGATTGGAAGTGTTTACAGAACAGTTGGCACACTTGATGAGCACCAGTGCCTGACTCGTCTTTAAGGTTCATGATTTGTGGTATGCCATTTTTCCTATTTTTGTTTTTAGCGTAATTCCAGAGACTTTTATTATTAGTTGGAATACTAGACTCAACTAAACTTATTTATTGGGTGTAGCAATGTTTCTGTAAGTGTTTTTGTTGTATGCGTTTGATAGAAAACTCTATGTAATCTACTGGATTATTATTTGATTTCCATTTTTTGTGTAGTCTTTATTTCTCTTTGATGATTTTGATTAGGGAAGGTGAGTACCAGTTGGGAAATTTTTTCTTTTTGATGAAACGTTTAGGGACAAACTGGTTAATGGTGTTATTTAAAATGTCATAAAAAGTATAAATTGCTTCGTCAACGTCAGCATTATCGTGAGTAAAAGACCAGTCTGTTTTAGACAGGTGTTGGTTAATTAAATCATAATCAGCTTTATCATACCGATAAATTTCTTTTGGTGGAGCATTAATTGTTGGAAGTGTGTCTAATTCTAGTGTGATTTTGAGCGATGGATGGTGTAAATCCTCTCTGACAAGAGGGTTGTATGCTTGAGATACGAGGCATTCCTCATTACAGATAACTAAATCTAGTATACGTTTATTGGCATTTTTTAATGGAATTGTATTGGTTCAATTCGCAGTAATGGATTGTGTCAGCAAGTGAGGAACTAATTGAATATAATTTTCAGGTATTAAGTGTGAATTTTTATCTTGTGGTTTCCATGTTATGGTGGGCATATTAAAGTCTCCAATTACGAGTATAATATCATCTGGGTTTTGGTCTTTGACGTTAGCAAGCAAACAAAGGAATGAACTAGGAGCATTTTCATATCCATGTCCCTGTGGTAAATATAGACAAGAAACATGGATGGTGCGTTTGGAAGTATAGTTAGAGGGGGAATAGTTACCCAGATGCATTCAGCTTTACAGACCAAGTCTTCGCGAGGATATGCGTTAAGATTGTTATGAGTTATGATCATGACTCCACCGCCTCGACGAGAATCTGATTGGGTATTAATGCCATTAATTGTAATGTTACTTGACCTATCTCGTCTAAAAATACTGTAAAATTCTGTTGGTGCCAGTTCCGAATCTAAAATAGAATAAATTAGCCATGACTCAGATATACCGAAAATGAAGCAATCGTCATTCAAAAGAATATTATCATGAAAAATCTCAGTTTTAGTTCGTAGTCCTCTACAGTTTTTGGTATATAATATTTAACATTGTAATTTAGATGAGTAATAGTTTGGTACAATTTGGTTATAATATATGAGTATAACTGAAGAGTTGTTTATTATGAATGACATGTACGACATTATATTGATAGAATAATGTACAAAAGTGAGCATCAAGTACAAGGGGAGGGGGAATAGTAAGATAAAGATGGGTAAGGAGAGTGTAGGAGTGTATCTTCTATATTGGGTAATATACTAAATATACTAAAATCCACATTGAAAACAAAACAGAATATTTTAGCAAAATTTATAAGATAACTAGGTATAAACGAAATAGGAAATAAAAATTATAACATTATTCAACGGTAAGTTAAAATTAAAAGAAAAATGCATATCGTGCGAAATGATCTTAACATATGGTTTTAAATACAGGAAATAATATGAACAGCTTGATTGTAGCTTGTAAGTATACGAATAAAATAAAGTAGAGACCGTATCAACAGTATCAGGATTATAGTTAGTAGGCATTCTTGAAATATAAACAATATCTATTAGTAGCATTGCAGATAGATATATACATGAAAAATATACAATATTATAGTATTATTAACATGATATACATGAAAAACATAAGATATACATGAAGAATATACAGTAATAATAGTATCACTGCATTTTGAGCATAGGTACATGAGATATAGGTATTCAATGAGATATAGGTACACAATATCGTTAAAATTGTAAATAAAGGTCATGAAGTATACTCGCTACTAGTAGCATAATTGTAAGTAGGTATCAACAACAGTATTAGTATCGATGTAAGTATGCATGATATATAGACAGAATTACTATTATTAATATACATCAAGTAACAGTAGGTAGTAATATTGTATGTATATTATTATGAAAGCGGGAGTATTACTTTATAACACTATCATTTTGGGTATGTGCGTATGAAATATAAAACGTATCAACGAAACATTTCTTCAAGTAATCTAAAGTAAACAAGCCGGCATTCCGTAGGTGGTGTAGATTCATGTAAAACGTGATTAATTAAATTGCACAATCCCTATAACATTAAATGCACAATCCCTATAACAAAAACCACTTTTTCACAAAGGCAAAACTCATATATCGCACCTAAAATATACATCGCACTAAATAACAACAGATCTAGTACACTTAGGTACTCACTTTGGTGTCCAAAAATGGATATCCGGAAATAGGTCGAAAATTCTTTAAAGAATTTCTTTAGAGAATTTCTTTGAAGAATTTTTTTAAAGAATTTCTCTAAAAAACTTAGGTTTATTACACCACCAATAAAAGTTTTTGTTTGTAAAGCTATATGTAATTACTATAATATTAATAGCCGAAAGTTAAAATACTTTTCAAAGTAATTACTTAAAACTGTTTGGAACCACTGTGTCATAAATATGCCAAACCCACTGTGTATTAAGTGCCTACTAGTCCAGTCAAGGAAGCAGGTGTAGAGTGCGTGAGCAGGAACCTAAGCGATTCCTTCAGAAACTTGTTTAGGGTGCTTAGGGTGTGAACATACTAAAAGTCCTGACATCTAGGTGTTGAGCTAGGGGGGGGGGGGGGGAGGGGGAAGGGGAGGTGCCAATTTTCGGCTTACCGCTTGTATCTCAAAAACGGTGCGTCGCAGAGGAAAATTTTTTGAGAATAAGTAAAAGCTTATAAAATTATCTATAACTTTTATTCTAAATATAATTATATAAATCCCAGCCGTTTTTGAGTTACACGCTCCACAAAAATGTAGATATTTTCGAAAAAAATCATTTTTCATCAAACATTCCTTCATATCGTGTAAAATATTCATCACACATAGAAATTTGTTGGAAACAAGTTGTAAAAAAATTAATTACCTTTTAGAATATACAAACATATGCACATAAATCTCCAACCAGTAAATATTTTCAGCAATTTAAACTTTTTTCGTAAAATGTCATTTTCAGAAAAGCTGTTTTAATCTTATTACTGACCCACAGCTTTTGTTCGTTCACCTAATAATATGTGTGACCACACTTTAAAGCCAGTTATTAAATAAAGTCGACAACAATCATATTCCTTAAAAAATTTTAAATTGTGTTTTATAATGATAATGATAATTATGTGATGATAATTTTATAATATTTCGTTATATCAAGCACATAAATTATAAACCTCATTTCACTATGTCACTCTATTATCACTGTTCTCAATAACATCATGTTACACTCTCATCCTCTTTGGACGTGAGGGTCCTTGTAAGCGTTGTTCATCCATGGCATATTCATCCTCAGCAGTGGATGGTTCTTATTAAATGGGTTCTACTTCGTCTTCATCGTCGTCCTCGGCAACAGGCGCGCTATTGAGGCATCTCCCTTGGCGGTGGAGACACGCTGCAGAACAGGTTAACATTGCTTTTCGGCATCCACATTTGCCAATTGCCCAATCCTTGGTGCAGCGGCAAAATATCATATTCAGAAAGACCTCCGGTGCTGGTGGATCATCTGTTGTAATAGCCACCAGGGTCTCTCCTTCATGTTTCCAACCCCATTCTTCAGGGGGCAGCTCAATCGGTGCAAAGTGCTGTTTAGCTGCGCTCTCTGTTGGAGGGAGGGAGCTGATGTCAGGCTTCATATTTGCCCACCTATTAGGTCCCACATATTAGATCCACCAACCTTGTGAACGACTGAAAGCGGTACTGGTTAAGGGAGGTCTGTCTTTTTGGCGCCGCATACCATTTAAGGAAACATTTAATTCCAGTCTCTTCAACCTCGTCGCTAGTAGAGGAGGGGTTTTAAAATATCATTGCCACTTGCTTGAAGATTTCTGACTCCAAGTACAATATTGAGAAGCTCACCTTGCTTCTCCTGAAAGTTGCAGATGTATCGCAGCCGGTAAATGAATGTAAGAATAGGATGTGTTCAAATCCACGGTGCTGCATCTCTTGAGTGGACAGTGCCATTGTTTCGGTTTTCCCTCGTCCAGGTTTCTTCAGCAGAATATCTTGGGTGGGAGGAGTGGAAGCAATCAAAGGACGGTAAGGTTAACATCCTCACCGATGACAGCCACAGAAGTGTGAGAGGATTGTTCCACAGCAGTCTTAACGACAAGGACATCGACATCATCTGTGGCGTGAAGAGTCTGTATCCCATTCTCCCGATGCTTTGTCTGTAGGAGATGAAGTTAATTTTGTTGGTAGGATTGGATAAAAAATCTTCCTGTTTAACAGGTATTGATGTGTTCCAAGTCAAATTGATGTCAGCTGACCTTCTCAGTCTGTACCATCGTATCTGTTCTTGTGATTTCGTACTGTTGGCTGGGTTTGCGTACCCATAAAATACCACAGTGCGAGTCATCCAGGATAGTGTTGGTTGACGTAGGTAATGTAATGGTCACAAATTGTGGCAACGGAGGCATTTTTTTTCCAAATTACTCTCTGTAGTAGAAATTCTCAGTCATGAGACATGTTCATCTGAGACAGTTTTTTGGTAGGTTCGGATAAGCTGTACAGGATAGATTTAGTTGTCTTTCGCATCCCACTTTCATTGAACAGTGCCAAGGGAAATGGGGCCAAGTTATACTCAAAGAATTTCATCAAATCCTCATCCGATCGTTTGTTTATCTTTTTTTTTGATCGTCTGCTTATCCACTGAAACAGCAATGTTGGGTCAACTGCAACCTTTTCATCGTGAATTTTTATCGACGAGCTGACAGAAGACATTGGGAATTGACATTATTTCACTGGTTTGTGGGAAGGGAGGATGTGCATCAAACCACTGACAGAGTTTTGAAATGCCTGCTGTATCTCTACTTCAGTGGGCTTGTCCGAGGTCTTTGTCCTGTTCACTTGACGTGAAGAAGACTCAACAAAACTCTTCAAGGGAAGTGCAGATCTCTAGAGTTGTGCTCATACCAACTAACCACTTGCTTACTACATTGTGCAAAACACCTCTGCCTCCTGTTATGCCTCCTCGGCTTTTGAATGATCGCATCAATGTGGTTTCAATGGTCATATCTGACCATACGCCGGACTAAAAGCGATCAGAGCGTCGCTGTATCAGTAATAAGATATAAACAGCTTTTTCTGAAAATGACGACATTTTACGAAAAAAGTTTAAATTGCTGTAAATATTTACTGGTTAGAGATTCATGTGCATACGTATTCTAAAAGCGAATTAAATTTTTTACAACTTGTTTCAAACAAATTTCTATGTGTGATGAATATTTTAGACGATATGACGGAATGTTTGATGAAAAATGTGAGGTAAAATGATTTTTTTCCTAAATATCTACATTTGTGGAGCGTGTAACTCAAAAACGGCTGGGATTTATGGAATTACATAAAGAATAAAAGTTATAGATAATTTTATAAGCTTTTACTTATTTTCAAAAAATTTTCCTCTGCGCCGCACCGTTTTTGAGATACAAGCGGAAAGCCAAAAACTGGGACCTTCCCCCCCCCTCCCCCCCTAGCTCTCCACCTAGACGTCAGGACTTTTAGTATGTTCACACCCTAAGCACCCTAAACAAGTTTCTGAAGGAATCGCCGAATAGGTCCCTGCTCACGCACTCTACACCTCCTTTTGGAGCATTTATTGACTGGACTATACATGTACCCAGTGCCCAGTGCTACCAGCTGAGAAAACGTTTGCGACGATAATAATTCACTCCAGGCCCCCTAGCATGGTCGATCGATATAGGTTTTATCGAAAATGTCGGTAACTTTCCATCGCTCCCGAGCACGACTGCAGGCCGCTAACGAATAAACAACAGTTTACGTCAAATATATTAGGAACCCCTAGTCATTGTGAACTATTGTTTGTTCTTTAGCGGCCTGCAGTCGTGCTCGGGAGCGATGGCAAGTTACCGACATTTTCGATAAAACCTATATCGATCGACCATGCTAGGACCCCAGGTTCACTAAAGGTACTTAACTACAATTATGATTTTTTTTTAAACTTGAATACCAACACGTTCTCTTGGATCATAGCTACATATGTTTGAAATATTATTTCAGTTCCAAAACGTGGTTAAATCCTTAGCTTGTTAAAAATTTCAAAACATATTTAAATTCAAAGTCGTGGTGATAGAAAAATCCTCAATTGTTTTTTTTTTTACATAAACTCCACACAGGAGGCCCTGAGGAAAATCATTTCCCTCGGCGCCTACGTCATCTTGGGGATGCTGTGCGGAGGATTTTTTTAAGGAAAGGAAGGAGAGGAGAGTTTTGGGAAGGAAAAGGGTTTAATGGGTGGGTAGGAATCTGAGGTTCAGTATGTCCTGGTCATTCGCCTCCAAGACCTAGACAAACCTCACCCCATAAACCCGGGCACCTCTGCTAAACCACCAAACGTAGCGAAGCACTTGGGGTGACCTCAATTGATGTAACAAACAATTCAATGAATGAAGAAAACACTAAAATGTGTACATTCTCAATGCTCGAACGTCGCGTAAACTCACCAACACCAGCAAAACAGTGGATGCTCCGTTTATTCCGCGTCCACGGAGCAGGAAAAGTGTGAGTGGGTGGTTTGATATATTTATGGAGAGCTTCGACCAAGATAGGTCAATGATGGAGAGTGATATTTTTGATACTCGCGCGTGTGCGTTTAGCCAAGCCTGCCATGATTGAAATGGGCTCTCCACACGACACTGCATGTAGTGACTGCGGCAGTGACTGCAGAGAGCGTGGAGTTGAGCAAACTAGCGCTGTCTCGTTTGTTAAAGGGCCGCTAGAACGAGACAGCGCTAGTTCGCTTAACTCCACCCTCTCTGCAGTCACTGCCGCAGTCACTAAATGCAGTGTCGTGTGTAGGCCGCTTAAGGCTGAATACGGAATCCATTTGAGCATTCAACGCATCAAAATGACTTTAATGCTAACAGGCATAGTGCACAGAATAGCTTATCCACAGCGAGTGGGCTTAGTACCATTAGAGATTTGTTTGCCTGACCACCTTTCGACAGTTATTTGTTGTCTTGATAACCTATTTAATTCATTTAATTAGGGAACTATTTTTTTTATTGTAAGAATAGATAATACATAATATAATCAATAAACAAGTCCTGCTAAGCCAATTGAATTGGCTTGTCAACAGGTGCTTATATTTTAGTTTCATATACATTTTTTTAATTTAAAATTTTTATCTTATAAGATAGATATTTATAAGATATATATTTATAAGATAGATATTTATATTTTTATTTATCTGTAGATATATCTACAGACTCAACATTTATTTAATATTAATGTGAATAATATTTAATGTGAAGCATAAAGGTTGTATGGAGCTAATTTGACGGACTATTTTTGTCGATAATTGCATGCATCTTGTTCGTGGGTTAGTCCATAGACTTCTATATTTGTATTAGGTATATACTCCAGCATCCCTTATACAAAAAGTCACCGACCTCCACTGGTCTCATCAGGGCTTCCTTAAAACTTAATATGTTGGTTTTATCTAAACAACAAAATTGTTTAAAACGAAGTGATTATTATTTTTAATTAAAATGTTAAAATTTCTTTATAGTTTCTAATCAGAAAAGTTATTTTACCATTTAATCAGAACACAGAACAGAAGAAAATTTATTTATTTATTATTTATTAGGAACATTTGATAATCACCTGTTATCAGAGAGATACAGATAATCATCGACCGTCCAGTTGATTAGTCAAACATCTCCGAAAAATTAAAATTTGAGTTAAGGGCCCGCAACCCGGATTTGTACCGATTTATTACATATTTCCCTTAAACACGGTAAGTTTTAAAGCTCTTAAAAAATATATGTTATTCTTGAAGATAATATCTAGACTTTGCCTGCGCTAAAATGCAAAATATATAAAATTCCCTCGATAGAAAAAAATCGCAAAGTATGCTCCAAAAATTATTATAAACAGGTTTGTTTCAGTTATTTTACAAGTTATATGTATGAGAAAATTCACAGTGTTTCTTTAAATGCTGTTTAAGATAATGCCCGCGAGATTTTTGCTCTATTTTAAACGAGTCGTGTTTTATTAAACATTTCCGCAATTTTCGCACCGATTCTGTCGCTGTAAATGTTAGCGCTCTCCTCTAACATTCGTAATTTCGTATCTCTCCATCTTCTTCTTTTCGGGCCCGGTTGCAGAGCCTTAAGATGAAGTTATACGTGAAATCCTATTTAGATACTATTTATATTAATCTTTACGACGAATCGGCTTACAGTATGAACATCAAAAAATATGTTACGGATAAATCGAAGCTTTTACTAGCTTTTCTATGTATTGGAATTACAATAAAATTATTATTTACGTAACAAAAAATATAAGCGTAAACCACAAAAAAATGTTTTTTCCTGACTTAACTATGAAATAATATAAGAAACATTTTTTTTAAATACCCCTTTATGGCTAAGATTATTTTTGAGGTTTTCCATGTTCTTACTTTTTTTCGTTCTTATAAAATTGTGCACAAAATAAATAAAAACCACTTTTTCGCTTTCTTGCCTCGTGCAAATAAGACGCTCTATTTTAAAATTTTGCAGGCATGATATTCGAAATATTTCTAGCGTTTATATTCCTCTTAAGCAGTTAAATGTAAAAGCGTACCCTTTAATATGTGTTAGTGTATATAATAGTATATTATTTATATGTTATATATATTATTTATAGTATATTATTTATATGTGTTAGTGTACCTCTACCTGGTACACTACTCAGATTACCCATAAACACCACCAAATCAATTATAATGCACAAAAAATTGTTATGAAATCATAAAAAATGTGTTTTCTGAATTACTAGTAGGAAATTTAAAAAGGTCATACTAGTGTACCAGACTGTCATACACTTGTCTGTGTTTTATATAATATATAAAACACAGACAAGTGTAAATCATATTTGATTTGTGGTGAGCATTCGAATATTGCTTTCTTCATTATATCACAACTGAATATTTGAAGACGTCTGCCTTATCAACTGTACAATCGATATGTCTTATTTGGTCGATGCAAATAATACGTATTTATAGACGATTACAAAATGTTCTCATCATGCGTTGAATTTGGGTACAAAATTAAATAATTACCTAAAAGTCATAGCAAAAGAAGCATTTGAACTAAAAATTTCGCGAGGGATTGCTTTATTCTGCTGCTATAAGGAGAGGAAGTTCTAAAAAAGGAAAAAAAACAAGTGTGCTTTAGACCACACGACTGAAGTAAAACTTCTTTAGCTCCATCTATATGTACAGACAATAGGCCTGCATTGTGTCTTAGATATACGACACGTAACTGGCTATGAGGGAAATAGAGTAAGAAAATGTGTGCTCGCATCTCTCTCTCTTGCCCCTACAGTAATATACGAAACGTAACTCTCTTTCTATCTTCACTAACTTATATCTCCCTCTCAACCGTTCGCCACTTTTCGTAACGCTCTCGACACGCATTCGCCAGCTTACTGCCCAAGTCAAGCGTGCGTAAAGAAGTTTTACTTCAAAAGGGTATGATGTTTGGGTAGAAAACTGGGGGTCCGTGCGTCCAGAGTGACGGAATCGTGAATTAATCCATACCCTTCTGCGGTGCAAGGAAATGGGTCGAGAGAGAGACCAGCTGGAGAGGGTATCTCGAAACCGGCCAGCCACCCAGTTGTTGGCTGACGCGTCCGCCGCCAAAAAACCGGACAAACCTCACTCCATGAATAATATTCAAAATAGAAAAAGAGAAGCATATGACTTACCATACAAGTGCTTGTCAATTTGGCCCCAAGAATAGAGGTCATCGTGACATCCCCGAGGAAAGCCGTTGTAACCGACCCCGACTATTACATTGTTGGTCTGTTCCACGATGCAGGCCCCGACCTGGGTTTTAGGGTCCTTGCTCCTCTGACCGGCCAGAAAAGCGGTCGCCATGAAGTAATCTTCCCAATCCAAGTAGTCCGTCCTCTTCAGCGACTTCTGGGGATTGGCTCCACCTGAACTAAAATAAATTATACTTTTATTATTTATATAATATATATACTTTTATTATTATTTATGTACTGTGTCTTCCTCCCTAGAGGTGCTTGCAGGATACGCTGGATACAGTCACCCAGCGCTTGCCGCCTCGTGGACTATCACCAACAAGGGCGGATTTAGGGGGGGGGGGGGGGGGGGGGGGCACGGGGGCACGTGGTATTTTTGTGTACTGTGGAGATTCCATCACAGTATATACTTTGATACTTACAAACAAAAACTGTCATTATTAAACATTTAATTTTTCTATTGTTTTGACACTTTCATAAACCTTCCAAAACATACTTTTTGCCCGTTCGCCCCTTGTGCCCCCCCCCCCCCCCCAGAAAAAAATCCTGGATCCGCCCTTGATCACCAATATTGTCTATAGTAACATATATCATACTAACACTTATTGTATCTTGATTTCCCGATAAGCACTTGCATACTTCTTACCAAGGGAGGATTTAGGAAGGGAGGGGGGGGGGGCATGGGGGCACGTGCCCCCCCCCCCTCCCCAGACGGTATTTTTGTGTACTGTGGAGATTCCATCGCAGAACATATTTAGAAGCTAAAACTGTCTTTTTTAAACATTTTATTTTTCGATAGTTTTGACACTTTCATAAACCTTCCTATACATACATGAACTTGTAGAAAAAAACTTGAAGTATGATGCTTCAAGTTTATTTCTAACCCGTCCACCCCTTGTGCCCCCCACCCCCCCAGAAAAAAATCCTGGATCCGCCCTTGTGCTTACTAATAACGTGTGCAGGGAAAATGGAGGTCCTAGATTCGTTCAAATTAAATGTAGATTCGTTCATTCAAAAAACTTAGAGTCCTTGCGAGAGCCTTGAAGGAGTAACCATCTGTTACTTATAACAGGGCGGGTAAGTGGTGGAAAACCTCCAAAGAACTAAAATAAATTGTGACTTGAGATTACCACGACCAAAGGTATTATCTGGTTTGGGGTATCTACCTCCTTCTTTAGTCAACATAGTTGATAGGTTTATATCATGTCTTCTTACATGTGCGTTGTTGTGTTATTTTGTCTTAAGTTGTATGGTTATTTAAGTCTCAAAGCGTTGCATTGATCTTCTGTGTTAGCAAAGTGTTTAGAAAATAGGAATCATATTTATCCGCAATAAAAGCTTGTCTCAAAAATTCTTTTCTACGAAAAAAAAAATTTGGACTTTACTTACTACTTTTTTTGTTTCAGAATGCCTAATAACTATACATTGTATACATATTATTTATAATATGTGTTATGGTATTTTTAATACACAAATAGTCTAAATACAAAGCAATAAAAAGAACATAAATTTGTTTAAGACCACTTTTTTTTTAAACACTAGCAATTTCAGAAGCACGTTTGAAGCAGAAGCAGAAGCTTCGTCAGGAGAATATTATAACAGTTATAATATTCTCCTGACGAAGGAAGGGTGCTTCTGAAACCGGTAATGTTTAAAAAAAATAAAACAAATTTGTGTTTTTTATTGTAAATTATGGCGAGCCACAAAGTTAATGCTTTTTACAAATATGTAAATACAAAGCTGTCACAACTCACAACTTACCTCGGTGGTAGGGGAGTTGTGACAAAGAGAGTAGTTTTTATTTTTGTTATTTTTCTCGGAAACCGTAATACTTTAATTAGTTTTAATGGTTGTTTTCGAAAGAGAAGGAATGGTGCTACATTAATTCACGTAGGTCATAACTGTGGAATGTTTCTTGAGCTTGAGAATGTTTCACTTAAATGACATTTCACAACCCTCCGAGGTCTCCCCTAATCGAAGATTATTCTGAACTAACTCAACCAATATAATAAAAAATAAAACACGATAATTAAAATAAAAAAGGTTATAATTTTACCATCAAATTTGGCTTACATTAGTTGAGGTTAGGAGCATCTTTTTACCGCAATTTTCATGGGAATCGACGTCTCTAGCAAGAATATTAACCATTAAATATTTTTACCTATGATTCCAAACGATGCGCGACGCTACACGCAACGGTGAAATTTGTCATGTGCTATAATGGAAGTGGTCAGGCCACACAATCAGAGGAAGTGAAAAATGGTTAAAATTAGTCATAAATTGGTTCACAAGTGACAAGAAGAGAAAACGAGGTAGACCATTTGGACGGTAGGTTGACGACATCAAAGCCATAGCAGGTGGTACATGGACAAGAGTAGCTAATGATAGGGAGAAATGGCGACAGTTGGAGGAGGCCTTTGTCAACTAGTGACGTACAGACAGGGAGTCGATGCATGATAAGTGTTATAAATGTTATAAATATTATAAATAATGTAAAATAATTTACTGTATGAATAAAGGCTATTATTATATATTTCTTTTATTTGAAGTAATCGTAAAATCAAACAGCCTTTTACAAACTATATAAAATTATCTTACAGATATTTGTATTCGAAATAAGCATTGAAATTTCTTTATAATTAAATTTTAATACCAAACATGTAAATATGAACTATTTTCACTGACAAGTTTAGTGAAGCAACAGAAAGAATGTAAACATAATTATAATTAAATGATAAATGAAACAATGTTACTTTGTTTGAACCACTCGTATATTTGTTTAAAGCCGACCGGTTTCGATAAATTACTACTAATTTCGGAATATTTAAATTCAAATGTAATGACTGTCCCTCATTTTATATTGGAAAAACAACTCGTAATTTTGAAATCAGAATCAAAGAACATTTAAGGTGTATTAATGAGTTTTTTTTTCTGAATTCGCTAACCATATCATTGAAAATAACCATAGTTTTGAAAAAAAATACGGAGATAAATATTCTTCATATTAACCATAAAGAAAAGCGCTTAGATAACTTAGAAGCCTTGGAAATAAATAAAAAAAACCCTTGAAAATAATGAATCTATTATCAACAAACAAAAAATATTATCTCACAGCCCAATCATGGATATGTTCCCCTACTCACCCACTCTTCATTAATCTCTAGCAACTCCTCCACCCCTACCACAATCCTTAGTAATAATACATTGTTCCCACCCACTATTTTGTAATTGTCAAATCAGCATACGTTTGCCCTGAGGAAGGAATGGTCGTTCCGAAACCGGTTGGCATTTAACAAATATACAAGTGGTTCAATCAAAGTAACATTGTTTCATTTATCTATAATGGATAACCCCAAAGTTATAGCTACTTTCAAGTATAATAATTATAATTACCCATTTGGTTTGCCGTCCTTTCTGCTATGAACAATCACCGTCGCGCCTAAAGCAACTTTCAAAAAATTACAATAACGTGGCAGCATTTTCAAAATAGCTGATAAAAATTTTACATTAAATACAAGCAATAACAACAATGTGGTCGGTGATCTGCAACTGACAAAAATAATTTCCCCGCTTTGCTGCATTATTTTATCACAAAGATATTTTTAAAATGTAAGATAATAAATTACAACAATCTGATAACAAAAGAATCAATATTTCGTTCAAAGATGAACAATTCACTTTATCAATGCGAAGACAATCTACATGACGGGTTCCCAACATTTGGGTCGCAATCTCAAATGGGGTCGCGAAGGGTTTTACATGGGTTCGAAGCGGTGAGTGAATGACGCGCAGGAGATGGGCGACGGAGGGGTGGGTTACGAAGGAAGAGCAGAGGGAGGGATTGCAAAGGGGACATAGTAGCGGTAGCGGACAGCATGGAATAAATTAGGAAAATCCATGCTTCTCACACCGACAGCTGTATGTGGCCTGCACATGCATCGGAAAACTTCTGATTTTATTCGTGTACGAACCAGACAAAAAAATTGTGTTTCGAAAGGCACTTCAATAAACAGAATAAGGAACTCCAGTCCATTTTTTTTTAATGAATAATGACCTTCTAAGTTAAACAACTGCATATTTATAGTTAAAATAACTGTCAAAGTTTTAATTTTTCAAGATACCCCGAAAACCACCGTATGTGTAGTGAATCCCGAAAAGTTACTATAAGATCAGGCAATCAGCTGTTCAACTGGCGCCATTTTGAAATTCAGAGTTAGAAATATTCTCCCTAAAGTAGCATTACTATTTTTTGTGCAGTGGTTTTTGAACATTTTCAATAATAGAGATAAACTAATAAGAGATACCTTTATTTTTGAAACTGAATTATTTAGGCCTAAATAATGTTTCAATAAACACAACAACTAAATCTCTATAAACAGTATGTAAATAAACGAATAAGATGAAACGTTGTTAATCCAATGGCTTGTGTCATACCTTCATTCCCATACAATGGCTTTACGGTGTTCAGTGACGTCACCACTAAACATTTCAATAATACCAACTTGACGGCGAGTTTCTATGACCCAATTAAAAATGAACTTTTTAATATTTTTTTTAAAACTCTGCGTTTAATATTATTAAATAAAACTTATATATTCAGAATCAGCGTTATTGGTCTATATAAACATATTTTTTTAAAGCCATAATATTTTTCACTGGAGTTCCTTATTACAACACAAACACTTTTCTTTCTCTGAGTGGCAATGCAACGCACACCGGATACTCCCTAGTGTGATGCAGATTTTGTTATGGCAGATTGGATCATGTCTGGACTAAAAATGAATATAATTACGGCAGAAGCTAACTAGCAGTTTCCCGCAGAAGCAGTTACAGTTAGGACGGACCGCCAAACAACTCGGTCCTGGCACACACTCCTTGCCTCGTACATATTTATACATCGTCTCATACATACCCTTCTATTATTCTAACTCTTGACATGGCCTTACTCAAGTATCTGATTCACTTGATTGTTCCATGTCTTCCTCCGGCAGTCCCGAATTCTTCCACCATTCACATATGCCTCATAAACTCTCCTTCGTTCATTCACTCTTCATGCTCAAACCATATGAGCGTGCCTTTCTTAATTTTACTCATTACGCTTCCATCAGCCTTGCATTCCTTGCGGATCTACATATTCCTCACACGATCATACATGATTTTATAGACATACACCTCAGGGATCTCATTTCTGCAACATTCAGTATACTTTCATCCTTCCTCTGCTATTTCCATGCCTCACTGCCATACATAAGGGTAGGTACCAGCACTTCATTGTGGACTGCTAACTTGGCTTCTTTGGACAGTTTCTTAGGGTGTTTTCCATGAGCTACGTCATATTTATGTAAGATTGTTTATTATAACAAAAAAATCTAATTGACTCTGCTTAGCGATTTCTTGTTTAGTTTTAACTCGACCATTTGGCAGTTTATCTGTCTGTTATTTATTTATTACGTTCCGATTCCGGTTCAAGATGGTGGCCTTTTGGTTCGATACTACCTTTTATCCTACCAGAGTTCGCATAATCAATATTACGGTACCTACCGGCTCGAAAAAAGTTTTCGAAAAATGTCATTTCGATGGTGACATTTTTTAAGACTAAATAACCATCACGTTTCCTCTCAGGGGTAGGCAGAGATGACGGACCGCGAAACAACTCGGTCTTAGCACACTCTCTTTGCCGCACTCACATTCGTACATCGTCTCATTTCTTTAGACAAGTTATGTAATTCCTCATTTGATTTAAATTACAGTACAATTTAGTTAATTATTATTTTTTAATTCATAAACTAACGTTTAGACAAGATTTTTATGCATAGCACAAAGGGTAACAATTATTACAAGCAATAATTGTCAGCCTGAAACACTCATTTACATTGAAAAATCTTCCGAGAAAAGATACTTGCCGCCAACGGGACTTGAACCCGAGTCCTTCCGATTGCCGGTCGAATGCTCTGACCACTGAGCTATGGGGGCTTATCAAATACCCGCCAAATAATTCAATATATACTAGTGTTTCATTCAACAATTACTGCTACTCAGTGGTCAGAGCATTCGACCGGCAATCGGAAGGAAAACGTTAGTTTATAAATTAAAAAATAATAATTAATATTTAACAAGTTTAAGTATTTCCCCAATAAATGCAGACATAATTTGTCTCGACGCCACCTAGCGAGGGATTTAACACTAACAATGTCTTTCTCGCAAAAATAAAGTTGATTGTTTTCAGGTGGGAAAAAATATAACAAGCAGTAATTGTTGAATGAAACACTAGTATATATTGAATTATTTGGCGGGTATTTGATAAGCCCCCATAGCTCAGTGGTCAGAGCATTCGACCGGCAATCGGAAGGACACGGGTTCAAGTCCCGTTGGCGGCAAGTATTTTTTCTCGGAAGATTTTTCAATGTAAATGAGTGTTTCAGGCTGACAATTATTGCTTGTAATAATTGTTACCCTTTGTGCTATGCATAAAAATCTTGTCTAAACGTTAGTTTATAAATTAAAAAATAATAATTAATATTTAACAAGTTTAAGTATTTCCCCAATAAATGCAGACATAATTTGTCTCGACGCCACCTAGCGAGGGATTTAACACTAACAATGTCTTTCTCGCAAAAATAAAGTTGGTTGTTTTCAGGTGGGAAAAAATATAACAAGCAGTAATTGTTGAATGAAACACTAGTATATATTGAATTATTTGGCGGGTATTTGATAAGCCCCCATAGCTCAGTGGTCAGAGCATTCGACCGGCAATCGGAAGGACACGGGTTCAAGTCCCGTTGGCGGCAAGTATTTTTTCTCGGAAGATTTTTCAATGTAAATGAGTGTTTCAGGCTGACAATTATTGCTTGTAATAATTGTTACCCTTTGTGCTATGCATAAAAATCTTGTCTAAACGTTAGTTTATAAATTAAAAAATAATAATTAATATTTAACAAGTTTAAGTATTTCCCCAATAAATGCAGACATAATTTGTCTCGACGCCACCTAGCGAGGGATTTAACACTAACAATGTCTTTCTCGCAAAAATAAAGTTGGTTGTTTTCAGGTGGGAAAAAATATAACAAGCAGTAATTGTTGAATGAAACACTAGTATTTATTGAATTATTTGGCGGGTATTTGATAAGCCCCCATAGCTCAGTGGTCAGAGCATTCGACCGGCAATCGGAAGGACACGGGTTCAAGTCCCGTTGGCGGCAAGTATCTTTTCTCGGAAGATTTTTCAATGTAAATGAGTGTTTCAGGCTGACAATTATTGCTTGTAATAATTGTTACCCTTTGTGCTATGCATAAAAATCTTGTCTAAACGTTAGTTTATAAATTAAAAAATAATAATTAATATTTAACAAGTTTAAGTATTTCCCCAATAAATGCAGACATAATTTGTCTCGACGCCACCTAGCGAGGGATTTAACACTAACAATGTCTTTCTCGCAAAAATAAAGTTGGTTGTTTTCAGGTGGGAAAAAATATAGCAAGCAGTAATTGTTGAATGAAACACTAGTATATATTGAATTATTTGGCGGGTATTTGATAAGCCCCCATAGCTCAGTGGTCAGAGCATTCGACCGGCAATCGGAAGGACACGGGTTCAAGTCCCGTTGGCGGCAAGTATTTTTTCTCGGAAGATTTTTCAATGTAAATGAGTGTTTCAGGCTGACAATTATTGCTTGTAATAATTGTTACCCTTTGTGCTATGCATAAAAATCTTGTCTAAACGTTAGTTTATAAATTAAAAAATAATAATTAATATTTAACAAGTTTAAGTATTTCCCCAATAAATGCAGACATAATTTGTCTCGACGCCACCTAGCGAGGGATTTAACACTAACAATGTCTTTCTCGCAAAAATAAAGTTGGTTGTTTTCAGGTGGGAAAAAATATAACAAGCAGTAATTGTTGAATGAAACACTAGTATTTATTGAATTATTTGGCGGGTATTTGATAAGCCCCCATAGCTCAGTGGTCAGAGCATTCGACCGGCAATCGGAAGGACACGGGTTCAAGTCCCGTTGGCGGCAAGTATCTTTTCTCGGAAGATTTTTCAATGTAAATGAGTGTTTCAGGCTGACAATTATTGCTTGTAATAATTGTTACCCTTTGTGCTTTGCATAAAAATCTTGTCTAAACGTTAGTTTATAAATTAAAAAATAATAATTAATATTTAACAAGTTTAAGTATTTCCCCAATAAATGCAGACATAATTTGTCTCGACGCCACCTAGCGAGGGATTTAACACTAACAATGTCTTTCTCGCAAAAATAAAGTTGGTTGTTTTCAGGTGGGAAAAAATATAACAAGCAGTAATTGTTGAATGAAACACTAGTATATATTGAATTATTTGGCGGGTATTTGATAAGCCCCCATAGCTCAGTGGTCAGAGCATTCGACCGGCAATCGGAAGGACACGGGATCAAGTCCCGTTGGCGGCAAGTATCTTTTCTCGGAAGATTTTTCAATGTAAATGAGTGTTTCAGGCTGACAATTATTGCTTGTAATAATTGTTACCCTTTGTGCTATGCATAAAAATCTCGTCTAAACGTTAGTTTATAAATTAAAAAATAATAATTAATATTTTACAAGTTTAAGTATTTCCCCAATAAATGCAGACATAATTTGTCTCGACGCCACCTAGCAAGGGATTTAACACTAACAATGTCTTTCTCGCAAAAATAAAGTTGGTTGTTTTCAGGTGGGAAAAAATATAACAAGCAGTAATTGTTGAATGAAACACTAGTATATATTGAATTATTTGGCGGGTATTTGGTAAGCCCCCATAGCTCAGTGGTCAGAGCATTCGACCGGCAATCGGAAGGACACGGGTTCAAGTCCCGTTGGCGGCAAGTATTTTTTCTCGGAAGATTTTTCAATGTAAATGAGTGTTTCAGGCTGACAATTATTGCTTGTAATAATTGTTACCCTTTGTGCTATGCATAAAAATCTTGTCTAAACGTTAGTTTATAAATTAAAAAATAATAATTAATATTTAACAAGTTTAAGTATTTCCCCAATAAATGCAGACATAATTTGTCTCGACGCCACCTAGCGAGGGATTTAACACTAACAATGTCTTTCTCGCAAAAATAAAGTTGGTTGTTTTCAGGTGGGAAAAAATATAACAAGCAGTAATTGTTGAATGAAACACTAGTATTTATTGAATTATTTGGCGGGTATTTGATAAGCCCCCATAGCTCAGTGGTCAGAGCATTCGACCGGCAATCGGAAGGACACGGGTTCAAGTCCCGTTGGCGGCAAGTATCTTTTCTCGGAAGATTTTTCAATGTAAATGAGTGTTTCAGGCTGACAATTATTGCTTGTAATAATTGTTACCCTTTGTGCTTTGCATAAAAATCTTGTCTAAACGTTAGTTTATAAATTAAAAAATAATAATTAATATTTAACAAGTTTAAGTATTTCCCCAATAAATGCAGACATAATTTGTCTCGACGCCACCTAGCGAGGGATTTAACACTAACAATGTCTTTCTCGCAAAAATAAAGTTGGTTGTTTTCAGGTGGGAAAAAATATAACAAGCAGTAATTGTTGAATGAAACACTAGTATATATTGAATTATTTGGCGGGTATTTGATAAGCCCCCATAGCTCAGTGGTCAGAGCATTCGACCGGCAATCGGAAGGACACGGGTTCAAGTCCCGTTGGCGGCAAGTATTTTTTCTCGGAAGATTTTTCAATGTAAATGAGTGTTTCAGGCTGACAATTATTGCTTGTAATAATTGTTACCCTTTGTGCTATGCATAAAAATCTTGTCTAAACGTTAGTTTATAAATTAAAAAATAATAATTAATATTTAACAAGTTTAAGTATTTCCCCAATAAATGCAGACATAATTTGTCTCGACGCCACCTAGCGAGGGATTTAACACTAACAATGTCTTTCTCGCAAAAATAAAGTTGGTTGTTTTCAGGTGGGAAAAAATATAACAAGCAGTAATTGTTGAATGAAACACTAGTATTTATTGAATTATTTGGCGGGTATTTGATAAGCCCCCATAGCTCAGTGGTCAGAGCATTCGACCGGCAATCGGAAGGACACGGGTTCAAGTCCCGTTGGCGGCAAGTATCTTTTCTCGGAAGATTTTTCAATGTAAATGAGTGTTTCAGGCTGACAATTATTGCTTGTAATAATTGTTACCCTTTGTGCTATGCATAAAAATCTTGTCTAAACGTTAGTTTATAAATTAAAAAATAATAATTAATATTTAACAAGTTTAAGTATTTCCCCAATAAATGCAGACATAATTTGTCTCGACGCCACCTAGCGAGGGATTTAACACTAACAATGTCTTTCTCGCAAAAATAAAGTTGGTTGTTTTCAGGTGGGAAAAAATATAACAAGCAGTAATTGTTGAATGAAACACTAGTATATATTGAATTATTTGGCGGGTATTTGATAAGCCCCCATAGCTCAGTGGTCAGAGCATTCGACCGGCAATCGGAAGGACACGGGTTCAAGTCCCGTTGGCGGCAAGTATTTTTTCTCGGAAGATTTTTCAATGTAAATGAGTGTTTCAGGCTGACAATTATTGCTTGTAATAATTGTTACCCTTTGTGCTATGCATAAAAATCTTGTCTAAACGTTAGTTTATAAATTAAAAAATAATAATTAATATTTAACAAGTTTAAGTATTTCCCCAATAAATGCAGACATAATTTGTCTCGACGCCACCTAGCGAGGGATTTAACACTAACAATGTCTTTCTCGCAAAAATAAAGTTGGTTGTTTTCAGGTGGGAAAAAATATAACAAGCAGTAATTGTTGAATGAAACACTAGTATTTATTGAATTATTTGGCGGGTATTTGATAAGCCCCCATAGCTCAGTGGTCAGAGCATTCGACCGGCAATCGGAAGGACACGGGTTCAAGTCCCGTTGGCGGCAAGTATCTTTTCTCGGAAGATTTTTCAATGTAAATGAGTGTTTCAGGCTGACAATTATTGCTTGTAATAATTGTTACCCTTTGTGCTTTGCATAAAAATCTTGTCTAAACGTTAGTTTATAAATTAAAAAATAATAATTAATATTTAACAAGTTTAAGTATTTCCCCAATAAATGCAGACATAATTTGTCTCGACGCCACCTAGCGAGGGATTTAACACTAACAATGTCTTTCTCGCAAAAATAAAGTTGGTTGTTTTCAGGTGGGAAAAAATATAACAAGCAGTAATTGTTGAATGAAACACTAGTATATATTGAATTATTTGGCGGGTATTTGATAAGCCCCCATAGCTCAGTGGTCAGAGCATTCGACCGGCAATCGGAAGGACACGGGATCAAGTCCCGTTGGCGGCAAGTATCTTTTCTCGGAAGATTTTTCAATGTAAATGAGTGTTTCAGGCTGACAATTATTGCTTGTAATAATTGTTACCCTTTGTGCTATGCATAAAAATCTCGTCTAAACGTTAGTTTATAAATTAAAAAATAATAATTAATATTTTACAAGTTTAAGTATTTCCCCAATAAATGCAGACATAATTTGTCTCGACGCCACCTAGCAAGGGATTTAACACTAACAATGTCTTTCTCGCAAAAATAAAGTTGGTTGTTTTCAGGTGGGAAAAAATATAACAAGCAGTAATTGTTGAATGAAACACTAGTATATATTGAATTATTTGGCGGGTATTTGGTAAGCCCCCATAGCTCAGTGGTCAGAGCATTCGACCGGCAATCGGAAGGACACGGGTTCAAGTCCCGTTGGCGGCAAGTATTTTTTCTCGGAAGATTTTTCAATGTAAATGAGTGTTTCAGGCTGACAATTATTGCTTGTAATAATTGTTACCCTTTGTGCTATGCATAAAAATCTTGTCTAAACGTTAGTTTATAAATTAAAAAATAATAATTAATATTTAACAAGTTTAAGTATTTCCCCAATAAATGCAGACATAATTTGTCTCGACGCCACCTAGCGAGGGATTTAACACTAACAATGTCTTTCTCGCAAAAATAAAGTTGGTTGTTTTCAGGTGGGAAAAAATATAACAAGCAGTAATTGTTGAATGAAACACTAGTATTTATTGAATTATTTGGCGGGTATTTGATAAGCCCCCATAGCTCAGTGGTCAGAGCATTCGACCGGCAATCGGAAGGACACGGGTTCAAGTCCCGTTGGCGGCAAGTATCTTTTCTCGGAAGATTTTTCAATGTAAATGAGTGTTTCAGGCTGACAATTATTGCTTGTAATAATTGTTACCCTTTGTGCTTTGCATAAAAATCTTGTCTAAACGTTAGTTTATAAATTAAAAAATAATAATTAATATTTAACAAGTTTAAGTATTTCCCCAATAAATGCAGACATAATTTGTCTCGACGCCACCTAGCGAGGGATTTAACACTAACAATGTCTTTCTCGCAAAAATAAAGTTGGTTGTTTTCAGGTGGGAAAAAATATAACAAGCAGTAATTGTTGAATGAAACACTAGTATATATTGAATTATTTGGCGGGTATTTGATAAGCCCCCATAGCTCAGTGGTCAGAGCATTCGACCGGCAATCGGAAGGACACGGGATCAAGTCCCGTTGGCGGCAAGTATCTTTTCTCGGAAGATTTTTCAATGTAAATGAGTGTTTCAGGCTGACAATTATTGCTTGTAATAATTGTTACCCTTTGTGCTATGCATAAAAATCTCGTCTAAACGTTAGTTTATAAATTAAAAAATAATAATTAATATTTTACAAGTTTAAGTATTTCCCCAATAAATGCAGACATAATTTGTCTCGACGCCACCTAGCAAGGGATTTAACACTAACAATGTCTTTCTCGCAAAAATAAAGTTGGTTGTTTTCAGGTGGGAAAAAATATAACAAGCACTAATTGTTGAATGAAACACTAGTATATATTGAATTATTTGGCGGGTATTTGGTAAGCCCCCATAGCTCAGTGGTCAGAGCATTCGACCGGCAATCGGAAGGACACGGGTTCAAGTCCCGTTGGCGGTAAGTATCTTTTCTCGGAAGATTTTTCAATGTAAATGAGTGTTTCAGGCTGACAATTATTGCTTGTAATAATTGTTACAATTTAGTTACCCTATCAGCATTGACTCTTTAATCATATTTTTAAGGCATATAAAGAACAGTCACTTACATACATCCAAATGGTTTGCAATTTCCCTGAACATTGAAGTGATTTACAAACCCGTTGTAATTTACATACTGGAATAACCAAAATAATTAGAAATTCGACATTCCAAGACGACTTAGTAACAAATATAATTAATATAATTGATCAGTAGACCACCCCTTTCCTCTCTCCCCCTATGTTATGCATATAAACCGTAGACTAAGAATAATTTGTACCAGTCTGAAGGTGGCTTTAACAAGCTGAAACCGGTTACGGTCAATAAAATTAAAGTGGAAATAAGTTTTATATTTGTTTTATTAAATTACTAGCTCACCAGGAGAACTTCGTACCGCCTTAGAATCAATAAATGTTGTGTTAACTTATTAGCTGAATTAAATTCATTGCATTGTACATTACTTAATGAAGCAAGTACAATGATGCAATTATCGATGCGCTGTCAATGAATCACCTGTCAAATGATAATGACCACAACGCCATCTTCCGGCATTACCGGAACCAGCACACGACACCATGTTCATTTTTGTCAGTGTTTTGTTTCTGGCATGTATCAGAGATGGCGTTGTATACGGATTTATATTTTTAGTGAAAAAAAAATCATCAAAATGGACGCTTTTTTATTTACCATCACGATTCACGGTAACAGTACCGTGACGGCAAAAAAAACGTTCCTTGTCGCTATAATGCTGCAGCTCCTTCTTACACATTAAATAATGGTAAGACACCCAAAATACGTCCAAAGAACTACTTTATTGCGACGGGAATTGTGTTTAATTTTCTTTATACGTGTGAGGGAGATTTATGAAAATGATTGTATTTTTACTTTGGGGGCGGTGGACATTTTTGAATTTTTGGAATTCACTCAATTTACAAATTAATGCTCGTTGTTTTAATCCCTACCGCCCCGGGAACAAATTTATAGGATAACCAACACCTCTGCCATAAGTTCTCTACGTTTGGTGATATAGCAGGGGTGCCCGGGTTCATGGGGTGAGGTTTGTCCGGGTCTTGGCGACGAATTCGTCTGTCCACCAGCCGCATGGCAGGCCGGATCGGGAGAGAATGGTTTAGGGAGTTCATTTGACTTCTCCAGCCGTACTCCGTCGGAAAATCTCCTTTCACCGCAGTGGGAGGGATGAATTCATAGACACGCTGACCCCCAGATTCCTACCCATCCCTAATACCCTTTTCCTTCCAAGAATTTCCTCTGCTTCCTTTCCTATAAAGACCACCCCAAAGATGACATAGACTCTGAGGGGAATTATTTTCCTCAGGGTCTCCTGTGTGGAGCTAACGTAAAAAAAAACACTTTAATGTTTTTATCCTTGTAACTATGTACTTTCAAAATTATCGTCACGGTCTACGGCAACGTTAAAGTGAGGTTTGTGAGAGAGATGCAAGAAAATCATGACTTTTTTTCCTTTAGAGAAAACAGACCTAAGTACATTTTGTATCTCATCTTTTGATAGAGCTGCAGCATTATTGTGTTCAAGGGCGTAGCTAGGATTTTGTTAAGGGGGGGGGGGGGGGGGCAGGCGTAGACAAACCATGAATATATCTAAGGTAAGTGCTGCATGAGCAACGGGACAGGTTACGTTAAAAATTAAAAACAAAATATCCATCAGTTAATTTATTTTACAAAAAAGTAGTCCACGAGGTTCTTCACAAAACCATTTTCAATCATCAGATTCAATTGTATCCTTAGTTTTGTTGTACCATGGTTCTGTGTACACTGAGCATACACACGCCGTTCAAACGGTTTTCAGTCATCGTTGATCTCAGCCATGTGCCAATACGACGCAGTGTAGAAAATAACCTCTCTATGTTACTTGTAGCGCAAGGTTGTGCCAAGGAAATAAGTATTGCTGTTCGCCCCCTGTAACACTTCAGTAAAATTTGGTTTTTTCGAGATCTTCTCTGGTCATACCCTTGTTCTGCCATTTTTTATACCGTAGTTCGGCTTCTTCATTGAAATTAAGTAAATCGTAGTACAGGCAAAAAACTTTGTGCTTTTTCTTTGAAATCAATTAACGACATGTTCAACATTGTACTGGGATGTAGCGACATTAATCCGAAAGCAGGCAAATTTTGGTCACCAAAACGCTGCGCCAGTGCAGATATCAGGGAATCTAAATAAGGAATGATAATCGATTGCTTCTAAAAAGGTAATAATAAAAATTAAATTGATTCTCACAAACAGTAGGCTACCGACGTAATATTACTTTATGGTTTGTGAGCATTCCTGCATCTTCTAGGAGGGGCAGCTGCCCCCCCCCCCTGCCCATACCTCGTTACGCCCTTGATTGTGTTAAGTATAATATTGAAGTGTGTCTAAAAAAGCCGTGCCATACAAAATGTACGAGAAAATGAATTTTCTTCTTATGTTTTTTCGTGAATTTTTCCGATGTTCAACAAATCCAACAAATCAAAGATCATAAAAATCGGACCAGCCGTTCTTGAGTTATAAATGGTGTAACTAATCCGACTTTGTTTTATATGTTAAAAAGATATTATAATAGAATTCCATCATAAATTGTGAGTTTAAAATAGAAATATTAAAATTGGAAGTATTCTTTTTTGGATGAGGTAGTAGTATCTATTATTGACATCTCGCGACTCCCACTTTAAAACCACTGAACTAAAGTATCTGTAGATAATTAAATCGTAAGTGGAAATAATAATCAGTATATATTATAAAAGAAAGTGTACAAAAGTGTACGTCCCGCCAAAACTCAGAAGCGAGTTCCGGTACGATCAAGGGAGTTATATGATGTAGTAGCCCGCTATTCCCCATCCATGAAGAAGGTTCCCGTTTTGTGATGTCTTATAGTGCGGGTAGTAATAACATCCGTTAATGTTACAATGTTTATTATTGAAGAGATTCTTATGTAGAGAGCGCACAACAGCCAGTGCATCCCTTTTATACATCTCCGTACTCGCTGTCTCGCTCTCATGCCGTCACACTCACAGACATACATCACACCCCCACACTTAAATCCTAATTACATATATATTTTCCTCTCAAAATTATACAATGCAAGTATTTAAATATTTCAACTCCAGTATATGTAATTATATTCTTGATCTTCAATCCGTGTAGCATGGGCGTTGACCTCGAGGGCGTAACCTCCCCTCCCATGGTGTAGGTGACCTGCAAAAATCAGACGAATTAGGAAACTTGGTCATGTCCACATCCGAGAGTGGACCCAGGTGCAGCAAATCATCAGACCTGTCACACTCCCCCCACCTAACCTTCCTCTCTGAAATCTGATCATGGTGGCGTTTCCAAATTTGTCCCGTAGACATAATTTTAACTAAATAAATCCTATTCCCCAATCTTTTAAAAATTTTCCCTAAAATCCATTTGTTAGTATTACTTCATAAATCCCTGGTTAAAACTTTAGATCCAACATCAAAGTACTTTTTAAATTTTCTTCCTCTATAATACTTTTTCTGTTTATGCTGGCTCAATAACATCTTGTTTTTAACCGTGTTGTCAATCCCTTTAAAACCTTGACTCTCAACATTATCCATTATTGGAATAATCGTATTAAAAATTGATCTAATCTTCCTACCCAACATTAATTTACTAGGCTCAATGCCCGCAGACATTGAAGGCGTATTTCTAATATCAACTAAAAACTTTAAAAGTTTATCTTCAAAATCAATAGGAAATTTATTATTTACCATAATTTTTTTTTTAAATTCTTCACTGTTTTAACCCCATTTTCAGCTAAACCGTTAGAAGCAGGATGCTGTACAGCTGAAGTCAATAATTCTATATTGTAATTATGACAAAATTCCTTAAAAACTGTTGATGTGAAAGCTGTACCATTGTCACTTACAATTTGTTCCGAGATTCCGAAAATAGAAAATAATCTTTTCAAAACTTTTATTGTACAAAACGAATCTACTTTATTTACAATATGACAGTCTATCCATTTTGTAGTTGCATCAACAATTATCAAAAAATTATGACCTCCCAAAGGCCCCATGAAGTCAATATGCAATCTACTCCAGATTAAACCATTGATTGGCCAAGGTGCCAACCAACTTTACACGGAGTAGGTAAACATTCCATGCATCGAACACACTCTTTCACAGTTGCTTCTATATCATTGCTCATTCCGAGCCAAAAAAAATAATTTCGAGCAAGACTTTTCGATTTTACAATCCCTAAATGCGATTGATGTAAAAAATTCAATATAATTTCCCTTAATTCCCTTGGGACTACAAATTTATTATTATAAAATAAACATGAATTATAAGTCGATAATTTATTTCTAAAATACCAGATGATTTATTATCCTTTAAAAACTTTTTATCCGGCCAACCATTAGCTACGAACTCGATAATGCTCGCTATATTTACATCATTAATCGAAAACTGCTTCATTGTTTCCGCATTTAAAGTTGTTTCCGACTCGATTATATTTGAAAACTCCGATTCAATTCTATTCACGTTTAAACTATTAATATAATTTTAAAAAATAATCGCTACCATCAATATCGTCGCTACAAACATCTAAATTATTATTATTATTAATCGGCATCCGTGATAAGAAATCCGCTTTGTTATCACCTGATTTAATATGTTCTATACTATACTCAAAAGTTTGTAATATTAAGGCATAACGCTGCAAACGATTAGCGGCCAACACGGGGATTTGCTTATCCGTGTTCAAAATGTATACTAATGATTTATTGTCGCAAGCCAAAATAAATTTATTCCCGTATAAGTACTGAAAGAATTTCTTCAACCCAAAGATTATAGCACACGCTTCCTTATCTAAAATAGAGTACTTTAATTCTGTTTCTAACAATAAACGGCTAGCAAATGCGATAGGTCTTTCTAAACCATTATCATATACGTGATAAATTACCGCTGCTACAGCTGTCACTGGCGTCTGAAATAAGTTTAATCGGTAAATTTGGATCAAAATGCACTAAAATATTGTCTGACGTCTGCAGTTTCTTAACTCGCTCGAACGCAATATTACACTCCTCAGACCATACATATTTTATTCCCTTTTTTAACAAGTTGTACAATGGAGACAAAATATCGCATGTATTATGTATAAAAGATCTCTAGTAAGAAATAACCCCCAGTAAACTCCTAAGTTCCGAAACATTTTTCGGTACTGCCATTTGAGTAATCGCACAAATTTTATTTTGGCATAACACCTTTCTGCGAAATTCTAAACCCTAAATATTCTATCTCTGTTTCTAGAAAAGAACACTTATTTTCATTAATATTTAAACCACAATCACTTAACTTGCTAAGTACTGATTCACAAAGAGAAAATAATTCCTCTTTAGAATTTCCAAAAAACAGAATATCATCTAGAAATACACGCACGTTTCGAAGTCTGCCGACTACCGCCAAAATGACTTGCATAAATATAGCCGGGCTCGTGCTCAAACCGAAAGGCAAGACTTTATATGCAAACAAACATATATGCGTACTTATCACACATAATTTCCTTGACTTCTCGTTCAACGAAATCTGTCCAAAGGCATTACGCAAATCTATTTTAGCAAAAAATTTTGCACCATTTAAAGATGAAATTAAATCTTCTATACGAGGCAATGGGTATTTCAGCTTCGCTAACATTGGGTTTAATCTGGTTTTAAAATCGGTACAAATTCTAATTGAACCGTCTTTCTTTTTTACAACAACAATCGGACTAGCCATATCACTTATTTCTACCTTTTCAATTATATCTTCACGTAACATTTTATTTAATTCCTCCTCTACCTTACCACGCAAACTAAAAGGTAACGGTCTTGGATTTAAAAACTTTGGCCTGAACTCCGAAATAACTTCGATGTTAGCTTCATAACCTATAAGCCTACCCGATTTTTCTGAAAACACATGAGCATATTTTTCCTTTAAACTATCACGAAAATTTAAGTGATTATCACAACTAATCTCACTGGTATTTACCGAATTTATTCCACTCAATCCGATACCGAAAACTTGTAAAAATTTTCTACCAACAATCGTAGAATTACCGTTTTTAATTATTACGAACTGCGTATCCACACTTTTATTTAAAAATAACACACTTAAATTAACTTTACCCGTAATATTTAACAGTTTCCCGTCATATCCTGACAATTGAATATTGCATCTTTCCAATTCATAGGAAACAAAAACTTTGAAATACACTTCGTAAGGAATTGCATTAATTTCTGCACCGGTGTCAACAATCGCCCGCAAAACAGTGTTACCAATCATCAGATCTACGAATATAGGTTCCGGCCCCGCGCCGTCATGTAACATAAAAACTGAATTCCATTGTTTATTTTTATTACCTACATTAATTTTACTGCTTTTACATAAATTACTAGGAAGACCCGATTTATTGCATCGATTACAAAAAATATTCTTCCAGCAATCCTTTTGCAAATGATTAGTTTTTCCGCACAAAAAACATTTTTTTAATGTAACATTTACTGGCGTCTTACTACTACGCACTGCACTTTTAAATCTGATCGGACTATCCGACCTGGATTTACGGACATAATTACTATCCTTATGCACAACATTTAAATTCGTATCAACTTTCTTAAAACCAACCACATGTTCCCATGAAGCTGCTAAATTGAAACAGAAAAAGATGTATTGATCCCCTCAACGAACAACTTATGTTTCAATTTTTCATTGAAAATTCCAATAATGAATATGTCCTTTAAACAAGGTTCCAATCTCAGTTCACAATTGCACGACAAACTAAGTCCTCTCAACCTAGCTGCGTAATCTTTAATAAATTCGTTAGCTAACTGTTTACACTTATAAAACAACTCACGCGACTCGAAAATATTTTGAATTGGTTTGCAATGTGAATCAAATAATTTACATAAATCATCAAAAGAACAAACAGAAACCTTTATAGGAAAACATAAATCACATAATAAAGAGAAAGTTTCTTCGGTGAGGCTATTCAGCAAAAATGCTCTTTTGCGCTCTTGTGACACAAGTTTGTCATCATGTTAAATGAGGGCCTGATCCAGTCGTTCCTTGAACAATGACCAGTCTCCCGTTCTGTAACAGAACGTCCCCAAGTTCTTACAAACACCCTCCATTGGGAGAAGAGCTGAAACAAAATAATCAAGACTACTTATCTCAGCACTTCTAGAAGGCTATACTCCGAGGTCCACGTTCCACGTTCACGCCACTCAGAGCCGTGAATCAGCGTCCCCGTTTGGCTCCGTCTCCCAACAGCTGCGGATCCAATCCTTCTCCTCCGAGGTCTTCCTTCCCAGACTGCAGCGACAGAAACCAAGTCCCGGTTTCCGGCTAATCCACACGAAGATGATCCGATCCTTGACCCGATCCTTGATCCTTGATACGATCCTGTGTACCCCGTATACACGGTGTACCTACCGACAATAATTCAGCAAACTTGTCGATCCCACACACGCGAATAACTGCGTGTGGCTGCTCCAGTTTCTTCTTAATCTTGCGATCTTCACGCTTAATAGCGCCAGACTTTCTGCGATCCGCAAATATTAGATTATCAATCTTCCGATCTTGTAATCCTCTGCGTAAATTCTTACGTAAATCTACGAACTACCGGCGTAAATAACGAACTACCGGCCTCGCCAACTATGGTATCTTGTATTGCGGGTAGTAATAACATCCGTTAATGTTACAATGTTTATTATTGAAGAGATTCTTATGGAGAGAGCGCACAACAGCCAGTACATCCCTTTTATACATCTCCATATTCGCTGTCTCGCTCTCATGCCGTCACACTCACACACATACATCACACGTTTTTACCTAAAGGGCGTGCTTTTGAAGATATAAGGGCTGGAAGTTTCGCCCTTTAGAAATTTCTAGAACAGTCCAAAACATTTAAGAGTATTCTAGAGCATTCCACAAAATTCCAGAACACCTCGGAACATTCTAGAATACTGTGGGATGTTAGGGAATAGTCTGGAACGTTCGGGAACATCCCGGAACATCCCAGATCATTGTGGAACATTCCAGAACACTCTCGAATGTTATGGAATGTTCTGGAACATTGTAGACCATTCGAAGCCTTCTTTGTATGGGTGGGGTTACCCATTGGTAGGGGTATATAAAGCAAGATCCGTCGTGGGTTTGAAAGTCAGTTCAATCTTATATCCCTGAGCGAAGTCAGGTACCCCAGCTTAGGGAACGTACCCATACTACGTGACCCGTTCAGGGGGGGGGAGGGATCTTCAAAATACCACGCTTGGTCACAATGAGCGGCGGGGACAGTACCGGATTATCCTTAAGGCAGAGTAGGCAACTGCCTAGGAGCTCGCACCTGCTAGGGGCCCCACATCGGGTAGGTGCCCCGCGTCCCGAGAAAAAATGACTTGCTTCAATTAGTGAGCGAAGAACGGAGTTTCGGAAAAAGTCAGCATTCAAGATGTTTTAATTTATTTTTTATTGGGAACATTTATAGGTTAATAACATTAGGTTCACGCATTAAATAAATTTAAAAAAAACAAATTTTAGGTAATAATTAGGTTATAACCCTATAAATAATGAATGTTCACATCATGCACAAATAATAAATTAAAATTCTATAAATAAAACAAATATACATACAGGATGTTAAGGGACGTACTTGACTTACTTTAACCAGTGATTCCTGACATTATTTGGAGTAAAAAATGTAAATGAAATTTTGGTCTCCGGTGACATTTTTGATGTTTTTTTTATTTATTTTTCTACAAAAACATAAAAAATGGTAGGTGTTGGACAGTTGGAGGTGGGGTAATGGGTTGGTCGGATTCTCGGCTGAGTGATCAGTGACAAAGTGCGGAAGAAATTTTTTTTTCAATCTGTAGAAAGGGGCATAAATGCATTAGATAGTAATAAATCTGCTGGACCGGATGGTATTCCTCCCATATTTTTAATAACTTGCATTGATAGTTTGATATATCCCTTACACAAACTTTTTAACAAATCCTTAGCATCTGGCTGTTTTCCGGCTCTGTGGAAAAAGAGTTATTTAACGCCTTTTCATAAAAAAGGTGACAAAAGCGATATATCAAACTATAGACCTATTTGTATTATGTCTGCTTTACCCAAACTTTTCGAGTCATTAGTATTAGATACCATTGTAAAACCTATCAACAATATTATTGTTCCTAACCAACATGGCTTTATCAGAGGTCGATCTACCTTAAGTAATTTAACTATCTATAATAATTACATATCCGAATCCCTTAGTCTGAAACAACAAGTGGATTCTATATACACCGATTTCAGTAAAGCATTTGATAAGGTTCGACATCACATTCTTATATCCAAACTCCGACTGTTAGGCATCAAAGGAAGTTTATTGACATGGATTATCAGTTACCTCAGTAATAGAGTGCTTAGTGTCAGGATTAATTTTATAGAATCCTATGTATTCGAGGCCACAAGTGGTGTCCCGCAAGGGTCCCACCTCGGCCCAATATTCTTCTTAATATTCATTAATGACATTGTAAACATATTTAAAGATGTACAAGTCCTACTTTTTGCAGATGATCTAAAATTGTTTAAAAGAATACGAAATATATATGATTGCCTAATTTTACAAGCTAATTTAGATGAATTTTTTAAATGGTGCGAACAAAATATGTTATTTTTGAATATTGAGAAATGTCAAGTAATACGATTTTCCAGAACTCATTCTCATATTTTACATGAATATAATTTAAATAATGTTAAATTAACACCAGTACTACAAATTCGCGACTTGGGAGCTATATTCGATTCAAACTTAACATTCACAGCACAAATAGATGATATAACTAATAAGGCTTTAAATATTCTTGGCTTCTTTTGTAGAACCCTAACTGATTTTAAGTCATGGATTGCGTGAAAACACTCTACATTTCATTAGTTAGATGTCAAGTAGAATATAATTCACCTATTTGGTCCCCTTTCTATAAAGTACACTCTAACAAAATAGAACGTGTTCAACACAAATTTCTTAGGTACTTAAATATCAAACTCAATATTCCAATAGAAAAAATTAATTATTTAAGTTTAATGAATCGACTAAATTTAATTACGCTGTCTGACAGAAGAATCATTTCAGACCTAATTTTATTGTACATTGTTATGAACAACCTAATTGACAGCCCTGCCATCGTTTCTAGTATTAAACTCCATGTACCGACAAGGAATACTAGACAAAATATAACATTCTTTTGCAACACATACACAACCAACTATCAATCACACTCACTTACCAATAGGATGCATGATTTAGGCAACAAGTTTGGTGGTATTGTAGATGTATTCGCTGATTCCCTTTACATTCAAAAATGCAATTTAAACCAACACTTTGTGGAATCCTACAAATTATTGTAACGTGGGTATAATATATTTAACGATTTGATGTGTTATTGTAATGTTTTATATTATATTTTGTTCTATGTTATTGTTAAATGTTACATTATTTAAAATATTTCACTGTTTTACGCAAGAATATACAAGTGTTTTTTTCTTTAAAAACTACTTGTATATTCTTAAAAGTTTTTTCACTTTTATAACTTTTGGTATAAATTCTATGTATGTGTAATCCTCGATATCTTAAATATTATTTTATAATCTATGTAAAAGCCCCTACGGGCGTATAACAACAACAATAAATAAACAATAAATATTATAGATACACCATCTATTATGTACATCTTATAAAATACATATCTTATAAAATTATCAATATTTTATCTTGTAAAATTATCCTTTCTCTTCTTGCGTAGGTATGTTGTCTTCGATGTTGTTATCTAAGATGGTTAAATACTGATTTAAAATGTCAACATATTTTCAGATTAGAAATTCGCATTGAAAATTAATAATTATTATTTACTTTGTTTTGATGAACTTGCATGTCTAACTTTTCACTTAATTTCACTCTGTGACTTTTCACTTTACAACTTCACTTTGCTACATTTCATTTTAAATTTCGCTTTGAAAATTTTCACTTTGTAACTTCACCTTTGTAACATTTGGCAGTTTTGCTCCTTCTAAAACGATTCTTTTTCCAATATATATTTTGTTTTCTGGTCAAAAAAGTGTATTCTACCCTAACCCTTGATCTTCCAGGAGTCACTTTTCGCCGCTGATTTCCACATATTTTTAAATTTTCTTACATCTGTCTCTTGTTGTTGGTAAAAACTCATGACACCATCTAAGTCATTTCATGCACCTGACTCACCTTTCACCAGAAATATCATTAGAATAGGGGTTACGACAACATATACTCTACTTCGTTTGCGTCGCTGTCGTCAGTTTTCAAAAGTGGTGGCTCCTCTTCAGTTTTGGTGGATGATGTGGACACCAAAAAAAATTTTTTTACGTCTAAAATATTTTTAATGTAGTTCTATTTTTGGCACGTCTTTAATTAATTAGGTTTTTTTTAGTTAGTTTTGTGTTTTTCTATTTTTATTCTATTTTTTCCTATCCCAGTTTGTCTTCTTAGTCAATATTTTCTTTATAGGGGTCTTTTGTCCTTTAAAATTGCCCTCGCAAGTTTTTTCTTATTTGGAAAGTTCTTTCTTGGTTTTGTTCTGATGTTTTCTGACTCACAGATTTAATGGTTCTGCTAGTTGATGGTTGAGGGTTCAAAAAATTTTCTTCAATGTCTGCATTGGTTATGGCTTGCAATGGTGTTCTTGTGAGATCAGCAGCAGAGGTGTTTCCCTCTTCTTCGTCTTTTTTTTATAATTTCGGACCATTTTGCAAGCTTGAAAAATAAAGTTTGAATAACAAATAGACACAACAAGGAAATGTATATAGGTAATACATATGTGCATTCATAATAAGTTAAAAATAGGCCTTTTATATAAAACACGTTGGTTTTATATTATAAAGGTAAATAAAAACTAAATTATGGGGGCGAGTTGTGAGTGTCACAATACGCCCCCGCCTTGATATCACAACTCGCCCCACCGGATGACTTTACATAAAAATGAACACGCAAGTAAACGTACTTGACGTACACATTTTATTTATAACTAATAACACAGTCAAAATACACACTGTTTGGAGAAAAAAATATATAACGACTTACCGAGTGTTAGCAGGTTAGACTTCGAAAATTTGCAGGAAAAGTTCGTTTAGCACTGAAAAATCACACTTTATCGTATAGCTTTAATTATATTAACCGCACGGCACCACTGTTTTGACAGAAACTGGCGGTACGGAGTTCACACGAAATGCGCGTCCTGCTAAGTTAACTAGCGGGAATTTTTTAACGCGATGTCACAACCTGCCCCCGTCACAATACGCCCCACCCTCCCCTACAAGAATGAATGCTAGGTGCCAATACCCGCAGATCTCCCTCCTGACCCCTCAGATGGAAAAAAAATAGAAACAACGGACTGTGAATCATTCTGACTTCAACCAAAAAAAGAAAGTTGATAAAATTCATCTCACCTGTGACATCACAGTCCCCACCACCACTTTCTCAACTTCCTCTATCAACCTCTTTTCTCCTCATTCCCAAACTGAGCAAGAAACCTAAAACCATTCACCCTCTTGAATTTGTCCTATCATTGGAGGGGACCCCACCACTTTCCCAACGGCGTTATAAGGAAACATATATTTTATATTTTATTTTTTTTTAGATATATAAAGATTTTTGTAAAAAAATATACATTATTTAATATGTCTTACACCTTTTTTTTGAGCAAAGCTCGTGTTAAAAAGGCGGAGACAACGAATGTAGATAATAATTTCTATATAAGTTTAAATAATATATATATTTTTTAAATATACATATAGATCAATTTATGGATAATTAACAGTATACAAAGAAAAAAATCGTATATATCATATAAGGGAACGTACCCATACTACGTGACACGTTTAGGGGGGGGGGGGTCTTCAAAATGTCACGCTTGGTACAAATGAGCGGCGGCGGCCTTAGGTTTTTGGTCACCGGGGGGGGGGGGGGGGGGGTTAAAAATTGCAAAAAGTTGGTCACGTAGTATGGGTACGTTCCCTAACATGCATCTATAGTTTTATATATATAAAACATATAATAGAACGAAAAATAAAGAAAGAAAAAGGATATCAGATTTTACAATTGTGTTTAGAAATAAAATATTATAAGATGTAGTGATTGTAATAAGTTATATACAAAGAGCTTTTATTGATTTTTTTGATTTTTTTATAATTTGTTTGCAATCTTAAATTAACTGGTAATTGGTTAAACCATTTAACTCCAATATATTTATAGTATTGTTGAGCTGTGGTGGTGTTACAAAGCGGGACAGTCATAGAACCCAGGATATTTGTTCTAATGCTGTTAGAAAAAGGAGTAAAGCTCTCATTATTAAAGCAATCTTTGTGTATTTGTAGAACTGTAATTTTTTAATAAATAACATGAAGTGAAGGTACTTTAAAATCTTGAAATAATTTGATAGTGGGGTAATCAAATGGCTTTTTTAAAATTATTTTTTTAATTAATTTTTGAATGATTTCCAATGGTAAAAGAGAAGTTTTGAATGCACCGCCCCAACCAACAATTCCATACTGTAGCACTGATTGGATTAAGGAAAAGTAAATAGTTCTTAATATACTAATACTTAAAATGCATCGAATTCTAATGAAAATGTACACTAATTTTCTTAGTCTCTCAACTGTTTGCTGATTTGTATCTTCCACTTTATGTTACTGTCTATAGTTCACCCCAAGGTTTCCTCCTTCACCGCACACGTCAAGACTACATTTTTTTTGAACGAAGCTACATTTATTTAAATGACTCTATACCCTCCAAGGTCCATGCATACAGGGTTAGTAAGCAGTATGCAAGTACTTACATTAACATTATTCAAAGGTTAAATAGAAGTAGCAGCCCGTGGAATAATTCTTCGGAAATAGTTAACATAAAAAAGAGATAATAGTGTTAGTAAAAGAAAAAGAAAAATAACAGCTTTAACCAGTCGAAGAAACCTTCTGATAATAAAATAAGTAATGAGGAAAAAAATAATGTTATAATGTAAGTAATAACTTCAATAGCAGAAAGAAAATAAAATATATAAAAAAATAAATAATTTGTCCTAACAAGAACCTGAAGGTGTAAAAACCTAGGGTCGTTTCCAAATTTCCGTTGAAATGTTCACAGGTGCAGCCATCAACAACTTCGTTAAAAACATCAACTTAAAAATTCAAAGCTTGTATTACAATTTTTATGTCGTTCGCATGAGCCTGCGAGAATCTCAACCGATCTGCCCGTAGCAGAAATCCTGTCTTCACTTTTACCCCTTAATATATCGGCAATCCCATAAAAGCCATGGGAGGCTAAATTACAAGGACTCTTCTAAGAGCATCGTTTCCTGGAAGCCCTCTCAATCTATCGTCATCGCCTCTCTTTTCGAGGACAATCTCTCTTCTCTCATCTACATATATTTTTCAAGTCATTACCTTTAAAATGTTCACTTTTCCCACTCAATGTTTCTGACTCAATGTTTCAGTTGCTGCCGTTTTGGTCATACCAAAGCAGCATGCAAATTACCCCCAGATTTTTAAAATGTTTTTATTTTTATTTTTAACTAACTAACTAACTAACCATCACGCCGTTTCCCCGCAGGGATAGGCAGAGAGGACGGACCGCCAAACAACTCGGTCTTGGCACACACTCTTTGCCTCACCCACATTCATACATCGTCTCATACATTCTCTTCTATTATTTCGACTTTTGACATGGCCCGACTCAAGTATCTGATTCACTCTTTTTTTTTTTACATGAGCTCCACACAGGAGGCCCAGAGGAAAATAATTTCCCTCAGGGCCTATGTCATCTTTGGGGATGCTGTGTGGAGGGTTTTTTTGGAAAGAAGGAGAGGAGAGTTCTGGGAAGGAAAAGGGTTTAAGAGGTGCGTAGGAATATGTCATAATCTATGGAGTTTCTCATAAGTAACCAAATATTTTTGTCCTACAAAAAGTTTCAAAAATCGATATCTAGATTGTGTTTTTCACACAAAACTAAGTGTATCACATTAAAATAGTGGATCGTTTTCCTAATAATAAATTATCACAGTAAGAACAGATATACTATAAGAATGAATTTAAAAACAAAATCTTGAAATTAACATGACAAGTGATATTTGAATTTGAAACCATTTGAATTTGAATTTGAATTTGAATTTGAAGTTTGAAGTCAAGTGACATTTGAAGCCATAGACAAAAAGTTAACAGAATATTCTACCATTCTAACATCTACCTACATCTAATAATAATCCATAACATTATAATGGAACAAGAAAACTCTGCCCAACAATTCCTGGCAAAGGTAACCTCTATTTTAAACCTATTAAATATCATCATAATGGACACATCTAACAAATTCACCAAGGAACAAATAGCGAAACTCGCCCCTAAATTCACCGATCTATTGGGTAATGTCGGTCAAATGGGTGTAAAGTTAGGGAGCCTTGAAGTAGAATTGAAGACCTACAAATATATGTCTTCAAATCAAACACCCGAAAATGGGAACAGAAAGTATAGTTCGATTACGTCCAACCAAGTCCTCCCGAAATATCCACCGAACACTAGAAACAATGCCCCTATACTTCCTGCGAGACCAGCCGTACTTATCTTCCCCAAAGATGACAAGTCACTTCCTTCCAGCAGTACTCTTGAAACTCTCAAAACCTCAACTAACCCATCATCTTTGGGAATTACAATCACGGGGGTACGAGAAATAAGGAACGGAGGTGTAGTCGTGCATCCAAGTACCGATGCGGAGGCCATAAAACTTGCCAATGCACCGACCCTATCCGATACTGGTCTGAAAGCAACAGTTTCTTCACATAAACTTCCTCGGATAGCTATCCATGGTCTACCTCAAGTTGTGCCCCTCGAGAACATCATCTTGGCAATCCACCAGCAAACACACGAAGAAACCGGTCTACAAATTAATAATTGAAAGATAAATTGCAGTTCTCTCACAAAGTAGGACCTCGTACCGGATCGTGCACTCATGTCTTCAGAGTTCCTTCTTCTGTTCGTCACTCCCTCATTCGCTTCTCTAAACTGGCTATGGACTGGCAAATACACACCGTAAGGGATTGGATCGACAGTCTAAAATGTGGACACTGTCAACTTTACGGCCATACGGCGTCGAAATGTAACGCAGACATGCCTACATGTTCTCACTGTGGAAAACCTGGACACAATCAAGATGCTTGCCCGACTCCTGAAAAGCCACCAGCATGTGCTACCTGCAAGTTCTTCAGAAAACCGTCCACACACAACACTGGCTCCCCTGACTGTCCTGCCCGCCAAGCCGCTGAGAGACGCGAATTATCTCGAGTCAATTTTTTAGGCTGAATCAGAATCGACACCTTATTAATACTAACTTTTCCACCTATTATCAAAATATTCGTGGTCTCAATACTAAGCTAAACTCCTTTAGATGCTCCATAAATTTATGCCCTTATGATTTTTTATGTTTTACTGAAACATGGCTATCAGACAATATTGCTTCAACAGAACTTGGACTACATGACTACATTATTTTTCGCTGTGACCGCTCTTCCTCTTCTAACAAGTGTAGAGGAGGTGGGGTAATGATATGTATTAAAAAAAAATACTCTTGCCACATTCTTGAATCGTCTAATAATGTGTCTGAACAATTATTTATTTGTGTTCTACTTGGTTCCAAGAAACTTGTCATTGGTTGTGTATACATTCCTCCCTCCTCTTCCTTAAAAAGGCCGATTCCTTACTTATTTGTGGTGATTATAATCTTCCTAAAATAGTGTGGCTTAATGATAGTCATGGTGTGAAAACTCCTAATAATGTTTCCCTTCATGCTTCCATAATAGTAAATTTCTTTGCCTTCCTGAATATGTACCAATTAAACTCGATCAATAACTGTGGATAACTGTCTTGATCTAATATTTACCAATATGCCTAGCGTTTGTGTATGTGAAGCTACTGACTCAATATTACCAATAGATAAATATCATCCACCACTCAATATTAACTTCACTAATCCTTTCAAAAGTGACACTCTGAAATCAGCAATTACATTCCACTACAAATTTAACAAAGGTGATTATACTGGCATGAATAAGTACCTTGCCCAATATGACTGGGCAGGTATGTTATCAAACAACAATATTAACGATGCTGTATTCAAATTCAACGAATGTATAACTCATGCTATAGATTTGTTCGTTCCAAGAGGAACTTTTTCCCAGCCTAAATTTCCTATTTGGTTCAGTATGAAACTAAAGCATTTGATTATGGAAAAAAAGAAAACACACAAGTTATTCAAATTAACGATCAACTTAGCGCTTTATCAAAAATTTTCTCAGTTAAGAGAATTATCCAAAATTGAATCTAAATTGTGTTACAAATCTTATATTAAACTCACTGAGACAAAATTAAATCTTAAACCTAAACAATTTTGGAAATTTATTAAACAAAAACGTATTGATAACGATCTCCCTTCAAGTTTATTTTTTGATGAAACTCACGCCACCAACGATTTCGATATTGCCAACCTTTTTGCTGAACATTTCTCCTCTGTCTATACTGATAACATATGCACCATCCCTCCACTTAAATATGCTAATACTATTGACCTTAATAATTGCGAAATCACACTTGTAGATGTTTTCAATTACTTAAAAAATCTTCCCAGCAAAACAAGCACTGGTCCTGATGGTATACCTGAAATATTATTGAAAGAATGTAAATCTGTTGTATCTAAGCCAATTTGTTTATTATATAACTTATCACTATCATCTGCCACTTTTCCGGATTCCTGGAAGGTTTCCTATATACGACCTATTTTTAAATCGGGTAATAGGTCGAACGTAGAAAACTATATACCTATATCGATGTTATCTCATATTCCTAAAATCTTTGAATCTATAATCACAAAAAAAATAACACCTATTTTCAAAAATGTGCTGATTGAGGAACAGCATGGCTTTAGATCTGCTAAATCTACCACTACAAACTTACTCTCCTTCACCAACACCGTAGTCAATGGCCTAGAAGATAAATCACAAGTAGATGTTCTATATACCGACTTTTCTAAAGCTTTTGACAAAGTAAAACACGCTATCCTCATGGCCAAGCTATATGCTATAGGTATACAAAACCCATTGCTATCTTTCTTTAATTCTTATTTAAGCAATAGAAAACAAAGAGTTAAAATAAATAACATTGAGTCTATTATTATTGAAGTAACATCCGGCGTACCGCAAGGAGCACATTTAGCCCCGCTTCTCTTCAACTTGTTTATAAATGACATTATTCGTATTTTCTCTCACACACGCTTTTGGATTTTTGCTGATGACAATAAGATCCTAAAAATAATCAAAAACTACCATGACTGCCTTCTTTTCCAATCAGATATTGACTCTTTCAATGACTGGTGTAAAATTAATTGCTTGGAACTAAATGTCGATAAGTGCAAAATTATGTCCTTCTACAGATCTAAAAATCCGATTGTTTTCGAATACAAATTAAATAATAATTGCCTAACAACTGTTCAATCTATTAAAGATCTTGGTGTCTCTCTTGATAGCAAGCTTTCTTTCCCTTATTCTTTTTCTTCTATTTTCACTGTTTGTCTTTGCTTTCATGTACCATCCGAATCCTTACATTGTTCATTTCTATACTTCGTGATAATTTGTTTTAAATTGGACGTAAGTCCGTAAATAAATAAATAAATAAATAAATAAATATGGAGTTCAGTGTGTCCAGGTCATCCGCTTCCAAGACCTAGACAAACCTCACCCCATGGACCCGGGCACCCCTGCTAAATCACCAAACGTAGCAAAGCACTTGGGGTGACCTGTGGCAGAGGTGTTGGTTATCCAATAAAGGTTCCCGGGGCGGCGGTACCCATTTCCGCCTCGCAAATTTAAATGATCGTGCCATGTCTTCCTCTGGCGTCCCCGACTTCTTCTACCGTTCACATTTGCGTCATATATTTTTATAGTTATTACTATCATGAAGTATTCTTCATAAGAGTCTCAGCTGCTTCCGTCTGGAGCCAGTGAAACTATGGCATTCTCAATTGGGGTATGTTGTGAGGCTGAAGGTAGAGGGAAAAGAGATGGGGAAGAGGAAGGCGGGGAAGTACCTGGCTATTCAGATCTGGTCACCAAACACGGCTAAAGCCATTTCCAGCAACGTTTCAATTCTGAATGGTGGTCTTACACCAGGTCGATATTAAGAGTATCTACCACTCTGGAATGTGCCGCAAATATAAAATACATTGTTTTAAATGAATAAATTGTGAAATAACACAAATTATTCAAATAAAATTTATTTGCCCATGCCGGGATTCGAACCCGCAACCTTCGGATTGCGATTCAAGAGCCTTACCGCTAGACTAAATGTGGAGAAAACCACCAAGCTGACTTCTTCCTCCCCACCTAAATATTTCAACTGCTCTCACTCCGCCATCAACTCTTCTTGCCTAGAACAATCTCGCCAAAAATGTATTAAATTTTCAATGGCCTCTCAGAACTTGACTTTTATACAGGCTTCTAAACTGTCAATTTCCCGCTTGTTAAAAAAACATTTTCTGAAGCTCTTTCTAGCAAGTTTTCATCCAACTCTCTCCCCCTCTCAACAACAAATTATTCTCGTTCAACTAATTCCATATACAAAAACTATCTCTAAACCGGATCGAACGTTATTTTAAAAAAAATGATTTTCGGCTATGTAATTATCGTTTTTTCGCACCCATAAAATTATGTCCCGGCTTTCCGGTTTATAAAAAATGGTCTGATTTATCGGATTGAAATTTTCAAAAAATCGCTAAGGTTTCAAAAATACGATTATATATATATATATATATATACAGAATGTCTTAGAATATTTGCCTAAACCGTATTTTTTTTTTGTAAATGTGATGCAAGTGGCCTATTGTTGAGAGAAAGCAAATACGGAAAACTGAGGGGAGAATGGCGGGTGATTTTAATGAGCAAACGATATATGTTTTTGAAAACAGAATGTTTTTTACAATTAAAAAATACATGGTCAAGAGTCTCCTCTTAACCGCACTGGCAGAGTGGACTATCGAGGACTCGAATTTTAAACAAATGCGCTGCAGTGACCAATTCTCATTCTCGAAATACAGGAAATAAATCTTTTGTTTTTTTTTTTGCCGTGGAACTAAGGTTTACTTGGTGAGGTGAGAATGTGATTTTGGATGCCACCATAGAAAAATCCAGTTCGGGTTTTCGTTTCTGACCAATTTTCTTCCCAGGAACGAGACATGTTGGATTTGAGAACAGAGAAGACGTCGGAGATTGGAATTTTAAAATCTAAAGGAATTGAACCAGAGATTGTTCCGAGTTTAGCGAGAGAATCGGCTTTCTCGTTATCCTCAATTCCTAGATGAGCAGGGACCCAAACTAATATTGTCTCAAACTTTCATTGGTTAAGAGCAGGGGTGGGGGGGGCTTTTGGTGCAGCCCACGGGCACTTTTGGTGCTGCCTGCTAAAAGAACCATAAAAAATTACACAGAACGGGATGGTTTTTTCCCGATGTTTCAGATGCATTTTTAAGACGTTATTACAAAATCGTTACTCGCAAGCAGTTTAGATACAAATAAAAATGTGATAAAACCTCCCGTTTAACTTTTATTTTAATTTGTTTTTGTGAAACGATAGTGAAATTCCATCGGATCTTTTAATTTTCTTGTACGGGACAGTCCCGATATTTCAGGTTTGATGGCAACTCTATTCGGAGGTGAATATTAGGCATCTGTCATAAATATTATTTTCTAGTCATCGTTGCGGAAGTAAAGTGGATAGTAAATCAATAAAATCCTATCAATGAATGACAACTACGAAGAAAAAATAAGTTGAAGCTGAGTGAAACGTGAAATCATTTGAAACTAAACTAAGGCTGTGGAAAGTAACTCGAAATGAATAACACGACGCATTTACTGCAAGGAGAAAAGCCTTCTAAAATGTTTGAATACGCTGGTGAGTGCGTGAAATTAAGTGAGGCATTTAAGGACGTGAGAGAGCAAACGGATTTAAACATATTTGCTACACCGTTCAACGTCGAACCATCGAATGTGCCTGATAATCTGCAGCACGAAATTATTCAATTACAAAGCGATGATGAACTACAAGCTATATATAACAATCTCCCCAAATAAAGTCAGGAATCACTGATTATATTAAGTCAAGCACGTCCCTTAAAATTTTGTTTATAATACAAACCTTATTGCAATAATAATTGCCATACTTCTGACAAAAAAAATCAATTCAACATCTACCTACAGACTAGACGTGTCATCTTTGCTCATACGAATTTAAAGAAATAAACACAAATAAAGCTATATTTAAGCAATAAAAAGTGTGGAATATATTGATTTCGCGATTGTGCGTTGTCTGTGCGTTTTTAAACTTAAAAAAAGCGACTCTGTGCTCTATTTCATAGTTTGTGAAAAAAGGTCAATAACACACAACAATATACCTAGTGAAGTAAATAAATAATAATCAGTGAAACACAACGAAATATAAAGTGTATCCTAAATAATCTAGAACCTCAATAAAAACAGTGATTTTTTTACTTGAGAAAAAAGGCGATAACTTATAAAAAAATGAACCCACATCAATTTATGGATTCTGCGAAGGAGGCAATTGATGATTTGCTGAATTGTGTTCAAGATAAAGTTTATAAATTTAATAAGGAACAAATTCACCTAATTACAACGAAAACAAGTGCTATATTAAACTGGATGGGACATTTAACTATTCAATTATCTGAAGCAAAAGAAAAAATAATTGAACCAACATTTGGATACGGGAAAGTAGCTGAAAACCAAAATAAAATATTGAAAAGTGATTACAAATTAATAGTTTCATCGAACAATGCTGAAGAATCTTCAGAAAATATACAAAATAAAATCAGGAAGAAAATTAACTTAAGTAAGATTGGTGCCAAAGTGATTGGTGTTAATGCGATATCTAACAATAGAATACTTATAAAATGTTCGACAAAGTACGATGCGGAAAAAATGAGTAAAGCTATTGGGGACGAGTTCAAAGACATCAGTGCTACAGAAATTAAAAAGAAAAGACCAACTATAATACTTAAGGGCGTTGCTAATGACTATAATAAGGATGATATTTTACAAGATATTATCGAACAGAATGAAGATATCAAGGCTGTGATGATAGATAAACCAGAAATTGAGATGACGTTAAAAAAGATCTCGAAAAACAAATATAATAACACTTCTAATTACATAATAGAAGTTAGTACTAAAATAAGAAGATGGTTAGTTTCTACCGGTAAAATCTATTTGGGGTACCAGAGAATACAAGTAGAGGATGCCCGTCCTGTGGTTCAGTGCTTTCACTGCTTGGGCTTTGGACATACTTCTGTCAGGTGTCTTCATAAAGAAAATGACAAACCGTCGTAAACACACTGCGCTGGTGATCATTCCTACAAAGATTGTGCTAACAAAGATAAAGAACCTAAATGTAAAAACTGTGATAGCAAAAATAAAAAAATGAACTGGAATATTGACATCAGGCATTCTGCAAACGATAATACGAAATGCAATGTGTATAAAAAAATGAGCATTTTAGCAAAAGAAAAAATAGAATATTGACTAGAAATAACATTAAACCTGTCTCAAAGTAGATATAGTGCTATTATAATACATATGAAATTTTCTCGTAGAATTTGCTACATTTCAATAAATACAATTTACGTTATTATTGCTAAACATTATACATTTCTATTTCTATATTATATTGAAGAAAAAATACATTGTATAAAAACACTAGATTTCCAAACGTCGTTTTATTCTGTTATTAAAAATTCATTTTATTACTTAAATATTGTTATAAAAATTATAAAAGATCACGAAATAACTAACAAAAATAACATTATTATTTTACATTATTTTTTGAACAGTAATATCATAACGATACATTCAATAACTTTTTTTTCTTTACTTAATCATGCATATATTCACTGTGTACTATATTTCACATTCATAAATATAACAGATTTTATAAAAATCTTAAAAGATCATAAATATTCTAAAATAACACTAGATGTGAACATACTTATTTTATATTTATTAAGTCTTTATCAAAAAGTACTTGTACCAATTAGCTCTAGATACAATCACTTTTATATTGTTAAATATTTAACATTAAATTCCTCAATCTATACTCAAAATACTTCTCTTGTTAAACAAAACAAAAAAAAAAAACAAAAAAATTCTTACTGGTTGAAACCTACAAAAGATTTTAATTATTGTATTGGTTTCATAAATGAAGTTATTCTATTTCGCTCTTTTTTCATGTTTACCGGACAGATAATAAAAATATGTGTTAAATTCTTTATTTATGTATGGGATTTAACCAACCTAACAATAATATTAAATTTTATTGTTTTATCTAAAAATAAAATATTTGTAATATTATGTAAGGTTAAAAGCATGGAAAACCATTTTGTATCATTATATTATACTAAGGGCTTTTACTTTAAGAAAAAGAATTGTGGTATCTTTGATAAAAATAAATGCTTTATCATATTTTATATTAATCATTGCTGTATTACGCTAAGTATAAACACGGATATCAGAAAAAATATGTATGTAATCATATCAACTATTAAATTGAAGCTTACACTTAATTATGATATAGAGTTATTTCTTATAGAAATATTTCAATATATAAAATCAACCAAACTTCGTATCACAATCTTATTGTGTTGCATCAAATTTAAATATGAATTAAATGGCTCAGAATAATTTCTCGTATATAGATAATGATAACGAAATAGAATGTAGTACAGTAAATAATTTAGAAGATTGGATAAAAAAACAAAACATAAATGCGTCTGACAATCTTGTTTGTATTCAATTAAATATAAGATCTATACAAAAATATTGGAATATATTGCATATATATTTACTTAATTGTTTGAAGCATATTGACATTATAATGCTATGTGAAACATCTATTCAAACTGAAAGTACGTGTTTATACAATATTCCCGGATATAATGCATATAACTACTGCAGGACTGATAAGTCAGGAGGAGGGATTATATTATATATAAGAAATAAATTTGAATTTAGACCAACATCGTTCCAATCACTTCATTTTGAAAATATAACGGGAAAGCTCATACTCCAGGACAAAACTAAAGTTAATATAGTAGCTATCTATAGACCTCCTAATTTGAGTAAATCTTCTTTTTTAACGGAATTATCATCGTATCTTGATACAATTAATAGTAAGGAAAATATGATCTTACTTGGAGACATAAATTTAAATTTGCTTAATGACCAAGATTATATCATAACTTCATATGAAAACTTACTTACTAATCATTATTTAACTAAATGCATTAATGTAGTAACCAGAGAAGCTGTATTAAATGGACAAATTAGTCGCACGTGTATTGACCATATATTTGCCAAATTTAGAGGCAAAAAAATAACAGCATGCGTCTGTGAAAATAATATTGCCGATCATTATATCACTGCTATTAATATAAAATCTCATAAACGTCAGGTATACTTTTCAAATAAGTATATTCAAATCATCTCACAAAAGGTTATTGATCGGTATATCAAAGATTATAACTGGAGTAAACTTATAGAGGAGAGGGATTGTATTTCATTATATGAAAAAATAAAATCTTTATTTAACAATTTTTACAAGAGTAGTTCTAAAACGATAGTGCAAAAACCGAATACACGACCTTATGCAATAAATGAATGGGTAAGCAGTGAATTATTAAGTCATATAAATAAAAGGGATAAACTTTATAAAAAATGGAAAAGTACACCAACAAACAAAACATATGAAACAGAATATAAAAAAACACGAAACCTTGTCAATAAACTCATAAATAAAGATAAAACGAACTACTATAATAATAAATTTAAAAACTGTTTTAATGATACAAAAAAAACCTGGGACGAGATAAATAATATTTTAGGACGTAAACCCAAAAACGATTGTGATCAAACTATAACACGATATATGTTAAAAGATAGAACTGAGGATTCTGTGTCAAATGATTTTGTGAATTACTTCTCGGATAGCATCAGCAACATGTTACATAAATGCAATCACAAAGCTCCTAATATAGTACTGGAAGTTCTTCCAGTACTATATTGGTATATATAAACCTCACAGTTTATATATACCAAGAGCTACTATAACCGATATTGAAAACATTGTTAAAAAAATGAAAAACTCTAAAAGCACAGGTATTGACAATATAAGAATGTTTGATTTAAAAAGAAATATAAAAACTCTTGGGCCAATAATTACTCATTTAATAAATTTGATAATAAATCAATCAAAAATTCCACAAGAATTTAAATGTAGCATTACTAGACCAATATTTAAAGGTGGAAAACACATTGAACTGGGAAATTATAGGCCTATTAGTATTCTACCAGCATTAGAAAAAATTCTTGAAAAATTTTTATCAAATAAATTAAATAATTATATTGAAAAATTCTCTATCATTGATCCAAGTCAATGTGGTTTCCAAAGAAAAAAAATACTGAAAAACTACTGCAAGATTTTTCCAATTACGTAAATAACCAATTGAATAATAAATTACATGTTATTGTTTTATTTATTGATAACTCTAAAGCTTTTGACACAATTAACTCAAAAAAACTGCTTAAAACTCTAGAAAAAATTGGAATAAGAGGAAATGTGTTAAATTTATTACAGATAGAAAAATATGTATCAAAATAAATAATACTTTTAGTAAAACAAAAAATGTATCTGCAGGAGTTCCACAAGGTTCCATATTAGGACCTACACTATATATAATTTATGTAACCATAATGAAAAAACTTTTCTCTTTGTGAAACATTTTGTATTCGCAGATGATACGGCATTGGTCATATCACATAAAGATCTAAAAATTGCAATTGAACTCATGCAAATTGACTTTAATCAACTCTGTAAATGGTCACATGATGCAGGACTATTAATAAATGCTAAAAAAACCAAAGTAATGCATATAAGATCACCTAATGCCAAATTTCAATTTAATCCTAATATTATATCTCATAATTTTAATTGCATTCATAAAAATATTCCAACTAATTGTAAATGTGAAAGCTTAGAATTAGTTTCGGAATACGTGTATCTTGGTGTTACTGTAGATTGTTTTTTTAAATGGGACAAACATATAAAAAAAACCTGTAAAAGACTCAGATCGATTGCTGGCAGAATGTACACATTAAATTTTTTCCTATCAAATGAAACACTTAAAATAATTTATATGTCACTAGCAGAATCTATTATAAGATATGGATTAACAATATGGGGAAATACTTCTATAACCAATCTGAAACAAGTGCAAGTTGTACAAAACGCAATTGTAAAATTATTGGTCGTCCCTAATATTTTCAAACAGAGACAAAATAAACCATTGCTGTTTCAGAGTGCCAAAATTTTACCTGTTAAGGCAATACTTTGGCACAAAATTATAATTCAACATATATTTACCCCGCAGCATAAAGAGAAATTAGAACATAAATACAGCACTAGATTCACGCGTAACGACGGGTTAATAGTTCCGAAATTTAACAATAAGTACGGACAGAGAACGTTTGAATATATCATACCGAAGATATTTAATTTATTACCTGACACTATAAAGCAATGTAATTCTATGAATAAGGTTAAATATATGGTGAAAAATTGGCTATCGGAAAAAAAAGATTTATATTGATTTTGATATGTATGAAAAAATGTTGTATCTGTAGTTATAAGATGTAAATTTTAAATTTTAAAAATGTATAAATATGTAACTAAAATATAAGCACCTGTTGACAAGCCGATTCAATTGGCTTAGCAGGACTTGTTTGTTGATTATATTATGTATTATCTATTATTTCAATAAAAAAAAAAAAAAAATTACATGTAATTAGTTAAATAAATTTAAAATTATATTGCGGACAATAAATATGCCACAAAATGTAGAAATACCATTCACGTAATCAGAGTACAATTTAATTTAAGCTGATTGACTAGTGGCCTCCTAGGCAGATTCATTCTAAAGGTAAAACCAATCTTCTACTCACAATGCAAATTCCTGTTGCGGATTCGTCTGCTAACCCTAACGCATTTCGAAGGTAAAACCATTTTGGTGTTCTAGGTGCAGTATTAATTAAAGCTGTGGACTTACAATCCAATTCGCTTTAACAGAAAAACCAGTTTTGTGTTCAAAATGCAATGAAAAAATTCCATGTGTGGTTTCGTCTGCTAACGCATTTCGTAGAAACTCGTTCTCGTTTTTGAAGTGCATATATAAAATTCTAGTTGCGTTTGTGCTGCCAGTATTAGAGAAAAGCCATTTTCATGTACTCATTAAAATGGCTACACTCAGTAGTTTTAAGTCTCCCGCTTACAGATTCACCCTACAACTGAAACCAGTTCTGTGCTTAGAATGAAACGAAAAAATTCCAGATCGGGTTTCATTTTTCGACGCATTCCTCGTGTTAGAAGTGCGTTTATAAAATTCTAGTTGTGTACTTTATGCTGCCAGAATTGGATGACAGCCATTTTCATTTTCTGAGTGTAGTTTTATTTCCCCGCATACAAACTCACTTTGTAATTAAAACCAGTTCTGTGTTTAGAATGCAACGAAAAAATTTCAGGTGTGGTTTAATCTCGCTAACGCGTTTCTTAAGAATTCATTCTCGTCTGTGAAGTGTCGTTATAAATTTGTAGTTGCATATGTGCTGCCAGTATTGGAGGAAAGCAATTTCACGTTCTGAATAGTTTTTATTCCCCGCGTACAGATTCAACCTGCAATTAAAACCAGTTCTGAATGCAGCGAAAACGCATCATTTCATTTGCTGACGCATTTCTTATGTTGAAAGTGCATTAATAAAATTCTAGTTTTATAGTTTATGCTGTCAGAATTAGAGGAAAGCCATTTTCATGTTCTGAGTGTAGTTTTAATTCCCCGCATGCAAATTTAATCTAAATTGAAATAAGTTCCGTGTTCAGAATGCAACGAAAAATTTCAGTTATGGTTTCATCCGCTGATGTGATGCATTTTGACGGAAACCATTCTCGTGTTCAAAGTGTAGTTATAAAATTCTGGTTGCAGACTATTTGCAGCTAGAATTTTAGGAAAACCATTTGCATGTTCTGAGTGTAGCTATAATTAAAGAGTGTTGGCAGTTACGTAACTATTTTTTTAATTAGTATTAGTAAAACCAGTTTTTTTATTCGAATATGCCCCCCTCCCCCCCCCCCGAGACGATAATCGAAGTGCGGCAACGTGAATTTTTCTATACATTTGATCATCTTATTAGTATTTGTGTTTTCTTCTTCGGAGTCGCTAGATGTCGCTTTTTGTGTTTTCCTTGCTAGTTCATTTTGGAGTGGTTTGAAAACTGTACATATATGGTTCTTAAATTTACCAATTTACGGGTTTTTACAGAATAAGATTTACCAACCTTAAAAGTTGGCAAATCTTAGGTTTTACTGGAAAATCTTAAGATTTTACCGTAGTACGGGCTTTTACAGTATATTTTATTTTGAATTTCGTAGGATTCTTGGTCCACTAAATGTCTGGCCGCTTAAGTTCATCAGGCGCTTTATACCGCTAGACCAAACTAGAATTGCGTGGGACCGTGAATTTATTTACTAGAACCGAGTAACCGTGAAATAAATCAATATTTTATTGCTATCTCATTCTCTCGCAGGCTACATCCTATAGATGTAAGTGTTTGTCTCTTTTTAGTGTCGCTCGCTTCTGTTTCATTGAGTTTCAAACCACAACGGTGCTAAAGAAGTTTTCACTTAAAAAAACCTGGATTTCAACGAACAGCAAGGTCACCCCAAAACTTCGACATGGTAAGGATTTCTGTTTTGCGATCCCATCAGCGCTCTGCCCGCAAACATGCAGCCACAGTTCGGTTGTCTGCTCGTTCTGTGAGGTGATTTCTTCACGAAGAACTGAAATTTCATTCCTGAAAATTGGCTGTGGTGTAGGAATTTAATCCTCGTGATTTTATTGCTCGAGTAAATTCATTTGCGGCGAGTTCGATTAACGTAGTGTATTGAGAATAATGGACGCCATCTGCCTGATATCATCTTACACTTAACTGTGTAAAAAAACGTAACATTTAAATGTTGTGTTTGGTCCCTCAAGTGGTAAAAATCAATCGTGTTAATAGTGATCAAGAGATTTCAAGCTTTGGAATCCCCCAAGGTACAGTGCTTGGACCAATCCTTTTCACCATATATGTAAACGATATTCTTTTGTAAATGGTCAAATTAATGGTCATACGCCAACGATACAGTATTAATAATAAGTGAAAAGACTTGGGAAAACGTAGAATTAAAGGCCACAGAAGATATCAACACGCTTAAGAATTTTTTCGACACTAATTTACTATCACTAAATAGTAAAAAGACATTTGTAATTCCATTTGAAATCTATCCAAACGATGCTCCCAAAAATTTTAACATTGTCATACACGAAAATACTAAAATTCATAACCAAAATTATTGCAAATCAAACTGTACAATGTTAAAAACAGCAAATAAAATTAAATATCTCGGAGTAATTATCGATAAAAATCTGAAATGGAAGGAACAAATATGTCAGGTAGTAAACAAAATCAGAAAATTAATTTATATATTTTTAAGAATCAAAAATTTTCTGTCGATAAAATATCTATATTTAATCTACATACCTAAGGCATATTTAAGGCATACCTTAGTTTAATCCACATTATATCTATATTTAATCTACATACCTAAGGCATATTTAAGGCATACCTTAGTTTAATCCACATTATATCTATATTTAATCTACATACCTAAGGCATATTTAAGGCTTACCTTAGTTTAATCCACATTACAATACAAAAAAATCCTTGGACCACCCAACAGAAAGCCTGTTTGAAGAATTTCAAGTACCCACATTTAAAGATTTATATATTAAAAATTCATTAATTCAAATTATAAAAGAAAAAGATAAATATCCATTTTTAAATGAAAACAGAACTCAACTTTTTTAAACATGTTTTTCTATGCCATTTTAATACGTCTTTTGCACAGCATCATTACACTTACCAGGGAAGAACTTTTTTCAATCGTCTACCAGAAGAAATCAGAAGCATTAATGATAAAACCCGAATACTGTTCTCTGTCAAGAGACATTTTTAAAATATTCTTAAGAAAAAAACTACTCTCACTTAATTAATCTTACAAATATCCTTAGTTTTCCATAACATTTTCTTTTTTTAAATACACACTTTTATCAAAATAAATACTGCAGCTCAAGTATATTTATGTACAATGAATTATTTAAGTACTAACTAATAACTAAAAACATTTATGTACACTCCCCTTCCATCCAAAAATTGGTTTGAAATAATGTACCTACCAATATAACCACGTACACACAGATCTTCATTAAAATCGTTATCATTTCTTATTTGCATACTCTACAAAGTACTTACTTCGACTCTATATATTTTATAATTATATCATTTTTATATTCTTTCATGTATTGCCTTCTATGTTCTATACTTTTCATATTATTTTTATATTCTACTATATTCTTTCATACTCTATAGTAATTTATTGTTTCCATACTCTTTAGTTATTTACATTATTTTATATTCATTTGTTTTCTTTAAATTTCTTTAATATTATTATATATAATATGTATATTTATATATTTTTATTTAATTTTTTATATTCTCGCACATTTCTTTATATTGCATCTTTTAATATACTGTATATGAAAATCGACCACCACAACACAGGCATGTGCCTAGTATGGTGGTCGAAAAATCCCCAATTCATGTAATGAACAATTCAAAGAATAAAGAAACTTAAAAAAAAAAAAAATCCACAAGCAAATGCTTTCAATGGAAGGGTAGTAAAAAACCTGAGATGTAAAATTATCATGTAAATGCCGTGTAAAACATATTATTAAAAATAAAAAAAATTGTAAACAAAGATCTTGTTCTTAATTCTGTTAAAATAATTAGTTTTTTATTTCGTTCCTTTATTTTTTATTGAGTTCCTAATGCAAATTGCTCTGCCCCACCTGTTTTGAAAAATCCCATTTTGCCTACTCAACTTTCATAACATCCATGAATAATTTTTGCGGCAAATAGGCGTTATAGGAACATTTCCCATCAGACAGAGTTTTAGTACAAAACCACTGTCAGGTATATTTTTGATTGAAAACCGGCGTGATTTGATGACCTTTTGTCATAATATTCAACAGAAATGAATAAAAATCTAAACAACTTTATCGTATCGTATTTAGATAAGCCTATTATTTTTTCTTTGCTATAACATTCGTAATGCCAATATTTTTTTGGGTGCACATATTTTTATACAGTTTTACATTTTAGTCACAATCTTTGTATTTTTTAAATTATTTTTCAATTTTGTTTCGTCGTACGAAGCTATTTTCAATTTTTTTTTAAAATAGATTGGATCGCTGGAACAGCTACCTCTCAAAAACAATTCGCAAAATTATCTTCTGCTGACTTCCCCTATCGGAGATTGGCTACCATCACACCTTCGCAGACCCCAGACTGCAGATCGCAGACCGCAGACCGCAGACCGCGGATTGCATCCTGCAGACCGCAGTTAGATTAGTAAACTAAGTAATAATTCATCTAATAACTCGTACTATATGCGGGAAACTGGTGAATCTACTAATCGGGAACATTTATTGGATTACAAACACCCCTACCATAGGTCACCCCAAGTAGTTCACTACGTTTGGTGATTTAGCAGGGGTGCCCGGGTTCACGGGGTGAGGTTTAATGTGATCTTGGTAACGGATGCATCTGTCCACCAAATACGTGGCAGGCCGGATCGGGAAAGTCTGGTGAAGGGAGACTTTTTAACGTCTCCAGTAGAAATCTCCCGGAACATCGCCTTGTAGTATAGTGGGAGGCATAGATTCGTACGTCACTCCTGGACACACTGACCCCCAGATTCCTACCCACTCCTCACATCCTTTTCCTTCCCAGAACTTCCTCTTCTTCCTTTCCTAAAATGACCCTCCACACAGCATCCCCAAGATTTAAAAAAAAAATCCAACTTCGGACTCGATTTACTCGAAAAAGCAAGCTCAAATAAATAAAATAAATTATACTGCAAAATCGATTCCAAATGCGACGTAGTTTCACCAGATTCCCGCTTGTACTAAAACACCTTGTACATATTATAATGCATAAATTTACGTCAGTAAAAAAAACGTACAAACTGATTTTATCTCAGTTTGAATTCGATATTTCTCCAGCCTCCAAAGTACTACCTACTTTCCATACACCTTTTCAAAGAACTTCTGCTTTGCATTTCCAACTAATTAAAAGTACACAACACGTTATAGAAGCAGGCTAAAGAAATGTAATTACAGCATTTCACAATGACAAGTAAACGCGCGGACGTGTTTGTAATATTATCTAGTATTCTATCCTAGCTAGGCCGGGTCGCGTACACTCTGTGTTCAGTATCGAGGTCGAACGGGAATTTAATGTAAACATCTAATAGCCCATCCAGACTCTCGGCGAGAAGCCCCGAGAACACCCGAGAAGCGAGAATGTGATGTGTTTCTCGCATTCTCTTTCTCGTGCTCGGCTGTTCTCGGATGGCTGTCGGTAAATTTGGCCGCTTCAAAGGATTTCTCGGGCGAGAAGCGAGAAGGGTCTACACTCACGTTTTGTCTCAGTGTTGTTTAGTGAGCGGTTGAGAGTAGACGTGCGATATATTTTTGTTTTTTATCGAAAATTTTGTTTACTTTAAAATGTGGAACAATCAACAAGAGTTGGAATTTATAGAGTATTTCCAAAATGAACCGGTGTTATGGGACGCAAAACATCGGAATTATAAAGACAAAAGCTTGATCCACGATGCGTGGAACAGACTAGTAAACTTTTTAAAATCTCCGCTTGGCTCAGCAACTAGTTCATCCAACTGCTTTAGCATACTGAAACTAAAGAATACAGTTTATATATAAGAATACATGATTATAATAATAACGAAAGAATATTAAATAAAAAAAATTACCAACCCTGTTCTGTTTCGATGAATTTGCGTTACCCACCATCGTCTGGCTTTTTTATTTTTTTAAACTTTATTTTTAGTTACAACAAAATAATAATATGCCATGGCGCACAGAGCCAAACTTGCTGCATTTTTAATATCGTCTGTAATGTCGTCCATACCGGATGGGAAACAGATCACGAGTGAGAAAAACGAGAGTGTGGATAAGTGCTTGTTCTCGCGAGAAGTCTCGGCGAGAATGAGAGTGTGGATAAGTGCTTGTTCTCGCGAGAATTTCTCGCCGAGACTTCTCGCCGTGAGTCTGGAATCGCCTTAAGAAAAAATGCACAAAATGAGTATGCGGCCGTAATGGTGGTAAAGCCGAGGTTACACTGTGAACGTGAACTCGCAGTGTATCCCGGAGGTTCTATTGGTGCACAATCGCGTGGTGCAAATTATTGAACATTCAGTCGTCAATTTTATTTATTTCTTATATAATTTATATCATTTGTTAGAAGTCAACTTGAGTACAATTCTCCCATCTGGAACCCACGTTATAATATTCATGTACAAGCTATTGAAAGAATAAAAAATAAAATTTTAAATTTACATAATTTTATGATGGGTGTTCCAGCAGTTATGTTGAACTAAAACACTTTATAAAATTATTTGAATATGCTTTAATTGTCAAACAAAAGGATTTCCATTGAATTGATATTTCTATACAAAATTTTAAATGATATGGATGAAAGACCAGAATTGCTTGCATTGATAAGCTTTCTGATTCCGCTACGTAATACAAGATGTCGGTATTTATTACAGTGCAGAAATTCTGGGACTAACTACCATATCTATTCCTCTTTGCCCAGAATTACTAATCGAGGGAAATAATTATACCAAGTCAGTGGACAACTTAGATTTATCACTTAACATATACAAAATATTGCTACTGAGGCAGTTCAGTTATGTACAATAAATACTGTATAATTTTTTACTACTCATACATAAAAACCCATAAAAGAAGTGTTTCAAAAAAATATATATTATTTATTTTATTTTGGGGTTTTTGGTAGTATAACTTTAATAGGAGAAATAATTATGAACACGAGAAAAACATAATAAAAGTAAAATTACAGTAAATAAAAATGAAATCAAAGTACAAGAAATGAACATTTAAAAAATACAGTGATCAGATAGGTTTACAAAGTGACTACCGAAGGTTAAGAAAAGGGTTGGAATAGGTTTTTAATATGACCCTCATGACAATATCACCTAGGTATTGGTTTCGCTTAGCCTGAATTTTTTCAGATAGAGTGGTATACACTCATTATCGCCCAGGTTAAAGCCCACCATTAGGAAAAGAAACATTGCTTGGAATGGCTTTAGACGTATTTTGGTGACCAGATCTAGTCAGGTTCTTTCCAATCTTCTTCCACATATCTCTTTCCCCTTCCCACTCAAATTAAAAACTTTAATGGTACCTAAATCATTGTGATTCAAAAACTCGCTTTTCAGGAGTTTAAATATCAATTTTGACTCAAAATTTGTCAAAACTTTTGAGAAATTTGATGTTATAGCTACCTACTCTATCGCCCATCGCCCATCACCCATCGCCCATCGCCCATCGCCCATCGCCCATCGCCCATCGCCCATCGCCCATCGCCCATCGCCCATCGCCCATCGCCCATCGCCCATCGCCCATCGCCCATCGCCCATCGCCCATCGCCCATCGCCCATCGCCCATCGCCCATCGCCCATCGCCCATCGCCCATCGCCCATCTCCCATCGCCCGTCGCCTAACCAAAGCTTTCCTTACAACACTGTCCCACCGAGCCCTTGAAAGTATTTTTTCCTGACATTTAATACAGCGTCCCCACTGTTTAATTCGCAAGTCACGCCTGTTGATACATCGTCAGAACGGCAGCGCGTTCGTCTGCCAAAATAATAAAAAAAACGAATTGTTTTCAGGCGGCTCCGACTGCGATTGCTATTGCCAGCAGATCGCATCGTGTGAACTTGCCCGCGCTGCGGCGGATGCAAATAACTCGGAAATAGGTACATCGATGGCTGCCCGTTTTCATTTTGTCAAAAGTTAGCAGCTTTCCAGTCGTGTCATTGGCGCGAAGGCGACAGCCGCCCAGACCGCGTCACTCGCCGTCTAATACCCATACAAATTACTTCTACCCGACCACAAACTGCAGTCAATTTAAACATTGTAAATCGCCGCTACAATCGCCTACTCGACTGGAAACCTCGTAAAACTTTAATAAGTATCAGTATTGCCAATTAATAATCGAGCAGTGATTTAATGTAACAGTTCTATTTCCGTACAATCAAAGTGTGAAGTGAAGTCGCGTCGTGTATCCCATCTCTAGTTGTTGGTCTCTAATCTAATTCAGTTCTTACCTAGTCGATCTGACGCGGGATGAAGGAATAAATGGCTTCCCGTTTTGTTTATTCCCGCGCGCATTAATCTTCAAATTAAACATTATTTGTAAATATTAATACAAGTGTTCTTGTGATTGTTTGAGTTCTCAGGATACACACCGAGGTAGGAAAATATTTATTTATTATTAATCTTATGTATTTCACAAAATAGACGAGAAACAAACTTAGGTTTGTATTTTGAATTTTCCTTTCCGAACAGAAGAGTTATTATCTATCTTTTGTGGGATCGTTATCGAGATTACGGACGTGATCTCCTGTTAGATTTGTGTGATTTTTACATATTTACTGTCACATATTTTAGCTAAGATCGTTTTAAACATGAATTCCTGCAAGTATGACATAGAAAAAGCAAATAAATCACATTTTAATTTTATGAACATTATGTTATCGAAGCCAAAAGTGCAGTCTTATATTTATGGAAAAGGTCTAAGCCATTTATCTACCTTGGAATCAAAAGAAATACGATTAATCTTCGTTATTTGTTTTTGGGGTGTTCTCCTTCTTTAGCCAACGTTTCGGACAGCGTTGCAGTGTTCATCATCAGGGCAGATCCGACACATCTGTCGGATCTGCCCTGACAACGCCGTCCGAAACGTTGTCTAAAGAAATAGATAGCGCAACACGGCATAACACCCCAAAAACAAATAAAGAAAAAAACTTTTAACCGTGCAAATCTAAAAAAATGCGATTAATGTTTTATTACAGAAATTTAATCAAAATTTAAAAAAAAAAAACAAGTAAATTATCTTCTTTCTTTCTGAGCATGTGTCGTTTTAAAAAAAATTAACAACTCATCAAATATTTGAAGTTAATTTTCACGTTCTATGAAAGTTCTATTCAAATTCTGAGATTATTTCAGTTTTACGAAGCAACTGGCATGTAATGATGCATTACATAGTACGTGAAAATTAACTTCAAATATTTGATGAATTATTATTTTTTTTTAAACAACGCGTCCTAAAGTTAATTTTACGAGAAAAGTTTTATTTAACTTTCAAAAGCGTCAATTCTAACTGATTTTAGTTTAAATATAAGAAGAATATACCTCCGGTTCCATGACAACTCAGAGTCATGCAACTTCAAAATCCCTTTGAAAAGTTATGAAAAAAAAGAAAAATAGCTCACCTAACCTAAGCTAACCTAAGACTTTTTTAATGACTTTTTAAATGAGGTGCTGAAATTGTATGGTTCTGAGTTGTCTGGTCACCTATATCATTTAACATCATTCATCACACTTTTTATTCATTTTCCGGAAATTATTGTATTTATTATTACTAGGTATCGTCGGATTTATCTCATAACAATCAGATTTCTTGCCAATTATTGGCTAATTGTATCTTTTTAAATTATTGTTTATCATTTTTCCAGCTTTATTTATAATTTTTTCGGACACTTCTTCTAACAAACATTCACAAAGATCATTATTGTATAAATGGTTTATTCACTTTAACAGGTCAACTACGTTAATATATTTAAATTAATGTCGTTATTTCGTGGCACACTTAAAATGCAAATTGTCACGTGAATTAACTTGGCTGACAATTTATTTATTGCATAATAAATAACGTGGTGGTACTTGCTTGGACTGATACGCAAAAGTAATTGGAATTATTAATACACCTACTCTTCAATCTTGAGTGTGGGCAAAAGATCTAGAACTGTGCGCAATTATCAATCCAATATTTTTAATTAATTTTTATTTATTATTGTTTGCATGCGACCCATTGTCCAGCAGAAACATAACGATTATATTATAATGAAATGCAAAATAAAAAGGCAGTATATTTTGAAAAGTCATTTAAAAATGATAAAAAAAATATATAAAAATGGTTAAATAGGTTACGTTACGTTAGGGTTGTGAGCTATTTTAAAATTATTTCTTTAATGGACGATCCCAAAATATCTTTTTATTTTTAATTCTGTCTACTTATTATTTATTTTAATTTTATGCTTATTTTTTGTTATTTGTGTGATGAATTTTGTTTTCATTTTATGCTTTAATTAGGTACCTACCTAATATTTAAACTATTTTTTTTTCTTTTCTTTTATAGTTGTTTATGTAATATGGCAGACTGGGATTGCACTACCCTCCCAGTCTTGCTGGAATAAAAACTTAAATAAAAAAATAAAAAATAAAAAAAATAGCTTTTAACGACTTTTCAAAGAGGTGTTGAGCAGTGGCAGTCCGTGAGTTTTCAGTTTTAGAGCGCTAAGATTGAAAAATTTGACGTTATTGAAGCTGAAAATGATTTTTTTTATTTTTTTTTTCAAAATTTCAACTTTTTATATGAAGATCTTTAGGATTATTTCAGTCAAGGGATGCGCCAAATCCACATACTGAAAGATCTTCATACAAAAAGTTTAAATTCATTTACTGCTACAAAAACATCAGTATTTTTCAATGTTAGCACTCTAGCTCCCTGAAAACTCACGGACCGCCACTGGTGTTGAATTGACTTAATTCTGAGTTGGCATAGAAACGAATAAAATAACCCATCAAAGCCAGTTAAGTTAGCCTCTCATCGATAGGTTAACAATATTGGATAGATAGGCGTAACGTCCGATGTTTTTATATCGATAAACTGAGAACGGTTTCACTGATGACAGTCGATGCGATATTGCCAGGGAATAAAATAATTAATCGATATACGCTAGCAGCACTGACGGATTGGTCTATGAATTCACTTTCCGAAACGTCAAACTCCAATCAATTATGTAGAAATATGAATAAATTGTCAATCTTGAACTGAAATTCTAACCTGAATATGCATTGGCAGTTCACATATACTTTTTGACACTAAAGGGAAGTTAATTAGTTGATGAGGTCTTTAGTCATATTTCGACCCTCTTCGTCTCTCAAAGATCAAAAGGAATAAATTGATTGCATCTTAGATGTTGGGCGTTTCGGAATGTAAATTCGTAGACGGATCCGCCAGTGTAAAATCGATTTATTATTTATTCACTGTCAATATCGCATCGACTGTCATCAGTGAAACCGTTCTCAGTGTATCGATATAAATTACTTATAAACTGGTGCCATCAATTGCCGTTCAAATCCCTGTTGATCACGGTTTTTACCGTTGTTCTGATAATAAATTTATTTACTTAAATAGTTTCCTGGTCACGTTTCTAATTAAATTTAACACGCCGTACGACTTTTAATTGTTATATTTTTCGGTGATGAGATTGTGTTGAAGACACGAAAACAATTTTTATATTATCTTGCTTAAGTGAGCGAGTTTACAAGCTACTAGCCGGTAAGTTTAAAAGTGGGTGAATCGGCGAGTGAGATTATCATGATGACACACAAAACTGTGTACTCGGTCAGTAGCGACAGAAGCAGCTAAAATAACGACTCCAGCGCGAACCAAATCTGTGGACATTTTGTAAAATACTTGTGCTTGCAACAAGCGCCACACGCTAGACAGTAGCGAGATTTTTTTTTACATTAACTCCACACAGGAGGCCCTGAGGAAAATAATTTCCCTTAGGGCCTTTGTCATCTTTGAAGATGCTGTGTGGAGGGTCTTTTTGAGGAAAGGAAGGAGTGAACATGGGTCTTGAAGAGACCCATGTTGTAGGAGGGAGGAAACGCAGAGGCCGGCAAATCGTTCCACAGCCCAGCCGTAGGAACTCAAGAACGAGTCATAGAAACGTCCCGTTCTCATGTGACTAATGTCAACCGTGTACAAGTGTTGGGAGCGTGTTTGGCGTGTTTCCCGACTATGCACCGGTGCCGAGGGGATCAATGACGCTAGTTCAATTTGGGAGGCGGGTATGGGTACCGCCGCACTGGGAACCATTTATTGAACAACCAACACCCCTGCCACAGGTCACCCCAAGTGGTTCGCTACGTTTGGTGGTTTAGCAGGGGCTTCATGGGATGAGGTTTGTCTAGGTCGTGGTGGCGGATACGTTTGCCCAACCACTGCGTGGCGGGCTGGTTCGGGAACCACTGCGTGGCGGGCTGGATCGGAAGAGACTGATTGAGGGAGGCCTCTCGACCTCTCCAGCCGGATTCTCCCGACCCTTCGCCTTACACCGCAGTGTGAGGAATAGATTCATACGTCCATCACTCCTCCTGACCACACTGACCCCCAGATTCCTACCCACCCCTTTACCTATACCTTTTTCCTTCCCATATCTTCTTCACCTTTCTTTCCCTTGAAAAACTCTCAACACAGGATCCTCAAAGATGACATAGGCCCCTAGGGAAATTGTTTTCATCGGGGTCTCCTGTGTGGAGCTAATGTAAAAAAAAAAAGTTCCTCGGAGCATCTTCTATTGTAATACCGGTAGAACAAGGACAGCATTCCCACCTGACGCCTATGCTCTAAAGATTGCAGTCCGTCTGTTAAGATGGGAAAATCTATCAAACGGACCGCCCGTTTCTGCACAGAGATTTTGAATTACGACTCCCGCGAGAACTAATTCTGGCCATTACGAAATCAGCTGTTCGTGGGCCGCCATCTTGAGCGAGTAGCGAGTAAAGTTGACCACCTATCAACTTTTTTCATAGATTGTTAACAATCTAATAGTTGGCTAGTAATACGATTACACTGAGCGAGTTTACTAACAGATGGTGAATTTTCCAGATAGTCGCTTGTAAACTCGCTCAATGTAATCGATGCTTTAGAATCATAAATAAGTTCGTGTCTTAAGTACAATACTTATCTACTGCTGTATAATCCAAATGTATTATTATATCCCTAGTTGCGAAAACAAAATACCGAAGTAAAACATATAAAGCCAACGAATTCTTTAAATTAGCTAACAAGGCATTTTAATTTTTTCTTTATATTAGCTCCACACTGACACACGAGGAAAATAATTCCCCTCAGGGCCTATGTCATCTTTGGGGATGGTGTGTGAAGGGTCTTTTTATGAAACGAAGGAGAGGAAGTTCTGTGTGAGGAATCTGGGGGTCTGTTTGTCCAGGACGTATGAATCCATCTCTCCCACTGCGGTGCAAGGCGATTTCCGATTAGAGTCCTAATAGAGAGATCAAAAGGTCTTCCTCGACCAGTCTCACCTGATCCGCTGTACAGTAGGTAGGCGAACAAGCCGAATCCGCCGCCAAGATCTGGACAAACCTCACCCCAATGAACCCGGTTAACCCAAGGCGCAGTCTAGGGGTAAGGGTCTTGACTCGCAAAGGCGCAGTCTAGGGGTAAGGGTCTTGACTCGCAATACGAAGGTTGCGGGATCGAATCCAGGCGTGGGCAAATAAATTTTATTTGTTTAAGTTTGTGTTATTTAACAATGAATTCGTCTATCTTCTTCTATCTTCTATATAAATAAAAATGAATCGCCGAAATGGATGTACGCGCATAACTTCCGAACGACTACACCAAATTGGATAATTCTTTTTTTTTTGTGTTCGTTATTGTCAGGACAATGTTTGTATAAACTGGTGAGCTCTGGCATTACGAAATTTGTATAAAAAAATTGCACAACGCGAGCTGTTTGAAAACTTAATGTGCCGGTACTGAATGGATGTAATGCGGGAGGGTGGAGAAGGGGGAAGGGGAGGGGAGAGGAGAGAGGGAACCTCACGGGGAGAGGGAATGTGGAGGACGCGGAGTGGGGACGCGAGAAGAGAAGGGGACAAGGGAGAGGAAGGGGAGGCGGAAGGGGAACGGGACGAATGGGAAAGAACACGCAGGGAGAAACAGTTTTATTAAATGGCGTAACAGCTTATGCCAGGAACCAGCTAGTTTTTTTTTTTACATGAGCTCCACACAGGAGGCCCTGAGGAAAACAATTTCCCACAGGGCCTCCTGTGGGAAATTGTGGCCTATGCCGTGTGGAGGGTTTTTTTATGTAAAGGAAGGAGGAGTTCTGGGAAGGAAAAGGGTTTAAGGGGTGGGTAGGAATCTGGGGTTCAGTGCGTCCTGGTCATCCGCCTCCAAGACCTAGGCAAACCTCACCCCATGAACCCGGGCACCCCTGCTAAATCACCAAACCTAGCGAACCAGTTCCTGGGGCGGCGGTACCCATTCCCGCCTCCCAAATTGAAATAATATATAATTTATTTGCGGCACGATCCAGAGTGGAAGATACCATTTAGAATTGAAATGTTGCTTGAAATGACTTTAGCCGTGTTTGGTGACCAGATCTGAATAGCCTGGTACTTCCTCACCTTCCTCTTCCCATCTCCCTCCCCTCCTCACTACCTTTAACCTCCTACATACCCCAATTGGGGATGCCATAGATTGGATCAATACGGGAGCTGCTGGGACTCTTGTGAGGTAATCACATAAAAAAAATCTGCTATGTCACCAAACGTAGCGATTCACTTGGAGAGGTGTGGGTTATCCAATAAAGGTTCCCGGGGCGCGGTACCTACCCCCACCTCCCAAATTGTTTCTTTTCTGTTTCATATTTTCATTTGAGAGTCACTAACATTGTCTTTAATGATTAAATATACATTTTGTAATAATTATATTATGAAACATCTGTTATTGTCTTCGTATTTATTATAAAATATATTTAACTTGCATTAAACTTTGCATTGTTTCCATCTGTCCTTGGTCGCCTTGGTGACAGGCAAAAGAATAATTCACGATGCAATGTTATTTTTCCAAAATCAACATTAGCATTGATTAAAGACTATAAAAATAATCAGTGTTTGTTTGTTTGACACGTTTCTGCATGACGATAGTAAAATTTTCGCGATAAAATTCCCAAATTGAAATTATTTAACGTTTTATTTGAAAACGTATAATACTTCTGAAAATCAGGCGGCCAAATTTTAACTAGTTATTCGCAGATAGGTAATAAAACTAACAAGATTGTTTTCCTCACTTTAATTATTGTTTAATTATATTGTAGAAGTTGTTAGTATTTCAAGCCAGCTCAAGTATCGGGGCTCCGTAGAAGTCTCGAGTAAATCTGGTTTCCAAGAAACTGGGCGTCTTGTACAGGCCTAGCAGATTTTTCTTCTAAAAATAATAATTGAATTATTTGTAGATCGTCGTTTTTGTGAAAAATCTATCTAATTTTATTATTTACAAACGGATACATAAAACATAATTATCTTCAGACAATTTTATTAGAAAGTTTATGCTTGGAAAGATACTCGGTGGACATTATATCTAGTCTAGAACCAATTAATATTTTAATAATACATATTTTCTAATTTATTTATTTACTAGCTTTTTCCCACGGCTTCGCTCGCATGGTATTAGGGGATTCCCACTCAGCCTCCTCCACTTTCCCTCTCCCCACTGCACTCCCCCATTAATCTCCCTCCCCCCCTTCCCCTCCACCCACCGCTTCCCCCACTCCTCCCCCCTCCACCTTCCCTCTCCCCACACCACTCATCCATCAACCCCCCCCCATCGTAGTCTAATGACATTGAGGTAGATCGCCAGCAGTTAAAGTTTGAGCACCCCTGTACTAGGTATTTGCTGATCATTTTTTTTTCCTTTATTTTTTCCCATTATATCTTGATACATTTCAAAAGTAATTTTTACACATTTTCTAAATATATATAACATAACACAAGATAAAAATAATCTAAAAAGGTAAAAAATATATATAATGATTGACTTTAGTCACTTTTGAAGGTTCCCAGCAATGTAATATATCATTCAAGGAGAAGATAACACCAATAATCTAAACTAAAATATGAAAAAGAATAAGACGCTGAAAAATAATAAGATAACGGTCGCAACTGAGACACGAACCCATAACCTTTCATCTTACCGGGACAAACGCCTATACCAATTCGGGTTCTGAGACCTCTAATTTAAATGTCCCAGTTGCGACCGTTATTTTTTTTATTTTTCTGTGACTTGTTCTTTTTCATATTTTTGTTTAGAATAATAGTTTTTTCTTCTTTTAAAAAATCATTCAGTTTGGTTAAGTATTTTGGCCTAAAATCCAAATTTAGGCTTTGGATGAAAAAGACCGCGCAATCTTTCTTGTTAACACTTAGCAAGGATTAAGTTTATAGATACCATTATATTTATAAGCACATAGAACCATTAAACACATAAAGCTATCACCATTCCTTGTAACCAAAATAAATAATAAGGAATAGAATCGGCATTGAAGAGAAATAATAAATTAAATCGAATAAACAAATCGGCGCGTACTTGCAAGAAGAATGCTTGGGAAATTTACAAGCAAGAAGCTCCTCTTGATTTAAAAATAGTTTAACGATAGCTACGCATCTTTCAAGAATTATAAAGATTGTAAATTTCGACATATTTATTTTATTTCGGATTTTTACAGCAGGAAAACAGCCGTAAATCACTCGTCTGTTTTCAAAAATAAACACATTCCGTCTTGAAGTGTTATTACTCGACCAACTAGTATTATAAAAGTAAATTACCCAATGGCTACTTATTTTTTAAAAACATAATTTCACGTTTACGATTTAACTTAATTTTATGATGATTTTAGAATATAAATTAGCTATCATAAGTTTCTGTGGTTCCTAAAAACTGCGATGGATTGGAAATGTAGAGAAACTGACAAGTGAGTGATGGATGCCATAATTGAATCAATGCTATAAAGCAATCTTCCCAACATGCCTGCCATTGATCAGCTTGGTGTAACTCTAAGTTGATAAATGCTGGCGTCCCACAGGGATCGGTTTTGCTTCCGACTTTGTTTTTGTTGCACATCAATGACCTTTTGTCATGTACTCCAATTCATTGTTACGCGGATGACAGTACAATCCATGATAGCTTTTTGTTTGACAAAGCCTCCAAAGGGCACACAAACTCCAAAGGCTCGGAGAGCTTTGAAGCAAAGAATGAACGGTTACTTCGAGTGTCTCCCCTTGGGTAAGAATAATCTCGTCAAATTTAATGTTTCAAAGACTCAATCATTTCTGATTAGTCTAAAAAAGAATCGAAATAAAAATCTAGTCTCCTTCAATGTAAGCAATCTTCCGAACAGGCCTTCCATTGATATGCTTGGTGTAATTCTAAGTGACCAGCTCGGCGGGGGCCAGAGTCAATTTAGCCTTTCAGAAGATGGGCACACTCTACAGGGCCCGCAGAAACTGCAAATAGAACACAAATGCTCACTGTTGAATTTTACAAGCTTCACTGAGTGGTTGGCTAAGGGACACGGAAGCTATGTTTAGATATATAGTTTATTTTATATAGTTTATGGTCAGACCGAAAGCCATTCACATTTTTTGTTGGTACTTGCCAATTGATTTGAGATTTATTGTATTTCTTATATTCTCTATTTTATGCAGGTGCTTGCAGGTTTTTTACAGATGCAATTCCGCGTCATGGAGTCTCATGAATGAGTTTTTCTTTTGCCCTGTTTAATTTATCTTTGTCTTACTAACCTATTTTTTTGCATTTTGTTTTTCCTGTTAAGCACTTGCATACTGCTTACTAACAACGTATGCATGGACACTGGAGGTCTAGATTCGTTCAAAATAAATAAATGTAGCTTCGTTTAATCAAAAAAATTAGAATCTTGCGAGAGCCTTGAAGGAGTAACCATCAGTTACTTATACCAGGGCGGGTAAGAGGTGGATTACCTCCACTGTTGAATTTTACAGCCATCTATGGTCTGGAGCCCCTAACTAATTAAAAAAAAAAACAAACGCTAGACTCTGTGCAGAAAAGGGCGGTCCATTTGATTGATTGTCCTATCTTAATAAACGGATCGCAATCTTTAGAGCACAGGCGTCAGGCAGAAGACACAAAAAATTATCAATTTATAATAATTATAATTTCGCGGGGGCAATTGTCGGGGGATCCACCGTTTGCAATAAACTGGGATAAAGAGAAGAATATGAGGCAACATAAATAACTTATCCTGTAATAACACGATTGCTAGAGGAACAATTCAATGCACGTTACATAACCTCACATTTCCGCTCTAGCTTCGTCTGCGGGGCGCCATCTTGCTTCTTGTTTTGCTGAAAGTAATTTTAGACCTCTGAGAATTTAACTCGCTCTTCTCGGAAAATGGACGCCCGGCAATTGCAGGGAAATGTCTAGTGGACAAGTGGTTGGACTATTGCAGAACGACATTACCAACTAAATGTAAATAATGGCTACGGATCCAAAAGGTTACGAGTTCAAAACCCGGCGGCATGCACAAATATTTTATTGCCTGTATAATATTACAAAATAAAGCAGATTTTGTATATTTAGATTCATGCAGTGGTAGAACTATGGCATTGACGGGGGGGGGGAGGGGTGAGAAAGCGGGGAGGGGATTGGAAAATCTATTAGAATGTTTTTTGGGACCTCTACATAAATACATTGATAAAAGAAGGGGCAAAGTGTTTTTTTTATATGAATACCGCACAAGAGTCCCAACTGCTCCCGTCTGAAGCAAGTGAGACTATGGCATCCCCAATTAGGGTATGTTGTGAGGCTGAAGGTAGTGGGGAGGGGAAGGAGATAGGGAAGAGGAAGATGGTGGCTATTCAGATCTGGTCACCAAACACGGCTAGTGCCATTTTAAGCAACTTTCAATTCAGAATGGGGGTCTTACAACAGGGCGATACTGAGAGTATCTTCCACACCGGAACGTGCCGCAAATATACTATATATTATTTTTAATTAATAAATTGTGAAATAACACAAATTAATCAAATAAGATTTATTTGCCACGCCGGGATTCGATCCCGCGACCTTCGGTGTGCGAATCAAGAGCCTTACCGCTGGACTTCGCCGGCCGTGTAATGTACGGTTAGATATTATTATCTTTTTTTTTTCTACGCAATACTTCATCGATGGGGGGGGGGGGGGGATTATGAGGGTTATTTTTCAGACTTCGATTTTTTTGAACTGTTAAGCAAATTCGTTGACCTGTTTGGGGCCTAGGAGTCACATGGTCTCATTTAAATTGTCGACATTACCACTGCCTTCAAAAACTGAATGGTTCTTTGTTTGGCCCTTATTATTTCCTATACCAATCATTCGATTGCGGTGAAACTTTTAAGTTGTTGTGGGCACACCCTCGAAGGTTTCTTTATAATTGTGAGCTCTGGCGTTGTGAAATTTGTATAAAAATTTACAATAGTTGTGTGTGAATTTCATGCAGTTTAACAGCGGGGCGGGAAGAAGGGTGAGGGAGGTGATTTTTTTTTATTTGAGTAGCTTTGCAACGCTTGCCGGGTACTCGCTAGAGCATAATAAAAGCAAAGTATGTGATTCCACACGAGGCGATGGTAGAAGTAACAAAAGATAAATTAATAACTTTTTCCATAGAATATTTTTCTTCGAGGATAATAAATTAGACAAAAATTCCAATAAAGTGGGAGTTTTTTTCATGAGCTCCACACAATAATTTCCCTCGGGGCCTATGTCATCTTTGGGGATGCTGTGTGGAGGTTTTTTTTAAGGAAATGAGAGTTCTGGGAAGGAAAAGGTTTAAGGGGTGGGTTCAGTATGCCCTGGTCATCCGCCTCCAAGACCTAGACAAACCTCACCCCGTGAACCCGGGCACCCCTGCTAAATCACGTACCTTCCGAAAATAGTACTTAACTTAAAACCCCAGAAAACCTTGTATATTGGATAAATTAATACTCGTATATACACATATATGTACATGATTTGTGTGATATGTTATTTCTTACAATGTGAAAACTCGTAAATATGAAATCCATGAACCAATTTAATATTGTTATTGAAATAAAGCAGAGTAATTGATTGATCTCAAACAAATTAAATAAATTTCATGGACGTGGTAACGACTTTTAAACGCCATTGTTGGAAATTTGTCTTGCATACATAATTAAGATAAACGAAATCGTAACGCACTGAGGGTATATAAATTTCGGAAAGAGATTTTAATAAAGAAAGGGAAAAACTATTGGTAATTTTTGAATGCCGCACAACTGCTCTCAGTCGCCTGGAGATAGTGAGACTATGGCATCCCCAATTGGGGTATGTTGTAAGGCTGGAGGTATTGGGAAGGGAAGGAGATGGGGAAGAAGAAAATGGGGAAGTACCTGGCTTTTCAAATCTAGTCACCAAACACATTTCAAGCAACGTTTCATTTCTGAATGGTGGTCTTATACCAGGGCGAAACTGAAAGTATCTTCCACTCTGGAACGTGTCGCAAATATGTTATATATTAATGTAAATTAATAAACTTGTGAAATAACACGAATTAATCAAATAAAATTTATTTGTAGACGCCGGAATTTGAACCCACGTCCTCTTGATTGCTAGTCGAGAGCCTTACCCCTCGACCACGGTGGCCCTCAAATCTATCTATCTATATGTGTTAAGAAGAGTTTCTGTGGCGGGCGACGTGGCTTTGTTTTTTCAAATGTTTTGACAAATCTGCAATTGACGAAATTTAGCACGTTAAATTAAGATAAAAATTTTTAGTGGGTGGGTTTTTAGTATGGTTAGGTTAGGTTAGAATATTTTGGCGGGAATATTTTGTCGGGGGATATTATGTCGCAGGATGAAAAGTCGGAACCAAGACAGAAATAAAAAGACAAGAAAACAGCACAATATTCCAAGCATATTATGATTTGGTAGTGGCTCCACCTGTACGTGTATTGTAAAAGTAAATAAAAATATGTTAGTTAGTTCCTCGTTCAACGGAGTTCAACAGAGTTCACGAGGCGATAGAGAGAGAAGGCAATATAAACACGGCGCAGGTAGTACAGTAGATATGTAGCCAGTACCTGGTACCTGCCTACCAGCTGTAACTACGTGTATATCTGCCTGTTGACTGGCTACGTGTGCGACAAGTAAATATTTTATGAGATGGTGCAAATAAACGCGTATTTGCATAATTTTGCCTAGAAAATATGCACCATTAATTATTGTCTTCTGGTCTAACACGAAAATTAAACGTTTTTCTTAGAACCTTAATGATGTGGAAAATCATTCCTTCTAGAGTATCTAGAGCAGTGGTCGTCACACTTTTCTCGTCAAGGGCCACATGGGACAATGTGAGGTATCACCGCAGGCCGCACACTTATGATTTCGGGGGGGGGGGGAGTGCGGTTTAGCAAGTTAAAAAAGCAATTCTTTTGTATTTAAGTACTGGATTGCTACCTCCTTCATTCTTGTATTCATGATATAGTCTCAATTCTTAATAATAATAATAATACACGTAAAAACATAATATAATATTAAAAATGGAATCTTTCATTCCAATTTTCATCCACTTCCTGTCTATCAAAATGTGTGAATTTGTACACACGTGATAAAAATTATTACAATACATACAGTAACAAAAATTAAGATAATCATGATAAGCGTGTTTTTTTGGTCTTTTTAGACCATTTTTTACCTAACTACACCCTCACTGTGCCATCTCTACGCCCTCTAATTTTTTTGGGTCTTCTACTGCCCCCCTGAAAGTCTCAAACGACCACAAGGGGGCGTTATCACACTATCTGTTCAAAAACTAACTGGGTGATTTAAAATCAAGTGTCAATTAATTAAAATCAACGTTTTAAAATCATATGGGTATACGCACACAAAATATTTGAAAAAAAAACTGATGATATAATTGTACATAAAAAATATATTTAAAAAGAAAACAGCAGATATTTGTGCGAGCCGCAAAAAACGGATAATATAATTGTACATGAAAAAAATATATTGTGCGGGCCGCAAAAAACGGATACTATAATTGTACATGAAAAAAAACATATTTAAAAAGAAAACGGCAGCAGATATTTGTGTGGGAAGTAATAAACGGAAAGTATAATTGCAAGAACATGAAAAAAATATATTTGAAAAGAAAATAGCTGATATTTGTGCGGGCCACTAAAAACGGATAATATAATTGTACATGAAAAAAATATATTTAAAAAGAAAACAGCAGATATTTGTGCGGGCCGCAATAAAGGAGATAGTATAATTGTGCATGAAAAAATACATATTTAAATAGAAAACTGCAGATATTTGTGCGGGCCGCAAAAAAGCGGATAATTGTACATGAAAAATTATATATTTAAAAAGAAAACGCTAGATATTTGAGCGGGCCGCATGCCGCAGTTTGACGACCACGGATCTAGAGTGTCTAGCACGATCGATTGATAAAAAGGTTTTATGTAATGGTTTCCCAGCTTGACCCAGATCGCCAATGAGCAAAAAGGTTCACAACAACTAAGTGTTCTTAATTACAGCTAATTATACTTAATTAAATGAAGACAATATTAGCAAAACTCAATCAAAAATCTGAGAACAGAAAAATCAGGAAAAGATACGGTCACATACGGGATACGAACCCAGGACCTTCGCCTTGCCGAGGCGTAACTCTACCAACTGAGCTAATGTATCCCTATCCAATTCGGTCATATTTAACTCTATCGTGCTTCAACTAAGAACTAACAACATTATCTTCACTTTCTTAACGCATATTTTTACTGGCTGCTATCTTTATGTATGATAGCAAGTTTCAAACCCGAACTACACTACTCTCTTTTTATTTTTAATATGCGACATCTATTGACTTTTCTGCAAGTCTTGGATGCTAACAACACTAATGCAGCAAGTAACTCACCAATCACTCGCACAATCACAACTTATACCCACTACGAAAAATTACTACACTTAGACATTTTCCGATTCCTTGCAAACATACAAAACTAATTTATTAAATTTCTAGGCGTGATATAAATACATATTATAAATTTTTAAAGTACTTACAATTAACCTTTCAGTAATTCTTAATCAGTCAATTATAATTAGTGAGCATATAATTCTTGATTTTAAAATGTCTCTTTATACCCCCCTCCCCCCCCTTTCTTTATTTTTATTAGTATTACTTGTTCATTCACTAAATAAGTTTTAAAATCCGTTCACATGTCAGACGAAACTACCAAATTACATCCTATGGACTTACGTAATAGATACATAACCGTGTAAAAATGAAATACTTTATAACTTGAATTATAATGTACCTACTGTGTATTTATTTTTATTTTCAAGTTAATGAGTAAAACCTCAAATTGTAATATTTAATTAAATGAAGACAATATTAGCGAAACTCAATCGAAAATCTGGAAACAGAAAAATCAGAAAAAGATACGGTCACATCTGCGACACGAACAAGATTCATGCTTGTGGTTTGAAATTGTTTATACATTTTGAATTATAGAAAGTCTTTCCTTTGTATTTTTGGTAACCCGAAAATTCAACAAATTGGCACTTCATCTCTCTATTGAAAAGTCATTGAATGTGTTGAAAAAAAACTAGGTTAAATAGGTTACGTTAGGTTAGGTTGAATGACTTTTCAAAGGGGTTGCAAAATGCCAAGTTGTTCATTTGTCATGGATCCGTATTTTTTATGTGAGTACCGCACAAGTGTCTTAATTGCTTCCAACCGCGTGGAGACAGTGAGACTATAGCCTCCCTAAATTGGGGTATGTTGTGAGGCTGTAGATAGTGGGTGCGGGAGGCCAGATTTGGTCACCAAACACGGCTAAAACCATTTTCAGCAACGTTTCGATACTAAATGGTGTGTTTCTCCAGGGCGATTTTTTTTTTTAAATTAACTCCACACAGGAGGCCCTGAGGAAAATAATTTCCCTCAGGGCCTATGTCATCTGGGATGCTGTGTGGAGGGTCTTTTTGAGGAGAGGAAGGAATGAACATTGGTCTTGAAGAGACCCATGTTGTAGGAAGGAGGAAACACAGAGGCCGGCAAATCACTCCACAGCCGAGCTGTTGAACACAAGAACGAGTCGAAGAAACGTCCCGTTCTCATGTGACAAATGTCAACTGTGTACAAATGTTGGGCACGCGTTTGGCGTGTTTCCCGACTATGCACCGGTGCCGAAGGTATAGGTACTGTATATATTACTCGGGAAAATGCTGCAAATACACTAAATACTCTTTTTTAATTACTTAATTAATTGTCAAACCACACTAATTAATAATAAAAATAAACTCAAATAAAAAAAACCATTTACACCAACCAATACATGTTTATTTTATTTTTGTTTTGTTACTGATTATGAAAAGTCTTATAAATTAGGTAGCTGACCCGGTTATGCGTTGCTATGATTAACGAAACACAACGCCATCTACTGGATGGTTACCCAACCTTTTAACTCACACTGCCATCTGTTAATTTGCATACAAATCAAATTCACAGAGCCCGCTTGCAAGCCCGCTCATCCACCACACACAGAAATTCTCCTTAAATTATATTTTTCAACCTATTTACACAAAACCTTGACGAATTTTATACCTTAACCTTCCTCATGAATCACTCTATATATTGGTGAAAACCGCATGAAAATCCGTTCAGCAGTTTTGAGTTCATCGCGACAGACAGACGCGGCGGAGGACTTTAATTTATAATATGTAGAGATAATTAATTAATTAATTATAAATAATAAATAAATGAAGTTTTTAAACTCTAATAAATAAATGATTGACGACAAAGATTTTTATATTTGTTTTGTGTGGGATTTATTGATAATAAAGTATGTAGCAATTTTTTTTTCTGGGTAAATTATCGGTAATAAATTGCACATTATATTGTAATTTTATTTAATACGGTAATAAAGAATATTTTTGGTAGATAACCGCGGGCGATCTACGTAATAATATCACAGAACACAATATTTTAAAATAATTGGAAATCCGTATTCAAACAGAAATTAGTTCCGAGGAACAATTGTATTACAAACGTTAAATCTTTCTTTCCTTCGTTTATTTCTTCTCTATGGAAGAAGAACATTCGCAGAGTACGACTGACCTAAAATATCTGATTTTCTCCTGCTAACAACAATAATGAACAACAAAATGTTGATTGTGCAATAATGGAAAACCTGAATGACCAGAGTATGGAACCCGCTATGCCAGGATGATCCCGACGCTTTGTACCACTCAACTGCTAACCATTCAATGTCATAGCATTAATTGATTTCTGTAATCACAGCATGTATTAATTTTTGTTGTTGGAAATCAGTTTATACGAAAATTGGTTTATGGACACCATTGTTTATGACTCGAGGTCCTAAAATCGACGAGCCTTTATTCATGGCTCACAGCTGAAAAAAGACGCTGTAAACACCGCATGTATTAATGTTTGTTGTTGGAAATCAGTTTGTATGGAAAATGGTTTATTGTAACCATTTTTTATGACTCAAGGCCCCTAAAATCGTTGAACCCATATTCATGGCTCACGGCTGAAAAGTGGAACCTGTAAACAAAGCACGTATTAATTTTTGTTGTTGGAAATCAGTTTATACGGAAATTGTTTTATTGACATCATTATGATCCAAGCCCCTAAAATCGTCGAACCCATTTTCATGGCTGACGGCTTATAAGTGGAGTCTGTAAACACAGCATATATTTTTTTTGTTGGAAGTCGGTTTATACAAAAATTGGTTTATGGACACCGCTGTTTATGACACGAGCTCCTAAAATGGTCGAGCCTTTTTTCATGGCTCACGGCTAAAAAGTAGATTCTGTAAACACTGCGTGTATTAATTTTTGTTATTGGAAATCAGTATGTACGGAAAATGGTTTATGGACACCATTAAGATTCAAGCCCCTAAAATCGTCGAGTCCATAGTCATTAGCTACACCGCTGAAAAGTTGATTTCGTAATCACAGCATGTATTAATTTTTGTTGTTGAAAAATAGTTTACACGGAAATTGGTTTATAGACATATTCAAAATCAAAAGACCATTAGCCTATGCCAAGTTAGTGCCTAAGCAATGCTGACAATAAATACAATAAAATTCTAATACTTTTGCGACGCAAAAAACACAACTATATAATATTTCTAATCAATATCTAAATGCAGTATATAGTTTCTTTGTCATATGTAATCAAGATGTTTCTCAGCAGTATTTGTAAATTCAGACATCATTATGTATAAAGAAGACGTGCCAGAACATGAATAATGCATTATAAATTATAAATATTATCTTATAATAATAATAACAAATATATTATTCACGTGCAGGAAAATGAACAATGCAATATTTATTTTTTGCAGAACTTTTTCATTACAGAACTATAGAATTGAGAATGAGTTAATGATGAATGTAAGTAAGTGGTGGTATTTAGAAGAGAGAGTGAAAATAGTGTGCAATAGGAATGATGAATATTTGGAGCAGGTGGATGAGTTTTTCAGGGAAGTACGTTTAAGAGAGTTGGGAAGACTGATAGAGATAATGAAAGAAGGGTAACTCCAATAATGAATGCCGTTGGCGCATATTACGCAAATGTGAATGGTAGAAGAAGTCGGGGATGCCCGAGGAAGATCAAGTAAATAGTTGAGTAGTACAAAAGTAAATAAATAGTGAAAAATATAAGCGTGTGTATGAGACAAAGTAAGAAAGTAAATGAGGCAAAGAGTGTGAGCCAAGATCGAGTTGTTTGGCGGTCCATACTCTCTGTAAAACGGCAAGATGGTTAGTTAGTTAGTCTGAAAATGTCTGGATACAAGTAATATTCCGTGTGGCAGCTGTTTCGCCCTCCGAACGCATTATAAATCTGACATTATTTAGATAATTCCATGAATAGTGTTAATTTTTTATTTGTATAAGTGTCCCATTTGTCTGACGCCAACAATAATTCCACTTTTTTAATTAATTACACAAATTTTATTATGCTTACTAAAACCTTTCAACACATTTAGTAAAGGAAAATGCATGTAATGGAAGGTACCTACGTCACAAGCTCTTATAAAAGTACCTATCTATCCATTTATTCAAGCAGTACCTATCGTACACAACAATAAAGGTACCTACACACGGCCATACAGGGTTTATTACTCCGGCAATGTTGCACGGGCCGCATGCTTTATCTGCATCGCGAATATAATATAAACAGGCACGGTTAGGTACCTACCCAATGCCTGGCATCTTTTTTACGTTGGTATCACCTCGACAGAGGCGCGCTGTCACTCTCTGGCCATTTTCAAATAAAAAGTAAAACACGTTTTTAGGTTAGACGGAATTATAAGCATGGGTTCTTGGACAGATTGAACATTAAAATAAGCATTGAAATAAATGTAGAAGCATTTGTAATGTGAATAAAATACGTTGGACAGTGATAACTGACAACAGGTAGGTACTTCATAAATAATAACAACAAAATCATGATGTCATTTGCAAAAATGAAAGCATCTTCCGATAGTGTGGTGGTTTTTACGCCACTTTTTAAAAGCGGCCTGGAATTTGCAGTAATATTACCTCGACGATAGATAACCTTCTATAGGAGAGGGCTCGAGAAGTTGAAGAAAAACTTTTTATTTATTTTAAAATCTTCGCCCCTTTTCAATTTGATTATTTTGTGCTAGATTTTCGTAGAATCATTACACTCCTAATGTATTAATTTGATCCAATATTTGCTGGCTCCATAGACATATGAAATGGCTGGCTCATTATTTTAATATGCGATAGTAATTTTTTTATGTCTTTATTAACATTTTACGTACATTTTATTAATGGTAGTTAAAAGTTGAGAGTATTGCCAGGTGGTATTTTCTTCAAACCAATCTAGATTCGTACAAGCATGTAAATGAGGTCTACATACATGAAGTTTAGGAAATCAACAAACACAGTCATACGGTTGACATGCATACATGGAGATGAGAAACATAGTCAACAAACATATGAAGATGAGAAACATAGTTAATAAACATGAAGATGACGAAATCAGCAAACACGAAGATGAGGTAGACAAACGTGAAAATGAGAAATATGGTTAATAAATATGAAGATGACGAAATCAACAAACACGAAGATGAGCTTGACAAACATGAAGATGAGAAATATTGGCAATAAACATGAATTTGACGAAATCAACAAACGCGAATATGAGATAGACAAACATGAAGATGAGAAAACCTTGAAATAACACCAACACAACTACCCACTGTCCTCTTCGGAACAGGAAACCCTATTGAATCAGACTGTGAAAAATTTACTACAATCCTATATGTATTTTAAGTTTCCTTGACAACTCAACACAGCGACAAATCACCACACTTTTGAAAACGTCAAGCGATGAAAAAACTAACTTATAATAAACCTAACCTAACAAGTTTAACCAAGTATCACTTTTCATGACTTTATATCGCTTTTCAAAAATGTGTTGTACCATCAATTGAAAAATTGAAGCCTTTTCTTTTTCTGTTTCAAATTTTCGATTGAAAGTTGCCAATATTGTCTTCAGTGATTAAAAATTACAATTTGAGGGTTGACTCATTAAGTTATTCCAAAAATAAATAAAAAAAGGTACCTAATTAATTTCATTGTGCTAAAATGGACAGAACTTGTAATAAAATTAGCTACTCAGCGTGTTGTTACTTACGTAGGAGAAGCTGTTATTTTTACTTAACGATTACTGTAATATATTTTTTATTAAGTGGGCAGATGTTAGTTATACAAATTTATTCATTATATTATGCGACACGGTGTTACTGAAGTATCAAAGTTTTAGTGCTTTTATAATGGCTAGTTTTCATTCTCATAAAAAATTTAATAATTTCACTATCCATTGAAATAAATTTTTAATTGGCCTCTATGAAAAACTTTTTATTTAACAAAAGAGTATTTTAGCTTATTTTAATGTTTAAATGCCATGGTATGTTGCATGTTAGTGCATGTGATTTTTTTTAAAATTAAATAGTGTTATTTTACATTTAATTCGTACAAAATAATGTAAAATGTTTAAGTAGATAATCTCGGTATCGCCCTGATGATTGAGAATCGGAACGTTGTTTGAAATGGCTTTAGCCTAGTTTTGTTTTACATTAGCTAAGGAAAATAATTTCCCTCAGGGCCCACGTAAACTTAGGGGACGCTGTGAGGAGATGTGGCAGGTAATTAAAGGGAAGAGTGAAAGTTCTGAGAAGGAAAAGGGTATGGGGGGTGGGTTGGAAACTGGGGGTTAGTGTGTCCAGGAATGACAGACGTGAGAATCCATCCCTAGCACTACGTTGCAAGGGGATGGGTCGAGAGAGTCTGGCTGGAGAGGTGGACAGATGGTGGGCAGACGCATCGGGCGCCATGCCCGATTATTTAATAGCCTACGCTTAATTTTTTTACGAAGTAATTAAATTTATTTTAATTCTAAACAATGGAAACGGTAAGAAAAACATCAATTTTATCCTAAGCATATTTTTTGTATTTATAATGTAAACATATTCCGTAGTAAAGATTAATCGAAAATAGTCATTTAACATTAAAGGCTCAGATGATGGTTTGAAAGGGAGATATAATAAAGACGTATGCTAGAGGGAGCGCGCTACTATATTGATAATAATTAAGCGAAATTGTAAAAATATTTATTAAATTAGTGCACTAATATCTTGTCATATGCCAGTTGCATTTAAATGTACACTGTGATTTTTTTCATGGCTTTTCATACATGTTAAATAATAGAAAAAAATGTGTTTTAAATTATTTTCAAAAATTATATTTATTTTTTTAGGAACTTAAATCTTTAAAGTGTTCAAGAGAAATATTGTAAACAGATAGAAATTCGGAATGCCAGGTACTTTTTTGTTCTCATAATAACATAATTTGATAACATTTTTGCACTTTTCCTGCTTTTAAAATTCACGGCACGCCCCTGGCGTAAGGGCATTTGTAATTATGTAAAATACAGGTTTCAATTTTTTTACACACCGTCACAAGGAAAACACATATTTTTCAAAGGTTGGTGTCATTTACTTCAGTGGTAGGAGTGGCATATCTCTTGAATCATCCTGCGAATCGGGATGGGCAGGTTTTCTTACCTACCGCTGATAGCTCCATTGTAACCTCTCCCTCTTTCTTATAAACGACGTGTGTATCAGAAAGAGAGATTACAACGGATCTGTCAGCGGTAGGACAATAGTACCGCTGATAGCTCCACTGCAATATTTCCTTCATTCTCTTAAACCGCGGCATTCCGCATTCGTAATTAATTATATGAAATTCACTCGGTAGAAAAAATCGCAAGTACGCTCCGAAAATTATCAAAAACACATTTTGTTCTGTTATTTATTATGTTGTAGCTATGAAAAAAAATCACCGTGTATATTTAAATGCAACTTTAAGCATTTAAGAATCATGTTTTATTAAACATTTTCACTATTTTCGCTTAATTATAATTGTTTTTGACATAAGCGCGCTTTCTCTAACATTCGTATTTATATATCTCCCTTTCAATCCATCTTCTGCTTCTTTTTGAACGCTTATACCGGGCCTTAAACGTCTGCTCTCAGCGGCAGGACCACATGCCAACCGCTGGTAGATCCGTTGTACTTTCTCGCCTATAATCGGTAGGTACCTACTCTTATAGTCCTGCCGCTGAGGATCCCTCAGTGGCAGAACTCTTACGTGGTTTAGACCTGCGTCTATATTATATATGTAGTCCAGCTGTTGAGAGCTTCGTCGTAACTTATCTTTCTACCACAAGCGTCGTTTATGAGATAGGTGGATTACAACGGAGCTTTCGACGGCAGGATCATAGACAACCACAGATAGCTTCATTGCGGCATCTTCCTCTTTTTCTCTAAAAAGCAAATAAAAGACAGAGGTTGGGTACAGTTAGCGGCAGGACAACAGGCTTACCGCTGAAAGCTCTGTTGAACGATTCTTGTGCAGCAGAAAGCGCTGTCACAGCGGAGCTCTCAGCGGCAGGTCTACATACATTTTGATGTGACGATGGAACCTCCGTAGGAAAGTTTTCAAAGTATTTACGTAGGAAAGAACCGAATCGCATATTCTGATTTGGGATAGCAGAGACTCAAGGGACGTACTTGACTTACTTAACCAGTGATTCCTAACACAAGGTAAAAATGTTAATGAAATTTTAGTCACCGGTGAGTTTTTGATGTCTTTTTTTTTCAATTTTTTTCTTCAAAATCAAACAAAAAATCTTCCTCACGTCGTCACTGGTCACTCAGCCGAGTAAACGACCAACCCCTCACCCTGTCCGTGTCCAACACCTACTGATTTGTATGGTTTTAGTTTAAATACATCTCATTTACATTTTCTACTCCGAATACTGTGAGGAATCACTGGTTAAAGTAATTCAAGTACGTTACTTAACACCCTGTATATTCTAGTATACCTAGATTGTTGGGTAAGTTGTTAGGTAGGTAGATATATAGAGCCCTGCCGCTGAAAGCTCCGTCATAACCTCTCTTTCTGCTATAAGCATTTAAGGAAAAGAGAGAGAGAGTCGTTTCAATGGAGCTCTCTGCGGCAGGATCACAAGCCCCTATATAGGATAAAGAAGTTGCGGCACTCGTCCGGCGGTCGTTCTCCGTACCTGACATTGACGCCGGTCCAATGTCGGCAATTAAAACGTCGGAGGAAGTCGTGCAGTCCGAAGTCTGAGTGCCGAATATGGCACGCGACAAATTCGGCAATCGATACGCTGCCGATTCGACATATCGTACGAACGTAACGTCAGTGTTGTTTTTAATTCAGTCGCGAGAGGGCCGTGATATTGATACGAATTTCAAATATAATTCCGCGTTCTAATTTTAAAAATAAACACGTTCCATATTTTTTTCCGACTTCAAACTTTATCTATGCATATCTCAATGCAATTATGAAATATACAATTTATCGAAAGTGTTATCATAATCATAAATCAATAACTTGCGAGTGCAACTGATAAAAAATCTATAATATTCCACCATTTTGCATTTATTTTCACTCAAACCAACACGCTCCTAAAAAAGTTCTAAAAAAAATGTTGTTTTTCCTGATTGGGTGTGTAAAATGTGTTCTAATTTTTTTTAAACATGATTAACGGGTCATAAATTGTGGTGCTTTTAAGAACAAAGGAGTAGCGTTAATAAAATAATCTTAAATATTATTATTATTATTTGAAGTGATTTTATGGACACGAGTGACCTATCGGAAAAGCAGCGTGCAAATTTAACATTTAAAGTTTAGCTGCCATGTTTTATGCCTCGAACCTGTTTTAGTACCTACCCAAGTCCGCTGTCAGTCGGAGACAAAGGAATATCTGCGCTTATTTTGAATTTGAAAATGGAATACAATGTATCTCTGTTCGTAAAATGACTGATTTTAAAATTTTAATTGTGGTAAACACAGTGATGTGATATTATAATATATTTTAATATTGAGCTTTTGTGAAGTTTAAAAAGTTTTATTTTTTTAATAAAAAGTGGTTGTTTTATTGAAGTTAAGATGCCAATTTGTGGTCCTTTGTGGAAAAGGAAATTACAATCCTTGAAGTAAGTTTCTTATATTATTAATTTAATACAAATAGGTAACATGTATGGATATACAAACAGTGATACTGTAACAACTTGGTATCAATTAGATTTTTGTATGTGTTGAGGCTGAAGATAGTGTGGAGGGGAATGAGATAGGAAAGAGGAAGGTTGGCAAGTAGGTACCTAACTGGATGTCCAGATCTGATCATGAAACAAAGTCAACGCCACTTCATGCATCGTTTGGATTCTGAATGGTGGTCTTTCACAAGATATATTACTTAGTTTTCAGGTAAAAGATAACTTATTTAATTAATAATACGGTCGTGAAGTTCTGCACATGTATTTGTGACGCCTCGCACACCTTCAGATCGTAATTCTTCCACGTTCAAGAGCCTTCTCAGAAAACTCCTCAAGTATTGGTGTGGGTACACAAAACCAGATTTGATACCTCGACTTTAAAATTCACTTTAAATTGCAACGCTGTACAACAGCTGATCTAAGTTTCGATGTCAATAAACAGGCGGCCAATTTATTGCTTTATTTTTAAGCTAATATTATCTATAAACATAGTCAAAACCTACAATTTTATGCGTTTAATTTTGAATAATAATTTGCCATTTTTTATTGTGATCGACGTGCAGAAAATAAGGAACTCTGCACACAAGGTTTTATCTCGGTATTGCAATATTGGAATTTTTGTAAAAACAGGTTTCCGCAAAAACTTTCAAACATCTACGTCACATAAAAAAAACCTTTTGAGGCAATTAGAGACTTGAGACTTTTTGCACACGTTATTTACATACCTTAGTTTTATAATAATATCTCTGGATAAAATGATTTCCGGAAACCACTATATGACAGCATTACATCTATGTAGATCGGTACTTTCTTACATATATAATTATGTTTGCAGTCGGGGTGTCATGTAGATGACGGGGGGGGGGGGGGCTAATGTAGATGTTGGAGCTTACACTTAAGAGTGCAAAGGTTTGTTTCGTTCATTCCAATTTGGGTATCCAACACCCCTGCCATAGATTGCCCCAAGTTGTTCGCTATGTTTGGTGTCTTAGCAGGGGTACCTGGGGTCATGAGGTTTGTGTAGGTCTTGCGGCGGATGCGTATTTACTCATGTACTGCGTGGCGGGCCGGATCGGTAGAGACTGTTTGAGGGAGACCTTTTGACCTCTCCAGCCGGACTCTCTCGAACTTGCATCGCAGTGGGAGGGATGGAAACATACGTCCATCACTGACCCCAGATTTCTAACCAACATTCATACCTTTTTTCCTTCTCAGAACTTCCTCTCCTTCGTTTCCATAAAAATACTCTCCACACTGCAACCCCAAAGATGACATAGGCGCTGAGGGATTTTTTCTTAAGACCCTCCATGTGAAGCAAATTTGGTTAAAAAAAAAAAAGGTTTCTCTTTTGAAACTATTTAGTTTCATTTTTGGCCGACTACAAAGTTAAATGTGTCAAGCTGTAGATACAGTTATTTTGTTGCCTGGTGTAATTATTCGGGTCAAGATATTGTATTACATTGATTATTGTGTACCCTTAGTCAACGGAATTGTTACGAAGTGAAAGTTGTTTGTGGCACTGTTATTTCCGAGTAGGTACGATGTTTGGGGCTTACAGTATTGAAGTAATTTATTAGTATTTAATTATACGCTAGTTTAATTAATTCACTCTTCCAGACAACCTCAAAAAATAACAACTAAAATATAATTCATGTCCTACAATATTTTGAAGCGCAGTTGTTCATGACGCTTACTGAAGACTTCCGAGGCATTCGAGATGTGGATCTACAGAATAATACGTAAAATTTATTTATTTATCTATAATAAAATATATTTACAATGGTTTTATTTGTATGCCTGTCTCACTAGGGTATACCTGTGTCAAGACAGTCGTACAGGTATATAAATGAATATAGTAGTTTCAAGGATATTTCAGGTAAAATACATATTATGAATAGAATTAGAACAGAAGGGTGATTGGAAGGGTGATGGTTTAAAGAGAGTTATTTTATAAATGTTGGAGATGGAGTAATGAAATAAATTCTGCCTAATCTATTTATAGGTTAAATTTGACAGGATTCCATTATTTTCATTTATTTTATATGGGTTAGGTTGTATGTGAATAGTTATTTCTGTCTATGTGTGATTTATTTTACAGATATTTGTGATAGTGTGGCGTCCAATACTTATAATCCATTTTTTAATATCTTGTTTGAATTTTGTAAAGGAGTCACTTTGTCTGATCGTAGTTGGTAGTGTATTGTATAGTTTGCAAGCTATATATTTAGAGTGTCTTTGCGCGAAGGTGGTTTTGAAAAAGGGAGTTTGGAGAAGTTTGTTGTTTTTGGCTCGGGTATTGTGTATTGTTTGTGTAGCTTTGTATGGTGTTTTGTTGTTTTTGTGTAAATTAAGTAATATGGATCTTGAGTAGAGCTGTTTTATGTCCATAACGTTGCAGGAATTGAAGATAGTATCAGTGCTGGTAGTAAGCGGCATTTTAAGAATTATTTTTATGATTAGTTTTTGTGCTTTCATGATGGGATCAAGGGCATTGGAATATTCATTACCCCAGGCTAGAATTCCGTTAAAATAAGCTGGATGGACAGAGTTACGAATGAAGATGTTATGGTTCGGATCAATAAAGTTCAGATGAGTAAAGAAAAAGAAGTAATTAAAACTATAAAAATCCGAAAACTTTAATATCTTGGACATGTGATGAGACATCCAGAGAAGTACGAGATCTTGTAAAGCAGGGAAAGATTGCCGGAAGACGACGCCCTAGAAGAAGGAGAACCTCATAGCTGAAAAACCTGTGACAGCGGTTTCGCCAGTACTTTTCAGTACAGTTTCGCTGTTCCGGACCGCAGTAAACAAAGTCTGCGTAGCCAACATGATAGCCAACATCCGTTGAACGGACAGGGCACGAGAAGAAGTTTCTCGTGATGTGTTGTTTGCAAACAATATTACGGCGTTTCAACATATACAATATATAAAATATTATATTTAAGGTCATCATGCGTCATGTATACTTTAGGGAACGTACCCATACTACGTGATACGTTTAGGGGGGGGTCTTCAAAATACTACGCTGGGTACAAATGAGCGGTGGAGTGCTTAGGTTTTTGGTTAACGGGGGGGGGGGGGGGTAAAAAGAGAGGTGTTGTGTGGAGGGTCTTTTTAGGAAAAGTAAAGAGAGGAAATTCATGAAAGGAAAAATGTACGATGGGTGGGTATGGGTCAATGTGTCCAGGAGTGACCGATTTGTGAATCCATCCCTCCCACTGCGGTGCAAGGCTAGAGTCGAGAGAGTCCTGCTGAAGAGTTCACTCTCTCCCGATCCGCCCCGCCATGAAGTGGTGCAAGTTCGAGAGAGTCCGGCAGAAGAGTTCAAAAGTTCCACCTTACCGATCCGGCCCGCCACCCAGTAGGCGGGCAATCTGCCGCCAAGGCTCAAACAAACCTCACCCCTTGAACTCAGGCACCCCTGCTAAGTCACCAATCGTAGCACAACACTTGGGGTGACCCATGGCAGGGGTATGGATTATCTTATAAATGGTTACCGGGGCGATGGTACCCATGCCCGCCTTCCAAATTGAGCTGCTTTCTTTATGTATGATTGCTAGATTCTTCCCGAACGAAATGCTATGTAGATAGTACCTACCTTGGATAAATATATCAATATATAAATATATCATAAATATAATGTGCGATATCTATTGACTTTAGCTGCAAGAATGATTTTCCTCAAACTGGGATATTATTTAATCACTGGAGACATTGGAGGACCCACCACTTACCCGCCCTGGTATAGGTAACAGATGGTTACCCCTTCAAGGCTCTTGCAAGGACTCTAATTTTTTTGGTAAAAACGACTCTACATTTGAAAACGAAACTAAACCTCCAATGTCCCTGCATACGTTGTTAATAAGCAGCATGCAAGTGCTTAGCAGGAAATACAGATACAATATGTGTTAGTATGACAAAATATAGACAAGACAGTGGGACAGGTTGGTGAAAGTCCACGAGGTGGCAAGCGCTGGGTGATTGTATCCAGCGTATCCTACAAGCACCTGTTCGGGAGGAAGACACAGTAGATAAGTAATAAGGGCATGGCAAACGGTTGGGAGTCCTCTCCAATCGATTGGCAGTCCCAGCAAGAATGCGCATGACGTTCGGTCTAGTCGTGAACCACACTCAGCTTCCGCGCCCCTTAGCCGGTTCCTCGGTGATGCCTCAAAGAAAAGTAAATGGGAGATTGGGGGGAAATACCCGACGACCCTAAGGAATTCAGCGTCGAGTAGCCGGAGGCAAGGCGAAGGAGAGCCGAGGTCGCCCCCCCAAACCTAAAGCCTGCACATGTTGCTGGGGGTGGCGCAATTGATTTTAGAGGGCACCGTGCCATCGTCAACCGACTCCTGTTGATGCAAGGACGAGGTCTAGCGCACCCCCAGAAGGGGAAAAAGAAACATAATAAAATAGATAGATGCAGTTCAGTTCAGCCTTCTGAGCGAAGCAAAGTAGCATTGTGAGACTAAAAAGAAAAAGAGAACAAAGAAACCAAAACAAACTAAAAAAACAAAGTCGAGTATGTTAGTTGTATCAATAGTGTTCCTTGGAATATGAAGCTGGAAAAAAAATAAAATCACACAAAAATGATGGAAAATAATGAAAATAATAAACAGGTATCTCGATAAAACATCGTCTAGCATAGCTTGGTTAAATCTAAAAGAAACCATGTGAAAAGAAATCACTGGAGACAATATTGGAACTAGGGAATGCAAATCTCGCGAGATTGGGGCTCAAGCGAGATCTCGCGAGTTTAGAATAACAATACTGCGAGATCTCGCCAATTTCGAGATCTCGCGAGATTGGCAGTTTTGTGCGTTTTTTGCAGATAATCACAATATTTAAATAAATTAGCAAAAAATTATAAGAATTATAAGTATTATAAGATAAACATTTATTTTTCAATAGACTTTTATGCATCAAACATTGTTTGACGTATCTTCTCTATAAATAAAAAACTTCCGAACGACTGCACCAAATTAGATAATTCTTTTATTGTTGTGTTCGTTATTGTCAGGAAAAGGTTTGTATAAAACTATTGGTGAGCTCTGGCATTATGAAATATGTGTTAAAAAATTGCAATAGGTGGCACGCGAGCTGTTTTAAAACTGAATGTATCGGGACTGAATGTATGGAATGCCGGAGCGGGGTGGGAGGAGGGGAGAGGGGGAGATCGGGAGGGGGGTTCTCAGGTGAAAGGGGGAGTGGAGTGGGGAGAGGGAAGGTTGAGGAGGCGGAGTGGGAACGCAAGGGGAAGGGGACGTGGGAGAGGAAGGGGAGGCGGAAGGGGAACCAGACAAATGGGAAAGGACACGCAGTGAGTAACAATTTCTTTATTAAATGGCGTAGCAACGCATGCCGGGAACCAGCTAGTTTGTCTATAATTTTTGAATAAACTTCTAAGTGTATCTATCAAATAACAAATGAAAGAAACAACCAGTCTTCTCTTCTAATATCAAACAAAAATCTTTTAGTAATAAAACAGTTAAGTTCTTTTATAACAAACAAAACAACGAGAGGTAAAAAAAAAATTAAACTTAACAACTTCACATGAGAATTTTTTTTTTGCCTAAATAACCAAAAAAATACTCGAATGAAATCAAACTCAATCACGTAACACGTTAGCTAACAACAACTATTAGTAAACAAAACAAATGCGCGCTGATGACGCTGCACGCCAGCTCAATTTTCGACCAATCGCACGCACGGCCAGCGTAATCCATTGGTAAGGCTCTTGACTCGCACTCCGATGTCATAGTCCCACTGGCTCCAGACGGGAGCAGTTGGGACTTTTGTGCGGTATTCATGTAAAAAAAAACGCACCAACGAATCTGAGACACCTCGTCGCGCGACCTGCCGCCTCACGCGCACCGAACGAAACCGACAAATCGCAACTCCGTGTCCGTGTCCCTGTCCGTGTCCGTGTCGCACTTCGAATAAGACGTTTTTATGCTCAAGTGCAATCTCGTTAAACTCGCGAGATCTCGCCCTTTTTTCGTCCGAGATAAATCTCGCTAAAAAAGGCCGAGATCTCGCGAAAACGAGATCTCGCGAGAACGAGATTGCATTCCCTAATTGGAACTATGTGTCCGACAAAACTTAAGCGAGAAACAGCTTACTCTAAGGTCAGCAGATCTAGATGTTACTAATCGTCTAATCGAACTTTCTAGGTGAAATCGAGCTGTTCACTATGATCGCTCTTTTCGTGTAACTGGCCCTCTCATTTGGAATAAACTTTCCTCAGCTCTTACTAATATCCAGAATTTGGCTGAATTTAAACGGGCTTTAAAAACAAAATTATTTAAAAAATCATACCATTCATGAATCCTAACATCTTTTCAATATCTTAATATATATAAAACAAAGTCGGGTTAGTTACACTATTTATAACTCGAGATCGACTGGACCGATTTTGATGATCTTTAATTTGTTGGATTTGTCTCCGCCCCGGAAAACAGAATAACTATTAAAACATCGCAAAAATTCACGAAAAAGAATGTTATGAAGAAAATTATTTTTTTCAAACATTTTGTATGGAACGAACTCTCATATTTTGAAAGAACTGCAGCAATATTGTGATAGGTATAATATTTAACTGAGCGTGAATTCCAAAAATTCAAAAACGTCAAATGTCAATGCACTGATTGTTTTGCTTTTGTTCTTAATCATATAATACTGCCCCTCTTTTTACACACTAAATGTCAATAGTCGAAGATGAGACAAACGGTGAACGTATGTCTCTGCATCCCTCCAAAGGAAAAATTGTATGCGGGAGTGAACCCATCCCTCCAACTGCGGTGCAAGGCCATTCATTGCCTTGACTGGAATTGACCTTTTACCTTGACCTTTCCAGCCGGACTCTTTCGACCCATTGGTCGAGAGAATCCGGCTGGAAAGGTCAAAAGGCCTCCCTCAACCAGTCTCTCTCGATCCGGCCCGCCACGCAGCAGGTGGGCAGACGCATCCGCCACCACGACCCGCACAAAAGTCAACCCATGAACCCGGGCACTTCTGCTAAATCACCAAACGTAGCGAACCACTTGGGGTGACCTATGGCAGAGGTGTTGGTTATCCAATAAATGGTTCCCGGGGCGGCGGCATCCGTACCCGCTTCCTTTCAAAAATTCCCGTAAGTAAGTGGAAATGTAAGAAAATCACAAAAAATATAAATCCGTATACAACGCCATCTCTGATATTAACGAAAACAAAACACGGACATTTGCGCTTCGATAATGGCTTTATTGTGTAATTTTTAACTTAATAAAAAAAACTTTATTTAATTCAACGGTTATTGATTCTGAGGCGGTACGAAGTTCGTCGGGTCAGCTAGTACGTAATAAAACCATGTTCTCTAGTTTCCCGTAATTGTTTGGTTTTCCTTTCTTCCTAATTGTATTTTTATGTTTAATGTCCGAATTTAATGTCGAATTTATTGTCTGATGTTAGTATTTTATATTTTAGTTTAAATTGTTTTGTCCTGTGCTACAATAACACCGTTATTGTCTATCATTATTGTCCTGTGTCATTGTTTTGTAAATACTCTTTATTTCATATTACTTTATCAATATTTTGTAATGGACTCGTAAGGAGCACTGAAGGATTATTTTTTAAGTTTATTATAGTTATGCGCACTTGAAGTGAAACGACACAAAATTATTATTATTATATAAGTGACTATAATAAGAGATATGTAAGAAATCTGTAGAAATTCGGGTAGCGGCGCCTTAAAACTCCATAGTTCATTATAGAAATCAATCAGATAACATTCATCTATAAATTTCGGAGAGAAAATTATGTGAAAATTTCTTTAGTTCTTTTGATGACGATTTATTGACTCGTGTGAACCAGACTTCGCGCATCAATCGTGGTAAATTTACAAATTGAGACTTTATTCTAAATCAAGTCAAATAGTTTCAAGCACCGAATAGAAACCGTAGATACACCGTAGAAGTGTGTTGTGGGTGTGTCTATGTGCCAGAACTAAAATAAATAACTGATTAAACTATATCGAAATTCCTTGCACAGATTAGATCATGGATACGTTATAGTATAAATTTTTCTCGACGGAGTCATATAGAATAAGAGAATATGTTAACTTCTTTAGCACCGATGTGATTTAAAACTCGATGAAACGGAAACGAGCGACACTAAAAAGAGACAAACACTTACATCTATAGGACGTAACCTGCGAGAGAATGAGATAGACTAATCGGTCTCCTCTTTATGCGGTGCCTCGTAGCCTCCCCACTCTTGTCTACTTTAGTTTTCTGAAGGTTTCATTTCTACCACGTGTGAATTGCACACTCTGATTTTATTTTTTATTTTACGTAATCCTATACAGGATGTCATCTTTGGCGATGTGTCGAGGGTCTTTTTGATGAAATGACGTGGAGGAAATTCTGGGTATCTAGCATGGTCGATCGGTATAGGCTTTATCGAAAATGTCGGTAACTTGTCATTGCTTCCGAGCATGACTGCAGGCTGCTAACGAACAAACAACAGTTCACAACGACTAAGCATTCCTAATTTAATTGACGTGAACTATTGCTTGTTCGCAACAAACAAACAACAGTTCACAACGACTAAGCGTTCCTAATTTATTTGACGTGAACTATTGTTTGTTCGTTGGTGATCTGCAGTCGGGATCGATGACAAGTTACCGACATTATCGATAAATCCTTTGACGATCGACCATGTTAGGTACCCTGGGAAGAAAAAGTAGTAATCTGGGGGTCAGTGTGTCCAGGAGTGATGGACGTATGAATCCATCCCTACCGCTGCGGTGCAAGACGGTTCCATGCCAACTCAGAATGAAACCAACTCAGAACCACCTCAGAAAGATCATTAAAAGCTATAAAAAAATAATTTTAAAATAGCTGGTAACCCTAACCTAACATAACCTATTTAACCATTTTTTTTAAATATTTTCATCACTCAATGACCTTTCTGAGGTGGTTCTGAGTTGGTTTCATTCTGAGTTGGCCGGTCACCGTGTAAGACGTGGGTCGAGACTGTCGAGACAGACCAATTGGAGTTACCACTTACCGTTTGCCAATAACCAGCCAGCGGACAAAAATCCACATTTCGTCGAAAGTTGTTCTTACGATCGTGCAGGGCGGTTACAATGAGAAAGATTAATTATTCTCCATACCAGCTTTTTAAAATTATAACTCAATATCGATTTTATTTCATTCCAAATTTGCTTTAATTTATACCTACATTTAAAAATGCTGAAGGCGTGATGATAAAACTATTAAAATAATGTACTTTTTGTAATAATTTTTTGTTTATAAGTATTTATCATTTTTCAATAATGTCTAAGTTAAATAAAAATGTTAAAACAATTTGAAATATATTAGTTTGTAATTTTCAATCAAGAAACACAATTTTCGATCAAGAGACCCAATTTTCGTCAAGAAACACATGTACGTGTATATTTTTTAATGATTTTATTTAAACTAAAATTAAAATTCTAAAACATGCGATACCTTAATAATGTATTGATTTATTTTACTGCATAATTATATAATTTGAAGTGGGTGTGGTGTAATACAAAATCTTTTTTGAAAATTTAACAAATCTGCCAACGACTTATGGTATAACCTTATTATACTAAAAGTAATCTCAAAATTTAAAACATGCGAATGCTAGATAAAAGAACAATTTTTCGAAATCAATTTTTAATTTTTTGTCGAAAAGAGTCAATACATCTAAAATCTGATTTAAAAATGACATATTTCTGGTTTTCCTGGTTATGTCCTCTTAACAAGTCTCTCCCGATCCTGCTTGCCCTACAGCTTGTGAGTAGGCGCAATCGCCGCCATGGCCTGAACACACCGTTTAATCCGGGTATCCCTGCTAAGACAACAAATGGATAGAACAAACGGCCACTTGTGACAGAGGTTTTGGTCATCCAATAAATGGTTCCGAGGCGGCAGTACGCATACCCGCCTCCCGAATTGATTTTATTTATCTGTTTGGTGCCTAGCAGTCGAAAGGTCTTATGTCAATTGTCGACATCTGTTGCCTTAAAATCGACATCGATCACATTTCTAGAAATTTTCTGTTCAGTGACTCAAGCATAATTAGGCGATTATTATTACTAGAAATTCGAAATTCAAATAGAATAATCAAAGAAAATCTTCTTATATTCTAATAATAACGTCTGCGACCAAGCAATGTCTGCATTTTTGCAACGATAAATTGGCTGAGAATATGTATTTACTGCCATTGAAATAGAAATATGGATTTGCACCCACACCAGACCGATTCTTGTCATATTTTTACGGCAAATATATTAAATTCATTAAAAGTCAAAGCGATTTTATGATTTTACATTCTCAATGACAGCATCAACTAGTGTCCATTTGAGAACGTTACCGGATTTATTAATATATTATGGTAAATCGGGTTAGTTCATAAAGTTCATATTACACAAACTGAAATTAATAATCGTAACATTTATTCTTCCCACATAATAATACTTCTGCGCTACAGTTTTTTTTTTATAAGTAACGGACAAAAGTCCCAAATGCTCCCAACCTTCTGAAGCCAGTGAGACTAGAGCATCTCGAATTGGGGAATGTTGTGAAGCTGAATGTAGTGGGGAAGAGAAGGATATGGGAGATAGGAAGGCGGGGAAGTATCTACCTGGTTATGCAGATCTGAACACCAAACATGACTAAAGCCATTTCAAGCAATGTTTTGGTTCTGAAAGGTGGTCTTACACCCGGATGGTTGGCGTAGTCCAGCGGTAAGGCCTTGACTCGCCATCCGAATGTTGCGGGATCGAATCCCAGCGTGAAAAATAAATTTTATTTGATTAATTTGTGTCATTTCACAATTTATTAACTTTTAAATAATATATAGTATATTTGCGCCACGTTCCAGAGTAGAAGATACTCTCAGTATCGCCCTGGTGTAAGACCACCATTCACAATTGAAACGTTGCTTGAAATGGCATTAGCCATCATATCGTGTTTGGTGATCAGATCTGAACAGCCAGGTACTTCCCCACCTTCCTCCTCCGTATCTCCTTCCCCTCCCCACTACCACCAGCCTTACAACATACCCCAATTGGGGATGCCATAGTCTCACTGGCTCCAGACGGGGTCTCTTGTGCGGTATTCATATAAAAAAGGGCGTTTAAAATAAATAAATTATGAAAATAATCAAATTAAATTCACTTGGGTACGCCGGGATTTGAACCTGTGACATCCGAATTCGTAGCTTAGTCTGGGGCCAATGTGACTATGAATTCCCCGATTGCGGTATGTTGTGACGATGAAACTAGCAGGGAAAGGAAGGAGATGGGGAAGAGAAAGGTGGAGGAGTACCTGGATTTTGAGATCTAGTCACCAAACACGGCTAAAGCTATTTTTTTTACGTTTGAAATCTAAGTGGTAGAATCTTCCACTGTGGAACGTGCCGCAAATATACCATAGATTACTTTGTATGACAAATTATTGCGAAATAACACAAATTAATTAAATAAAATTTACTTGAGAACGCCGGGATTTGAACCCTTGACTTTAATACTTTTGAAGGGCCAAATAAAGTCAAATAAAACCTTCGAAGAACTGGCCTTTGCCCATTTAAAACTGCTGACGTGAATTCTTGATTAAATTTTATGTTGATTCTTGATTAAAGGGAAGAATGTAGTAGTAATTGAGTTCCTTTCTGGTTCTTTATTTCTAAGTTCTTCTTTGATGCATTAAACCCCCGCATTCCGAAATTCTGCCGATTTATAACATATGTCTCTAGTAACACAAGTTTTTAAGTTCTTATACGTTATTTTTGAAAATCATGTCTTTACATTTGCAGAGCCGAAATGGTAATTACATGAAATTTCCTTGACAGAAAAAAATCGCATTTTGCATGTTTTTCAACACTTTATATTTTATCCGTGTGCTTTAAATGCTGCTTTAGACATTTGCCGAGAAAAATTTGCTCTATTTTAAACTTGTATTTTATAAAATATTTTCGCTATTTTCGCTTAATAATAATCGATTTTTAATATTAGCGTGCTCCCTCTAGCATTCGTATTTAACTATCTCCCTTTCAAACTATCTTCTCCTTCTTTTTTAATGCTTATTATTATTACTGACCCATAGAAGGGTGGAATCGAGCTGAAGTTAATGAATTCCTTTCTAATTTTTTGTTTGATGCATTAAGGTTGAAAGACGGTATTATTTGTAAAAGAGATTGTACCATTTCTTTCGTCTGCCTTTGATATTAGTTTCAATTTGATATGTGGTGACTTAGTCAACCGATTACTCACAATAAAGATAACAGTGAACAGCAACTCATTTAATTGCAACAAGCGACCGAACCTAGGTTGTAAAATTAAGATTAAATTGAATTAAATACATATAATCCTCTACCAAAGCAAACAAAAAAATTAAGATAAATTAATATATTTACAAGTAAAGTCAATACATAGCTGAGAGAACAGAGAAATAATCAACTTACAAACATCACGAAAAACATGTTAAATAATCTAGAAACTAAATACAAAAATATAAAATTAAAGACCCCCTCAGAACCGAGAAAACTGTATCATAGATGTATTTATTAACGTCCTTTTTGGGGGTATGCACACGTTAATAGTAAAAATTATACAGTATTTATTATACATTACTGAACTGCCTCGGTAACAACATTTAATAATTGTAAGTGATAAATCGAAGATGTCAACTGACTTGGTATAATTATTTCCCTCCTTGAGTGTTCTCGGCAAAGAGGGATACATTTGGTAGTTTGTCCTAGAATGTATGCACTGAAATAAATCCCGACCTCTGGTATTACGTAATGGAATCCGAAAGCATATCAATGCAAGCTATTCTGGACATTAATTACATTATATAAAATTTTACATAGAAATACCAAGTCGGTGAAAATTGATAATCCTTCTGTCTGATAATTAAAGCATATTCATATCAGGGCCATTAACCAGCCAGCGGCCGAGAATTCAAATTTCGTCGAAAGATGTTCTTACGATCGTACAGTGCGGTTCCAATGAGAAAAACTAATTATTCTCCGTACCAGCTTTTTAAAATAATAACTCCATATCGATTTTATTTAATTCAAAACTTGCTTTAATATACAACTACATTAAAAAATGCTGAAAGGCGTGATGATAAAACTATTAAAATTGTGTACTTTTTGTAATTATTTTTTAATCACAAGTACTTATAATTTTTCAATAACGTCTTAAATATATTAGTTTGTAAGACCGTAAATAAATGGACAAACTGAATTATTTTCGTCACAAAACATGTGGGCTTATCTTTTTTTTAATGATTTTATTTAAACTAAAATTACAATTCAATGCTTTACCAGATAATTTATTGATTTATTTTACTGCATGATTATTATATGATTTGAAATGTGTGTTGTATAATACAAAATTTTGTTTGAAATAAGAAATCTGCACGTAATAAGTAATAAGGTTGTACCCACGGTACTTATTACGCTCAAAATAAATATATTTTCTCATAAATTAAAACATAACATTACCAGATAAAAGAATAATTTTTCGAAATCAATTTATACTATTTTGTGGAAAAGAGTCAACACGGCTAAAATTTTATTTAAAAATTATATATTTCCGGTTTTGTCTGGTTATTCCAGATTTGGTTATTATAGATTGTTCTAGTTCCAAAAAATTACAAACATAGAAAATGTAAGAATTTATTTTGTATTCTTTGAATAGCTGGTACATGAATATTATAACGTGGGTCCCAGGCGGGAGAGTTGTACTCAAGTTGACTTCTAACAAACGCAAAATATAACGGTTTAATAAATTAATATTGTTAAATTTAATAGTTAGCCTAGTTATAAATCCCAACATTTGAAAGACCTTATTACAATTTTTCATTACGTGGTTAACAAATTAAAGATTTGATTGAACAGTGATGCCCAAGTCTTTAAATAATTTTATGAAAACAAATAACTCTGTGTACACCACTATATTATTAACATTATCGACATCTTTAAAAAACAACGTTTTCTTCGTCAGGATAACAGATTAATAAATAATTATTACTTTAATTGTTAAACTAACGTTTAAGACAAGATTTTTATGCATAGCACAAAGGGTAACAATTATTATAAGCAATAATTATCAGCCTGAAACACTCATCCACATTGAAAAATCTTCCGAGAAAAGATACATGACGCCAGCTTCTGATTGCCGGTCAGCTGCTCTCCCAATTGAGCTATGTCGGCTTATCTTATACCCGCCAAATGATTCAATATATACTAGTGTTTTCAATGTGGATGAGTGTTTCAGGCTGACAATTATTGCTTATAATAATTGTTACCCTTTGTGCTATGCATAAAAATCTTGTCTTAAACGTTAGTTTAATAATTAATTATTACTTTGAATAATTATTCATAAATTGTGAAAATTTGCCGTAGAAACTAATTAAAACAAATCATTCAATAGAAAATCATTTTAGTTACGTCAGATATTTTTTTTATATTATTCTATTTTCAAATGCCTTCAATAACATTTTTACAACAAAACATATGTTTTGTGAAAATGTGTTTTAAGTCACGAGTGATATTAATCTACATCATATTTAAACATTACTGATACGTACTAACTCAGTGTTTTTTTTTATTATTATTAATAAAGGTATCTGCATTTATCCGGTATAATAATAATAATAATAATATAAGTTGAATGTATGCAGGGGAGTGCAATGCAATACATTCCATATTTTAAAATAGCAAAAAAAGATATATGATAAATTAAGGTAAAAAGTAAATAAAAACACATAAATTAAATAAAATAAACGAATAAGCATGAAAAATGAAACTGAAAAGAAAAAATGATGTAAATATCAAACACTAAAATGATTTTGTATTACCGATTTGGTATTACCGGTTTTGCCCGGTCAGTGCAACATTTTCCGTAGTTACTAACTTTTAATTAATTGGCAGGCGAAAAAGAGTTTGAAGAGATTCACCAACAGTTTTCCGGAATATTTCCGAAAGGCAATCGGTTTCGCACCCAACTACCACATGGTTAAAATTACTTTAGCCGTTTCTTTTTCCCATCTCGTTTCCCTCGCACATACCAAAACTGGTTTCAAGCAGTATTATTGTGAGCAAAAAATAATATAATTTAAAACACTTGTATGCATATAATATTGCGCAGATGTCCACATGATAATGATTACAATGAATAATAAACAATGGCCGACATTCCAATCAATTGTAAAATATGTTTATGTTTACAATGCAATTAAAATCACACGTCATCGTATTAAATGAATTAAATCGGTTTATGTTGTCAACAAAGAGATCTCCGATGACGAACTTTTCCCCCTTCAAGAAACATTCTCTTTCTTGTCATTTGTCAGATGAGAATTCGATTGCTTCGACTAGGTTCAGTGGTTCTTAAACTTTTTGTTACCATGAACCACTTTCAGAATTACAAAATCTCCACTCCTAGTTTACAATGTTGGTGGTATTAATTTTGTTTTTGTGTTTAATTCGTTAGAATTCCATTTATTATTTTTTTTTTTATTTAATTAAATTAAATTTAATAATGTTGTTACGACGTTACGAGTAGGTATTCGGTGACAGGCCGGAGACGCGCCGGCGCGCGCGTCACATGCGCATGCGCGAGAAAATAATTCAAATATTTGAATAATACTTCCGACAAAAAACTTTTGGTCTGCGATTTTGGCCCTTCTATGTATCCAATTTGTATGAAGAACAGTGTCAGAATCGCTTGCGCCATCATTACTCTCGGAGACGCTACAAGTTTCATTCACCTTGTTACCCTGGAATATTTTTAAAACGATTTCTTCTATGACAATCGGCTGTCAGAATTTGCCGCGAATTTAACGGTCGCAATAAATGCGTGTATCGCGAATAAAACATCATAAAACCTATTAATTTACGTAATAAATGCAAGTAATGTGGTTTTGGTAGATAGTTTATTGTGTTGTGAACGTGTTTCAGTTAATAAAATATACAATAGCTCAAAATTTATCAACAAAACATTCAATTCAAAATTCAAAGTGGTGGTTTTTTAGTGTTTTTTTGCGAAGTTCCGCGAATTTCCGCGAAATGGCCTGGCCTTTGACCGGTTTAAGTTATGCAAGTTTTTCAGTTTTTTTTTATTATTGTGACAGCCCTTTCGGTTTACAGGGTCATTTTCAAATTGTGAATCTTTTGAGATAACTTATTTATGATAAGATTTAAGATTTTCACGGCCAAAAGCATTTTTCGTTATTTGTTTTTGGGGTGTTATGCCGTGTTGCGCTACCTCCTTCTTTAGCCAATGTTTCGGACATCGTTGCAGTGTCCATCATCAGGGCAGATCCGGCAGATCCGGTAGATGTGACTTATTTATGTTTTTTTTTATGTAGCTATAACTTTGTTGTTACCCATTATAGATAAATGAAACAATGTTCCTTTGTTTGAACCACTTGCATATTTGAGTAAAGCCGACCGGTTTCGGAAAGACCGTTCCTTCTTCAGGGCAAACGTATACTGATTTTTTATTTTTAACTTTATGAGTAAAACCTCAAATTGTAATATTTAAATAAATGAAGACAATATAAGCGAAACTCAATCGAAAATCTGGAAACAGAAAAATCAGAAAAACATATTGACACCTCTGGGACTCGAACCCAGGACCGGAAAGCAAGAGGTCCTGGGTTCGAGTGGTTCCCAGAGGTGTCAATATGTTTTTCTGATTTTTCTGTTTCCAGATTTTCGATTGAGTTTCGCTTATATTGTCTTCATTTATTTAAGTATACTGATTTGTTAGTTACAAAATAGTGCTTGGGAACAATGTATTATACTAAGGATTGTGGTAGGGCCGTTGCTAGGTAAATGAAGAGTGGGTGGGTATTGGAACATATCCATGATTGGGTTTATATGTATTGAACATATCAAATATTGTCTTACAGCCAAAATATTTTACATTACTTACAGCTTATATATATTGAACATATTCAATATTGTCTTACAGGTGCTTAAATTGATTTATTATTTTGAAAATAATTGACGGGGTATTTTGAAATCTGTTTTACCCTCTGGGGAATATAAACGCTAGAAATATTTCGAATCTCATGCCTGCAAAATTTTAAAATCGAGCGTCTTATTTGCGTGAGGCTAGTAAGCAAAAAAGTGGTTTTTATTTATTTTGTGTATAATTTTATAAGAACGAAAAAAAGTTAGAACATGGAAAGCCACAAAAATAGTCTTAGCCATAAAGGGGTATTTTAAAAAAATTGTTTCTTGCATTACTTCATAGTTAAGTCATGAAAAAACATATTTTTTTTGTGGTTTACGCTTATATTTTTTGTTACGTAAATAATAATTTTATTGTAATTCCAATACATAGAAAAGCTAGTAAAAGCCTCGATTTATCCGTAGCATATTTTTTGATGTTCATACTGGAAACCGATTCGTCGTAAAGATTAATCAAAATAGTATCCAAATAGGATTTCACGTTTTTATTCGTCTTAAATGTTAATGTGTTCTAAATTGTTACTACCAGCAGATTCAAGTTTTTGCAGTCAAAAGTGCAAAATATTCGATGGTGATTATAACAATATGTTCGGGCCTTTTCATTAATGTTCCACTATTACTTGATACTGTTTTATTCGCACGTGTCTATCTACATTCGACACACGCCTCGTTCGTCTGGACGAAGCTGATGACATTATGGCATTCTAATGAAGAACGGATCTCACTAATTTTTGGCACCAACTTATATTAGTGATGTTTATACACTTTAGCTACTTGATGAGCGATGGATTAAAAAAGAAACGTCCAGAAGACGTCGAACCATAATTATACTGCTTTCATTCGGAAAGTTTTCGCATCTATGTAACTTTAGTATACTTCGTATAGTTTTAAACTATTCTACGATTTTATAATCATTTTAACGGTTCCATGACAACTCAGAATCAACTCAACTCAACACCTCTTTGAAAAGTAATTAAAAACTAAGATTTTTTTAAATAGCCCGTTACCCTACTTACGTAAAACAAACTTATTTAAAAAATCATACCTTTCGTGAATTTTAACTCACTAATTTTAGTCACTAAGCGCATTAGAGAAATTACTAAAAATTTGTGAAGACTTCGCAAAAAACCATAACCTTTTGTATAATACCACCAAGTCAATAGTTATGATTTTTAAACCGAAAAACGAAATCGTTCAAACACCATCAGTATGGCTAGATGAAAGGAAAATGAATGTTAATTACAGCGTTAAATACCTAGGACATGTCATTCCAGACGACCTTAAGGATATCGAGGACATGGAAAGGCAGAGAAGAGCAATATCAGTTAGAGCGGGTATGCTGTCAAGACGTTTTTACTCCTGCAGCCCCAAAGTAAAAAGAATACTGTTCAACGCTTTCTGTACCTCGCTGTACACATCAGAACTGTGGGTTGACTACACTGTAACCCAATGGCATAAGTTAAAGGTTGCTTACAATAACGCCTATCGCCAACTTTTCCGCCTACCGAGATACTGCAGTGCTACGGAAATGTTCCTGGAGGGACGAGTACATACTTTCCGTGCACTTCTCCACCACCGCATGGGAAGTTTATGGCGCAGACTGCGCCATTCGAAGAATGCGATCATCACCGTCATGACTGCCTGGATGGAATCTCCCCTGATGACCCTCTGGAGACGGGAGACGATGAAATACCCTCCGTAAACGGCTATTTAAAAATCATTTTAGTGTTTGATATTTACATCATTTTTTCTTTTCATTTTCATTTTTCATGCGTATTCGTTTATTTTATTTAATTTATGTGTTGTTATTTACTTTTTACCTTCACTTATCATTTATCTTTTTTTGTTATTTTAAAATATGGAATGTATTGCATTGCACCCACCTGCATACATTCTGGAATAAACTTATATTTACGCACCAGATTTAAATGTCCGGGTTTAATTTTCCCCACATGAAAAACTAAACCCTTTCACACACTTCCCAAATGACATTATTGTTACCAATAGATACGACACGTTTTTTTTTCATTTCGTTTCGTTTCGCCAGTTCAGAACAGTTTGTGTAAGCACAAAATGACATTAATTGTACAATTCAAATCACCATAACACATGAAATTAATTACGTTTTGAGGTGAAAATAGTTGTAATAGTAAAATTCAAGGCATAAATTTGTGAAATTTTCCTGTTGTAGAAATTGCACAAACAGATTTCCTTTTTAGAATTAAGTAATATTTTTTTAAGAATGAACGCGCGTCCTTTTTGGCGAAGATTAGTGCTAAATCAGTATTTTCGATTAATCTTTACTACGAATCGGTTTATAATTATTAATTCAAAAAATATGCTTTCGATGAATTGAAGCTTTTCCGACCGTTTCCATTGAGTAGAATTAAAATAAAATTGTTAATTACTTTATAAAATATATAATCGTAAACTAAAAAAAATTGTGTATTTTTCATTGGAGATGTATGAACGCATATAAGAAACAACTTTTTAAAAATATAAATTTATGTTTTAAAAGTTTAAATCATCTGTAACAATTCCATTAATTTTTTTTTTCATTCGTATGCAATTATTCACAAAATAAATTTTTAAAAAACACACATTTTTGCGCTTGAAATGGTGACTTCTAGACTGACTAGACTCTGGACTCCGTTTACCAAGCGATGTTTATGCCTATTAGAGATATTCTTGACGACATAAGCACAAAAAGAATACGTACATTTTTGTCTGGTAGCTTCATCTTAATTAAATAACTTACTGTAAAACTCTTCACCAATAAGCTTCGGCGTCAAAAATACACTGCTTTTCTAATTGGAATTTCTAGATCAACGCATATGATATTTTTATCTCACATATTCCGAGCCTTGAATCTTCGACCTAAATTTGTACTCTATTTTATTTGGAACTGATTCCTCGGTTAGTAACTACCTATCAGATACTTTTAAACAGTTTTTTCTCAAACGTAAACGGGCTACTAAATTTCTCTGTACTCTGGTTTTTGTCTTTAACACTTAAGTTTATGGTTTATTTAAGCAAATTAACCAACTACCGTTTAACGAGAATTAATGAGAGTTTTGCAGCAAGGAGTTCAGTTAGTTGCCAATCGCTGGCTGTTTGACCTACATAATATAAAGAGAGAGCTCTTGAGCGAGTGTTTAGTCAAATTTCACTTACGTTGATCAATAATAATAATCGCTTTTCGAGAGATGAATCTTTCGTTTTTTATGTGACACGCGGAGGCAACGAGCCGGAACCGTTGGGAGTGAAATTGGGAGAAAAGAAGGCGAAGAGGACGGTTGGGAACCAGGTTACTGTTCAAATTTGGGTACTAGACCAAAGAGTGTCGGCTTCAAAACAGGACTCGAACTAAAAAAAGGAATCTTTAATTTGAATTTCCACAACTTCCTATTAATCCTATTATAATAATATAAAGGCGAAAGTTTGTCTGGATGTACGTATGTTTGTTACTATTTCACGCAATAAATACTGAATGGACTTTAAAAATTCTTTCACTAATAGAAAGCTACATTAATTGCGAGTAATATATGCTGTATATATTGGTAAGCTCTGGCGTTATGAATAAGCTCTTGCGTTATGAAATTATTTATTATACGTTTATTGTCCGGACGAAAAGCAAAGCGTTGCTAAGTAATTGTTTTACGTGCGCTGTCATTTTGTAATTTATTTAGGTTACTCCTTTGACAGTAAAAATTGAAATATGTGTAAAGTAGGTACTAATCTACATTTTATTTTACTACAGTCGGAAATCCTTCTGATTTATTCGTGTACGCACCTGGGGGAAAACAAAAACTATTTCTGTATCTCCAAAAGCACTTCAATAAACAGAATTAAAATACAAACACTATCTTTGAGTAGCATTGCAACGTGTGCCGGGTTTTCACTAGTTCTAAATAAATAAATACAAGTCTAGATGAACGCAAATCTTCCATGCACCATACCTGCAGTGGACATGGCTGCATTATGCATCCTGGAAAGGTCGATCTATTAATACTATCACCAGGAGATGGTACAGCACTAATTGTAGATACGAGTATATATAGTTAGTTATACGGGTGGAGTGGATAGATTCCAGCGGCACCGAGGAATTTAAATACGAATAACACAAGACATCGGCTAGAACTTGCTGCAAACCAGTCTGCCCCACATTTTCTATTTCGGATCAGACGTCGACATTTCACAGCGTTGCGTTGGTCCAGATCACAATTCTACGAACCTCGGCGGGTTTTCGTTATTATTTAAGTTAGCGCTTTTTCAATCAGCCGACGTCAAGGTGACGGTGGTGTGATTAAAAATCCCACCGGATGTTTATTTCGATCGGTCCTTCAAAAAGCTTTCATGGGTCGGTGTTTAAATAGTGTTTTTTTTTTAATTGGTAGCAAGGTATTTAATTATTATTTCGAGTCTCGCGGAATCCCCATCCGTAAAAAAGCGTCCATGAATAGCCTCATCTATTGGTTATAACATATCATTTATATTTCGATTATGCTTAAGTCCCTACTAATGCTGATTAATTTCAATCCCGTTATTTTTGTTTGTAAGTACAAAAAAAAAACTGTTCTCCATAATGGTATTCTATATTATTTGTAAAACATTTATGTAGGTACTACACATATAATAATTATTTTATTCATATATGTACTTAAACTTTTATATGCCATATAGTTAATGTAATAATACTAATAACAATGTATGTAAAAGCCCAATGGGCGTTTAAATAAATAAATAAATAAATAAATAAGGAGTGTGTTAACAAAGCATTAAGTTTGAACAAATACTATGGAATTATCAGTCCCCTGCAGTCATTCCGCAAAACCGTTTATAATAAAAATAAAAATTAAATTAATATTATAATTATTTAACTTTGGGTCAAATACAAATATTGACGGCCGGCGTAGTCTCTTGATTCGCAATCCGAAGGTCGCGGGATCGAATCCCGGCGTGGCAAATAAATTTAATTCGATTAATTTATGTTATTCACAATTTACTCTTTTTTTACATGAGCTCCACACAAGAGGCCCTGAGGAAAATAATTTCCCTTAGGGCCTATGTCATCTTTGGGGATGCTGTGTAGAGGTTTGGTTTTTAAGGAAATGAAGGAGAGGAGCGATCTGGGAAGGAAAACGGTTTAAGGGGTGGGTAGGAATCTGGGGTTCAGTGTGTCCTGGTCTTCCGCCTCCTAGATCTGGACAAACCTCACCCCATGAACCCAGGCACCCCTGCTAAATCACCAAACGTAGCGAACCACTTGGGGTGACCTATGGCAGAGGTGTTGGTTATCCAATAAAGGTTCCCGGGGTGGCGGTACCCATTCCCGCCTCCCAAATTTAAAATAATATATAGTATGTTTGCGGCACGTTCCAGAGTGGAAGATACTCTCAGTATCTCCCTGGTGTAATACCACCATTCAGAATTGAAACGTTGCCTGAAGTGGCTTTCGCCGTGTTTGGTGACCAGATCTGAATAGCCAGGTATTTTCACACCTTCCTCTTCCCTATCTCCTTCCCTCCCCACTACCTTCAGCCTCACAACATACCCCAATTGGGGATGCCATAGTCTCACTGGCTCCAGACGGGAGTAGTTGGGGCTCTTGTGCGGTATTAATGTAAAAAAAAAAATCTATTGGCTATAAGGATTATAAAAACAAAACATTAAAAGCTTAAACAAATACTCTGGAATTTTCAGTCCCCTGCAGTCATTTCCGCAAAACCGTTCATAATTCAATTTCGGAGGCGGGAATGGGTACCGCCGCCCCGGGAACCTTTATTGGATAACCAACACCTCTGCCATAGATCGCCTCAAGTGGTTCGCTACGTTTGGTGATTTAGCAGGGGTGCCCGGGTTCATGGGGTGAAGTTTGTCTAGGTCTTGGAAGTGAATGACCAGGACACACTGAACCCCAGATTCTTACCCACCCCTTAAACCCTTTTCCTTCCCAGAACTCTCCTCCTTCCTTTCCTTAAAAAAACCCTTCATACAACATCCCTAAAGATGACATAGGCCCTGAGGGAAATTATTTTCCTCAGGGCCTCCTGTGTGGAGTTAATGTAAAAAAAAAATACTTTTGGTCAAATACAAAAATTTCCGGTTTAGGCAAATATTCTAAGACATTCTGTATTTTTATAAACCGGAATGACGGGACATAATTTTATGGGTGTGAAAAAACGATAATTACATAGCCGAAAAATATTTTCTAAAAAATAACGTTTTCCGCACGAATGGCACAGGGAAATAAGGAGGCATACCAAAAATATTACATCTCATAAAAAAAAAATTCCTTGATCCACCTTATTGATCATAAATCATTATAATGTTCAACGTCTATATTACTAAATTCAATGAAACATATTTGAACTTGTAAATTATAATAATAATAAGAATATTATATAAATTTGATATTACCATTACACCTCTAAAACACGTACAGACAGCATAAAATGTACAGGGTTCTTTTCATAACATCTGTCAAAAAGTAAAATCAAATGATAAGTACGCAGAGAACAAACAATAAATCTAGTGAACGTTAAATGTCAAATTCAAAAATTCGCCTGAAATCAAAGTGTTGCCACATAAAAAAATAAATCAGTGTGGAATTTTACAAAATTAATAGGAACATTTTCGGAGACGGGACATTTTCATGTAGTGACGTCAAGAGCCCAAATAATGGATTTATTTATTTAAAAAAAAAACTGTACATTTCTAAACATTTTCGTAATCTTAGTAAAAAAATCTATCCATACAATTTTTCCAAGTCGTTATGAAATCCATGCAAGTGGCCTATTGCAGTTTTACAGGATAGTACTTTATAATAAAAAGACAAAAAAGAACAAAAAGGCATGCAGTGAATATTTACTAGAACCATGTTCTAAGAATAGTTGACCTCGCATATTGTTGATTATTCCGAATGGAGTCTGGCGGGGTAAAGAGATTCTATCCAACACGGCAACCATCTTGACATGATTGATGACACGGAACACACAAACAAATTTACAGACAGACGAAGTGCAATGCGCCCGTTTTGCTGTAAAGAAACTAGAACCTTGAAATTGATTAAAAAAATCTGTATTTTAGGTTCACAGAGAGTATTTTAGATTATTTTGCGATGTTGGTATAATCACAGATTTCATAATATTTCACATGAAGCTGATCGCAAATACGATGGGCCCTTATTTTTATCTTCTATGTAACACTAAAACATATTAAAATATTATTAAAAAATGTTTGTTTTAAAATTCCATCCAAGAATTATTTAATCCAATGTTTCAAACACGTAGCTTGTCTATCATAATTATTATGATTTTACATTTCCGCTTCAACTCGTCGCTGTTTTGGCAGAAAATTTACAAAAACAATAATATTTTTCTCTTCTCACATCGCGTCTTCCAAAACATCTATTTGTGAGTCCAAGCTTTTAAAAATAATTTTATTTACTCTACCAAAATTATCAAGTCTCCATAAACAAAGGAAATTACACCCACGAGCAGAAATCTAAGAATAGAAAATTTTAAATGCTGGTATTTTAGTATCTACTACCAAATTATTTGTTTACGTTTTTTACTAGAGTACGAAAATTCTGATATTTTCATGCATTTTTATGTCGACCTACCAGGAACTGTGGCGCGGTCTTTTTCATACTAAACTCAAATTTGGATTTGAAGCCAACTACTACAACTAGGCTACAGTAATTATTTTTGTAATCAAAATGTGTTGCAAATATGTAGTACGGACGTGAGCTACTTTACTTATTTGTGTTTTAAATTATAAAATATATACGATTGAAGAAATATTTTTTTTCCTTATTTTATGCGTCAACATAAAAGAGTTGAGATTCACTCTTAATGTTTTATTTTACTTCGTAAGCACTAAGATTGAAAATACGACCTTATTGATGTTGTTGTAGCTCAACATGTTGTTGATGCTCCGCATCCACAAACTGAACGGTCTTAGTACAAAAAGCTGAAATTTAAAAAAAATCATTTTCAGTTGCAACAAAATCAATAACGTCGTATTTAGCAGCTAGCTCACAGAAAAGTCACGGACCGCCACTGGTAAGCACACAAGTCAGTATTCCTAATGATTTTTGTTTATCCGGATATTAAATTTGCTTTAAATATTTTAGTTATTCATTTTAAAGCAAATAAAACAGAACAGTGACAAATCAAAATACTTTTGAAAAGTCGTATAAAGTCATTGAAAATGGTGAAAAACATAACCCTAAAAACCTTACTTTAGCTATTTTTTGTCCGTTTACCACAACAAATCAGATCACTGGAGAGTGATATTAAGGACCTCATAATTATAAAAATAGCCTAAAAACCGAAGGATCGGTTTCGGTTTCAAAAAAAAATCTAGTTTCGGCATCAGTTTCGGTTTCGGCCGCACCGAAACTGTGCGTTCGTGAATTATCGCACGTCGTTCGGCTGACTTCGGGTGAATTCGTGGCTTGTGTGTCACCCGCCATCATCAGCCGAGTTCGCCGGCCGGTCCGGCGTGATTGTGTTGCGAGTTTATGTGTTATTTCGTAGTTAACATGTTTGTTAATTTTTGTTTGTTTTATAGCAATTGGGAGGCGGGATTAGGTACCGCCGCCCCGGGAACCTTTATTGGATAACCAACACCTCTGCCATGGGTCACCCCAAGTGGTTCGCTACGTTTGGTGATTTAGCAGGGGTGCCCGGGTTCACGGGGTGAGATTTGTCTAGGTATTGGAGGCGGATGACCAGGACACACTGAACCCCAGATTCCTACCCACCCCTTAAACCCTTTTCCTTCCCAGAACTCTCCTCTCCTTCCTTTCTCCAAAAAACCCTCCACACAGCATCCCCAAAGATGACATAGGCCCTGAGGGAAATTATTTTCCTCAGGGCCTACTGTGTGGAGCTCATGTAAAAAAAAAAAAAAATAGCAGTAATGTCAAAAAATAAATGATTATTTTTTCAGATACTTTCAATTTTTTTTCATTTAACACATGTAACAAGAATGTTGTAATAAGGTTCTTCCTTTATAATGTAAGTGTTGATTATTGACAAATTTTTGTTCCAAGAAGTAGTTTACATGTTTTGTTAATTTTGAGAATTTCTGAAGCAAAACTTCTTTACGCACGCTTGACTTGGGGAGTAAGCTGGGATAAGTAGTGTAAGTACGTAGGTACATATCATCGTAACAATCAGCAACTAATGATTTATAGCAATTAATCAAACATTGTGCAAGTCCCGATCAGTACAGCATCATTCATCTCTCTGTTCTGTCCACCAAACAGAACATCTCTAGAAGTGTGATCCGATTCAATATCAAATAAAACTAATGTCATCAATTTAAATCAGGCATGCCCAACCTGCGACCCGTTTGAAGATTTTTTGCGGCTCAAATTGAAGTTTTAAGCTTTCTATTATTATATGCATTTTGGTATTCAAACAAAAAAAAGACAAAAATCGTTTTCGTAAATTAATATTATATTTTGTAAAATTACAACTTTCTTGTTATTAGACCTAGAACTTTCGAAGGGGGTTTTGATTTTTGATTGAAAAGTGCCAGGCGCATGATCGAGCTAGGAATTTATACAAGCAGTATATTTTTAGCGCCCATTTTCGTAAGATCCAATGCAATTAATTGACTTGATTTTAATAAGTGGAGGGTGAGTGCAAAGTTAACACTTAGCCAGTGTATGCCTTCTAGCATTGAAGGTCGCGGTTTCACACTTTCACTAATAAACACAATATACTCGAGAAAGAATTTTGACAGGCAAAATTTTATCAATAATTTCACTCTTTAATTCTGGCACACATACACACCCATAACAAACTTCTGTCGGTGTATCTCCTCGGTCGTCCTCTGTCGCCTGATGTTTAGGGAATCTGTAAGGGTCAAGGTTTGCAGCCCAGAATACCCACAGAGCTGGCAACTGTCGGTGGCGGGCGACTTCGCACATAGCGACTTGCGGATAGATCTCACTTTGGTTGGACAGCGTTGTAACTTCACTTTACCTTAGCTGATAAATGAGGTGGCAAAGTTTGCAAAAGCGAATTCTCATAATCTATTTTACAATTTCTGATAGTTTGAGGTATTTTGTAAAGTATTTTAGTTAAACATGTTTTAAAGGAAAATATTTAAATACGACATATACTTAGCATTTTAAAACATACGTAAACGTGCAGATAGAATAATATTCAACCAACCAGGTTGTAACAATTCATTGCATAAGGTTTTATCTTACTAAGAAAAATATTTAATTAGAACATTTCCCTACCTCGAAATGGCATTAGGGAGGTGTAGTTAGAACCTTATGCAATTAATTATTTTGCCCTAGCTCTTTGTGTATAGTTCTATCTGCACTTTTAGGTACCTATGTTCTAAAATGTTAAGTCCTATAATATTTTTTTTAAAAGTATGTTAAATACTAAGATTGAACTTCAAAATCGGAAATTGTTAAATAGATTACGAGAATTCGTTTTTGCCATGGACCTATGAATATATATGGACCTGCCCTAAGTGATAAAAGCGTATTATTTCCCCCTCCCCATAACGGTTCCATGGAGCCGGCTCGGCTTACGAGAGCCTCGCTTGAATCTAAAAAATGTGACGTCATCATTCTTGTCCTGACCGGCGCCGAGGTCACATTGTACATTTTACGAACAAAAGTGAGAGCTTGTGCTATACATTATACCCTAATATATGTGGACGTCGCGAATGTGGGCGTTTCTCCTGTGAGTTCGTCGCTGGTTACAGGGGAAAGTAAATTATTAAACATTTGTAAAAGTGTCTCTAAATACGGCAACAAAATTTTCCTCTGTGAAAAAGGGCGAACTTTCCTTTTCCGCATTTGGACTACGCAAATATGTTAATAACGTGGCGGGCAATTCGCGCTCCCATGTAAAAAGGTCTATTCATTCAAAAGCAGATTTTGCTTTTAAAAACTAAATGGTTATATTATAATGCGAGATGCCTTATACTGTCAGATTGTTTTTTTAACGAATCACAGTCATCTTTCCCCTCTTCGCCCTCCATAGTTTGGTTTTATCCCTCATCTGTATCTTCTTGTCTATCCATTTGGATGTCATGGTTTTTGCAAACTTTGACACCTCAGAACATGGTAAGGCGGAGTTAGAACCTTATCTAATTAAAGTGACGAACTATACTACACCTTGTAAACATTATCAACTCATTAAACAAAATAGTAATTGCAAAAGGTTCAAAGTGATGTTAGAACTTAGAACCTCATAAAATAAATGGAACCTTTAAAAACTTTATGTTAGAACTTCGTCATGCAAGTTAGTATTTACGAAAATACAACACAGATTGCTCTGAAAAGTATTTTGGTTATAGAATTGAGCAAAAGAAATGGTTTTGCATTCAAAAGTTTTTGACAAAATGTCAGTTGGAACCTTCTTTAACTGAGGTAATGAGATTGCACAGAGTGCGTCGAACAGGAAAGACGAGCAATGCTTACACGTCATCCCGACTGCTAATCGAGGAATGTAGACGGGCATTCTTCAGATGGGGTGTTCAGTTTCATTTTAATTAATTAATTATTTACAAATAGTACTCGTAGATAGTGTTCTCGCCGGAGTCATACAGAACATGTTATTATGTTTTCTTGTTGACCGAGCGTAGCGAAGTCCTATTTTAAGTTGAACGTTTTGCATTTCGTCTGTCTGTAAATTTAAACTCGTGTTCCGTTTCAAGATGGCGGCCGGTTTATTTTGACTCGTAGATTGCGAGAAAATTAGAATCGTAAAAAAGTATTTCCACTTTTTTATAATTTTGCACATCTTTATATCTTTATTCTATAGGTACCCAGATAAAGAGAAGATCATATTTTTCTCCTTCTAAATGACGTCATAACTTGCATATAGATTGTATGCAGTTGGCAACGCTTTCTCAGAAGTAGTAGATGTGTTCAACTGTACAGAATATAGTTTCAAACAGGCTATTACATCAATGTTTGCGTAATATCTGCTATTCTTCTTCATGGGTTCTACACAAAGATATTGAAATACAAAAGAGGTATTATGCCATGATGTCCGCGCGACTGTCGGCGGACTACTATCTAATGGGAGTTTACATTTCAATATCTTTGGTTCTGTATATTTTAATCAGCATATTTTACTGCATGATTACTGTTCCGCAAAATTATTATGTATGTCACATGTTTGTAAAAGTCCGTATAGGCGTATATTAATATAAATAAACTTTTCTACTTCTAAATGACTTCATAACCAAGTACCTATTTTAGAGTTCCTCCTTATCCCGTGGCGATACAACCGGTCTGAGTTGGATAGTGAGAACGTGCTCGGAAATGAGAAGAATCTAGCTTTATGCTTGAAAGGTACAAAGATCTACACTGCAGCATTCTTGCTAAAACAGTGTTTTAAGCCTCGATTACATTGAGCGAGTTTACAAGCTTCTAGCTGGTAAGTTTAAAAGCGAGTGAAAAGGCGAGTGAGATGGTCATGATGATACACAATACTGTCTACTCGTTGAGTAGCGACAGTAGCAGCTAAAATAACGACTCCCGCGCGAACCAATTCTGACGACATTTTGTACAAAACTTAACCTCGCACCTAGCGCCACACGCTAGACAGTAGCGAGAATTACGACTCCCGCGAGAACTAATTCTGACAGTTTCGAAATCAGCTGTTGGTGTGCCGCCATCTTGAGCGAGTAGCGAGTAAAGTTGACTACCTTTCAACTTTTTTCGTAGATTGCCCACAATCTGCTAGTTAGCAAGTAATACGATTACACTGAGCGAGTTTACTAACAGTGAATTTCGCTTGTAAGCTCGCTCAACGTAATTGAGGCTTTATTAAGATAACACCATGTTTTTACATATTATTGTACCAGAGATGTATACAAGTTGGTTCCATGACAACTTAACAATGCAGCATTTCAACGCCCTTTTGAAAAGTCATAACTATAGCCCATAACTTAAACCAACCACCTATTTAACCAAGTTTGCTTTTTCTTAACTTTTAATGACTTTTCAAATGAGTGATGAAGTTGCACATTGTTGAGTTTTCCGCTCACCATAAAAGTTATAAGAATGTATTAGTGGCACCTTACCAGTATTGGTGTATTTGGTATAGTTACATAGCATGGACAATATGTTTTCTATGTAACTATGCCAAATACGCCAATACGCTATGTAAGGCGTAGGATGCCTCTATTCGATTTCACAAGAGAGAATATATTTATCAATTTGAGAGGCTGGTACGGGCAAAAATCATGCCATAGGTTAGGGAACGTACCCATACTACGTAACACGTTTAGGGGGGGGGGTCTTCAAAATTCCACGCTTGGTACAAATGAGCGGCGGCGGGCTTAGGTTTTTGGTCACCGGGGAGGGGGGTTAAAAATTGCAAAAAGTTGGTCACGTAGTATGGGTACGTTCCCTTACCCAAAGTGGTTCACTACGTTTGGTGAATTTTTAGGGGTGCCCAGGTTTATAAGGTGAGGTTTGTCTAGGTCTTGTGGGCGGATGCGTTTGCCCACCTACTGCGTGGCGTGCCGGATTGGGAGAGACTGGTTGAGGGAGACCTCTTGCCTCTCTAGCCGGACTCTCTCGACCCATCGCCTTGCACAGCGGTAGGAGGGATGGATTACATTAACCGCAGATTCTTACCCACCCCACATAACTTTTTTCCTTCCCAGAACTTACTTATTTTCTCCACACAACATCCCTAAAATCAGCCTTGAGGGTCTCCTAATATACTACGACGGGGTTATCAGCAGTAGGCGTACGGCCTGATAAATTTGTACTCACAATTACAGAACTAAATTTATTCACATTATTTATCTGATTTATTAATTTCGCAACGTCTGATTCTCATCAAGAATATCTAATCTCATCTTATCTTATATAAATTGTGAAACACCACCAACTTGTTGTACCTTCTGTGTGATGTAATTGATTCATGTTTATATCGGCATTTTGATCACGCTATTCATTTCGGTGACCGGACAACTCAGAATGAAAACCACTCAACACCTCCGAAAAGTCATTGAAATTGATGACAAAAATTGATTAAATAGGTTAGGTTAGGTTAGGTTATGGGTTACTTTTATTTTTTTCATAACATTTTTTAACTGAGTTGGCATGGAACCATTACTTTCAACGTGCCCTTTTCATGCAAAAAATAATTTTTGATTCGATGCCAAAAAACTCAACCAAACTGAAACTTTATTTTTTAAATCAAAAGATATAGCAATTATCTAGAACGGATTTGTGCTGCTTAATTTATTTGGTTTTATTCGGCAAACAAACCCTTATTTCGGATATATTTTTATTGAATAACTAACGAGTTCCCATGCCACTTAATTAAAGATATTGTTTTCCCTGCTGGTCCTTTCCCATTCGTCCCGGTTCCTCTTCCGCCTCCTCTTCCCCTCCCACTTTCCCCCTCCACCATCCCACCTCTTTGCAAATTTGCAAATATTTTTCAAAAATTTCATAACTACAGAGTTCATCAGTGTATATAGAAACCTTCGCGGACATGCACACAACGACTCGCCAAAGTTTCATCACAATCGGATGAATAGTATAGGAAATAATTTCATGAAGCCAGAGCTCACTATTATATATAGAAACCATTTCGGGCTTGGGCAAATCAAATCACTAAAGTTACATCACAATCGGATGAATGGTTTAGGAGCGTATGAGAAAGAAAGAAACATTCATTTTTATACATTAAGATTTGATAAATTTAAGCCTTTTTTAAATATGAATACAGTGAGACTATGGCATCCCCAAATGGGGTATGTTGTGAGGTTGAAGGTAGTGAGGAGGGGAAGGTGATAGGGAAGAGGAAGATGGGGAAGTATCTGGCTATTCAGATCTGGTCACCAAACACGGCTAATGCCATTTCAAGCAACGTTTCTGAATGGTGGTCTTACACCAGGGCGATACTGAGAGTATCTTTCACTCTAATAACACGAATTAATCAAATAAAATTTATTTGCCACGCCGGTATTTGATCACGCGACCTTCGGTGTGCGAGTCGATAGCCTTACCGCTGGACTACGCCGGACTAAGTTCTTCAGATAAGATCGTAAATATTTTAATATTAAAACAAGCGGCATTAAACTAATTTGTAACTGCAAATTTCTTCCTAAGCTTTATGACTTAGAATACATATCTCTTGAATCCTTCAAAGTTTGCGTCGATCGTATCAAGAGGCGTGTTATTTAGCAGCGCACTACTCCGTACCACGCCAATACCTATGAACGTTTTCTGCTATGTGGTGCCGCCACTGTTATTATTTGTTTGGTCCCGAAGAGTTATGCATCTATTTCAAATGAAATGAAAAACCCAGTGACTGTCCAGTGTACATCACCTTTGTCTATGCCTAACTCCTTCTCAGCTGTTGTTTCTTGTCTATTACACCTTTCCTAATCAGAATCACCTTATCTATTATGTTTATACATTATTTTGCACTCAGTATACTGATATTTTATCTAGTTTATATCTGCCCTGATATGGGACAGTTGTGCTGAAGACTTGAGCATTTGTAAAATCATAATATTGTGATGTCCTCAATGTTACAGTGTCTCTTTATAAGAATAACAAAGCTTATTTGAATTACATTTTAAGGTATGAATCGTGATTTAATTCAATATGTTTCAACATAAATACATAATCATTAAATATACCAGCTTTTTGGTCATCGGACAATCATCGGTTCGACGGTTTTGAACGGAAGTGACGTTGAACATGTTCCCTACATACCTAAAGTTATAAATATTATTGTGCGAGTTTTTAGTATGGATTTCTTTATTCTTTATGCAGAATATGCTAATTGTTGTGAGTCAGCGTGTTGTATATTATTGATGTTGTATGGATGCTGAACACGATATGGAAATTTGAGAGAGTTTGTTTATTTTAAAATGTAAACAAAGAAATTACTCGCAAATTATTTTTCCTGTGTATTTGTATTTAAATTAAGCATTGTTTATGAAATTTCCGCTCGTTTTCATTGAATGTGATGAACAAGTCATGATAAAACAGCGTAAAAACGAGTTGTTTATAAATGTTTCCATTGCGAAAAATGAGGAAAGGGAAAAAAATTCAATTTTTGCAATGTCTCTGGTCTACAGTTATTCGTCTTTTCCAATATTTTTCTTGATTACCTTTTTCTCGGTCTGCCTCTGGGTCTCTTTTTTTTAGCAAAAACTCCACGCAGTAGGCCCTGAAGAAAATAACTTCCCTCAGGTCCTATGTTACCGCATCTTTTGAGGATGCCGTGTGAATGGTCTATTTGAGGAGAGGTACTTCCTAGAGTGGACATGTTTATGTTCACTCCTTCCTCTCCTCCGGTCTCGAAGAGACCCGTGTTGTGAGGAACGAAACACAGAGGCCGCCAAATCGTTCTACAGCCGAGTCGTAGAAACTACCTTTCTCAAAACACGTTTCGCGTGTTTCCGACTGCACCTGTGCCGAAAGACGATGAATGGCTCTAGTTCTTTGGAGCATCTTCGATTGAAATTCCGGTAAAACAATGATTTAATTCCCACATACTTACCTAAATATGCTCTAATTATTGCAATGCGTTTATAATAAATTAATATAGGGAATCAATCGAACGGACCGCCCGTTTCTGAACAGAGACAAGGGTTTTTTCAAGTATTTTGGGGCTCCAGATACAGAGGAAGAGGTGTCTGTCATATTCTAAGGGTTGTCTGCCTCGAACCAGTATTTTCCGGGACACATAGTTCAGAGATGGTGGGGCCATATCATTGATTGATTTAAACACCACCCAGCACAATTTGTATGGATTTTTTCTGGATTCTTTCAGGGCTCTTGAGTCGGTGAAGGTTACGAAGGTGTTCTGAAATGTGTGAATATTTAGAGACTCCGGTTATGAGCCGTGCCGCTGCATTAAACACAGATTGAAGTTTGTCAGTTTGATATTTTGGAAGGCTAGCGTAGATGCCGTTACAGTAATCGTGCCGTGAGACTACGTACGAGTTGATTAGTAGTTTGTTGCTGTAGGAAGGTTTCTTCGGACTGACGTGAGTTGCCTTAGGTGAAAAAAACCAGTGCTTACTGTCCTATATATTTGACTTTTCTAGATTATAGAATCTAGATTAACGCCTAAACAGTTTAATAATTGAAAACGGTTTCTTTTCCTTAAAATTATTTTTTTGTTAATTTTTGTTTTACTTAGGTGGTGATAACCACGCATAAATTAAAGAATCCTGAAAATCTTCATTAAAAAAAATAATTTTGAAAAATAAATATTCAGCTACAACGCCAATAAAGCCTTAGGTAAATTTTGGGGATTGGTGTCCATGGCTATTGCGAATAATTTTTAGAAAAAAACTTTAGATTCGCCTTAATCACTATAAAAGGAAACTTATTGCATCACGGCTGGCGGAAAATAATGCATTTTAATTTTCAATGTCGTTAACTAAAATTTCACTTCGCGAACCGAAACTATGACAGCCCGCCCGCCATTTTGTCGCTGTCAAAATACGTTTTTGAATGGTTTGTTTGGCTACGCAGGGTTTGTGTAGCGGGCTTGTGTATGTTATCTTTACTTTAAAAAACAGCCTACATTTTTGAATGGTTTGTTTGGCTACGCAGGGTTTGTGTAACGGGCTTGTGTATGTGACAAATGGCGGGCGGGCTGTCGCAGTGTCGGTCGGAAGTGAAATTTTATTTAACGACATTGAAAATTAAAATGCATTATGTTCCGCCAGCCGTGATGCAATAAGTTTCCTTTTATAGTGATTAAAGCAAATCTAAAGTTTTTTTCTAAAAATTATTCGTAATAGCCATGGACACTAATCCCCAAAAATTACCAAGCCTTATTTTTCAATCTTCATTTCAATTGCTCGCTGTTTTAAGTTATGACTATGACATGTGTTTCAACATATCATTTTTGTTTTCAGATCATCAGACATGATTCACGTCGATGAGGATGACCCTGTGGGAGGTAAGAACAAGAACACTTTTAGAAATACATTTACACCAGCTACAAGCTTACAAGCTTTCAAATTAAAAATACCTCAGCTTTTGTCTCTGTCATTTTCCTTAAGTCGGAGCTTTAATGGCGCCACCGTCGACCGTAATAAAAGGGAACCAAGCCAAGATGACGTCACAGTCACCTGTTCCATAGTATTACATTAGGAGTTACCCTTCGGCCTCGTCATGATTATGTCATCAGCATAATTTTTTAAAATTAAATGTAGCTTGAGCACACCTTATTTAAAGTGTATTTGGCATGAAGGGTACAAGGGAAATGTACATAATACACACGGTGTCTGATTTAAAGTGATATATTTTTGGGGTTTTATGCCGTGTTGCACTATTTCCTTCTTTAGCCAACAGTGTCCTGGTAACTAAAATTTGAGATGTTAGTTTTTCTATGTATATTTGTTATCTCCCAAATTTTAAAAGAACCTTTCAAATTTGAGAAAGAATTTTCCATTTTCTGTGCTAATTTAGAAATTATCTATTCTTAAAATGAAAACTTGCTAAAAAAAGAGCAAATTCTAAGCAGGTCTCGAGAATTTGAAAAACTGACTTTGGCCTATTTAGAAACAAGTGACATGATTTTATTTAAATATGTGGTCCCTAATGTACACTAAAGCACATAATTATTGCATACTATAATAAAAATCGATAACCTTTCGGGCGTACCACAAGAGCGCCATCCACTACCTCACTTAATTGCATTGACCTTAATCGTCGTAATTTGTTAGAGGAATGTATCAAAATGATATATGTCGGATTTATGTATGAGTTACCTTCCTCTATTTGAAGAACTAATTAATATTCCACGTCCCTACTAGATACGTTACAATGTATGAAGAATATTTATTCTCATCGTTGAATCACCGCCGGAAGGCAGATGCTCCAACAACTAAGGACTTACGATTGTGCGTCGCTTCCTCGAATATATCATCCTCAAGCAAATAATTATCATCTAATTGCATCCTATTCCACTTAAGATTCTTTAAAACCAGTGAAACAAGTTGGAAGTTCACCGAACTTGACGAAAACAAATAAGCAGAATAAAATAAAATGCAAATTAAATGGCATGCTTTAAAATCATATTTAAATTTAATTATAATATCGATATGGACTTCAATGAAAACCAGTTTATAGTTAAACAGCTAATATGGAATCCGGAATGCTACCAAAAATTGAGAGGCTGGCAGTACACGGCAGAGTTTTGAAACCAACTCTTTTGTATGATGGAAGGTATGGGACTGGAAGAGGAAGACTGAATATTGAAAAAAATGTGATTTATGAAATGATGATATGATCGGTACCTAAATAGTGTTTAAATAGGAAGAAAGACGTTTTTGCCATGTAGAGCATATTTTATTTTGTTTGTTTTTGTGTGAATGACGCAACTGCTTCACAATGGTCAGGAGCCAGTGAGATAATGATGCCCCCAGTTGGGGTATGTTATGAGGCTGAAGGTAGTGGGAAAGAGAGGAAGATGTGGTAGATGAAGGTGGGGAAGTTCATGGCTATTCAGATCTGGATCCTAATGGGTAATTTTTTTTTTACATGAGCTCCACACAGGAGACCCTGAGGAAAATGATTTGTCTCGGGTTCTACGTCATCTTTGGGCATACTGTGTGGAGGGTTTTTTAAGGAAATAAGGAAGGAGAAGAGAGTTTCGGGAAGGAAAAAGGTTTGAGGGTTGTGTAGGAATCTGGGGTTCAGTGTGTCCTGGTCATCTGTCTCCTAGACCTAGACAAACCTCACCCCATGAACCCGGGCACAACGAACCACTTGGGGTGACCAATGGCAGAGTTGTTGGTTATGCAATAAATAGTTTCCGGTGCGGCAGTACCCATTCCTGCCTCCCAAAATTTCAAGCAACACTTCGATTTAGAATGGCATGAAAAACGTCATCGGGATTTTTTTCAATTTCAACGAAAGAAACAATGTTAACATCTGGATTGAGGCTAGGACAGCAATAATACAAAAATAGACTCAAAACTACATATTTTATTATTTTCATTGCCGAAACAATCGGAAATTGCCTTGTAAGTAACGCCTCTAATATATCAGGCAAATGCGCACTTGAACCCATGAAATATCGACTTGGCACCCGTTTCTAACTACTTTTATAGAATATCACAATATGTATAATATTGTTTCGCTTGTGGGCTTTTATAATTATCGTGACGATTCACGGTTATGGTACCGTGACGGCAAAAAAGGCAATAAACATACGTTCCTTATCGCTATAATGCTGCATCTCTTTCAAAAGATGAGATACACAATGTACGCAGGTCTGCTTCCTCCAAAGGAAAAAAGTCATCTTCTTCTTTCATCTCTCTCACACACCGCACTGTGATGTCTTCGTAGATCCCTCCCAATACCCTCCCAATACCCTCCCAAACCTTCCTTTTTGGGCTCTCATACCCGTAATTTCAAATATACCTATTTGAGAGTATCATACTTGTATTGTCTATGATATGTCTTAATCACACTTTTCTTACTGAATTAAAATTACTCGATTCCTTACACATCAATCTGTCTCTTGACGAATCACATTTAGAAAGATCAAATCCTTTTAGGTACTACTGCACCACCCACCTTTGCATGTTGCTTTTACTTTCCAAAACACACTCATCAAAGAATACATTACATATTTATATTAAAATATTTTTCAGGATTAAATAACATGTGTTCACAATAATGTCCTCTGCGTGCGAACTCTATCTAAATTTCTTTAAATGGACAATATACAGTGTTAATTTCAAGCGACCTCCCAGGTAAGAATGGTCCTGTTTTCATTAAATTTTAGGCAGCATCGCGTTCATTGGTCAAAATATTGTACATGTATTTTCGTATCGGTGATCAATGAACCGGTGTATGCAATTTTTAGCCATAAGTTGTTTATAATTGTTTGCCTAGCTTGTAGTTTTTTTAGATTTTAGAAATGTGTTATAAGTTTGTACAGCGCCCTTGAGGTGATTTTTCACAAAAACGGCGCTATATAAATCATCCAAATATTATTATTATTATTAATACTACGACGATAATTTTGAAAGTATGGAATATAGTTACAAGGACAATATTGAAGTGTGAATTCCAAATATTCAAAAACCTCAAATATGAATGCGCTGACCGTTTTGCTTTTGTTCTTAAACAAATTATAATGCTGCCGCTATTTCTTATGCACTAAATTACAACAGTTGAAAATGAGACAAACGGTGAACGTACATCTGCACCTCCCAATGGAAGCATACAATCAGTTTCATACATCCCCTTAGCACATATTTTACAATTTCCACACAGGAGGTCCTGGGGAAAATAATTCCCCTCAGGGCCTATGTCATCTTGTGGGAGTGTGGAGGGTTTTTTTAGGGAAGGAAGGAGAGGAATAGGATATGATGGGTGGGTAAGAATCTGGGGTCAATAAGTCCAGGAGTGACGGACCTATGAATCCATCCCTCCCACTTCGGTGCAAGGCGATGTTCCGAGAGAGTATGGCTGGAGAAGTCAAAGGGCCTCCCTCAACCACTCTCTCCCTATCCGGCCTGCCATACAGCTGGTGGACAGACACATCTGCCGCCAAGACTCGGTCAAACCTCACCCCATGAATATTAAAAAAATGAGTGGATACACAATGCAGCCGGAGAACGGGAGTTGAAAGATAGAAAGAAGATCACAGGGGTCCGAATCAAGTCCGAAGTGTAATTTTAGCTGGCCATAAAAAGATGGAAAAAAACGTACGGCATGGGCGGAGAAAACCCTAGAGAAAACATTCTTGATCATACCATTTGAGATTTTCAAAGCGTGATTATTTTTCGGGTATTACGCCGTGTTGCGTATAGACAGAACGGGGTATCTCCAAGATGATATCAGAACACTTTCGAGCGTGTAAAATCAGCCACCCTAACAAATCGGCAATTGCTGAGCATCTATTTCAAACCGGCCATTATTTTGAAATTGTTCCTGAAGTCCTGGGAAGACCCAAAACGCATAAAGCATGTCTAATTTATTAGAGAGACAATTCAAATTCACAAAAATCACATTAATATTAATAAAGATGATTGGGCTGAGCTCAATAGTTCTTGGTATCCGACAATTGACGTCTACACCAATAGTAAACGCAGAAAACCAATTTAAATTTTACTTTAATACCAGCTACTTTAGCGGATCGGAGCTGGCAATACGGTATTGCATCTACACACATAAGCACACACTTCACCACAATCTTCGATTACACAACATGATGATGGACACTGAAATGCTGTCCGGATCGTTGGCCAAAGAAGGAAGTAGCGAAACATGGCATAACACCCCAAAAATAAATCACGATAATTCCTGACATTATTTTACCTAACCATTAAATTAGACATGATTTGAGATTATCGTAATTATTTTTTGTGTTATTATGCCGTGTTTCGCTTTCTCCATCTTTAGCCAACGTTTTGGACAGTGTTACAGTGTCCATCATCATGTAAGATGTGTAGATTTGAGATGGTGGTGAAGTGTGTGTTTATATATGCAGAAGCGTTAATCCTCTTTATGTGGTATTCTGCTTTTAGTTTTGGTGTAGCTGTCTAATACCGGATACCCTAAACAATGGAGAAATGATAATTTTGAGAATTGCAATTGCCTCTATAATTGTGTGCGCTCGGTTTGAGACTTCCCAGTACTTTATGCCCAAATTAAAAGTCAAAAGTAAATCAAGATAATAACTTAGACTTTAACCTTATACTAACTTTAACCTTACATTAACTTTAAACTTAAGCTTAGTATTTTAACCTTTTTTAACCTAAGCCAATTGTGGTATAGGTATTAACATTTATCACAATAATTCTAATGATATAATATTTTAGATAAATGAAACAATTTAACTTTGTTTGAACCACTTTTATACTTGCGTAAATCCGACCGGTTTCAGAACGAACGTTCCTTCTTCAGGGCAAATGTATACTGATTTGACAGTTTTGAAATATGGATGGGAACAATGTATTATTATGGTAGGGGTGGAGCTGTTGCTAGGTATTAATGAAGAATGGGTGGGTAGGGGAACACATCCACGATAAGACAATATTTTTTTGTTTGTTGATAATAAATTCATTATTTTTAAGGGATTTTTTTATTTCCAAGGCTTCTAAATTATCTAAACGTTTTCCTTTCTGATTAATATAAAGAATATTTATCCCCGTATTTTTTCCAAAACTATGGTTAGTTTCAATGATATGGTTAGCGAACTCAGAAAAATTATTATTATTAAGACATTTTAAATGTTCTTTGATTCTAATTTCAAAATTACGAGTTGTTTTTCCAATATAAAATGAGGGACAATCATTACATTTGAGTTCATTTATTCCAGAATTAGTCAATTTATGGCCTTTATTATATATTTGTTATTCCAAACTACATCAGTGCACATTTCAAAATAAGTACTGTTTCTCTGGTCTTGCTTAATTCCTCCTCCATGAAAGCCAAGGTGTCGTGGCTTAAAGAAGAAGTGTATTGCAATAATTGAATCTCTCAAATATATAATCAAAAATAATTGTGTACATTCCCTTGTTCTCTCTGACTCTCGCAGTTCCCTCCTAAAACTTAAATCCTGTCCTCTTCTTCATCCTGATGATCACTTTGTATGCCTTATTAGAATGAAAACCGTAATTCTTATTTGGATTCCTGGACACGTTGGCATAGCCATAGTGGGTAAGATAGATACCGCAATGTTTGGACAGAGTATTGGAACATTGCGAGTCAATCCTAGGGTGCCCGCTACGCCTCAATACAAAGGACTATCCCATCAAAACCGTGGTTTCAAAAATTCCCCCATTTTTCCAAAAAAGAAATTTCCTCACCTATTCGAATGAGAATCGGACATTGTTCCGTTCCTTCTCACCTTTTTAAAATTAACATCCTTGACTCCCCAGATTGTACATTCTGTGGTCTAGATGCGGGAAACTTAGATCTCATATTTTTTGGTTGTCCCTCTCTAAATAAATATCCTCTCTTCTATCAAGCGTTATCTAAAATTGCACCCCCCCCCCCATTCAACATTTCATCTTTTCTAAGTCTGAACTCGACTCCAATCTTCCATTTAATTCTGAAATTTGCTCATATAAATAAAATTAATAAATAATTTCACCTTTCCTTTCTCTGTAATTTTAAATGATGGCCTAGAACACCCTTGAAGGGTTAAAGCCAGAAATATATATTTTTTTTAATTCTAATTTTTCCAAAGACAAATCAACATGTTTCAAGAACTAAGTTCTAGTACAGTGTTTAGTAACACGCGGTCCTCGAGCCCATTTAGTACGACCCGTGAGCCCCTTACGAAAGGCTGACCTGGCTAAATAAAATATTTTAAAAATTTGCCTTTACTTTAGCAGTTAGCCTTAGCAATTAGCTTCACCATAGGAAGCTCAGAGGAAATAATTGCCCTCAGGGCCTATGTCATCTTTGGGATGGTTCTTTTGAGGAAAGGTGGAGGTTATTTTGAGGAAAGGAAGAAGGTGGGTAGGAATCTGGAGGTCAGTAACTCTAGGAGTGACGGACGTATGAATCCATCCGTCCCGCTGCAGATTTTCTGAGAGTCCTGCTGATTGAAAGGTCTACCTCTACCAGCCTCTCCCGATCCGACCTGCCACGTAGCTGGTGGGCAGATCCCTCCACCCCCAAGACAAGACAAACCTCACCCCATGAACCTAGGCACTCCTGCTGAGTCACCTAACATAACCTATTTAACCAAAAAAAATAATCACTTTTAATGACTATTCAAAGGAGGTGTTGAAGTTGTGTGATTCACACATTGAGTTGTCCGCTCACCATATGGTTCCTATACCAGACAAGTTAGCCCAGTTTTCTACATATTAGGAATATTATGTGGTGGATAATTGTAGAGAAGATGGTGAAATACCCCATAATCTAATTGCTTGCATCCTTAAAGATCTGTAAACATTTTTAAAAATTAATAAACAGACAAACAAATTAATAAACAAACTGTTAGAAATATTGAGTATCCCTACTCTGAGTGTAATTTAGAGTGTTAGTGCGTCGGTTCTGATGTAGTTTAGCGCCCCTGGCCATCCTCCAACTGGCAGCTCCGCCAGATTGACACAAACTCAAGCCAAATCTCCAAGCGGATACAATAAGACATCCTTTAATTGGTTGGTGCTTGTAATATACTCAACTTATCAACTTAACGCGATTATTAGCAATTGACCACATTTGTATTAAAGCGAAGCTTAATGCTAAATTACTATTTTAGATTAATCTTTACGAATTGCTACGAATCGGTTTATATTATACACTAGCAGACCCGTCCACACGTTGCTGTGGCTAACGAAACACAACGCCATTACCCAACCTTTATAAAATCCACACCACCCGCTTGCCAGCTGCCCGCTGCCTGAATTGATTATTTGAATTTCTCGGCTTTTATCTACTATAATGAGCATGTATTATACATAAAAACCTTCCTCTTGAATCACTCTATCTATTGGTGAAAACCGCATGAAGAAGATCGACGGGGGGGAGGGAGAGGTGGAAAGCGGGGGTGCTTAGAAGATCAAAGACAAAAAATTACAATGGAAATATGTTTAAGATAGGGTTTTTCACAAAATTAATTTGATTGTTAGTGAATAATCCTATCCTAAACATATTTCCATTATAATTTTTTGTCTTTGATCTTCTAAGCACCCCCCTTTCCACCTCCCCCCCCCCCCCTCCCCCCTCCACTATGTTGATCTTCTAAGCACCTCCCCTTTCCACCTCTCTCCCCCCCCCCCACTACTTCCATTTCCACCCACGCCTGTCTTTCTATACTTGATCATTTAGTTTTTAGTACATATAATGTCTTGATGAAAAGAATATCGAAACATGTTGATTTTTTAAATAATGATTAGGTATAGTGGTAAAACAAAGTGTTTTTAATTATTTCGTTAAAAAATAAATAAAAACCACTTTTGCGCTTGAAATCGTAACCGTTAAACCGTAAAATTCGACCATTAAAATTCAGTTTTATACCTGTTACCTAAATTTGCGCGCGTTCGGCGTGTTTCAATAACGCTGGTTCCTCGCATCATCTTCCGATCTAATAACGGTAAAACAAGGACATCATATTTACCTGACTCCTGTGCTGTAAAGATTGCCATCCTCTTTTAATAGGGGAATCTATCAAACGGACCACCTGTTCCTGCAGTCACGAGTTGGGTATTTTGGGGCTCCAGCCCATCCAGCAGAGGTGGATGCCAAATGTAACAGTGGCTCACACTTGCAATTTGTACAGGGTTAGCCACTGTTAAAGTATCTGCGGGTCCTTTACAGTACGCCCAGCTTCTGAGAGGCTAACTTGACTCTGGCTTCGATGGAGCCCCATGCCTGAGCTCGTATTTACAATCCCTACCGCGATTCAGTCGCGCTACGGACTGAAACGCGGTAGGGATTGTAATGCATAAATCGCCTTACAAACACTACCTCGTTTCAGTCGCCTTACGCGCTTCGTTGCTCTATCTATATTTTTTTTTACTTAAGAAATAAATTTTCAATGCTAAAAAAAAATTGTAAGTTAAAAAAAACGCGGTCCATCCTCTCTGCTAACCCCTCCATAATTACGGTCGTCACAGAAACAGATAGAGCAACTGAAACGAGGTAGTGTTTGTAAGGTGATTTATGCATTACAATCCCTACCGCGTTTCAGTCCGTAGGCGTAGCGCGACTGAAACGCGGTAGGGATTGTAAATACGCTGCCTGAGCTGGTCACTTTGAATTACACCAAACGTATCAATAGAAGGCCCTTGCCTTCCATTGATACGCTTGGTGGTGGAAGATTTCTTCCGTTGAAGCAGACAAGATTGATTTAGTAATATATTATTTTGGCGTCCATAATATGAAATCAGCAATTAGTAATTAGTCTTTATCAGCCAAGCAACACCCTTCATCGAGCTTTGGCTTTATTTATTCAGTATCAGTGCATATTTCTAGTAGATACTTATCGCATGCACTGAATAGTACAATGTGTGTATTTTTAATTCGTCTTGTTAACACTTCCACTGTGGTATGAGCGAGTTTTTGCCAAGCGTAATAATTTTCTAGGAATATCTTGGCTTGCTTACAATCTTGTTTACATGTAGTTTGTATACTTTTGTGTAGGTAGTGCTCCGAAGCAGTGACAGTTACAGTAAGGCGTAAATTGGCAGTGAATTTAAAAAAAAATTAATTACTTTACAATGACCGTAAAGCAAAAGAAAAAGATGCGTAAAACATACGTGCGACAGAGAAAGGCGTCAAAGACTATTTCTGAAAGACTGTTTAGTGTGTACTATACTTGACTTTTAAACCAGTGATTCCTGAAATTATTTGGAGAAAGAAAGGTAAATGAAATTTGGGTCTCCGGCGACATTTTAGATGTTTTTTCGACTAAAACAAAACAATCAGCAGGCATTGGCAGTTACGAGCGATTACTCGGCTGAGTAAGCAGTAATGATTCTTGGAAGAAATTTTTTGTTTGATTTTGAAGAGAGAAAAAACATAAAAAAAGTCACCGGAGACCCAAATTTCACTTACATTGTTTACTCCAAATAATGTCAGAAATCACTAGTTAAAAAAGGAAGTCAAATACTTTCCATTCTGTAGAAACCCCTACATGACACACCATGTGGATACAGCATACCCAAGTACGGTGGAATACCATAAGAGCTCAATACAACAAAGCTTGTGTACATACAATTATTGTTTCAGTTACATTTTTCCGACCCATTTTCCGACCAATTTCCCATTTTCCAAGCAATTTGTTCGTATTTTTCCAACACATAATCAAATCAAAAAATTCCCGACCCTTTTACCGACCTATTTTCCGAGCTAAATTTTAAGATTTTACTATTTTTCGGGTCGATTTTTTTTTTTCAGAGAAATTCTCAAAAGTTAAATGTCTTTAAAATATTTCCCAACCTATTTCGCAAGACATTTTAAACTTCAAACAACAAAATAAAAAAGATACTAACCTACTCTACTAGTAAATCTTTGTTTGAACTCCCAATTAATCAGACGTACGAATCTCCACTTCTGCATCTGTCAGAAACTGTAACTTTGTAATAATATTTCATTCATTCGACTCGTTGCATTATTTCTCTCCTCCTTAATCTCTGATTAAACTCCCAGTGAGATAGAAACCGAACCACCACTGTTCAGCAGAAATCGGACACGGTTGATAGGTATATAATTCACTAATTTGGATTGCGGCATAAATTTTCTACTCATAAATCTCTGAGTGAACTCCTGGTCAGTTACGACATTTAGAAAAACCTGAAGGCAGTGGGAACAACAATCAGAAAGTCTACCCTATCTGTTCCGTGCTTCTGAAGTAATTATATGACATGACCAACGATGAATGGAAAGAGGAAATAAAGGGAAGCTGAACGACTGTATGTGTCACACTTTCAAAGTTGGTTAGCTCACTCCGGCGCGGGCGCGCCCCTGGCAGAAACTCATGCTTTATAATTCATTCATTTGACTTGTTCATTGGCAGTAAAGCGTCAACACGTGTGTTAGTCGGCCAAAAGTACTGGCAATATACTAAACAACAGGCTAATTAGCAGCATAAGATGTATGGCTTTAACTGTTGTAGCTTTCTGAAATAGACGGATTCCATAGCTATGTTTAGAAACAGAATAATTCCAAGAATACAAACAGCGCTTCTTTAATCACGCTTCTTATAAATACCACCTCGTGCAACTTCCCCCTCTCAATAAGTGCTAAAATTGACTATGTGACCAATATTATACGATTCAATTACAAAGTTCCACTCTTTGAACATTGAGGCTGCTACTACTGGACTCTCATATGGAAAGTATTGTGCTGTGCTGGGTCTGTGGGAGTTGTGTCACCCAAATACCGTAACATGCGGTTTCCAATGAACATTTCTTCCAATACGAACTCGGTTTTCATCCGATTCAAGTCGTCATAGTGGTGATTAGGCTTACCTACATCTACCAATAACACCAGCGCAAGTTGTTTCGAGGGTAGTAATTGGACCAGTGAAATATTTACAATCAATATCCTCCAATGCCATGATCATATAGAACAAAGAATATAATACAAGTTCCCTTTTTTATTCTTCATCATAAGAACCCGCTAAACTGTCAAAGTAGTGTGTCAACAGTTCAATTTCAAGATATTAATTATAAATTATAACACTAAGCTCACATATACCGAGAAACCACAATATAAAAAATAGATAAAGAAGAACAACGGTTCAAGTGACTACAATTATAAAAATCGTAACACACTCGAACATACATACAGGCAACATACAAAGGCAACCCTACATCCGTACAAGTTTAGAGGGAAATAAATGTGTAACTGATTTAGTACCCTTTGGTTCTTGCCTGAAATTGAATATCGCCATCTCATCTGAATTTCGTAATCATGGTAAAATACAATTTCGTTTTGAGTTGTATGCCGAAATAAGGCATATAATTGGATCACGAAATACCCACAATGCGCTTCTTGTGTTATTCTTTATTTTGTGATTGCCACCTAAGAAGATGGTAGTATTATTATGTAGAACGTAGAATATTTGATTTTGTAAACTTGAAAATGCGATTAAGTTTTTGAAATGTGGCCAAAAACAGGAGATTGCTGGAGATGCAATAGATTGCACTACCCAAAGACGATCGGTTTCAAAGTGAACTGAAGGATGAAAGAAAGTTTCTGCAAAATATTGTACTTACGGAAAATAAAAACGACATTCTTTGGACAAATAATGCCACAGTGCAACATCTGATAAATTTCCAAATTTGTCATAAAAGGTGCAGTGAAAAGTTAGGAATATGGTGTAGGATTTTTGTTAGCAATTCTAGTTGGTAGAGGAAAAATAGAAACTTGTCAAGAACCCAGAGGAACAAGAAATTTGTATAATTAGTCCTTATTCAATCAACCAAAAATATGAACTTATGACGCATATACCGATGCAATAATTACAAAGATACCTGATATCAATATGAAATGTAGATAAACTTTTTTAACATAAATAGCAATGATTCATAAATATCTAATAACAATATTCATTGCTCAAGTATTTGATTGTGAATAGACAACTGGTCTAGACCTGTAAGATAAGTACTCGAGGAGCCTGCTGACTAAAATATGATTTAAGTCCACATTAAATGAAATTGTTTTCATTGTTCCCAAATTCCAGTTGGCTCACTTTGTTAATCCAGTAATCTCCTCTAAAAGATATAAATGCATTTATCTATGGATTTAAACATCGAAATAAAACTTTTGTTCCCCCATGACGTTAAAAGGAAAAAAAGAAAACAAAATGATAACAGTACCTACACATAATCTTGTGGGGTAGTAAGAAATAGAATTACCATGCTACAATTGTAAAACAAGAAAGTAATAAATATATGCACCTACATTGAGTAAAAATTTACTTACCCTAAAACAAATATGTGGCTCAAAGACCACATCACAATTACAGTAACAAGATTGGTTGAACTTAAATTGGAATGAACAGACCACTCATCCACATTGAAAAAATCTTCCGAGAAAAAATACATGACGCCACCTAGCGACGGATTTAACACTAACAGTGTCTCTGTCGCAAAAATAAAGTTGGTTGTTTTCAGGTGGAAAAAATATAATAAGCAGTAATTGTTGAATGAAACACTAGTATATATTGAATCATTTGGCAGGTATAAGATAAGCCGCCATAGCTCAATTGGGAGAGCAGCTGACCGGCAATCAGAAGGGCTCGGGTTCAAGTCCCGTTGGCGTCATGTATTTTTTCTCGGAAGATTTTTTCAATGTGGATGAGTGTTTCAGGCTGATAATTATTGCTTATAATAATTGTTACCCTTTGTGCTATGCATAAAAATCTTGTCTTAAAAACGTTAGTTTAACAATTAAAAATAATAAATAAAATATGTCTTAAAATACAAAATAAGCTAAAGTTGTGGTCCCTGAAATATTGGACAAAACTGAAGGGTGACCGTTATAACTACTAATGACTAAATCAAGGATAAAGAAGAAGACAGTTCGATTACATCTAACTTACATATAAGTACATATTTTAATTAAAAAAGGTGAGGTGATTTATTCACGAAAATGGCGCTATAAAAATCATCCTACAATTACTATTATAATGCACTGTGAGTTGTGGACAAAAAATTTTATACCCAGCAACGACATTGGGATAATTTGAGAGTTTTCTACAAAAATGCATACAGGCAAAATCTGCACCTTTCAAGTGCAACTGACCTGCCAGCTTCTAGGGCAGGACACCAAACTCAACCAAAATGAATAAAATCGTTGGTCATGGCTGCATCTTATGTCTGACCGATCCGAGCGATGGATGCAGATGGTGCGGCGACCAACTTGAATTACATTCCCATAATTTCTGTACGTCCCTTTTTATTTGGATTACTAAAGGAACGTACCCATACTACGTGACCCGTTTAGGGGGGGGGGGGGTCTTCAAAATACCACGCTTGGTCGCAATGGGGGGGAGCTTAGGTTTTTATCACGTAGTCAATCTATAATTTTTTTATATTTTTTCCACTAACTCTTTAATATTTTTTCCACTTGTAATTATAGGTACGCATGTAGTCTTGCTGTCACGCAGAAAGCGCCGTATTAATAACGACAAATATAAGCCAAATATATTTTTTAAACTTTTTGTTAGCATGAAATGATTCAAAACCATATTTATGATTTACTACGTGAAAACTGTAGGGGGAGGTGGGTGGTCTTGGAATATACTACACGTGGTCACCGGGGGGGGAGGGGGGCGGGGTTAAAAATTGCAAAAAGTGGGTCACGTTGTCACGTAGTATGGGTACGTTCCCTAGCCATCATGCCGCTTCGCCGAAGGGGGAATCAACAACTAGGTCTTGTTGTTGGTGCACTCCTTGGCTCATTCACATTCACATATCGTCTCATACATACTCTTCTACTATTCTGACACTAGACATGGGCCGACTAATCTATATTGTATGCATATAATATCTGGTTCACTAAATCGTTACATGTCTTCCTCGGACATCCCCAACTTTTACCGTACACATGCTCGTCAAATATTCTCTTTACTTTCCTTTTTTTCGTTTATTTGCTTTATAGTAGGGGAGGCGAAGCAGGGATTTTGGGATTTACTCAAGCGCGTCAGATTAACTAAGGGGAGATACCTCACGACCTTGTTATGGACTACCACCATATATGAACCCATAATATTGGTGGGTGCGGCTAGGACAACCGATCAGATTAGTAAAAAAAAATCGATCCCTGTAGTTACTCGAGCGTGTCAGATTAAGGTAATGTGAGCTAATTACATGCAGAAAAGTTTACATTTCAATAATCTGACGGTTTGAACGTAACGTAAGAAAGTTAGCGAGTCACAAAGTTGCAAAAAAAAAACGTCACGTGGATTTACTCGAGCGCGGTTAATTTTTTTTTTTTTGAAGGAAATAATGTAAGGATCATGGAAATAATATAATCTGACGACTTCCACCTGCCGAAGTGGCTAAACTTTGTATTTCCCCCTCCGCGCTTTGGTTCCCTTCTTAAAAGGGCGCTTGTTCTCTAGGTAGATATATTCTGTCGCAGCCATTACGTCAATGGTCGCTGCCAGAGCCTAATCAACCGTTGGGTCGCGCGTTCGCATTCGTAGATTTACAACGATTTGGTTACATCTTACATCAGCCTTGCATTCTTTGCGAATCTCCACCTTTCTCACACGGTCATACCACACGTACCACGGGGATCTCATTTCAGGGTAAATACCAGAACTTTATTTACACTTCTTCTTCGCTTCTGTATTTACACTTCTCTCAATATCTCTATCAGCATTCTATCCATCTTAAACATACTTCCCAAGTCAAACTCATCCACATTATTTTTTATTATTTTTACTAATTACATTATCGTTGCTTCTGTTGAAAGATGGAAGATTGGATTTCGCACCATTCGCCCAGTCCTATTGCAACAGATTCGCTAATAAAAACTATATCTTCCAACGTAGTGATACGTCACTTTATGTCAGTATTCATATCTCTTTTTGGTACGTTAGTCACCTGGTTTTGGCATTCGTATTTATGAATTAAGCCTTTACTAGAGTATTTTTAGACGGGCCCACCTTTGCCGTCAATCTATCGAAAGTAAAAGCATCACCTGTCTGAAACGATGCGAACACATTGAGAATAGATGACTGTGTCGCTTTATCTGATTAAACGAGTTTGACGTCTCGGAATTAGCACAGTAAATAGCTAAAGTTATAGCAATCTGATAAAGATGGTGACGAATGGCTGTGCCGTTTATCTTTGAGTCATTTTGTGGAATCCTCTTATCATTTTAGGGATCTAAATTAATTCATAATAAATTAGTAAAAAGATAAGGTATTTATTTGTAGTTTTTTTGTACTGTCCTCAATAATAATAAATGGTTTATTATCTCCCGTTTTTGTAACAAATTGAACTGAGGATTTCATTCAGTTATTAGAATTATAAATATTTAACCTGTTGTGTTTTTTAGTGCAGTTGAATCAATGGTTTCGATTTCAGTCTGTGTTTGGTGTCAGTATGTTTTCTATTTTTGATCTCTCTATATTTTGTATTCAGCTTTTTATTTGAGATATACATGTCATAATACTCATAATGTTGTTGTGATTTTTTAATGAGAGTGGGATTTTGGAAGAATCTTTTTTTATCAAAATGTTGTATTTGTGGTTGCTTGTTGGATATTATGTATTTTGACCCTGAGATCTAATTTGTCTGATATACACGTGTTAGTTGTTAGTTCTTGTGTTTTATATCTATGAATGCAGAGAAGTTGTTTTGTTAAAAATGTTAAGATTATTATTGAAGATTCGTCGGTGCTAGTTCTTGCAGGACCTTTCAGTAAGATTTTCATTTTGGCTTTTTGGCTTTTATTTGTTGAATTTAGAATATTGATATTTGCACTTCCCCATAAGTTAATACCGTGTTATAACAGTGATTGGCAAAGAGCCATGTAGATCTTGATTAAATCTTTTTTAATGAGGACATTCCTGGTGGTTTTACAAATAACTCAGTTTTTTTTTAAATTTATTATTCATCAATGCCATTGTTAATGGACACAAAACATTTTCCTTGTTAATATCCTCCATATATTTTTTTATTACGTGTTTATATTTATATACGTATATATTATATTTTCATTGTATGTTTTATTTTGTGAATTTTTGCATTGCACTGATTAAAAAAAGTTGTTTTTTTTTGTATTTTGTATTATTCTTTTATGTTACGTGAATTAGTCTAGTCACAAGTCCTGAAAAAAACCATCAATAAGAAATTATCTTTACATTTGCATCTCATAATGCATTTTGTCATCCCAAATGATTTTATTTTTCGTTTAAGTTATTAATAGACTGATTGATTGATTGCTTGTGGGTACTTTAATTATTAACAAAATATCCAATATTTTCGAATATTATTATTTTTTATTTGGTATTTCATCTACCAAAGGTCGTTCAGGAAACTAGTGGTACAGGCGGGAAACTGTTGAATGTACCCCACATTGATTAAATTGTGCTATATCGTAATTAATTAATTTAAAATAATTCATAATTGAAACGTCTTCAGCATCTCATTCACCTCCCCACTAACAGCCTCACAATATACCCCAATTGGAGATGCTATGGTCTCCCTGCCTCCAGGCGGGAGCATCGGTACTCTTGTGCGATTTTCACATAATAAAAAAAATCAATATTTTGTTTTTGCAGAATTGGAGCCATCGTTCCCCCACCGTGACGTCATCATCAAAAGAGGACAAGATGCTGAGGAATTCTACGAACTTCAAACGGAGATCGGAAGGTAATTAATGCTAAATTACTATTTTAGGTTAATCTTTATTACGAATCGATTTAAATTATAAAGGTCAAAAGAAAAGCTTGGATAAATCAAGTCTTAAGCATTCACAATAGGAGTGTGTTGTGAGACTGAAAGATAATGGGGACGGGATTGAGAATGAATGAGGAAAATAAATAGGATGGTTGAGAAGTACCCGACTGTTCATATTTGGTCACCAAATATAGCTTAAAACATTTCAAGCTACGCAATGTTTCAATTTTTGATAAATAATAATTATTATTTTTGCATGATTTGGTTCAAAGTAAAAACATGCCGTAAAGTCGTACGGATTGCGGGGGAGAAGAGTCAATTATGGCATCATCAAAACGCGATTTTTGTAACGGCCGTTTGTATGAAATCGCTGTCTACCCTCCCTGTCAGGCCAAATTGATCTTTACGGTCGATGAAACTAGACAGGCAGAGTGGTCAATTTTTGCCTGTTTTTAAAAGCTTACGAAATAAAATGAGTCAAACATTAATATATGTAATAATAATGTTTTGATGATTTGTACGGCGCCGTGTTTGGGGAAAATCACCTAAAGGGGGCTGCATTTTGAATGGTGGTCTTTCACCAGGACGATACTGACATTATATACCAATAAGATGGCCTGCAGCTCAAGCAGCCTGTATTTTTCTATCTTTCAGTGAAGTAGAAATTTCATTCAAAATATTGTAATAATAAGTTTCGTCTTTTTCCCCGCCTCTGTGATGTTGAGCATCTAAACGCAGATGAGTTGATGTCACCGCGTTGGATTCAAATCGCGGATAATAATAATCTATAAACACAAGAAAAACACAGAATTTGGCAAGTGTCCTGCATTCTTCTACAATTACCCTCCCCCCACCCCGCCCTACCCCGCCCCACCATCTCTCATCTACTCCCTTCTCCTGGCCCAAGCCGGGTCCCGCCGAGACCGTATTGTCTCATTCCCAGTCAACGTGAGACATAAAAAATAATGCGACTCCCAATTTCATTCGGAAAACTCTTCATTTATGATTTTCACGTAAACACAGAGACGCTTCATCCCCTTGTACAATGTATGCTGTGCACACGGGCGTCGAAACATGGGGGCGGCCTCTTAAATTTGCCTCTCTGCAAATATCGTCTCGATTCGGCGGTCTTCATGACTGATTCATTCTAATTTTAAAATGGTTAACAAATTACGAATTACTATACTAAAAATGAGTATATTATGTACGATTTTGGTTTGAAAATTAGACGTTTAGAAATATTTGTGATGCTTTAATTAAATACTGCGAATAAAACACATATTTGCCTTTGAAATAATCGAGTTTTGTTTGGACCAGTCTTTTTACAAATCCGCAAAAAAATAAAGTGTCGGTCCTAAAAAAAACTTCTTTAAAGTTCAAAATCTCGTACTAACCTTTTGGTTGTCATTTTATTGGAAAATTAAATTCTTTTGAAAATGATCATCAAACATATAAAGATGTGGGTTTCACGCCAAATCTGAATCATACAATTTCAATAACTCTATGAAAAGTCATTTAAAGCTATGAAAAAATAAATTGAAATATAAGACGAATTTTGCTAGTTTTCGACACCCCTCCCCACTATTATGAGAAAAAATAAGAATAGGCCAACCCCCCCCCCCCCTATTTAATATTTATTACGTTAGAATCTAAAGGAACAAATGAATACACGTTTGGTTTGTTTTAATGTTTATTTTTCAAAGTAACAATTTTTAGAAATGTTTATTTGTACTTACAAAGGTACTAATAATTTTAACTTTGCGCATTTTTGTGATCTTACGTAAGAACTATCGAAACTCCCTCCCATCCCCTTGTAAGAAAAAATAAGACATGGTCAACCGACCTCCCCCCTAAATCGTCTTACGTAATAAATGAATGGCCCCTTTAACCATATTTTTTTTCAAAAGAGGTATTGAGTTGTATGTTTCTGAGTTATCCGGACACCAAACATGTGTGCCTGAATTTCACAAAATAACATAAAAATGTTTTTTTTTAATAAAAAAGGCGGGAATTTTAACCTTATCGCCATCTTTATAAGGAGTATTATTGATAGCGGTCTTATCTCTAATTTTAGACGACGCACGTGATGCATGCATCACCTTTTTAGATATGGAAAAATCTAAGGCTTAATTGTTTTAAAACCGCGCATGATGAAATACGAATGTGAAGATGAGAAAAGAATGCATAGTCGATGTACTCGTAAGCGTAATCTATCTTCTATCTATCTATCTAAATAAATCAACTTCATGCCTGATGCTTGGAAAAAGGAAAGCACAGGTGTTCTTCGTAAATTGACTACTACTTTAGGGAGAAAGGAGAGTGAACTTTTACTACATAAAAAATAAAATCAAACACAAACCAAAAACAACAACAAAAATTCCAACAAAAAATGAACCAAGTAAAAGATACCCTTTTCTTCTAATCTACATTATTATGTGTATCTACCTATCTGTATGAACCTACCTATTACTTTTAAATTAGAAAATAGCTGTCAATCTTATGTTAATTGCATATTTTATTTTTATCTCTTCTCTTTTTTATTCATATTTATACATAATATGTATGTAGGCTTATAATATGGAATGTAAGCACCAGTTATAAGTATATATATACCTATTATTTTATTATTATTTTAATAAGTATGCTTAGCAAACTACAGTAATAATCCAGCATTAATTGTTTATTTTATTTTACTTTATTGTTTCTGTTCTCTTTCTAGTTCTCACTATGCAAAATGTGTTCGTAGGACTATAATATGAAATGCAAACCCCAGTTACCACCACCTTATATTTTAATCATTTGCTTGTAAATAATTTTTTTTATTTATTATTATTACCATTTCAACAACTATGCTAACAATCCACGACTGTTTTATGTTTTAATTGGTTATTTCATTTTTATTTTATACTTTCTCTTCTCTTTTTTTTCTTTTGCTATGCTAAACAAATAACAGTTAGGTACTATGTTTTAAACTTTTTTTTATTATTTTATTTTATATTCTTTCTCTTCTTTTTATATCCTCTTTTTATCCACATGTTCATAAGTTCATACCCATAATTATTTGACTGTCCTAAAACGGGATAATACTCCTAGTTGGCCAGTCAAAATTTAATAAATTATGTATATAAATGTATATTGCTGTGCTAAATAAATAAACAAATAAAAATAAAAAATAAAATAAATAAATAAAAATGAATCGCCGAAATGTATGTACGCGCATAACTTCCGAACGATTGCACCAAATTGTTTTTTTTTTGTGTTCGTTATTGTCAGAACAAGGTTTGTATAAAACTACTGGTGAGCTCTGGCATTATGAAATTTGAATAAAAAAAAATGCAATAGGTGGCACGCGAGCTGTTTGAAAACTGAATGTACCGGGACTGAACGTATGTTTTGTGCGAGGGGCAGGGGGGAGGAGAACCTGGGAGGGGAGAGGGGAACACGAGGGAGTTCGCGGGACGGGGTAAGGGAGGGAATGGAGTGGAAAGAGGGAAGGAGGAGGCGGAGTGGGACGCGAGAGGGAAAGAGGACGCGGGAGAAAAAAATATTTATTAAATGGCATAGCAACGCATGCCGGGAACCAACTAGTAAGTAATAATCAAGGAAAGGCAAGCTCTTAAGAATTCTTCACAAAAAATTCACGGTGAAGGTATGTTTTATAATATTGCCACTTTTTCACGAAAAGTTCATTGGCCTGCAAGCGGTTTAAAAACTTGAACGTTTATGATAGCTGACTCACAACTTAAAGCTTACAACAGCTGACTCATAGATGCACAGTGAAGACCATCTTCTCTATACGGCGACCGGCCAACTCAGAATGAAACCAACTCAGAAGCACCTCAGAAAGTTCATTAAGAGTGATGATAAAAAAATTGGTTAAATAGGTTAAGTTAGGTTAGGGTTACCGGCTATTTTTAAATTATTTTTTATAGCTTTTAATGACCTTTCTGAGGTGGTTCTGAGTTGGTTTCATTCTGAGTTGGCATGGAACCCTTCTATAACAGCCTCCGTTGTCGAGGGGCAAGGTTCTTCACTAGCTATCCGCAGGTCGCGGGATCAAATCGGGATAAGTGTTTTTACAATTTAATCATTTAAAATAATATAAGGTATACTTGCGATACGTTCCAGAGTGGGAAATATTCTCAGTATCGCCCTAGTGTAAGCTGTAAGACCACCATTCAGAATAAAAATGTTGCTTGAAATGGCTTGGTTACCAGATCTGAATAGCCAGGTAATTCCCCAACTTCCTCTTCTCTATCTCCTTCCCTCCCCCACTTACCTTCAGCCTCACAACATACATACCCCAATTGGGGATGCCATAATCTCACTGGCGTCCCCAAATGGCATATAATAAACGGTTGCATAATAAACAGCTGATTTTAACCCCCTAGCAATCGATGATTTCAAATTTAACCTCATAAATTCCAACTTCGGACTTGACTTACTCGAAAAAGAATACTAAAAAAAATATGTAGGTACCTACACTACCTACATGCATGCTTCAAAATACGAGAGATGTAGATTCACCAGTAATGTGATGTAGCTTCACCAGTTTCCCTCTTTTTCTACGAATTTCCAGACACCGTGTTTATGTATTTTTTATTAGTAGGCTAGTTTTGAGCTGTGCCCCTGGGGGTGGTCCTGCGGATAAGCTCCGTTTTTTTTTTAATATTGTTTTATATTTTGTTTCACGTTCGACCTACGCCTCTTTTTATTGGCAATGGTTTCTGTAACCTAGTTGACAGAAAACATAACTTTCCGCTATCTAATTGGCAGTAACTTATTTCTTACGTCTTCTTCTTCATTTTGGTAAATATGCAGTTAGTCCACCTCACAGATAATACGGAACGTTCGTGTTGTTGAAGTTTGATGCACGGATAATACGGAATATTCCTTTTTTAACAAATAGATAATAGACAATCAAATGTGACATTTGCCGAAAGTACCAACATCATAAAATAAATTCTTGTATATTCTTGATTCAACTAGTTATATTTTCCTAGCCAGGAATTAATGACGTACAGTACCTACCTACTCATTGGTTGAGCTAAAATACGGTAAATTTTTGAGATCGCTGGCAATGGTTAATACGCACTTTTTTTTGAAAAAATCTTTTGATTCACCATTTACATTAAAAGACAACTATTTGCATTGGGGAAAGTGGAAAATATTTCATTCTAAATTTCGATTACGTAAAATTAAAATTAGCTTTCATTCTGTGAAACGAGACCGTCCATTTTCAAACATTATTTTCAAATGTCATTTTGTTATGTTGGTATAAGTTTGTGTGATATGGTTTATGATACAAAAGAAAGTGCCCCCTTTATACCGCCTGCTCGCGTCAAGGCAAGAAAAACATCCCAGTTTTCAAGTAGTTTAGCGGCTACGCTAGGTTTGTGTAACATGGTTTGTGATACAAAAGAAAGTGCCCCTTTATAACGCCTACTCGCGTCAAGGCAAGAAAAACATCCCAGTTTTCAAGTAGTTTAGCGGCTACGCTAGGTTTGTGTAACATGGTTTGTGATACAAAAGAAAGTGCCCCTTTATAACGCCTACTCGCGTCAAGGCAAGAAAAACATCCCAGTTTTCAAGTAGTTTAGCGGCTACGCTAGGTTTGTGTAACATGGTTTGTGATACAAAAGAAAGTGCCCCCTTTATAACGCCTACTCGCGTCAAGGCAAGAAAAACATCCCAGTTTTCAAGTAGTTTAGCGGCTACGCTAGGTTTGTGTAACATGGTTTGTGATACAAAAGAACGTGCCCCACGGACATATGAATATATCTGGACCTGCCCTAAGTGATAAAAACGTAATATTTCCCCCTCCCCATGGAACCGGCTATAAGCTCCGCCTTGGCGCCAGCTCGCTCCATGGGGAGGGGAGAGAATCTAAAATATGTGACGTCATCATTCTTGTAGTGACCAGCGCGAAAGTAACGTCTATACGTTTTACGAAATATCACATATATATAGGTACATATTATATAGACATAGCGAATGTGGGCGGTTCTCCAGTGTTTTCGTCGCTGGGGGTAAGTAAATTATGAAACATTTGTAATAGTGTTTTAACTAAACACGGCAACAAAATATTTCTATGTGTATTGGGGCGAGTCTTTTTGCGGCGAACATTTGGCCTTAGCAAATATGTTATTATCGTGGCAAGCAATTCGCGCTCCCATGTAAAAAGGTCTATTCATTCAAAGCAGATTTTGCTTTTAAGAACTAAATGGTGATATTGTAATGCGAGATGCCTATTTACTGTCAGATTGATTGTATAACGAATCACAGTCGTCTTTCCCCTCTTCCCCCTTCATAGTTTGGTTTTACCCCCTCGTCTGTATCTTCTGGTCTATTGAATTCTGATGTCTATGACGTGCCCCTTTATAACGCCTACTCGCGTCAAGGCATAAAAACTCCACAATACTAGTTGGTGTACCTTCCTAAAATATTTGAGAATCAATTTTTCCGCTATGGCAATCTTTTTTAATATTCTAGCTATTGGTACCTTGGAAAATGTGAAGGATTGATTGTCTATGAACATATAAGTTGTTGATATAAATAGAATATGGCGAAGAATTTGTAATCGCGTAAGTGAATTAATTTAAACAAAATTAAAATGTTAAATGCATATTTTTTGCATGTTTTTTGGTCTCACCCGACTTAAATACTCATTTTTCGTGATAATAAAGCTGAATACAACAGTTTGAATAAAAAATATTCCGTATTAACGAGTAAGCGGTTTAATGCATAAATAATTTCATTTTTTCCGCAGATCACTTGGTTAGTCCATCACTGTACGTTATCGTTCCGATGTTCCTGATTGTAACTAACTAACCAAAGTAATTTTGATGGTTAATTGTTTTCAGAAACAATTGTCATTGTCTATAAACTTGTTGTTACTGTCTTCGCATATCAACTTCCACAAGAAGAGACTATTTATACGCTTTCAAAGTGTGATTTTGTATCTTTTGTGTTATCTTTTGCATTAAGACAAAAGACAAATCCGTCGGATATCGAAAGGCGTCCGTCGTTTGTTATCGGCAGTCAAATTTCTGTGATTTTCTATGGCTTTCCATGGCTTTTCTATGTCTGTTTTGTGTTAAATGGATTAATTACATACTTAATACCTAGAATTACTATTTATTACTTATTAAAAATACTTAAATATTAGCGGAATAGGCGTTCATAAATGACCATCCGTTCCGTTTGTCGTATTATTTTGATGTTTGTACGCGATTACCATTCGATTCGCAAATTTTCCCGCGGCTGACATCTCTTAACGCGGATTACGCGGCAAACGCGCCGTCATCTCTGACTTTAGGGTGATTACTTTTAAGAGTTTGTGAGAAACACCCTTCTGCCAGTTAACTAGTATACTTTTGTGTCTGTTTGTACATCATTAGATCGAGCCTAGGAATTCATATTATTTGTAGCCCTTGGAGTGATTTTTCATGAAAATGGCGCTATACAAATTATCAAACTATTATTACTAACATTACACCACCCCTCTAAAAGTTTCCTTTTGCAACACAGTGATTCAATTCAACGCCCGACTCAGTTTTATAATAAATGCAGCGTTATTACTGATATACAGACAACAAACCCGTTCCCTTGTCTCGCCCAACACCAAGGACTGTCTTTGTCTTGTTACTGAATTAAATTCCGACCAAGAGCATGAATAAGTTCGTAATATTATAATGGTATTACTTTACTTTTTCCGTTGCGCAACATTGTTGCAAAATTCAAAAAAACATCTGGACTAACCAGAATTTAGTGCGGATATTTCTGTCAATACAGCTTAAAAATTATGTAAGTTGAGTCGGCATCTATCTAACACTTGTGTCCTTTTCAAATTTCGTATACGTGTTTTTTGCACGTATACGTGTCGTAAAGGTGATGGAAAAAAATTGGACGTGGCAAAAATAAAACGGTTTCCTCACCTGTGATTTTTTCAAAATGTTTTTTGTCAGTGACCACAGTTTTTCCTTTCCTCCTTTAATTCCTTTAGTGACCAGTTCTGTTTATTCAGATATCTCGATTGTACGTATTCTCTTTCCTTTCTTCGTGCCCTCCCCCTCTTTCTTTAGACCCATAAGAATTTCCCGATATTTTTCAGTTTATCGAACAATAAGGAACTCCAGTGAAAAATATTATGGCTTTAAAAAAATATGTTCATATAGACCAAGAAACGCTGATTCTGAATATATAAGTTTTATTTCATAATATTAAATGCAGAGTTTTTAATAAATTATTAAAAAGTGCATTTTTAAACCTCTTCGGAAAACACAGCGTTAAGTTGGCATTACTGAAATGGTTAACCGTGACGTCACAGTTAACCTGTCACCTGTGTATTGTATTGTATTGACATTTGAAATGACTTGAAGTGCACACGTACCTATGCAATTCAACATTTCGTGTTTTTGGTTTATTTTCATACTGTTTATAGAGATTTAGATAAATAATTGTTATTGTGTTTATTGAAACATAATTTAGGCCCTCAACAATTTACGAAAAGGGCTATATTTGCGGACAATCTGCAATAAATGTTGTCTATTTGAGGTTAAAGTCGTGTCATATTTTGACGTTTGTTTTTATGTATTTTCAAATTGTTTTTAGTATAGGGCTTTTTATACAAGTTGTTACACACTCGTCATGATCAGTGTATTATAAATACCAGTGTTTCTGTATGTATTATACATAAAACAATGTACCTACAAAGTAACACCTGACACAAAACACGATGTCACATGTATTTGCAATGAAAGAGATGATTTATTGTTTTTATATTGCACTTTGATTAAATACAATAACAGTAGCGGTGAAATGTGGACATTTTACCAATGTTTTTCTAAATTAAAAGCAGTTAATCTTGAATAAAAAACACACCTCACACCTAAAAGTCATTATCCGCCATGATTATTCTGGGTTCTTCACAGTGTTGCCAACAGTTAGAAGTGAAATTTCCCTAGAATTTCACATTTACGCAATTACCTACGTAGCCACCTGATTGTGTAACACTAATCCTGTTATATGTTAATTAATATGATAATTAATTGGAAAGATATCGGAACTTGGTAAATATACTAATAATACCGTGATTTTCCAAATAAAACACTTTTTGCTACGTGAAGTAATAATTTAAAAGTACGAATACACTCACCACTGAATTAGAAACTAAATTCCAAATTAAAAAAAAAACACTTTGCAAAATAAAAATCATAAGCAACCCGCCGCTCATTTGTACCAAGCGTGGTATTTTGAAGACCCCCCCCCCCCCCCGAATGTGTCACGTAGTATGGGTACGTTCCCTAATATCATTTTGAGTTGTCAGTGTTAAAAATAACATGGCATGTAAGTACATGAAAAATAATTAAGATTCATAGGAATTCCAAAAAATATATATACGTATATATATAAATAATACCAGTAATACTGTCATATGTAATAAAATTTTTGCCAGAGTTCGAAATTTCCCTAGATTTTGTCCTGATTTCCCTTATCCCTAAAAAATATTTTTCTCCCCTAGATCTAGGGAAATTTCCCTCGACATAACATCACTGATTCAAAATGACAACTTAAAAAGTAAAAAAATTAGACCACCATAGATACGGTGCGTTTCTGGGAGTCTTTAAAAATTAAAACTTTGACAATTATTTTAACTATTAAAACTAACTATAAAAATAAAAATGCAGTTATTTAAGTTTGAAGGTCTTTATTCATTAAAAAAAATAAAAAAATTGGACTGGAGTTCTCTATTACTGTTTTCTCCAGATTTTTATTTTATTTTTTCTATTGATCAAACGAAAAATGGAAAAAAAAATTGGGGGCTTGTCTTATTTTTGACAGTTAAAAAATATTTCATAGCGTCACAATTTAGATATCAGTGCAAAATTATGAGATGAAAATTGTTGCGTTCATCTTATAATTCAAGTCAAACAATCTACAAATCATGACGAAATTTTGACAACCAAACTTTTTGGTGAGTTGCGATTTTTTTTTATATTAACTCCTCACGGGAAGCCCTGAATAAAATAATTTCCTTCCACGTCTGTGTCATCTTTGGGGATGCTGTGTGGAGGGTATTTTGAGGAAAGAGAGGGAGTTTTGGGAATGAAAAGGCTCGAGGGTTGATTAAGGTAAATTTAAGTCAATGTGTCTAGGAATGGCGGACGTATGAGTCATCCCTCCCAATGCGGTGCAAGGATTTGGCGTTTGGTCGAGATAGTCCGACTGTAGAGGTCAAATGGTTTCACTTAACCGGCCTCTCCCGATCCGGCCCACCTCGCAATTGGTGGGCAGACGCATTCGCCGCCAAGACCTAGACAAAACACACCCCGCGAATTCGGGCACTAAGTAACCAAACGTTACGTAGCGGAGATGTTATCCAAATTAAGTTACTACGATAAATAGACTTCTGCTTTATCAAGTCCATTTACTTGACATTCTGTAATTTCTGCCACTGCTGGCAAATATGGTACTACAAAAACAGATTTTGCCTTATCAGGTCCATTTACTTGGTTGTTATAATTTAATAACATTGTTCTACAAAAATAGATTTCTTCTTTATCAAGAACATTTACTGGGTCATTCTATAATATTACTACCATGGCTGGCATAACATTGTACTTAATACAAAAACAGATTTCTGCAAACTGTAATAATAACTGTTATACTGTAATAATTATTGCTGGCGTGTACTACAAAATCAGATTTCTGCTTTATCATGAACAGTAAATTATTCTGTAATATTGATACCAGGATTAGCATAATATTGTACTTGATACAAAAACAGATTTCTGCGAACATGGGTAGGTACTTGGTAGTTACACTATAATGATTCTTGCTGGCGTAACATTGTACTAGAAAAACAGATTTATGCAAACATGGGTACATAGTTACTCTGGAATTATTATTGCCGGCATAACATTGTAGTACAAAAACGATTTCTGCAAACATTGGTACTTAGTAGTTACTCTGTAATGATTATTGCTGGCATAACATTGTAGTACAAAAACAGATTTCTGCAAACATGGGTACTTAGTTACTCTGTAATGATTATTGCTGGCATAACAATGTAGTACAAAAACAGATTTCTGCAAACATTGGTACTTACTCTGTAATGATTCTTTGCTGGCATAACACTGTACTACAAAAACAGATTTCTGCTTTATCAAGTAGGTAAATTTACTTGGATATTCTATAATAATTGCCGGCACAACTTTATAACAATTCAAGGAGAGAAATGCGAAATATTTAAATTTTATCATCGCGTCAAATAATTCCTCGGCCATGCGTTTTAATCTGTTTAGAAAAAAACCAAATGACTATCGCTGGCTTAGGGCCAAATAACTCGGGCAATTTTTCGCTGAAGGTTAAACAAATATAAATTAGTTCCTTCACACAAATATGCGCCCTTTTCATTTGGTTTATTATGTGCATACACGTCATTAAATCACTCACATCCACTATAATAATATGATTTTTTTTATTAATACCCGGCTTAGTATAGTAATAATTAATAATAACAGTTGAAATTAAAAATAACGTTAAAACTTTAAATTAAAATGGAGTTCTACAAATTAAACTTTTTTTTTACTTTACCTCCACACAGAAGGCCGTGGGTAAAAAAAACACCTCAGGAACTATGTCATCTTTGGGGATCCTGTGTAAAGAGTTTTTTTTTGGGAAATGAAGGAGAAGAAGTTCTGGGAAAGAAAAAAGATATGAGGGGTGGGGGGTCAGTGTTTCCAGAACAGACAATATGATATGATATGAATCCATCCCTCCCACCGGTATGTTCCGAGAGAGTCCTGCTGGAGATATTACAATGTCTCCCTCAACCAGTCTCTACCGATCCGGCCTACCACCCAGTTGTTGGGCAGACGCATCCGCCGCCAAGATCCGGACAAACTTCACCCCACGAACCCGGGCACTTCCGCTAATGGTCAACAAACACACCGAACCACTTGGGATGAACTATGGCAGAGGTGTTAGTTATCCAATAAATGGTTCCTGTGGCAGCGGTATCCATTCCCGTCTCCCATATTTTGCAATATTTTACAAAAGTCACCATGTATCATCTGTCCTCTGATTATGTATTATATATTCTTGGGTTCTACTTTACACGTTTCATCTTCTGGGTCAATAAAATTTAAACTACGCTAGGAAACCTCCAAGGACAAAGAAGATATAAAAATAAAATATTCCCATTTGTCTACAATAGCCTGTTGCGTGTTACATTATACCGAATCATATGAGTCGGGGGTGTGTCTTGACCTTCACCTAACCCGCGAGACTGACTCACTGAACCCCTGGGGTTCGATCGAACCCAGGTTAAGAACCACTGGGTTATATATTGGAAAAACTCAGTGGCGGACTAAGAAGGGGGCGGGGGGGGGGGGGGGGTCCGCCCCGGGCCCCCAGTCTTGGGGGGCCCCCAAACGCCTTCATGTTCCCTTGATCAAACACTAAACAAGGCTTTAAGACACCACTGTAAAAAATATATATATATTTTATTTCATTTTTTGATAGATGCACTTGTTAAGAATGCTCTCAAGAATGAAGATACAGTATTTTATGTGAAACCGTTTGGAACAGTTTGTACGTTAAATTATCGTCAGCAAATTTTAAATGCGTTTTATTTTTTAATGAATTTTATTTTCTATTTTTTATGGTAAATTTTCCTCGTCTGGTATATAGTCAGGGCCGGATTAAACATGTCGGGGCCCCTACTCAATGCACGTGTCGGAGCCCCTTTACCATAGGGGCCCCTAGCTGATGCGTGGCCCCTAGGCATGGGCCTACACTGCCTTGTGGACAATACGCCCCTGCCAGGGCTGGCTTAAACACGTCGGGGCCCCTAGGCAATGCATGTCTCGGGGCCTCTTTGTTTACCCTAGGGGCCTCTACCCGATGTAGGGCCCCTAAGGAGTTGCCTACACTTTTAATGTATATTACGGCCCTGGCCATAGTGACTAGATTTTCGAAGGCGGTGGCCTACACTGCCTTATGGACAATACGGCCCTGCCAGGGTCGGCTTAAACATGTCGGGGCCCCTAGGCAATGCACGTCTCGGGGCCCCTTTACCCTAGGGGCCCTTACCCGATGCGGAGCCCCTAGGCAGTGGCCTATACTGCCTTATTTTTTTTTTTTTTTTTTTTACATTAACTCCACACAGGAGGCCCTGAGGAAAATAATTTCCCTCAGAACCTATGTCATCTGGGATGCTGTGTGGAGGGTCTTTTTGAGGAGAAGAAGGAATGAACATTGGCCTTGAAGAGACCCATATTGTAGGAAGGAGGAAACACAGAGGCTGGCAAATCATTCCACAGCCTTGTGGACAAAAGGAGCCTGCCAGGGCCGACTTAAACATGTCGGGGCCTCTAGGCAATGCACGTCTCGGGGCCTTTTACCCTTGAGGCCCCTACCCAATGCGGGGCCCCTAGGCAGTTGCCTACACGTCTTATGGATAATATTGTAATGACTATATTTACTGGATTATCGAACAGTTTAAGACTTGGTGCATGCAAATAAGATGTATAGTTTTTCTAAAGTGTTGTCAACCAGGTTGAAAAACGTTTTGAGAAAAACGCTTTCAAAGTTTTGCTGAAGGATAATTCAACATACAAACGGTTTCATATAAGATGCTGTATCTCCGTCAATTTTACGAATTTGGTGAAAGCATTATTAACAAATGCATCTTTTAGAAAATTAAATAAAAAGCGACAATTTTTTTTAGTGTCCTGGTGCCTTTAAAATATGCTTAGTACCTATCTTAGAGGTGGTTTGGAGTTGGGAGGACCCGTACAAACATCATCCTATACATATAAAATAGGAATAAATAAATACAGCCTGAACCGGAATTTTACAATTTTTAAAATAAAATTACTTCTACTAATCTTTCTAATGTCTGTACAGTTTTAGATCCAGTTTCACTTATGTATTGCACTTCATATTTTTTTACCCTTTGCTGAAGGCTATCTTATCATTACAGATAATAAAAAAATAAATAAAATAGGTAAGTAATTAAAAAGATTTAGTTGTGGACTAACGGGGGGGAAGAAGGGGGGGGGGGCGGAACGGGCGGCCTCTGGTCCCCGGGGGCCTCCAAATGCCTCCATGTTTCCTTGATCAAATCCTAAACAAGGCACCAGGGTACTGTAAAAACATATTTATAATTTTTTTTTCATTTCATTTTCTGAAGTTAACAATGCTCTCACCAATAGTTTTTTACAGCATTTTACGTGAAACCTTTTGAAACAGTGTGTAGGTATGTTAAATTATCCTTCAGCAAAACTTTGAATGCGTTTTTCCCGAAACTTTTTAAACTCGTTGTTCAACCTGGTTGACAACATATTAAAAAAAAAACTGTACATCCGCCTGTTTGTATTTCATTGCATTTGCATTTACTTTGGCATCTACCAAGTCTTATACTGTTCGAAAATCCAGTGTATATGGCACCACGTAGAGGAATTTTGATATCTAAAAAAGGAAAAATGGCGGAGCAGCAAATTTTATATTCGATTTTTTATGGAAAATTTTCAGCGTTCTTAAAAAATATAGAAGGGGGCCCTTTTTAAAAAAAATCTCTATGTGGTGCCATAGTGACTGGATTTTCGAACAGTTTAAGACGTGATGCATGCAAATCGGGTGTATAGTTTTTCTAATATGTTGTCAACCATGTTGAAAAACGTAGTTTCGCGAAAAAATCCGTCGAAAGTTTTGCTGAAGGATAATTCATCATACAAACTGTTTAAAAATTTCTTTACATTTTCTTAGAATTTCCTGGAAACTTTAGGTGATAGCATTATTAACAAATGCATCTTTTAGAAAATGAAAAAAAAAAAATTTTTTACAGTGCCCTGGTGCCTTAAAGCCTTGTTTAGGATTTGATCAAGGGAACATGGAGGCACTTGGAGGTCCCCCAGGACCAGTGGCCCGTGTGAAGTGAATAAAAATCTCGTAAAATTACATCAACTTTTTAAACTAGGGGGGGGCTCATTCAGCTTTGCCGCCCCGGGCCTCTGACGGGCTTAGTCCGCCACTGGATAAACTGTTGCATGTTACGTTCCATAATGTAAAAACGGTTGCATGTTACGTTCTATATTGGAAAAACGGTTACATGTTACGTTCTATATTGTACAAACGTTACGTTCTGTATTGGAAAAACGGTTACATGTTATGTTCTATATTAGAAAAACTGTGCGTGTTACATTATTCATTGGAATAACTGTTGCATAATACGTTATAATATAGGAAAAACTGTTGCATGGTACGTTATACATTGGAATAACTGTTGCATGTTACGTTTTATGTTGGAATGACTGCATTTACCGTAGTTCAAAAGTTGAAATAATATAAGGCTATTATATTTTTACTAGTAGCATCTCCATCTGTTAACAACGTAACCTTGATTTGCGGATGCTGTTAACATTTTTAATTAGTGTTAATATCTATGCAATTTCAATTACAATTTCATTGTAATTTTCTCAATGGCAATTTCATTAACATAATAATTGTTAACACTGTGATCCTTGAGGCGTATGTGTGGTAAAACCACGTTTGATGGTGTCAGAAATGTAGAGATCCGCAAAGAATGCTTTCCCTGAGGGCCTATGTCATCTTTGAGGATGCTGTGTGAAAGGTTTTTTTTAAGGAAAAGGAAGGAGAGGAGAGTTCTGGGAAGGAAAAGGGTTTAAGGGATGGGTAGGAATCTGGAGTTCAGTGTGTCCTGGTCATCAAACCTACCCAAACCTCATCCCATTAACCCGGGCACCCCTGCTAAATCACCAAAAGTAGCGAACTTAGGGTGACCAATGGCAGAGGTGTTGGTTATCCAATAAAGGTTCCCGGGGCGGCGGTACCCATTCCCACCTCTTAAATTGCATATAGATCGAGTGAACGAGGAAAGGAGTGTAAGGAGAATATACAACGCAAATGTGAATGGTAGAAGAAGTCGGGGACGCCCGAGGAAGTCACGGCACGATCAAGTGAATCAGATACTTGAGTAAGACCATGTCAAAAGTCAGAATAATAGAAGAGTATGTATGAGACGATTTATGAATGTGAATGAGACAAAGAGTGTGTGCCAAGACCTAGTTGTTTGGCGGTTCGTCCTCTCTGCCTACCCCTGCGGGGAAACGGCTTGATGGTTAGTTAGTTAGTTAACACTTGAAATAAAGAGTTTCAAAGTGTTAACAAGTTGCTATTGGGATGTGCAGATCATGGATATTAACGCTCCAATTAAAAATATTCACAGCATGCATAAATCACGATTTAGTTGTGTCATGAACAATATCGTAACACAACAGAGGATGTGAACTCTAAATCTAATTTGTGTGAAACAAGATAGTTGACTGCGTTTTTTAAAGTCAATAACGGGAATTGGCAAGGAGAAAGCCCCCTACCTTTGATGGGTTCATCTGCTGTTCTGGGCCGGACTTGATGCTGGCTGCTCTCCACGAAAACGGCACAACGATGGTTATAATTACCGACACTTTGGGAATAATTAATTAGTATTGTACTAGACGTTTGTACATAAACTAAATATAATAGGGAGCTGGCCACAATGACACGCCAATGGAGTTTGGTACGCCAGTGGATTTTGGAATGCCACTGGTCTTTTAAATGAATTTACTACTTTGACAAAAAATGCTTCTAGGTATAATGGCAAAACTGATTTGAGTACTGGATTAAAATAAATATTTTTCACTTTGGAGACTGTGGGAGACTGGGGTTTTTAGGATTTTAGGTTACTGGGATACTGGGAGAGGTAAACTGAATCTAAGACTGATTAAAACACTTGAAAAGAGGTTTGAACTTGGAGACTGTTGGTATCTTGAGTAGGTATTGTTTCTTCTTGGCTGATAGTTTTGAACTGACTTCCTACCGGTTTGACTTCTATTTTTATAGGTCAAACTCAGGTCGGATTTTTGGGGGACAGAACCTCCTTAATTTTTCTAAGGTACTTGTTTTAGGTAATTTCCCTGGTCGCTACGATTGGAAGTCAGCTGTGTTAAAATTATGTGTGATAGTTATTGCCAAGATTTACCAACTCAGGATCCCAAAGCTTCACATCATTTTATTGTGTTTACAAGAAAAGGTACAAGTATACATATGTGATATAAGGTACAATTTTAAACAGTAAATATTTTTCTTAAAGTGCAACAATCACTGATAGACGTCAGTTTTTGGGTTGTTTTTGTAGTACATACTCATTTTTAGGTGATGATGTTTATTTCTTGATCCAAATTATTCCCAATTTCTCGAAATTGAGCTCCAAATTTTTCGGAAGATGAATTCGCTTTCGTAAATATTTACGATTCAGATTTTTCCTTTGTTCAGAATTGACCAATAGTGGCTCGGCTGGTCGCATGGTGGGGGTGACGTAAATAGTCAGCCATTTCCTTGGCGTTGATCATTGCTGTCTGGAGTCCCTTGTGGAAGCATTAGGTGGTTATTCAGATGTGTTTTCCAGTCCAATGAGGCTGCTGCATGTATTCATTATCAATTTCATTTATGTTTTCAATTGATTAGTTAGTTAAAGGACATAATAGCGTTGTAGACAAGTCATTTGGAAGGGGCACCACATGCACATAATTCCGCTAGCCAATAGCAGCTCTCAGATTGTCGTGCTGGCGGCATGGTACTCTGTGGGAGCGTAAATTCCGTTCTTGAATTTCCATGGTTGTCAAAAGCTTTCGCGCACTCGTTAGATGCACACGGATTCCTACGACACGTTCCATACACTCCCCTCAGTGCAGTCTCGACTGTGCTCAGCTACTTCGTCGGGCGTGTCCTTTTCCGATGTCTGAGCTTTGAGTCAGGTGTCTTCGCAGAGTGTACAGTTTCATCAGTTGCTGGCGTGGCAGGCAGAATGACGGCGATTTTGACTGCCGGCCTTACGTATATCCCAGTGCTGGTTTGGATCCGGGCAGTTCTGACTTGTCCATCAGCTGCAGGTATTGCTTCGATGATACGGCCACGTGGCCAACTGTTTCGAGGCAGTGCTGGGTCCATGATGATCACTAGGTCATCCTTCTTAATTGGTGTAGTTGGATGGTGCCACTTTTGCCGGACAGCCATGGTAGGTAGGTATTCCCGCAGCCATCGCCTCCAGAAGGTGTCTGCAAGTTGTTGTCCGATGCGCCACTGGCGGCGTAGGCATGTTTCCTCTTCTTTTTTGTCGTAGAAGGATAATTGAGGGCGCTTCCCGGCTGACCCTAGCAAAAAGTGGTTGGGTGTTAGAGGTTCTTCATCACGTGGGTCAACTGAAATGTGGGTGAGTGGACGATTATTTACCACAAACTCAGCTTCTGCAAGTGCGGTGAGTAGCGTTTCTTCTTTTGGTGCTCTTTCCTTTAGTGTAGCGCTTAGGGCTTTCTTTACTGATCGTACTAATCTTTCCCAAGCTCCCCCCATGTGCGGACATAGTGGTGGTATGAAGTGCCACTCGATGCCCTGGGTAGCTATTGCGTCAATCATTCTGGCGTCTTGACTTATTGACAGCAGGGCGTCCCTCATCTCGGTGTCAGCTCCGTGAAAGTTTGTCCCGTTGTCCGAGTACATGGCTGCTGGTTGTCCTCTGCGGGCGGTCATTCTTTGTAGGGCCATGATGGCCGAGTCAGCAGTCAGTGAAGCGGCTAGTTCTAGGTGAATGGCGCGTGTCGAGAGGCAGGTGAAGATGGCTCCATATCGTTTTTCTCGATGCCTACCGACCGTGATAGCCATAGGGCCGAAATAGTCAAGCCCACAGTGTGTGAATGGGCGGACGTGATGCATCAGGCGGGATGGTGGTAATGCGCCCATCAGAGGTGGAGTCGGTTTGCTGCGTCGTATGAAGCAAGTGGGGCAGGCGTGCGTTATCTTCCTGCTTGTTGTGCGTAGTCGTATTATGAAGAAATGATTGCGTATTTCTGCTACTGTTTTCTCAGTACTAGGATGATCCGCCTTTTTGTGGTAGTGACTGATAAGAAGTCGAGTGTAGGGTTCGTCGCCGTCCAGTATTATGGGAGTTCGGGCCACACTCTTTGTTCTTTCCAAGGCTTGTAGTCGGGTCCCCATTCGTAGTAGGTCATCTGGTCCAAAGAATGGGTTCAGGGAGTTGAGGCGGCTGCCAGCAGGCAGTTTTTGACCTTGTCGGATGATGTGTAGATCAGTTGTGAAAGCGTCTTCCTGGGACCTTTTGATCCATCTGTGTTCTGCTGCTTTTATCTCATCGGCTAGTAGTGGGCCTTCTACTGGTTTATTGGGCCCCATCTTGCATCGTCTGATAAATCGGAGGATCCAAGCGGTGGAGCGAATCAGCCGGTGCCATGAGGAGAACCGCTCTACTGATGGGAGTGCTTCGCCCCTGGTGGACACAAGGCCAACGTAGTGAGGTTTGACTTCTAGTGTCAGGTCGTCAGGCCTGTGGGCGGGTGCCCGTTCTTTTGGCCACGCACCCTCCGGGGAAGTGAGAAAGGCTGGGCCAGTAAACCATCTTCCTTCTGGTGTTAAGTCTGGCACCTCTAAGTCTCGTGTTCCTATGTCAGCGGGATTGAGTTTTGTGGGTACCCATTTCCAGTCGGGTATGTTGGTTAGTTCGTCTATTTCCCCCAATCGGTTTGCCACAAAGGTTGAGTAGGCGCGTGGGTCCGTGCGTAACCAGCATAGTACAGTTGTGGAGTCTGTCCAGAAGCAGGTGCGGGATATCAGGGCTTTGCTTTCTTTTTGGATCGTCTGGGCTAGTCTCGCTGCTATGAGGGCGGCTTGAAGCTCGAGGCGTGGAATGGAGAGAGGCTTCAGTGGCGCTACCTTGCATTTACTTGCAAGGAATGTTACTCGTAAGGATCCACCTATTTTTTCGGTGAAGTAGGCCACGGCACAGCAAGCTTGCTCCGATGCATCGCAGAAAAGGTGTAGTGTTACGTTGTTTAATTTGTTGTAGAGGCAACGTCTCGGGATTGAGATGCTGTTCGTGTGCAACAGATTTAGCCAGTCTGTCCATCTCTGGGCGTGTTCAGGGGCAATGGGTTCATCCCAGCCGACGCTTGAGCGCCACACTGCTTGCAGTAGCATCTTAGATCTGATGGTAAGGCAGGCAACGAAGCCGACTGGGTCGAAGATCTTCATTACTATAGATAATAGTTGCCGCTTGGTAGGTTGTGTGGCCGTGTCGTGGGAGATTGCCTCACGAAATGAGTACAGGAAGCGGTCTGTGGTGGGGTCCCAGATTAAACCAAGCACTCGCTCTGTTTCCGGACCTCCGCTGCTGATTTGTATCGTGGAGCTGGCACGGTCTTCTATAGGTACGCTAGCTAGGGCCGCCGGGCTGTTGGACGCCCAATTTGTCAAGTGGAACCCTCCTTTCGCGAGCAGGGCACTTACACTTTGGGCGAGTGCAGCAGCTTCATTGGGTGTGTCTGCTGCATCTAGGTAATCGTCCATGTAGAACTTGGTGCGTACGGCTTTTGCGGCGGCCGGGTACTCGTGCTCGTATGTTTCAGCCACTTTATTTCGGACGAATTGGGCACTGCTTGGGGAACAGGTGGCTCCGAACATCATCGATGACATTTGATAGGTGTCTGGTTCGTGATGGGGTGATGTCCTCCACAGGAATAGCTGGGACGACTGATCTTCTCGCCTTATTTTTATTTGCAGGAACATTTCTTTGATGTCTGCAGCAATAGCGATGTTTCCTTCCCGGAAGCGTATTATATTCCCCAGGAGGGAGGACAGCAGGTCAGGACCAGTAAGCAGCTGGTCGTTGAGGGAGGTTCCTCGGCATCGGCTTGCGGCATCGAACACCACTCTGATTTTTCCTGGCTTATTTGGGTTGATTACTGCAAAGTGGGGCAGGTACCATTTGCGAGGTGTGGTGGTGGAAGCTTCATGGCTTGATAACTTCTTGGCATAGCCTTTGTTGATAAGTTGATTTATTTTGTCGTTGTAGGCCACTGCTAGATTTTTGTCTTTTTCTAGCTTTTTCTCCAGGGACAGAAGTCGTTTCAGCGCACACTGCCGATTGTCAGGTAACGTGGCTTCTGGTTTGCGCCATAGTAGACCGGTTTCCCACCTTCCTACAGGAAGAGGACGGGTAGTTGCATTCATAAGTGCAATTGCCTGTTGTTCGCTTGCATTGACTCTGGTGGCTGATGTTACTCCGAGGGAGTCGATGGCGAAGTTGGTTTTTACTAGCTCCCTCAACTGTATGTCTGCGGCCGTTTCTGGTTGTAGTGCCAAAGTGGTGGTCGTGTTATTATCTCTGGGGTTGACTCCCCCATGAGCGATCCATCCTAGTGCGGTGCGTGATGCTATTCGCGTAGTATCATTGCATTCACGAACTTCCCTTGACACGATCAGGTGAGCGTTATCTTGGCCTATTAGCAGCTTCGGGACGACCGACCTTCCTTGGGTCTGTTGCTCCGGCAGGTTGAGGTTGCTTATTGTGCTGGCAGATATGTGGAATGTATTACTGTTGCCTGCACCTCGTATTCTTAGTCTCACTCGTTGGGAGAGATTGTCGGAGGTGCACATTCCTTTCGCGCCGTGGATTCGCAGTCCGTGAACTGGGCCGTTTGCTCCGACTTGTATTGCGGTGTCAGCGTCGACAAGTGTTACTGTGGATCCTTCATCCAGGAGAGCGAACACTGACACTTCTTCTTTGTTTGGAGCGCTTAATATGACTGGCGCAATTTTTAATAGTACTCTCTGTCCGGAGTCCTGGCGTCACAAGTTGACATTTTCCACGGCGCTTTTTCGTACGAACTCGGGATTATGTAGCAGGGGGTGGTGTGGGGATCTGCAATCTCCTACTTTGCACCATTGGTTTATTTTGCAGCTTCGTGAGTGGTGTTTTTCTAAGCACTTGCGGCATAATCTTCCCGTGCGTACAGTTTCCCATCGGAGTTCAACATCTTTGGCTGCGAATTCTTTGCATTCGCGGGTTTTATGATCGCCGCCACATTGGGCGCAGCTTTCATCAGCAGTTTTTCTTTTTCGGCTTGGTCCAGGGTAAGTATGTTCCTCGTTTACTTTGCGTTTTATGGGGGCAATCTTTTCTTTTGGGCCATCCCTGATTTCTTCTTGATGTCCGGCATGTATTTGCTCATGGCTCGGTAGAAGTCGCATGCGATCACTCTCTTCTTCCTCCTGGTACCCGGCATGTATTTGTTCACGGCGTGGTCGAGATCGTATGTGGTCCACCATCCCACTGTTTGGAATTGCGTTTGACACCTCTTTCAGAAAGGCAGCGAGCTGGGTTATGGTGGCCGGAGCGTGTTGTTTGCGGATCTCGATTAGCCATGCCAGACGCAGGGAACTTGGCATTTTGTCAGTGACGTCATTCATTAATGCAGGATTGGTGAGATAACCTTCGGTTTTCAGGATCCGGAGAGATGCCACCAGGTTTTGTACCGTCCCGGAGAAATCTGCCAGATCCTCGAGTGATACCTCGGTCGTGAGGTAAGGTAGTTTTTTAACCTTGTCTAGCATAAATTTTGCTATGGAGTTAGCGCTGCCGTATCGCTGCTCGAGGACGCTGATGATCTCTGGGACTTGCGCAGGATCCATTAGTAGGGGACCCACGGTATCTCGTGCCTTGCCTTTGAGGGCGCGCTGCAGCCGAATGAGATTTTCGCTCGGAGTCATTTGGCAGGTGGCGGTGGATTGAGCGTACTGTGCCTTCCAGGTGGGCCACTCAAGGGGGTCTCCGGAGAAGGTAGGCAAATCTTTTGCTGTGGATTGCCTGGCAATGAGGGCAGCCATTCTTGAATCATCTTCTAATGTGCGGGGGCGTATCCGGTTGGATCGGTTACAGCAAATTCATTGGTAGGCTGACCGGCTGGTGTGTCCATTTGAGTAGTTGCATATCTCGTTGCAAACTCTTCGGCCGGCTTGTGAACTTGAGTGGCATATCTCGTTGCAAACTCATTAGTAGAAGGGCCGGTTGGTGCATGCACTTGAGTAGTTGCATATCTCGTTGCAAACTCTTCGGCTGGCTTGTGTACTTGAGTGGCATATCTCGTTGCGAACTCATTAGTAGAAGAGCCGGTTGGTGCGTGTACTTGAGTTGTTGCATATCTCGTTGCAAACTCTCCGGTAGACGGGCCGTCTGACGTGTGTACTCGAGTGGCATATCTCGTTGCGAACTCGTTCGTAGACGGGCCGGTTGGTGCCTGGGTTTGAATTACTGCCTGACCGAGGTTGGCTCGCAGGGTCGGGCTGGTTGGGTAGGTTGGCTGACTGCTTGGCGTGTTGCAGCGTTCAGGGCTGCGAGCAGATTGGCTGTCTGCTTGGCGTGACGTCTGTCCCGGATGCGCATCTCTCGGCGCAGCAATCGCAGGGAGTCTTCAGTTGATTCAGAAGTTGTTTCGCTGCTTTTACTGTTGGATCCGTGGAGGCTCTTGGCGACACATTCTGGAGCAGGTTGGTCAAGAGTGATGAGGTCAGGGTTCCTGGCAGGGTTTGCACCAGATAGATCGTGGCGGGTTCCGCTGGATGGCGTCTCATCGATGTCTACGGTGCGTGGGCCCGGGGTCCGACGGGGTGCCACTGGCATGTTTCGGCTTGTTCCCGGGACGTTAGGTTTAGACAGCGATGTTTCGGAAGATGTCGGGGTCTTACGGCCACTGCGAAGAGACGGCATTTCCACTGGGTAAGACTGAAGGCGTGTTATGTGTAGATCCGGCTCGAAGGACCAAATGTACTAGACGTTTGTACATAAACTAAATATAATAGGGAGCTGGCCACAATGACACGCCAATGGAGTTTGGTACGCCAGTGGATTTTGGAATGCCACTGGTCTTTTAAATGAATTTACTACTTTGACAAAAAATGCTTCTAGGTATAATGGCAAAACTGATTTGAGTACTGGATTAAAATAAATATTTTTCACTTTGGAGACTGTGGGAGACTGGGGTTTTTAGGATTTTAGGTTACTGGGATACTGGGAGAGGTAAACTGAATCTAAGACTGATTAAAACACTTGAAAAGAGGTTTGAACTTGGAGACTGTTGGTATCTTGAGTAGGTATTGTTTCTTCTTGGCTGATAGTTTTGAACTGACTTCCTACCGGTTTGACTTCTATTTTTATAGGTCAAACTCAGGTCGGATTTTTGGGGGACAGAACCTCCTTAATTTTTCTAAGGTACTTGTTTTAGGTAATTTCCCTGGTCGCTACGATTGGAAGTCAGCTGTGTTAAAATTATGTGTGATAGTTATTGCCAAGATTTTACCAACTCAGGATCCCAAAGCTTCACATCATTTTTATTGTGTTTACAAGAAAAGGTACAAGTATACATATGTGATATAAGGTACAATTTTAAACAGTAAATATTTTTCTTAAAGTGCAACAATCACTGATAGACGTCAGTTTTTGGGTTGTTTTTGTAGTACATACTCATTTTTAGGTGATGATGTTTATTTCTTGATCCAAATTATTCCCAATTTCTCGAAATTGAGCTCCAAATTTTTCGGAAGATGAATTCGCTTTCGTAAATATTTACGATTCAGATTTTTCCTTTGTTCAGAATTGACCAATAGTGGCTCGGCTGGTCGCATGGTGGGGGTGACGTAAATAGTCAGCCATTTCCTTGGCGTTGATCATTGCTGTCTGGAGTCCCTTGTGGAAGCATTAGGTGGTTATTCAGATGTGTTTTCCAGTCCAATGAGGCTGCTGCATGTATTCATTATCAATTTCATTTATGTTTTCAATTGATTAGTTAGTTAAAGGACATAATAGCGTTGTAGACAAGTCATTTGGAAGGGGCACCACATGCACATAATTCCGCTAGCCAATAGCAGCTCTCAGATTGTCGTGCTGGCGGCATGGTACTCTGTGGGAGCGTAAATTCCGTTCTTGAATTTCCATGGTTGTCAAAAGCTTTCGCGCACTCGTTAGATGCACACGGATTCCTACGACACGTTCCATACAAGTATTTTTACGATTATTAGCGAGATTTCGAAAGCGGGTTATGAACAAAATATCGCAGCGAATTTTAAGCTGCTTTGAAGTGGGTAATTTTAGATTTTGTGCAATATTGTAGATGTGTTCCACGTAGGTATGCAACACTTTCCACTTCTTCTAATAAGTAGGGACTTTCAAAGAAAGGAAAAAGACAAAGGAAGAAAATAACAAATGAAGGAACTTGGGAACATGGGTTTTGTTTTTAAGCTGTTTCAGAACTAAACAAGTTACTAGGTGGATATGCTACTAGTGAAAAATAAAACAGCGTCGTGTTATTTCGACGTTTGGTCTACGTTAAATGGAGTCATTCCAAGATAGATCGTAATATGCAACAAAGTATTGGTGTAAGTAGACAAATGGATACATTTTATTTTTATGTCTTCTCTGTCCTTGTAGGTTTCCTAACGTAGATTAAATTTTATTAACCCTGAAGATGATTGGTGTAACACGTGTATCGAAGAACCCGGGGAATAAATTCGGTGTTTGGGTTAAATTCCTAAAAAATAAAACTAGTTATTTTTATACTAATTTGGGGTCGGGGAATCCGAATCTGAAAGAATTAGGCGGCGGCAAGCAATATTAACAGAATTACACGACTTTAAAAAATTTTATACACATACAGGAAAATAGCCATTTTGGAAGCATTTTGATTCCTAGAAAATCAAACTAGTTATTTTTATACTAACTATGGGCCGGGGAATCCGAATCTGAAAGAATTAGGCGGCGGCAAGCAATATTAACTGAATTAAACGACGTTAAAATTTTCTTTACACACACACATGAAAATAATCATTTCGGAAGTATTTTGACACACGCAGTACAAAGATCATAGAAAAAGAAGAAATATACAAAAACATGTGCCGGCAGTGTTACCAGCTCTCAAAAATATTTATCCCTATATCAATAATTTCCGACACGATAATTCTTCACATAACACATTAACCTGATGAATTACGACTATCTCAACGGCGTATTCTTAAACCAAAAGTATGAAAATTCGTAGTCTTAAAAATTCGTAACCTAACCTAACGTTAGGTTTGTGTAACATGGTTTGTGCCCCTTTATACCGCCTGCTCGCGTCCCTAACCTAACCTAACCTAACCTAACCTAACCTAACCTAACCTTACGCTAGGTTTGTGTAACATGGTTTGTGCCCCTTTATACCGCCTGCTCGCGTCACGGCAAAAAAACATCCCTGTTTTCAAGTAGTTTAGCGGCTACGCTAGGTTTGTGTAACATGGTTTGTGCCCCTTTATACCGCCTGCTCGCGTCACGGCAAAAAAACATCCCTGTTTTCGAGTAGTTTAGCGGCTACGCTAGGTTTGTGTAACATGGTTTGTGCCCCTTTATACCGCCTGCTCGCGTCACGGCAAAAAAACATCCCTGTTTTCAAGTAGTTTAGCAGCTACGCCGGGTTTATGTAACATGGTTTGTGATACAAAAGAACGTGCCCCTTTATAACGCCTACTCGCGTCAAGGCATAAAAACTCTACAATACTAGTTGGTGTACCTTCCTAAAATATTTGAGAATCAATTATAAAAAATAAGTACTTAAAATATAAACATGTTATTTTACGTTATAAATATTACTGCTTAATGGCAACACTTAATTTTGTGTGGTAAAAACATCTATGTATCGTGTTTTTCTATGATCTTTGTACTACATGTGTCAAAATACTTCCGGAATGATTATTTTTCATGTGTGTGTGTATAGAAAATTTTTAAGTCGTGTAATTAAGTTAATATTGCTTGCCGCCGCCTAATTCTTTCAGATTCGGATTCCCCGGCCCATAGTTAGTATAAAAATAACTAGTTTGATTTTCTAGGAATCAAAATGCTTCCAAAATGGCTATTTTCCTGTATGTGTATAAATTTTTTTAAAGTCGTTTAATTCAGTTAATATTGCTTGCCGCCGCCTAATTCTTTCAGATTCGGATTCCCCGACCCCAAATTAGTATAAAAATAACTAGTTTTATTTTTTAGGAATTTAACCCAAACACCGAACTTTAGCCGAACCCGGGAATAAATTCATAATTATTTCAGAGGACAAGATGATACAGGGTGACTTATGTAAAATATTTATTGTTTTCAATTTTAATTTGTGGAACTCCATTTTAATTTAAAGTTCTAATGTTGTTTTCAATTTAAACTGTTAAATTTTAGCTTAATAACTCTTATAATAATAACTTTTGAAAAAGAAGATATTAAAAAGAACACAAGACCCAAAAAGCTAACGGTCGCAACTGGATGTCTTGTCCAACCTTTACAACTCGGCCATTATTTTACTAAGCAACCCGCCGCTCATTTGTATGGAGCGTGACATTTTGAAGACCCCCCCCCCCCCCCCCCGCCCCCCTAAACGTGTCACGTAGTATGGGTACGTTCCCTATACAGATTTATAGAAAAACATGGTTCTTAAAACTAATTACAATATATAAATTTCTTTTTACGAAACTACCCAATTCAAAAGAGAAAACATTTCTCGTGCTTGAATTTTGGAGAGTGCCATTGTAAAATGCGAATAGGTACAGAGAGTATGTTATTACAAGTACTTATATTAAAATATATATATATATATATTTATATATATATATATATATTCATGAAGACAAGTCGACATAATAAACTTGAAGTAAATAAGAGTTTAATTGGAATAGGATACAATATAAGATAATACAGGCATAGATATATCAGAAATAAAAATAATATTATTGTATTTACTCAATAGGTAGATTGTAAGTAGGCAGTAGGTACATAGCATTGGTTTAGAAACATATTTGAAATGGATGGGCTGACAGTATTGTAAAAGTAGGTACATATGATAAAGTTGTAACAGGTCTATGACGATTCTACATTTCTATTTCATTTTATTATCTTTTCCTTATTCTTCTTCTCCTTCTTCTGGTACCTTCTCCTATCGAAGGTTGGCTATCATCAGAGCAGTCTTCCTGTGGCCCGGAATAGCTTATTCAAAATCAATGAATCCACTTTAAAAGCTCAAACAAATCCTGCAGCCTGCAGTCAGTCCTGCATAATTGCATGTATTATTTTCTCGTATCAAAATAGATTAGATAGATAGATTTCTAAATCAATAATGGTGACCGGACAACTCAGAAAGAACTCAACTCAACACCTCCTTTGAAAATTCGTTAAAAGTGATGAAAAACAAAAGTTAAATAGGTAACGTTAGGTTTGGGTTATGGGCTATTTTTCAAATAATTTTTTCATAGCTTTTAATGACTTTTCAAAGACGTGTTGGGTTGACTTATTCTAAGTTGGCATGGAACCATTAATAATAAATTCACCATCTTGAAAAAGCCAAAAAAAATATTTTTTTACATTAACCCATTATATCATTTTAAGAGATGCTGTGTGGAGGTTTTTTTTTTCAAAAAAAGGAAGAATAGAAAGTTCTGGGTAATAGGTATGAAGGGTGGATAGGAATCTGGGAGTCAATATGTCCAGGAGTGATGGACGTATGAATAATCCATTCCTTCAACTATGGTGCAAGGCGATGGATCGAGGAATTCTGACTGGAGAGGTCAAAAGGCCTCCTCAACCAGTCTGTCTCGATGCGGCCCGCCATGCAGCAAGTGGGCACTTCGGCCGCCAAGACCTTGATAAGCCTCACCCAAATAGCAAACTACTTGGGGTGACCTATGGCAGAGGTGTTGATTATCCAATAAATGATTCCCGAGGCGGCGCCACCCATACCCGCCTCTTAAAATGAAGTTAAACAAAGTCAAGATTTGAACACTCCTATCGAATTATTATTGTTTCTAGGAAATTCTGGCGTCACCACATCGTTAGTTTCTTTAACTCAGCAAAACATTGCTCCCATGCCGAACTGCGAACATCAGAAAAAACTTCAAATATGTAGTATATTATAGCACAGATTGGCAAGTTAACACGCTGCATATGAGACCTGATGATGTCAGCTATTTCGCAAGTGGTGTGAATCAGCATCAAATAATGATGCGGAATGTCTTACTTATATTTATAAATTTGGGAAGCTGTCAAATATGCGATAATAAAATAATATGTATTTCTCACGGCTATGGCTTAAGAGGAAACCGGGCGGCGTTTTGCCGTTTAAACGTAACACCCAATTTCCTCTCTGGATTTTGACACCACTGAAAATATTTTTTAATCTATCTACGAGTATATATATAAAAAATCTCGTATCACGGTGTTTGTAGTCGCACTCCTCCGAAACGGCTGAACCGATTTTTATGATTTTTTTATGTATATTTGGAAGGTATGAGAATAGGTCGTAAAGTATATTTCATACCGCTAAGTGATTAGGGAGTCCCTGATCAGAATTTTTTTTTTGACAATATTTTTTTTTAGTATATTTTTTTATTTGACATCAAAAAACCTTATAACCCCAAAATTAAACCCTCCTACCCCCACGCTATCATTTTTTTAATCGTGACCCTCCCATTTTTAATCGCAATTTTAGTGAGAACAAATTTAACCGTCGTTCGTATTTCAAACAGAACGAAATTATTTTTGTTTTTGAATGACAGATGACGCTACGTCCGCCTCATGGAGCTTTCATCCACACATGCGCAAGTCATTCACGAGAAGCGGCGAGTCATTTTGACATTTCATTCTGCATTTGTTATTTTTTTTTTTTTTAAATTGCCGGCAACCCGGGCGTTTATTGAAATAACAATATTATATACAAACAAGTAAGTAACCCGCCTCACTAGACATGGTCTGTTCTGAGACGGGTACATATAAATGCATACATATACACAGACATACACACATTTACATATGTACACGCATGCATGCACATAATCATAAAAACATAAGTACCTATATAGAATCTAGATAAAATTATTGGAAATTGTTGCATCTACAGCGCTCCATTCCTCTTTCTGTCTTGGATCCCTTCCCCACGCACTTACAATACTTTCGTTATTTTTTATTTAACAACCAAAAAATTCAGTAGAAATAATTTATAAGGCAGAACGTTTTCCGGGTCAGCTAGTATAACTTAATTCTTTGGTCAAACTCTTCTATTTGCCATGACATCATGTTATCCAACTGCTAATACAATTAGCACATGGTTTTGAAAATACAGGAGGCCCTCTATTTATCGACCAATAGCATGTCGGTACGTTTTCTTTTTTGATAAGTTACTTCTTATAGGAGTCAGAACCCTCCAAAAATCGTTAATATTGCCTGGTTTGAAAGCCATCAACCATTCAGTATTCAAACTAGATACTGTATTAAAAAAAAACTTACGGACATAGAGCATTTTTAAACGACTTCAAAAAGGAGGATGTTCTCAATTGGATGTTCAAAAATCGAATCCAATAGAGAACTCCAGTCCATTTTTTAAATTTTTTTTAATGAATAAAGACCTTCAAACTTAAATAACTGCATTTTTATTTTTATTTTTATAGTTAGTTTTAATAGTTAAAATAATTGTCAAAGTTTTAATTTTTCAAGACTCCCAGAAACGCACCGTATCTATGGTGGTCTTCACCCACCGATAGTTTTTTTACTTTTAAGTTGTCATTTTGAATCAGTGATGTTATGTCGAGGGAAATTTCCCTAGATCTAGGGGAGAAAAATATTTTTTAGCGATAAGGGAAATCAGGACAAAATCTAGGGAAATTTCGAACTCTGGTAAAATTTGTATTACATATGACAATATTACTGGTATTATTTATATATATATATATAAATATATATTTTTTGGAATTCCTATGAATCTTAATTATTGTTCATGTACTTACATGCAATGTTATTTTTAACACTGACAACTCAAAATGATATTAGGGAACGTACCCATACTACGTGACACGTTCGGGGGTGGGGGGGGGGGGGGGGGGTCTTCAAAATACCACGCTTGGTAAAAATGAGCGGCGGGTTGCTTATATGATTTTTATTTTGCAAAGTGTTTTTTTTTTAATTTGGAATTCAGTTTCTAATTCAGTGGTGAGTGTATTCGTATTTTTAAATTATTACTTCACGTAGCAAAAAGTGTTTATTTGGAAAATCACGGTACTATTAGTATATTTACCAAGTTCCGATATCTTTCCAATTAATTATCATATTAATTAACATATAACAGGATTAGTGTTACACAATCAGGTGGCTACGTAGGTAATTGCGTAAATGTGAAATTCTAGGGAAATTTCACTTCGAAATCTAGGGAAATAATTTTTTTGGGCAGAACATCCCTGTTTTAAATTGACAATATGGCGGAAAGATGTCGGATGCCTGGTATGACTTTTAGGTGTGAGAAGTCGTTTTTTAATCAAGATTAACTGATTTTAATATAGAAAAACATTGGTAAAATGTCCACATTTCACCGCTACTGTTATTGTATTTAATCAAAGTGCAATATAAAAACAATAAATCATCTCTCATTGCAAATACATGTGACATCGTGTTTTGTGTCAGGCGTTACTTTGTAGGTACATTGTTTTATGTATAACACATACAGAAACGCTGGTATTTATAATACACTGATCATGACGAGTGTATAACAACTTGTATAAAAAGCCCTATACTAAAAACAATTTGAAAAAACTAAAACCAAATTTCAAAATATGACACGACTTTAACCTCAAATAGACAAAATTTATTGCAGATTGTCCGCAAATATAGCCCTTTTCGTAAATTGTTGAGGGCCTAAATTATGTTTCAATAAACAACTGTTTTTTTTTTATGTTTGTTACCTCAGAACTTTTGACTGGGTGAACCGATATTGATGATTCTTTTTTTATTTGAAAGCTGGTGCTTCCAGTGTAGTTCCATTTTAATTTGGTCCAGTTCCGACAATGGCATCCATGAGAAAACCATATAAGTCTTAAATTTGCATTAAGTATGTGCGCGACAAATGGACGAATAACTCAATATCACGCCAACCGATTTCGATGATTCTTTTTTTATTGGAAAGGATGTACTTCAGGGGTAATTTGATGAGAGTTTCATTGGGTTCTGATTATCGGATCCATGAGAAATTAACGAAACTCGGCCGAATCTCTTAATTTGGCCCTAACGTCGCTATGGTAAAATTATGTCTGTCTTATGTGAGCAGCCCGTTTAGTAGGTTTACCCATATTCAGACAAATTAGTTAGTGTACTTCAGATTCACTAAAAATCAAAAAATGAACAAAAATTTTAACAAAACAAAAAAACGACTTCAAAAAATGCACTAAAAAGTAAAAAAATAATTTCGTATTCTTCTACAACTTCATAATCAACTTACTTTTTCTAATCATCAATATGTAGGTACGATTGTTATTTTTGTAGTCGGTGTCAGCAAAGGTACCCGGCCCGGCGTGTTCACTTGACACCTCCCCGCGCCGCCGCGACCCCGCTCTCGCCTCTCGCCTCGTCAAGTCGCTTGTGCGACACAAGCACATCTCACCTATAACTATGTATGTAGTTACAAACCTACCTTGACTGACACCGACTCCAAAAGTAACAATCGTACCTACATAATGATGATTTTTTTTTTTTTTTTTTTTTTTTTTATTGAAATAATAGATAATACATAATATAATCAACAAACAAGTCCTGCTAAGCCAATTGAATCGGCTTGTCAACAAAAGGTAAGTGGATTATGATGTTGTAGAAGAATACGAAATTATTTTTTTACTTTTTAGTGCATTTTTTGAAGTCGTTTTTTTGTTTTGTTAAAATTTTTGCTTATCTTCTAATACAGGTAGTACAAATATCTTAAAAATCGGTCAGTTTTGGAGAAGAAAAATGGGGAGTTAAAAACCTCGATTTTGATAATTTTATTTAGTATTATCAGCCTGAGGTGCAGTTGTCCCTTTCACTCAGTGTTTGGGGGAATAAGGGCGAAAGTGACAGTAACAGTTTGTTAAAATTTTACCTCTTGTTAAAACTTCAAAAAGTTTAGACATTTTACCTCCATATTTTGACGAAATCTTGTTCATAGACTTCTTGGAAAATTCATGTTCGTATAGTCTGTCAAATAAATAGAAAATAAAAAAAAATGGAACTACTTAATTTGTAGGCTGGCAACACCACATTAACTGTCAAATATTCCATTAAAGTGCAATGACACTGAAAATATAAAACACTGTATACACATTTAAAAAAACATTTTTTTGTTCTTAATGAAAAAAACTTAAAATCAAGATGAAGCACTGTTGTTAAGGTACCCACTTAAACACATCAATTTGTTTAAATGGTGTTTTACAAAGTGATTGGCTTTCTTTGAACATAAATTTTAATTTAACAGTAAGTAGGAAGGAAGAATCACTAATGGTGAATTTAGTTACACTACTTGAGTTAAATATATTCAGATCTAAAATTAGAGACATGATCTAAAGCCCGGGCAAGGCTAGGTATATAAGCTATTAAATAAATATGAGCAATTTCTAAACTGTGCTTTATATTTTTTAACAATATCGTTATTCTTCTTTATGTTAACACAAAATTGCAAAGGTATAATATTAACATACCTATAAGTAGCTATCTGTATTGCAACGAAAAAATATTTTTTTCACTTTTATGTCTTTTTAATTTTTTTATAAAAATGTAGGTTATTTTAGCTTTACAATTTCACCGTGAGTTTTTTTTAGTATTGCCATTAGACCAACAGTGGCGCCCTCCTATGTTTTCTACTCTTATTTGACAAACTGTATGTGCAAAAATTTGACATTTGTATTTCACACAATTCCAAAGATTTACGTCTCATCTATTTAACGTGAAAATCACATTTAAAAAAAAAATTCCTTTAAAATTTTCTTTAAAATGTGATTTTTCCTTTTTTTCAGAGGCAAGTTCGGCACAGTATACCACTGCAGGGAGAAGGCGACAGGACTGGAGCTGGCCGCCAAATTCGTGGCAGTGACAAGGAGAGAGGATAGGAGGAACGCCGAGAGAGAGGTGGACATCATGAGACAGCTCAGACACCCCAGACTCATACAACTGTATGACGCATTCGACACTGGAAAACTGATGTGTGTCGTTTTAGAACTGTAAGTAAAAATATATTGTACAAATAATTACCTACTGATCTCCATGACATAACAAACATTGAAGAAAAGTGAACTAACCTAACCCTATATTTAATTAAATGAAAACAATATTAGTGAAACTCAATCAAAAATCTGAAAACAGAAAAATCAGAAAAAGATATGGGCACATCTAAGACTCGAACCCAGGACCTTCGCATTGCCGGGACGCATCTCTACCAACTGAGCTAATGTGTCCCTATCCGATTCGGTCACATTTAACTGTATCATACATACTTCGACTAATAATTACCAACATTATCTTATTTTTGGCTGCTATCTTTATCTATGATTGCAAGATTCGAACTAAATGCTATCTAGATAGTGTCTTGGATAAATTTTATCAATTTTTATTTTTAATATGCGACATCTATTGGCTTTTCTGCAAGTCTAAAATGAATATTTTTATTTATTTTTAACTTGATGAGTGAAAACCCAAAATGTAAAATTTAATTAAATGAAGACAATATTAGCGGGTTCGAGTCCTGGATGAGACCGAATCTTTTGCAGATTTTTCTGTTCAGATTTTCAATTAATTTTCGCTAATATTTAATTAAATATTACAATTTGAGGTTTTACTCATCAAGTTAAAAATAAAAATAAATAACCTAACCTTACGGTAGTGTATGTAAATATAGATGCAGTTTCAGTTTCTCTCAACAATGTCAGTAAAGTGTAAAGTTGTTCTATGTGAGAGAGATAACTACTGTCACCCGTTCGGGTCTCATACACGAACGGTTACGAAGATAGTCGATGATAACCGATCGACAGGTGGGCACCTTTAGTGGCCATTTCTCTTGCCGCAGATCAACACAGAGCATCAATTAGAATGGTGAACGAGGAAACCCGGTCGCCGAAAAAATTTTCACATTAGGTATTTTACAAATTTTTTGCTGTTACTGTCGGTCTTACTTCCCCGAATACTGAGCGAAAGAGACAACATAACTCAGACTGATAATACCTAAATAAAATCATCAAATTAGAGGTTTTGTATCCCCCATTTTTCTCCTCCAAAACTAAACCGATTTTTAAGATTATTTTTTACTAACTGTGTTAGAAACAAAATGTTTTTCTCTTTTAAAAATAAATTGTCTAATTTGTATACTGAACATCTCTTGAGTGCGTTCAAACTAGGCAATTTTAATGATTTTTGGAAGAACCTTACTCCTTTATTTTTTTTACATAAGCTCCACACAGAAGGCCCTGAGGAAAATAGGTTCTTTCAGGACCTATGTCATCTTTGGGGATGCTGTGTGGAGGGTTTTTAAGGAAAAGAAGGAGAGGAAGGAAATGGGTTTAAGGGGTGAGTAGGAATCTGGGGTTCAGTGTGTCCTGGTCATCCGCCTTCAAGACCTAGACAAACCTCACCCCATGAACCCGGGCACCCCTGCAACTAAAAAAAAGAAAATAAATAATTAAATTATTAAAAACAAAAGCCGCCCGGCTTCCTTTTAAATTTTGTTAAATATTAATTGTAAAATAGCTCCTACGATCTTATATATATATTGAAGACAGTCAGGGCTATTATTTCTGTAAGTTTTACATAATAAAAACAATTAAATGCCATCAGAAAATCACGATGCCACTGTAAATTATTTTGTTATTGTTATGACCGTAATTTATTCGCGTAAAGGTGGCGATATAAGTCACACTGTCTGTCTGGTCTTTATTATAAGTTAGAAGGACGAAATCATTATTAAAATTCCAAGACAGACGCCAAAACACAGGAATTGTTGCCAAAATTCTACTGTTTTTATAAAAAAAAGTCTTACCACAACATGGCGACGGTATTTAGATTTAAATTACTTGTCTGTTTATTCGATTTATTTATATTTGGAATCTCGACGACCTCCAATCAATCCCAAGACTCTTTGAAGTGAAAACTTCTTTAGCACCGTTGTGGCTTTAAAATTGATGAAACGAAAAATAGCGACCCTAGAAAGAGACAAACCAAAGATATTCAAATCAAAAGATATGCTGTGGTGTTCGCCCGACTGTCGGCGGATTACTTCCTAATGAGAATAGTTTGAATTTGTTCATTTGGTTAATTTTTTTAATGTGTGCAGTAGTATTGGTTAACAATATAGTTTGAATACGAAAAGAATTAGTTTATTTAGTTGGTTTTTTTAAGGTGTGCAGTAGTATTGATTAACAATATCGGCGACGCCAGGGCAAACAGTCCTACCCAGTTAAAACTGCGGATAGCACATTTCTTATATTTCAATATCTTTGAGACAAACATATTCATCTATAGGATTTAGCTTGCAAGAGAATGAGATAGTATAATCGGTCCCCTCTTTGTGCGGTGCTTCGTAACCTATCGGACTTTTCTTCGTGCAGTGCTTCGTAGCCTCCCCACTCTTGTCTACTTTAGATTTCTGAAGGTTTCACTTCTACCGCGTGTGAATTGCACACTCTGATTTTTTAAATGATAACTTCTTTAGCACCGTTGTGATTAGAAACTCTATGAAACGAAAAGAGACAAACACGTACATCTGTAGGATTTAGCCTGCGAGAGAATGAGATAGTATAATCGATCTCCTCTTTGTGCGGTGCTTAGTAGCTCCCCACTCTTGTCTACTTTAGTTTTCTGAAAGTTTTTCTTCTACCGCGTGTGAATTGCATACTCGGTTTTTTTGTGAACTTCGCATAAGAGTCCCAACTGGCAGCAGGACTTTGGCACCCCCAACTATTGGGGTATGTTAAGAATCTAAAGGGGGTAGGATAGAGAAGGATATGAGGACCAGGAACGTTGGGAAGTTCCTGGCTATTCAGATTTAATCACCAAACAAGGATAAAGCCACTTCCAAGTGACGCGACGTTTCGAATATGAATGGTGGTTTTCCACATTCAACACGATGATACTGAGAGTACCTATCTACCTATCAGAAAATATTATCACAATGTTACGCGTCTGGATTATATTGTTAGACTCACTTTAGAGTCGGAAATAAAAACAAAGACACGTTCTTCATTCTTCATTCTCCGTTCTTTATTCTTCATTCCTCGTTCGGCTGACGCTTGTTTCTTTATTTTTCTCAGCTTGAAATTCTTGGACAGGCGCCAATTCGGTTCCACCGAGACAGGGCCGCTTCACTCTTTGTGCAACGGGCCTGGCGCACTCGGGCTGCAAAACCAACGGTTTAAACAACTATCACTTTTTCTTTGAATTCCTACAATTATCATAATTATAATGGGAAAATTTTGCTTATGCAATAGACTAAGCTAGTAGCGGATTGAAACCGCGAAGCCTGGTTGGAACGATGCCTTGGATCTCTCAGACACTAAAGATAGATAGAGGCTATAAGACTTACACATAAATAATTGTTTAACTTGATCATGCTATGTCTTCTGGGGTGTCCGAGGAAGACATTGCACAATAAATTAATCAAGTACTTGAGTTTTGTCATGTCAAGAGTCGGCAACAACAGAAGAGTAATTTTTTTTTTTTAATGGTAGACAAACATGCCCGAGTTATAAATAACCTGACAATATTTGAAAATCTCCTACTACCACCACACTAAACGAAAAATGTGATGGAGGACTTAGCCAGCCAATGAATTGAACACACGATGCCTGGGTGGGACCCAAACCCGAAATGTTGGAGATCCGCAAAAAATGCATGGCAGAGTAATAAGATTAAGAAAGGGACGCTCAGAAGCTTTGAGCATGAAGAGTGAATGAACGAAGAAAGGGTGTAAGGAGAATATATGACGCAAATGTGAACAGTAGAAAAACTCGGGGACGCCCGAGGAAGATGTGACACGATCAAGTGAACCAGATACTTGAGTCGGGCCATGTCAGGGCTGATAAATAATAGAAGAGTGTGTTTGAGACGAAGTATGAATGAGAATGAAGCAAGGAGTGACGGCCGGCGTGGTCTAGCGGTAAGGCTTTAGACTCGCAATCCGAAGATCGCGGGATCGAATCCCGGGCAAATAAATTTTATTTGATTAATTTGTGTTATTTCACGATTAATTCATTTTAAATCATAATATATAGTATATTTGCGGCACGATCCAGTGGAAGATACTCTTAGTATCGCCCTGGTTTAAGACCACCATTCAGAATTGAAACGTTGCTTGAAATGGCTTTAGACGTGTTTGATGACCAGGTCTGAATAGCCAGGTACTTCCCTACCTTCCTCTTTCCCATCTCCTTCCCTTCCCCACTACCTTCAGCCTCACAACATACCCCAATTGGGGATGCAATAGACTCACTGGCTCCAGACGGGAGCAGCTGGGACTCTTGTGAGGTATTCATGTAAGAAAAATAAAAAAGGAGTGCGTGCCAAAACTGAGTTTTTTGGCGGTCTGTCCTCTCTGCCTACCCCTGCGGGGAAACGGCTTGAAAGTTAGTTAGTTATTGTTCTTCCAACAGTAAAACGGTGAGCGGACAACTCAGAATGAAACCAACTCAGAAGCACCTCAGAAAGGTCATTAAGAGTGATGATAAAAAAATATTAAAAAATGGTTAAATAGGTTAGGTTAAGTTAAGGTTACCGGCTATTTAAAATTATTTTTTCATAGCTTGACCTTTCTGAGGTGTTTCTGAGTTGGTTTCATTGAGTTGGCATGGAACCCAGTAAAACAACTTGAGATGTGCTTTTAGGTATCTATTCGAATGATTACTAGTTGGTTTATGTAGTTATCGTGAATATTTACAATGAATATTAAACTGAACAAACGTCCTTACTAGGCTAGACTCTAAGTACTCGTAGTTCTGTTGCTCCGGCGGGCGGACTGATGGAGCCCGCTAAATCACACTGAAGTCTTCGGCTATCATCGTAACTGTCCGTACCTAAGGCAAGAACGGCGATATATGGTACTTTTCTGATATCGAACTCAGCTGCCATCTGTTGGAATGTAGCAAAACTTCGTATTACAAACTAACCCGACATCTTTTGAAAGAAGCTGAAACTACATGAATAATCAATACACTACAGTTATATACAGAGAGATAGAAGAAGATGATTGATGGAAGATTTCCAACTTAGGAAAGAATTATTTTCGTTCAATTGACTGTACCCTCGAGGCGGCTCTGTATGTCTCGGAGACCGCTGCGCCTGTAGAGTCTGGTCTGCGAGACCGGATCGAGGTACACGACACAACAGTAAGACAACAGCGCAAACAGGGAAAACTGGCACAGATACATATTTACGGTTTCCCACCACATTTCACTTTGAAGACGAATGCGAAATCTTACGTTTGATACGATATTTATGTATTCATGCCTCATTAATACGCCTTTGCCCCCTTAAACCCGAGTGAACCGGGAACATTCCGGAACACGGCAGTAAAATCCACGAATTCATTCAAGATTCAAGAGTCTTGTTATTGCAGTGTTGCCATCGCGCGGAATTTGCAAACATTACAATATTATTATTACCGGTTTGATTTTGATCTTCGTGCGTAGGACCAATCATTGAGGCATCTGGCAATGTCCATTCGAAGGGTAAAGTTTAGTATACGAGTACATAAATCCAAACGTAATTATTTATATTAGTTCGGTACCTACCCACTACCTATGTACTTACGTACTTGCGTATTTTACCGAATAGTTAGGTTAGGTTGAAAAGTTAAATTAGATTTAAGGAATTTGATTCAATATTATATTTTTTGTAACCTTAACCCAGTTTTCAGAATCGCAGATTTTTTTTAATAAAGCGTAGGTCCCTACCTACACTGAATTAATTCCTTTGACATTGAAATATTAGAATGTCACCTTTCACCGCAGTGAGAGGGGCAGATTCATACGTCCGTCACTTCTGGAAACACTGACCCCCAGATTCCTATCCTCCCCTTATACCTTTTTCCTTCCCAGAACTTCTTCACCTTCCTTTCCTCCACACAGCATCCCTAAAGACGACAAAGATGAATTATTTTCCTGTGTGGGACTAATGTGAAAAAATTCTTATTAAATCATAAAAGTGACAAGTTTATTATTTAAATTTGAGGGCCTCCGTGCTCAAGGGATACGGCTCTCGACTGGCTCTCCGAAGGTTGCGAGTTTAAATCCCGGCATTTGCAAATAAATTTTATTTAATTAATTTGTGCTATTTCACAATTAATTAAGTAATTTAATATACCTAATACATGCTCCGATAAACAAAGTATGTAAGTATGTAGATTGTAGATGTAATATGTCAATGAATATATGGTATATTTGCGGCACGTTCCAGAGTGGAATGAAACGTTGCTCGAATTGTCTTTAGCCGTGTTTGGTAATCAGATCTGAGTAGCCATGTACTTCCCCACCTTCCTCTTCCCCCATATCCTACCCCTCTCCACCATGGGCGTAGCCAGGTTTTGATTTAGGGTGGGGCAAAAAATAAAAATCTAAGAATAGTTACCGAAAAAAAGTAGGCTTCTATAACATTTTTTTAATGCTTTAGGCTCTATGAATACAAATAATATGAACGGAAGAGGGAAAAACCTTCGTATGAATTGCTGTAAATTTGAAAACGCGACTCGGTCGACAATCCCAGAGGTCGTACTTCGGCCAGCCAGGGTGGGGCAAGTGCCCCACCTTGCCCCACTGTGCCTACGCCCATGCTCTTCACTACCTTCAGCCTCACAACGTTCCCCAACTTGGAATGCCATAGTCTCACTGGCTCCAGACGGAAGCAGTTGGGACTCTTGAAATCTAGTTATAATTTAAGAAACGTGGTTTAAACTTTCTCACTCAAAAGGATTTAATAAGAAGATAATATTGTTCACAATATTTTAATGATAAGTTCGTCCATTTTTTGTGGACGAACTAACTTGTTACGGACGGCCAAAGAGGGAAACTGGCAAACGCACTTACCTACACAATTTTGTCGCTGTTTCCCGTAAATCTACACTAACGACGCGACGCCACTGAATGAATCTTTCTTGTAAAGATAAGTTTTAAAACAATGTTTTCCCAACCGCGCAGCACAGCAGCCGATTATCCTGTTCAAAAAATAAACAAATGTATTTTAAGATGTCGTCAATGACTTTATAAAACATTAATAAGATGTTATAACAACATTCGTTTGGGACATTCATCCGAATATAATAAGATAATACATTGTCATGATAATTGAATTCAACAAATCTAATGTTTCAACACAATTCGTTTTGATACACAGTCGTGCACCGCTGACCTTGAAAGCGGTGTATTTACAAAATGAATGAATTTCCATAGAAAACGTATTTTTCTCCGGAGAACGGGCGGGAAAACGCAATTTTCCCGCCGCCAGCTGTTGGCCGCAAATAACATTTGACATTCAGACGAAATTCTTTTTTTGAATTTCTCACTCCTCGACTTTCGTTCTTTATTTTTTTTTTACTTTCTACGCATCGGGTGGCGGGTAGGATTAGAAGAAAATGTCAATCTTGATTGTATATTTTCGGTTGATTAAAAACGTGTTTGTTACGCAGAATTTTAACAATTCGTCAAATTTCAATGTTAAAATTCAAGTTCTGCGAAAGTACTTGGATTTTATTTTTTTTTATTTACATTTAAACCCGCTAAACTACTTGTGCAGTTTGTCAGCAGGTACATAATGACAACATTGGTACATTTTCAAACCATTTTATATAGCCATTTTCTTAGATTATATTTGACTTTACCATTAAAAACGTTATTATTTTTTATTATCGTTGGTAGTTTATTAAATATTTTGGGTTCAATATAGTTTAGGGTTCTTTCACCATATTTATTTGTTCATTTCGAAACCACCAATCCTTCATTTTGAGTGAATCTTGTATTATGTTTATGGTAAACACTTTCCCTGTACAAGGAATCGTACAATATAACATGTTGACTTACAATATTATAAAACAATAATCCCCTAACAAGTAAAACATTTAGAGACTTGTATATTAATTTAGTGTCGCTTCTGTGTTCATTAGTGTACTTATGGATAATAATTTTGTCAGGGAGTTTTGCAATGTTTGGATATAATTTATATTAGTTTTACAAGAATGTCCCCAAGAAGTAAGTCCATAACGGATAGTGGATTCAGCCAGAGATACGTAGATTAATTTTAAAGACGATAATAATAGAAACTAGCTGGTTCCCGGCATGCGTTGCTTTAATAAAGAAATTGTTACTCCCCTTCCCCTCTCGCGTTCCCACTCCGCCTCCTCCACCTTCCCTCTCCCCACTCCACTCCCCCCTTCCCCCGTCCCGCGAACCCTCCCTCCCCCCCGAGTTCCCCTTCCCCTTCCCGGGTTCCCCTTCCCCCTCCCGCGAACCCCCTACCCGAGTTCCTCTCCCCCTCCCCCCTCCAGCATTCCATGCATTCAGTCCCTGTACATTAATTTTTCAAACAGGTCGCGTGCCACCTATTGCATTTTTTTTAATACATATTTCATAATGCCAGAGTTCACCAGTAGTTTTATACAAACCTTGTCCTGACAATAACGAACACAAAAAAAGAATTATCCAATTTGGTGCAGTCGCTCGGAAGTTATGCACGTACATACATTTCGTGGATTCATTTTTATTTATATAGATAGAAGATAGGTGGATAAATAGATTGAACAGGACTTTCACAGAGCTTGAATAATAATTTTGAAATTTGATGAATTTTTCAAATACTGTGAAATAGGAAAAACCATGTGTTTTTGTTGAGCAAAACAAAATAAAATTGATTTTTATTGAATAACTTGCTGTCACCAAATATAAAACTCGCAATCAAAATTAGCCTTACCTCTTTAGGTAGGTACTTACCAAAGTAACAAACGAAATTATTATTATAAACGAACCCCAAATAAGGGGAAGTTCATAGGAACTTTTTTAATTATTACAGGATTTCACCAGCAATAGATACACAGGTCTACAACAAAAATGCTGTCTGGATGTTTTCAACTGATTTCTATGTATTTAGGTGTTCTGAAAACTAGAAAAATTCCAGAACGTCAGGTTATATATATAGTATATACAATAGTGAGCTCAGGCAAGAAACATTTCATTGCTAAACCGTTCATCCGATTGAGATGAAACTTTGGGGATTTGATGTGTGCATGCCCGCGATGGTTTCTGTATACAATAGTGAGCTCTGGCATCATGAAATTACGAAAAATTAATTAATTAAATAAAAATGAATCGCAGAAATGTATGTACGCGCATAACTTTTGAACGACTGCACCAAATTGGATAATTCTTTTTTTGTGTGTTCGTTATTGTCAAGACAAGGTTTGTATAAAACTAATGGTGAGCTCTGGCATTATGAAATTTGTATAAAAAAATTGCAATAGGTGGCACGCAAGCTGTGAAGACTGAATGAATGGAATGCGGGTGGGGAACTCGGGTAGGGGGTTCGAGGGAGGGGGATAGGGGAACTAGGGATCGGGGAGGTTTAACCTGAATTTTTAGGCAATAACAAAGACCCTAACTACAAACAAATCGTTAAAAAAATTTCAATCTTTAGGTTGCCTAATGAGTTTAAAAGAACGTTTTCTTCATTCCCACCTCGATTACTTTCCAGAAAATTTAGGATATGTAAGTGAAGATCAAAATGAACGATGTCATCAAGATATTAAGGAGATGGAAAAAAGATACCAGGGAAGATGGAGCATCTCAATGATTGCAGACTATTGTTGGACGCTTCAGAGAGGCCTTCCAGATGCTTCCTACAAGCGTAAATGTACCAAAAGGAGTCTCACTGGGAAAAATAAATGTGTTTAGCGCTTTTTTTTTTTTTTTTTTTTTTTTACTTTATTTATTCCCATTTCTTTGTACATATAATTTATAATAGCAAATATTATATGTATAATAACACAATATATAATAACAATTATGAAGAAGAAATGAAAACCCACTAAGGCACTGCCTGAGTGTGGGTAATATTAAAACAAAATACTACATTTCTAAGTACCCAAAGTATAAATTAGACTTAAAAAAACACATAAAAAATAAGTATTACATAGGTAGAATAAGTGAAAAGGGTTTTTTTCAGCTATTATAAAAATAAAATAAAAATATGGAGAAAAACATACAATTTTTTTTTTTTTTTAGTATCTATAAAATAAAAATAATAAAATAAACAGAAAACTTATTGTACTACAGTTAAGAAGTTACAGCAAATGAGTTGTAGAAGGATGGATAAATTTATAGAAAAAGCGTTTCAATATCTACATTATTCAACCATAATTTTACCTCTTTTACATATTTTATCATTTTATTTATCATTTGAGTTTGTAGTGGTAGAAGGTTAAATGTACGAGGACCAATGAAACTGCTATGTGTCTGCAATAATTTAGTATTGGTTTGTGGAGTATAAAATATATTATTTATTCTTTTGCTCGTTCTGTTTTCATTTATTTCGAAATTATTTTTGTTTTTAAACACATATTTCAAAGTTTGTAATATAAATAATTGACGTATATTAAATATTTTACTTTCTTTGTATAATAATTTGGTCGAGAATGTTTTATTTTTGTTATATATGACTTTAATTATGCGTTTTTGAATTATTTGTAGAGGCTTCATAAATGTATCAAGTGCACCACCCCATCCTATAATGCCATAAGTGATTGATGATTGCACCAGGGAAAAGTAGATCATTTTCAATTTTTCAATGTTTAGTACTTCCTTAAGTCTATAAAATATGTAGGTCAGATATCTTAATTTAGAAGTGATTTGATTAATATGTGATTTCCAATTAAGATTTATATCTATTGATACTCCTAAATATTTTATATTTTCGACATCAGTGAGTTCGTTGCACATGAAGCACATTTCTTGATTGCAACTACTATTATGGATTCTAATTTTAAGGTTGTCTTTAGGTTTATTTTTAATGGTTTTATAAAAAGGTAAGTAAAATGTTTTCCTATAGTTTAAAACGAGTTTGTTGTATTTTAGCCACGTTGAAACCAATGAAATACAATCAGTTGCTTTCGAAAAAGTTTCTTTCCAATGATTACCATCCACTATTATTGCCGTGTCGTCTGCGTAAGAAACAATTTTACCAGGGATTACAAAATTACATAAATCATTAATATACATTAAGAATAAAATCGGGCCAAGCACAGTTCCCTGTGGAACCCCATTTTTTATCTTTGACTCTGAACTGTAATTATTCCCAATTTTTGTTTTTTGTGTTCTGTCTGTAAGATAGTTAGAGAGTAGTTTTAGTGTGTCTTTTTTGAAACCAAGTTGATTTATTTTTGTAATGAGTAAATTATGATTTACGGTGTCGAAAGCTTTTCTTAAATCTAGGAATATGGCAAGACATTTCTTTTTTTTATCGATAGATGAGTATATCTTTTTTGTAAGTTCATATATCGCATCCTCGGTGCTTAGGTCTTTACGAAAGCCGTATTGGTTTTTTGATAGAATTTTATATTTTTCTAAGTGTTCAATGACTCTAAACTTGATGCATTTTTCGAATATTTTCGAGAGGTTTGAAACAAGAGATATTGGTCTATAATTGTCTAATTTATTCGTATCTCCAGATTTATGAATAGGTATTATAGTGGAGATTTTAAATTGCTCTGGAAAATGACCATTTTTGAGGCATAAATTAAAAATATGTTGCAATGGAGTTAGGACATGTTGTTTTATTTTTTTTAACATATCACAAGATAATCCATCATTTCCCTTAGAGTTGGATGGTTTTAGGTTATCAATATATTTTTCAATTTCATTAAAAGTAACAGGAGAAAAATATTCAATGGAGTTAATTGAATCATTATTTGAATCTAATTGAGGAGATGTCTCCATATAAGCATCATTAACATTAATGCCGGATGATTCAAGTACTACGTCTACTACATTTGTAAAATAGTTATTAAAGCTTTCTGCAATGGTCGATTTGTTAGTTATTATTTCATTATTTATTATAACCTCATTTACAATATTTGAAGACATACTTTTTTTGTTGGCAATTTCATTTATAATATTCCAAGTTTTTTTAGTATTATTTTTAGCATTTTCAATTTGTATACTATAGTATTTCTTTTTGCAGTTTCGTATCAGCCTATTGAGTAAGTTACGATACATTAGATATTTTGTTTTCAGATAAGGCATTGTTCTGAGATTATTCTTTTGGCAATCTATTTGATATTTAAACATTTCTCTATATAATTTATCTCTTTGTTTAATTGATATAATTAATCCAACTGTTATCCAAGGCTTAATTTTTTTATATTTATTGTTAGTGACAATTATTTTACTTTCACTTTTTAGAGTATGATCTCTCAGAGTTTTATAGAAATTCTCTAGTGCGAGATGTGGATTTTCTATTGATATCACATTTTCCCAGTTTTCTGACCGAAGTAAAGAGTTTAGAGTTTCATAATCAATGTCTACTTTTTCTAGATTTTCAGAATTTCGGTTTTGAGGAGTATTTTTGAAATGGTGTCCATAAAAGGTCGGGTAATGATCTGTGATATTTGTTTCAAGAATTGAAGAGATGATATTAACCGCCTTGTGCGACTTGACAAATATGTGGTCTAAACATGCCGAGTGACTTAAGGTTACTCTTGTTGGTGAGTTAATGTATGACATATGTCCAGAGCTTGATAAACAATCAAGATACTCATTTTGACAATTTACATTTGTATTATTATCATTAATATTTATATTGATGTCTCCTGTCACAATGGAAAAAGTGAAATTGTTTCTATCAAGTTTACTAACAAAAGATTTTAATTCTTTTACAAATAAACAATCATTTAATGAAGGGGATCTATATATGGCTAGTATATGATACTTATAGTTGTTTTGACAAAAAGTTACTTTTATTGCATTGGCTGTTTTAAATTCAATAAATTCAGCGGCAACATTTTTCAGAGTATTATGACAAAATACAGTAACTCCATCATGACCAGTGTGCTTACAGGCAGATGAAATTGTTGTATATTCTGGTAAGTTGTATGGAATTACTTGTTTCATTTGGGTTTCACTTAAAATAATTACGCTTGGAGAAAAATCTAGGTTATTAATAAGTACACAGAGCTCATCGAAGTTTTTCCTTATACTCCTAATATTCATGTTTAAGATCGAGAAATTAACATTTTTAAATAGGTGATTTAGTTCACATGGGTTTTTACATTTATAATTTTCGTGTATATAGTTTTCTTCAGACATTTTGAAAGGTTGATAGTAGTTTGCTATGTGGTTTTATTATCCTTTATTCGGAGGGGATGTCTTCTGGCGTTCTTATGAGTAAGATTGGAGACGTTTCGTTTTTTCTCATCCATATTTTTCCATTTTTTGCCCATATAAATTTGTACCCAAGTCTTGATGATTTAGCTAGGTATAGTAGGTGTTTATTGAATTGGGTCAGTTGTTCGTTAATATATATTGTGTTGTTTTCTTCAAAATTTATGTTTTTTGCGTATAAAATACCATATTTTTTTTTATGTGCTATAATTACGTCTTTACTTTCTTTGTTTTGTAGAGATACTACTATGGCAGTATTTTTGTTCATCGGGTTTTTATTTTTGCTTCTGAAAATATTTGTCACATTAATCGTTTCTTTATCACATTTGAGTATGTCTATTATATTATTAAATACATTCGTGATATTTTCATTTTCCTTAAAAGGAACACCCTGTATTTCAATATTGTTTTGTTTTTCATTTTGCTCCATTTTATTAATGTGTAGTTTTATTTCTTTATTTTCTGCTTGAAGTTGTTTAATCAGTATTTCTTTATTTTTGTTTTTTTCTTCATATTCGTCTAATTTCTCACAGCAAAATTCGACGGACTTCTTAAGTTCTTTTATTTGCTCATTAAAAGATTTCATAAGTTGATTGGTTAATTCATTAAATTTTTTTTCAATGCATTTGATCATTTTATTAGTCATTGTGTCTTCTTCTTCCGAGTCGCTAGATGGCGCCTTTTTTTGGGTTTGTTTCTTCTGCTTATTCATTTTGTAAAATGGTTCGAAGATCGGATATATTTAATTTAATAAATAAAATGTACGAAATTTTTATTAAAAATAAAATTTTCTGTCGGCTTCAGTAGGATTCGAACCGAGGTCGCCAGAAATGTCCGTGCAAACTTGGTCAGCTGTTTATACCACTGACCCACGAAGACCGTGGATTGATCCGTGAAAATAGCGGACTATAATAGCAACTGAGCACCAAAGAAAAAAAAATACTAATCATATCTACAATGCTTACTAATCAATATATTTTAGATAAAGTTTTGTTAAGCAACTATAAAAAAATTTTTTTTTTTAGTCTTTTATCTTTTATTTTAAGATGATAACTTGTTTAACATACATAGATACCTACATTGTCAGAAAACGTGACGTTCTGTGACAAAATGAAAGTCATTTTCAGATTCAGCATACACAAAAACATACGAATTACGCAAAAAAAAACCAAAACAGCGCTCAACTTTTATTATTTTGTAGAATTGTGTAATGATAGAATACTCGGGGTTCCATGATAACTCAACGCAGTGGCATTTCAATTGCCTTTCGAAAAGTCATTAAAAGTTATGAAAAATATAGGACAAACTTGTCGTACGGTTAATACGGAATATTTCTTTTTTAAATAGTTAGATATAGCTTCACTCTTTCGAAAAATGAGTATTTATGTCTTATGTCGAAGGAGACGAAAAAATAATTATTTTATATTTTAATTTTGTTCAAATTAATTCACTTACGCGAAATGCTCAACGCTGTGATTGGTCAAATGAAGTGGGGTACTACAATTTTACCAAAAATACCCCTTACCTAACTAAGTTAGGAAACCTAAAGTAAGCCGTTTAACCTAGTTTTCTTCGTCAGTTTTGATGACTTTTCATAGGAGTGATGAAGTGCCACTTTGTTGAGTTATCCGGTCACCACTTTTCGGGTTCTGTGACAAATCAGAATACTTTTGAAAAGTTATATAAAGTGAGAAAAATCCAATTTTTTTTTGATTAACCAAATTGTTTTGTTTTGATGATTTTGTTCACTGATTTGTCCACTTGATTTTTTGTTTCGATCGTTGATTTATCCAATTTGTTAGTTGTTTCACTGTTTTGTCCACTTGATTTTTTGTTTCGATCGTTGATTTATCCAATTTGTTAGTTGTTTCACTGTTTTGTCCACTTGATTTTTTGTTTCGATCGTTGATTTATCCAATTTGTTAGTTGTTTCACTGTTTTGTCCACTTGATTTTTTTATTTCGATCATTGATTTGTCCAATTTTTGAGTATCCATGATGACGGATACGGAAATGCTATCCGAAAAGTTGATTTAAGAAGAAGAAATGAGACTATCTATGTTCAATATTTAATACCCCCAAAGTCCCAACATTATTTCAAAAGCAGAAAACCTGAAGCGGTTGAAAAAATGAACGCTGAAATTTGTTCAGCTTTTTCTGTGTGAGATTGCATCCGAAACATTAACTCTAGCAGGGGAAATTAATAAAAGTATCTAGTGGGTTCTAAAAGTAGGTTCAATATTCACTATTAAAAACCCCAAAAGTCCCAAAAAATATTTTGAGAAATTATTTCGGTGCATATTTCCAAATCAACCCTAGGTAATTCAAAATGTTTGGCAGTTCAAAGTTTTAGCCGGTGACAGGTTTGTGTTGAAATGTCTTATTTTGATTGATGTTTTGTAGGAGTGTTATTTTTGAACACGAGGAAGTTACGACTGGATTATATTTTCACTTGCTGGCGCTGTCATTATTCGAATTTTATCTCTTTAATAATTCCTATACGTACATTAGTTTAAAATATATTTTAGGTAATTGTTCGGAACAAACGTCAACGGTTAATACACACTTTTTTGATAAAACTTTTAGATTCTTCTTAATTACCATAAAAGACAACCATTTGCGTTGGGGAGGTTGAAAATGTTACATTTTTTATTTTATTTACGTAAGTTGAAAATTTGCTTTCACACTGTCAAATCACTCTGTTTGCAGTTCGGAACAAACGTCAACGGTTAATACGCACTTTTTTTATAAAACTTTTAAAATTAAGATAATATACACAAGCCCGCTACACAAACCCTGCTTTGTCAGACAAACCATTCGTAGGCTGTTTTTTAAAGTAATGATAACATACACAATCCCGTTACATAACCGTTGACGTTTGTTCCGAATATTTACCATATTTTATTTTGTTTATTATTTTCATGCAATGGGAATTAATGGGAAGCTGGGTAGTAAGGGGTCGTTCAAGTATTTCGTAACGCACTTTGGGGGGGGGTCTTGCGAAACGTTACTGTGCGAATTAAAATCTTCCAAGTTGGCAACCCTTTTCGTTCTCGAAATCTCTTGTTTTATTTATTACCTCAAACGCGATTAAAACAAAAAAAGGTATTTAAGCGACTTTCTTTCAGTACTTTGCGCAACTTAATTGTGACTTTCAGGTAAAAAATGGGCGTTACGAAACGTTTAGGGGGGGGGAGGGTAGGGAAAAACGTTACGGCGCGTTACATGGGGGGGAGGGGGGGTCAAAAATCTTCAAAAATTGCGTTACGTAATACTTGAACGCCCCCTAACTAACCACTCGTTATTAGTAATTATATTTTTAAAAAATCCAAAATAGGATATAGAATTACTTCTACAGGTACATATAGAAATACTACAAATATTGACGAATATTGAAATAAAGAAATACTGTCACTGAATCGCACGAAATTCTTTTATTATTACAACAAAATGTATATTATTATTTATAAATGGCAATCTTGAAATTTTAGAGCTCTCAAACCGATTTGATTAAAAATTGCTACAGGCAAGGGAAGAGAAATGAGAATTTTATGTCAAAATACATAATTTCGGCGGCATTAATCATTTTTTTCTAATAGAGATTAGTTTTCATTCGTCCAGTGATAGATATATGACATACCTACATATATTACGTTTTATTTAAAAAATCATCATAATTTGGATAGTAAAATGAACATGTACCTATAAATTCTTTCTTCAAACTTTGCAAATATACCTGCAACTTGTGGAGGCGTCTACTAATATCTACAGGAATTCCAAAAACTGAAAAAATCGAACTAATATCTATGAGAAGGAAAGTGTTGACGAATATCTACAGCTTAAACTGTTGACGAATATCTATGAGAACCAAAGTGTTGACGAATATCTACAGCACTGGCAGAGGTTGGATTTGCAATTATGTATAGCATATTGGAATAAGGTAATATTGCGTATGCAGTTTAAAAAACTTAATTTATGTAAGTATGTATGTAAAAATCCCTAATATCGGACTATTGGACACATTTAGCTGATTAATCCAACCTACGCTCTGTAGATATTAGTTCAACCTACGCTCTGTATATTATAGATATTAGTCAACACTCTGAAGTTCGTAGATATTAGTTCAACATATGAGCTGTAGATATTCGTCCGACATACAGGCTGTAGATATTAGTATCTGGAGTCCAACTTGTGGTATCATTATTGATGTAATGAAAACAAATAACTTAGTTTAAACCACTATATTAAAAAATATATACATGTATAGTGGTTCAAACTAAGTTATTTGAATTTTATTTTTAATTTAACTTTATGAGTAAAACCTCAAATTGTAATATTTAATTAAATGAAGACAATATAAGCGAAACTCAATCGAAAATCTGGAAACAGAAAAATCTGAAAAAGATATTGACACCCCTGGGACTCGAACCCAGGAACTTGCCCGGTAAGCAAGAGGTCCTGGGTTCGAGTCCCAGAGATGTCAATATCTTTTTCTGATTTTTCTGTTTCCAGATTTTCGGTTGAGTTTCGCTTATATTGTCTTCGTTTAATTAAATAAGTTATTTGTTTTCATTATAGGTATAAATTCATTTGTGCACACTTTCTAATTGCTGTTATACATAAAAAGGGGCAAAACTGGAACTTTACTAAACTGGGCAAAGCCCATCAAAAAGTCGCCAGCAGGACCTAGCAGCAAAAGATGCACAGCAGCCGGTTTTCATCTGCTAGTTTACAGATTATTGGATCGAGTTAGCAGACAACAAAGTAATGTTTAGTGCTGAACCATCTTTGCACATTCACTTTGTGTGAATTTTTTTATAATTTAAATTTTTTAATCCATATTTCTTTTATTTTCTTTCCAGCATTACCGGAGGCGAACTGTTTGAGAGGGTCATCGACGATGACTTTATCCTGACGGAGAAGGCTTGCACCGTGTTCATGCGACAGATCTGCGAAGGGATAGAGTTTGTGCATCAGCAGAACATCTTACATCTGGATATGAAGGTAAGAAACTCACATATTTTAAAGAAACCCATAATTTGTCTGAATTTTACAGCAGGATTGGCACTTCCCCAATATCAATCAATACTTGAACAATGTATTATTACTTTGCAATGTTAAATGCACATTTAAATATATTGTATTGCCCAAGTTTGAGAAACATTATTCTATACTTACCATATTTCAAACAGTTTTTTTACCAACTCCGATTCTCTTGCCAAAACAAATCCATCTGCTGTCAAACTCCTCACTTTAAATAATTCTATGTTCTCACTTGTAAGAAATTCTACCACAATGTTATTATTAAAAAAGCACCAATAATAATATACTGATATAAGTGTGGAAAGAATGTGCTAATTTTATTGCTTACTCACAAAGAAAAGCTAGACAAGAAAAAAATACACAATGGCTTTTGTAATTAATAACTCGACATAATGGCCTATTATTATCACCGCCGTTATGTAGTTTCCACCCACAAACTGTTTTTGTTTTTTTCTTTTCATTGTTTTTTTGCACATTTTTTAATTCACTCTCTGTCAGAAATAGGTGGAGATTATTTTGAATAAGATCTGTGATATAATGTCCACGTTTACTTGGATGAAAATGTCAATGCTGGCTTCATTATAAGAACATGAAGTCAACTTTCTAAAAACTTTGATTGTTACATCATTAAATTAAATTAAGTGAACCAGTTTGCAACAGAATTGTCTAAAGCGACGGATTCCCACACAATCCTTTACTGGCTAAGTCCTTCATCGTAGCACAAGCATTAATTTCTGCTTATAATTATAGTAGTAGGTAGGAGGAATTCAAATATTGTTAGGTTATTCGTAACACGTAACCCAGGAATGCTCATTTTCCTATTAAAAAAAATCAGAGTATGCCAAAGATATTGAAATATAAGAGATGTGCTATCCCAGTTTTTACTGGGTGGGACTGCTCTTCCGGGTGTCACCAATATTGTTTACCAATTAATGAATAATTAACGAATAAACTAAACGATTGTTAAACTGAATGAACGAATATATCGTTAACCAATACTAATGCACACTTTCAAAAAATCAACAAAATGAACAAATTTTTTTCATATGCAAACTACTCCGATTAGGTTGTAGTTCGCCGACGGTCGCGCGGACATCATAGCATATCTCTTTTGTATTTCAATATGTTTGGAGTCTCCAGTTCATACGCGGCAGAAGTGAAACCTTCAGAAAACTAAAGTAGTCAAGAGTGGTGAGGCTAAGAAGCAAGAATTTTTATAACATTACTTGAGATTACATCCAAACTTATTTTATTTCTTTTTGGTCCACTTAATAATTTGGGAATGGGTCGGTTTCACTCAGCTTTGGGCATCTTCAGACTGGTGAAGCAAATATATTATGTATGTACTATAATATTGAAATTCCACCATGAATCAATTGTTTCCAAATAAAAATAATATTAAAATATCTAGGTACTTCATTTTTAAAAACAAATGCTTATAATCAATTTGATAACTCAATGTCGCAATATTGATTTGGAAATATTAATCTCTAAATGATAAATTAGTGAGACAAAAACAATCAACCAATTCTTATTGTCAATCTCATCTTATTCCCCTTGTCCTATTTGAGTCGTAGACCCCATCCCTTTCCTACTTCAAAAGCCCTCCATCCATAGTTGGCCCAATCTCTCCGTACACAGTCTGGGGTTGATTTCTTCAACTAAACCTGCAACAGCCCACTAGAAGTCTTCCCTCTGGCTTTGAACTCAGAGTTTCTAGTGAAAGTCTGACTTCTGGTGTTTTTAACCTTTGCACAATGCTGGCGTTTTCAACACAATCCCATCACTAGCAACTTTTTGACACAATGAATCACTTATCATCCCTCTGTAGCAAAAAATCATGTATACAATTTTAATAAATACTAAATTTTTTTGTTGTTTAAAACAGAAAAAAAAGTAAACCTTTGATAGCCATCAAAATATAAAAGAAGGTTACAACTCTGCTAAAAGCACGATAAACAATGGGCTGAAGATGGTTTAAAACAAACTGCTTGATAGCCAAAAAAATATTAAAAAATCTTTCATTGCGAATGTCTCCCAATAAGATTTTTGATGAGTATAAGATTATTTAACGACTTTTAGCTGCAGATGGACGATAAGCATAAAATGAAACATCCGCCTACCGGGATAGCTGCCTGAGGTTCACATTATACGCATAGACCACACTATCATACTAATACAAAATGATTAATTGTCATTATTTTTAATTACAGCCGGAAAACATTCTCTGCCTAACCAAGACGGGCAACAGAATAAAGATCATAGACTTTGGTTTGGCGAGGAAGTTCGACCCGACAAAGAAATTACAGATCTTATTTGGAACACCAGAATTTGTGGCCCCAGAAGTTGTGAACTTCGATCAGATTGGGTTCGGAACTGATATGTGGTCTATTGGAGTCATTTGCTATGTTCTGTAAGTATCAAATAAGTTATATAAACGAGGATATTGTTCGGCTGTTCCAAAAACAAACACCGTGGATAAGTCACTTTTTTCCAAAACATTTTTTTTTTTGCATTTTTCGATATATGTATAGTGTATCTACCGACCATTGAAAAATATTTGTACCTCCAATAAAATCCATAAAATGATGGACAGATTTTTCAAGATATTTTCCAACACTATATATTCCATACAGTGTTTAGTGTGGAATTTTTTTCAGTAATTGTTCAGAACAAACGTCAACGGTTAATACGCACTTTTTTTTGATAAAACTTTTAGATTCTTCTTAATTACCATAAAAGACAACTATTTGCATTGGGGGAGGTTGAAAATGCTACATTTTTAATTTTATTTACGTAAATTAAAAATTTGCTTTCACACTGTCAAATCACTCTGTTTGCAGTTCGGAACAAACGTCAACGCACTTTTTTTGATAAAACTTTTAAAATTAAGATAATATACACAAGCCCTCTACACAAACCCTGCTTTGCCAGACAAACCATTCAAAAACGTAGGCTGTTTTTAAAAGTTAAGATAACACACACAATCCCGTTACATAACGGTTGATGTTTGTTCCGAATATTTACCTTTTTTTCTTATAAAATGTTGACTATTATTTAGTCTGTATTTTAACATTATTAACTTTGTGTATAGAATAAAGAAGAAAACTAGAAGTGATTTCCAGACAAATTTGAATGGAAATAAATTGACAATCCCACAATGAGCAGGTCTGCTAAAAATGAAAATCTCTTTTTTCCATTTTTTAAAAGTGTGTATTTTCGGAATTTTGAATGAAATGCAAAAAATCAAAACAACACTATATTTCGTGATCTCAAAAACACTATAAATGCAGAAAAGAAATGTTAAATAACTCTACTGCAAAACTACAAATTCTTCAGGACCGTTGAAATGTTCCATTTAGCACACAGTAGCGATCACATCAGTTCTGTCTAAGGTGATGGAACGTGTGATCAACGACAAACTGCTCACATACCTCGAGAAGAACAAAATTATTAACGACCGTCAATACGGATTCCGGCGGAACCGCTCGTGCGGTGATCTTCTCGCGTATGTGACGCATGTTTGGGGGCGATGCCTGGAACGTTTCGGTGAGACCCAAACGGTTGCACTGGACATATCCAAGGCCTTTGACCGGGTTTTGCACCGAAGAGTTGTCAACAAACTGCATTCTTACGGACTTCCCGCATCCTTGTGTACGTGGATTGCCGACTTCTTGAGGGAGAGGTCGATTCAGACGGTAGTCGATGGTTTCACCTCTTCCTCTCACTCGATAAATGCTGGCGTCCCGCAGGGATCGGTTCTGTCTCCAACTCTGTTTTTGTTGCACATCAACGACCTTTTGTCATGTGCACCAATTCACTGTTACGCGGATGACAGTACAGTTCATGATAGCTTTTTGTATGACAAGCCCCCAAAGGGCTCACAAACTCCAACAGCTCGTAAGGCTTTGAAGCAAAGAATGGACGGTTACCTCGAGAGTGTTTTCTCTTGGGGTAAAAATAATCTCGTTGAATTTAATGTTTCAAAGACCCAATCTTGTCTGATTACGTCTAAAAGGGATCGCAATGAAAATCTAGTCTCTTTCAACGGAAGCAATCTTCCGAACAGGCCCTCCATTGATATGCTTGGTGTAACCCTAAGTGACCAGCTCAGGTATGGGGGCTCCATCGAAGCCAGAGTAAAGTTAGCCTCCCAAAAACTGGGCGTACTGTACAGGGCCCGCAGATACTTTAATAGTACACAACTGCTAACCCTGTACAAATCGCAAGTGTGCCCCACTGTTGAATTTGGCAGCTACCTCTGGTCTGGAGCTCCAAAATACCTGAAAAATACCCTCGACTCTGTGCAGAAACGGGCGGTCCGTTTGATAGATTCTCCCATCTTAACAGACGGATTGCAATCTTTAGAGCACAGGCGTCGGGTGGGAATGCTATCCTTGTTCTACCGGCATTACAATGGAAGATGCTCCGAGGAACTAGCATCATTGATCCCTTCGGCACCGGTGCATAGTCGGGAAACACGCCAAACGCGTGCCCAACATTTGTACACAGTTGACATTTGTCACATGAGAACGGGTCGTTTCTTCGACTCGTTCTTGTGTTCAACAGCTCGGCTGTGGAATGATTTGCCGGCCTCTGTGTTTCCTCCTTCCTACAACATGGGTCTCTTCAAGACCAATGTTCATTCCTTCCTCTCCTCAAAAAGACCCTCCACACAGCATCCCAGATGACATAGGCCCTGAGGGAAATTATTTTCCTCAGGGCCTCCTGTGTGGAGTTAATGTAAAACAGTCTGTCTCACTTACATTCGTCTGACATTGTAGATCTCCATCCCATTTGAATTTCGTAACAGGGCGAAATGCAGTTTTGTATTGGAAATAAGGCCCAACTGGCCAAATATTTCGATCACAAAACAAGTCCACAAGGTATTTCTTGTCTTCTTTATTCTATGATTTTGTGTAAGTTTATAACAACATGTACAAGACAAAATAGTAGTTCACATTTCTAACACGGTCATACAAAGTTTTACCACAAATACGCCCTAGATTTCTCATTTCTACAGCATTTAGTTTACTTTCGTTTCGAAGAGTTTTATTTTCCATGTACATTCGTCACTTCATTTTTTTTTTTATCTGCTACCGGTTTCGACACATCCGTGTCATTCAATAGCAAACTTAAGGTTAAACGTCACATACGTTATAATCTATGCATTCACAGATGGCGCCAATTAAATTATTGTTTGTTTTTAATACTTTTTGCATGTTATGCTTTAAAATATTAAGATAAATTAATTGTTTGCATCCGTACATATTCAATATGAATATAAATAAATAATTTTGTACACAAACAAACCCAAATCTTTCAAGGGAGGCTGAAAAATTCAATTTTGTATCGGTGACTCAATCCAATATTATATTTGTCAGCCTTTCTTGAAAGATTTGGGTTTGTTTATGGACAAAACTATTTATTTATATTCGTATTAAATATGTATGGGCGCAAACAATTAATTCACCTTAATATTTTAAAGCATAACATGCAAAAAGTATTGAAAACAAACAATAATTTAATTGGCGCCATCTGTGAATGCGTAGATTATAACGAACGTTACTTTTAACCTTAATAAGTCAGGTACGCCTCATACGTCATACATATGTCTGGTAATGTTATATTATCATGAAAACAAGCTTATGAGTCCGAGTGGTTAAAACTATAAGTAACAAATGTACACTGGAAAATAAAACTCTTAAAAAAAATGTGTAGAAACTGTTGCACAGTTAATGCCCAAGCAATACAAAAATTTGCTTTCGTCTATTTTATACCGTGTATGTTTTTGTAGGTTATCTGGCCTTTCCCCCTTCATGGGAGAAACAGATGTTGAGACGATGGCCAATGTGACAATAGCCAAGTACGATTTTGACGACGAAGCGTTCAACGAGATCTCAGAAGATGCCAAAGATTTTATTAAGAAACTACTAGTCAAAGATAAACAGTGAGTATAACCTTATTTTATAAACAATCCACTGTCCACTTTACAAACAAACTTACTTATTTAAAACTATCTAACACTGAACCTACCCTACCTACTGTGATAACATAACTGTGAAATCTCCTCTATTAAAAAAAAAACAAAGCCATATCTCGCAGAGTAAAACGTACTGCTGATAGCTTCGTTTTAACTTCTCACTCTTTCTCATAAACATTGCATGTAACAGAAAGAGATGTTACGACAGAGCTCTCAGAAAGTATAGTTGTATTAAGGTTGGAGTGTTTCACAGATCAATGGCCATTTTGTTTTTTTTTTATTATTAAATGGTTCCCGTTTGCCGATTCTAGATCTGTTTCAGTTTTAAATCAAATTGTGATCTTGTGATGACAAACATAACAACATGATGCGTGTGCTTTTCGGTTGATTAAAATTTTTTCAAATAATGAACCGTACCGTGACCTTTTATGTAAATGTCAAAAAAAGAAAATGGCAACGATTGTACATTTTAAGACAATGTTACATTTTAATTCATGTGATACTCTACTAATGCTATATTCAATATCCCTTTGTGACTACTATCAAAGGAATTTAAATTAAAGTGTTAAATGAAACAAATAAAATGGCATATTGTCTTATTTTTTGACAGTTAAATGTAATTTCCAAAACTCTCTGTTGAAATTACATTGTAACCTAAAAATTCCAGGCAGATAAAGTAATACAAATTTCTTGACACCAGAGCTCAGTGTTCGATAGTTTTTGTTGTATCATAAAACATATTATTTTCTGTTTACATTCTTACATAATAATATTATGTAATGGTCAATGGCTAAAAAAGTTGACGATTGTTTATGGCTAATTCCTCGATAGTTCCGTATTATTCCGCTAGATGGCATTGCTCCTACAAACTTTGAAAGATTTTATTTCAAACTTATAATTATTAACGTTTTTGCACTTATGGCATTAAAATAATGATAATAATAATTATTAAATTTGTTATAGAGAATTAATTATACATAATAATCTTATTAATTTACTGCTTTGCACACATGACAAAATAATATATAATTTTGTGAATTGTGATTTAACTGTTTACCTGTCCATAACGACAAAGACCCATTAAGTGTTTCCCTGTAAATAGATTCCTATTCCATCACCAATTCATTGTAGTTGATTCCGCCTCAGCCAAAAGTGTAAAAATATTGACGTAAAAATTTATTTGTTTACCGATTCGTAAAAAAAATAGAATAGTGAACAATTATTCTTACCGTTGCCTTTCTTCTTTTCTTTCAAATTTTCCGCTTCTGTAGTTAGTTACCTTCTCAGTTGTTGTAGATTTGATATGCCAACTTAAGTTTGTAGCGATAATAACACCCTTAGTTTAACCGATAGATGAATCTAAAGAATGGGTCTTTGTCTTTATGATTCAGGAGCAGATTGACGGCTCAGCAATGCATCACCCACAAGTGGCTCCTGAGGAGACCACCGCCACAGAAGAAGATGGACCTCCAGGCTCCCGTCATCATCACGCCCAAGCAACCCGACGAATTAGACGTCACTAAAGATAACCTCCGAATGTTTGTGGAACGATGGAGCGAACATCCGAACTCTCCATATTTATTTGATATCACAAACCACGAAATCACTCCGTGTGTTTCATCAAATAACTGTTTAGAAAGAACGTCGTCGCAACAATCGCTAGGCGGGTGTTCACCTTCTCCTTGCGGCTCGTTGAACAGCTCTCCTGATTCCATTACAGAAACAGACGAAATATTATATCGCAACGATAGCAACACGCTGCATCCAGAAGGCGAGAGACGTCCCTCTTATAATTCTCTAAGCCTCGAACGGAGAGCATCAGACAGCTCCTGTTTTGTTAACAAGAAGGCTGATATCACACTGAGAGTGAACTTAGCGGAAGAAATTAAAAAACTCTCCGATCGCTTATTCATGCTGTCTTCCATCAATACTGACCTCGGCAATAACAGTGCTGATAGCAAAAATAATGAAGTGAATCAGGAAGTCAACAATGTTACAGAAAAAATCCCCAATGGCTTCGCTTTGACTAGTTCCGTTAAAACAGGTTCAACCTCAAACGGGGGATTAAACCACACAAACTCTAACTCTGTTGCCAAAACATCTTTGGCTAAAACGAAAGACGGGGAAAAGTCTACAACTAGCTACAAATTAGAATCAAATACGGTTAAACAAAACCCTAGTAATGGATTTCAGAGACAGAGCTCTAGCTCTTCTTCGAGTACGATGGTCACAACTTCTACTTTAAACGGTAATAGTGACAAGTCAAGCAGACTGAACGGACACAGCAATTCTATCTCTAAGTCTTCATCTACAGCGGTGTTCTCTTCCAGGACTTTTGACGATTCTGATAACACTATGGACAGCAATATCCCCTGGAGAAGAAAATTCAAAGTCAACAACTCTAGTCGCGATGTGCCAATGTCTCCCACAGAGAAGAGATCCATGTTTGGAAATGAATTCAACCGAAGAAGAGACAGAATCGACAACTTCGCAAACGCCAACAGCAATGGAGAAAGTGCCGGCACTTCCAGGCCGAGAGTGTTCTACAAAAAGACTGATGAACATGGAGATCCGAAAAACAATGCAAACAACACGAAAGATCTATTGTTGCACTTGTTGGATCAATGGGATGAAAGTCAGTGCGAAACAAATAACAACTCTAACTACAACCATTCCGGCCGGCACAAGTCTGTGTCCATGGAGTGGTCGGAAGCCGAGAAGGTGGCTTCCAAGTCCATGAACACAATCAACACCTTCTTCCGGAAGCAATCCTCCATCAGCTCGTCTGTCAAGAAGAAACAAGAAGCCCTGGCATCCAATGGATACAAATGAAACTAAGACGTACTAGATATTTTGTACTTAACCGTAAACTGCACAATATTTATTCAAGACATGATGACTGTAATATTAAGTAGAAAATCAAAGTGCAATGACAACAATTATTCTTTATAGAAATTGAATGTTCACCAGAACAAAATACTAAGCTTGCTTTCCCGTGCAAGTTAAAATAAGAAGCTAGTCTTTTTAATAATAAAACTATTCATATATTTTCGATTTTTACCTTTTTCACAAATCTTTCTAAAAGATTTCGGATGGTCCCCAGAGTTCTAGGTGCGAGATTAATATTTTCAGTTTTAAAATGACCTTGACCTAGATCTCTAAAAATAGTGCAAGGGTCAGTAAAACACTTTATTTTTCAGGACAAAATGTAAGGATGAATAATTAAGTCCAATCCGTTGATCATTTTTAAAATGTAATAAGTCTGTACTGGCAAATCATTTTAAAGAGCACACGTTTGATGTATTTTGAAGTATTCACCGATAGTTTCCTCAAAGGGAAGGCCCTGAGGAAAATAATCTCCTGGGCCTCATGTCATCTTTGGAGATGCTTTGTTGAGCGTCTTTTGAGGAAAGGAAGGAGAGGAAGTTCTAGGAAAGAAAAAAGGTATGAAAGGTGAATAGGAATGCCAGCGTCAGGAGGGTGCCAGTGTCTCCGGGAGTGACGGACATATGAATCCATCCCTCCTACTGTGGTGCAAGGCGATGTTCCGAGAGAATCCTGCTGGAGAAGTCAAAAAGTCTCACTCAACCGGTCTCTCCCTTAATGTTCGCTTTATGCTTTCCGTGGTGGATTGAAGAGGCGCTAAAGGAACCTAAATATCCAATTACCGCCATCTATGATAGAAGAAAGCTCCTGGGTAACATTCTTCCTTTAAAAGCTTGAACAAATCAATTTGCATCCATTGCGTATACGATGTCGTAATTGACATGCGTACATACTGCACAAACGAGGACTTAAGGACTCTGCATTGTGGAACTTATAACATTAAGGCTCCAATACACATCTGTTCACACGTTGGCGTGTTTCATTCTGCGTTGGTCGTTAGATTTTCATTCTGCGTTGGACATTAGGGCGATCGCGGCCGCTGCAATATACTTGTACAGCGCTTTAAAATTTTATTTACATATGCACCAGAGTGCAATCAATGAAATCACCAGTACAATCAATGAACCTAAATATTTCATATTACTCCATGACGCCATGTTCGTGAAACAATCGTCGAAACACTGGGCCAACGAAAACCGATACTAATCGGGTCGTTATCCGCAAACACCAAATACACACAAAACGGCCCAGTATACGTTGGCCGAACGCACTCACCGAGCGCGCTCGGCCAACGTGTACTGGAACATTAGAATAATGTCCCCTTTATAGTGAATGCTATTGAATGACAGAAAAATGACAAAAAAAGAAAGAGAACTTTGGGGACCACTTATAACCTGATTCAAATTATTAATTAAAATGGTATTCCAATAGATAAGTTTTAAAACAATTATCATAAATACATACTACTTATTTATAATTTTAAATTATAATATACCTATGACATCCATTTTTATCTTCCTTGTAATCTTTAGCATATTAATTTGTGATTTTTTTCTTCATTTTAAGGTATTGTTATCATTTGTTAAATAATATTATAGATAATAATTTTCTTATGGCCATAAGTTACATTTCAATAAAAAAAACTTTATTAAATGATGTGGTTTTCTTATATCCCATAGATAAGTGTTTCTCAACCAGAGGGCGATTTAAGTTGCTTGCGGGGCGATCAAAAGTTAAAATTGTTTTGGGGTACGATTTTGTATGATTTGGTGGCGAAATTGCATTTAATTTATTATAAACACTGTAGATAATTCAGTGCTTTTTTTCTTGGGATCTACATTTAGTGCAATTTAAATTTTTGTCTCATAAAATTCCTAAAGATTCACACACAAAAATATTCTTTGGTTTGTGAGTTTTCGATCATTGAGCATCAACAATATTTAGACCCCTGCCAGACACAGCTATAAAATATAAATGATCATCGCACGCCAAATAAAGCTCTCTATACAATCCCTTCAGACCTGTCACACCTAAGCGATTTATGCGCAGATCAACCATAGACAATACAAATCTTACGCCGTAACCGCTCCTGAGGCGATATACGAAAAGTTATGCAACCACCTCTCCTCCGAAAACAGGAGGAGGTCATTTTAATTTTGGAGCTGCCTAAACGGGCGGATGACAGCTGTCAAGTTGATAGATTCAGTACAAAGAAATGGTATTTCGTGGCGCTCCCTAATTCATCTGACTATAGGAATCTCCTACCATAGGAAGAAATATTTCATAGCGTCATGTGACCGCACAACACATAATCGCTCGCGGTTCAACAGATATCTGCTCGCACTTTTACACCTGTATGTGTCAGGGGCATTATTGGTTGGTTCCTCAACTTAATCAAATTTGGAAAGAGGACTCAGGGGAGAAAAATATACTTGAAAAAAATTGCACTTGGGCAATGGGCCAGAAAAGATTGGGAACCTCTGCTATAGCAGAGGTAAATGAATATTTTTTAAAGCTTCTAAAGCAACACGTTACTACACTAATACGAGCCACTCGCAGCGCTCTATAAAACCATTGAGACTTCTAGTACAGGTTACGAGGAAGCGCTCCAAACTATCTGCAACTCCTAGACCTCTCCTGGCGGCTCTACAAGATGCGCGCATTATTAAAACTCAGCGACAGTCCAGTCTAGTAATCAGTCAACAACCCTGATATGGGTACCAGGACATAAGGGTATTGAGGGCAACGAGCGGGCTGACGAACTAGCAAGGAAAGGGGCGAAAGCACCACTTGCGGGATCTGAGCCAGCCGTAGGAGTAGCAACTTGCCACACCAAATTACATATCGAGAGTTGGGTCAAATCCCAGCACTGGAAGGAATGGGAGACGGTACCCGTAATGAGACAATCCAAAGTACTCATAAATGGACCCGACCCCAGACGGACCAGGAAACTACTCGATATGGACAGAAACTCGCTGAGGGAACTGGTAGGCCTACTAACGGGACACTGCCATCTCAGGAAACACATGCAGCTATTGGGAGTGGAAAGCACCAGTAGATGTAGAAAATGTGAAGAGGATGAAGAGACTCCAATTCACGTATGGTGCCAATGTCCTGCCCTGGTGGGAATTAGGCTCAGATACCTGGGGAGACATGTTGTAGAACCAGAAGACCTAGCCACATATCCGATAACAACTCTGGTGAACTTTATTAAAGGGACTGGGTTATTGTTAAAGGATTGAGGTAAAATGGGAGAAAGTACAATGGGCCCATGGCCTAAGTACTCACGGGAACCAATGGTAAACCGTCTCCGCTTTAAAAAAAAAAAAAAAATCAGTCAACAACTCACTGAGACTTGTGACGCTAGCGTCGCTGGCCTTTGCCGAGTCCCCTGTCTGAGATGAATTTATGTTTCGGGTTTCACGCACCATCCAGCCTCTGCTTGCATGGCGTCTAGGGCCAAACCACATCTCACTGGAGGAACAGAAAGATTTGCGATCTTCACCACCAGCTAAATACAGCACCAACATCAGAAGACTCCGCCCGCCGCGCGTCGACCACAGATCTACATCCCATTGTGATACATGCAAAAAAACAACACCATCAGAAGCCTCCCTTTCGCATCCACATCCCGCCGTGATGTGACGTGACGCCGTGATGTGTTATGCATCCCATAAAAAAAAATCATTTTCAGCTACAACAATATATAAGGTCGTCTTTTTCAATCTTAGCCACTGAATACTCACAGACCCGCCACAGGTGCTAAAAAAAGCAATGAACATATATGTTCCTTTTCACAATAAAGCTGTAGCTCTTTCAAAAGATGAACTACACAGTGGATGTAGGTCTGTTTCCTCCAAAGGAAAAAAAGTAATAATTTTCTTGCATCTCTCTCACACACCGTACCGTGATGTCTCCATAGACCCCTACAATGCTACCAGCAGTGACGATAATTTTGAAAGTATGGAATATAGTTACAAGGATAATATCTAAGTGCGAGTGAAATCCAAAAATTCAAAGATGTCAAATCTCAATGCGCTGATAGTTTTACTTTTGTTCTTAAACATATAATGCTGTAGCCCTTTCTTATACACTATATAACAACAATCGAAAATGAGAAAAATGGTGAATGCATATCTAATAATAATAATAATAATATATCTTTATTGAACAAAATTTGCAAGATTATAACTAGAAAGTACATATTCAGTGTTAATGTTTACAGTGGTTTAAAATTACAAAGTACAAAAGTACAAAAGGATATCAACAGAAAAAAATATAAATATGAACAGTAGATAAATGAGGAATGGAAAATAGTTATAAATTTAGGTTTTTCAGTAATCCGCCTCACTAGGCTAGCCTGTGTTGAGGCAGTAATTTTTAAATTAATTTATAATACTTATAAACATACCTACACTTTTATTAAAAAGTAATCACGTAATAGATTGGTTACATTAATAATAATTTTAAATAAAAGCAACCAATAAATTGCTTGTATACTTCCATTTTATAATACCAAATCATTAATAATTTCGAATTTGGGTGAGTGCACCGGTAAAGGCCCCGTCATTATTTTGGATCCAAATTTTTAAGTTATCTTTGAAATTTTTTTGGGAATCACATTTTTTTATTCTATCTGGAAGAATGTTGTAGGCAGTCCGATTCGAGCCGCGGTTAACCGTGGTTGTGTGTACCTTACCTATTGCTTAGTGCCGTTCGCCCGTTCCTGTGCCTCATACAGATAAGAGATTATTGTTACATTTTATTTAATTTTGTTTATCGTATACCTATTTGTTTGCATTCCTGCTTACGGCTAATCCGTTTTTGTTTGTACAATGTCAAGTCAATGAAATAGACTGCGTATTATTTTTTCAGTTTAATTTTTAAAGGTTAAGTTTTTTTTATATAATGGAGGAAGACGAAGATAGGCCTCCCGACTCAGGGTCGATATTAGATTTTTCTGATTCGGATTCTAATACTAGCCATGTTTCTATTGCCTCCCATCTCGTAAGCGACGACCATCGCATAGCCTTCACATTCCATCGAAAGTTAAATCTATACCGCCGATTCAACAAACCTCGACCTCTAACGACCTTAACACCAATAGTAACACCCAGACAAGTACTTTAACTAGCGATAATACAAAAAATACTGACTTACTTTATCCTGCTTCCGCTTCCGGTCCTTTTATCGTTATGGTTCAGAGAACTGAACAAGGAAAACTTATTCATCCTTTAGATTTTGGAAAATTTTTATTTGACTCAAAAAATAATAACCTTGGTATTGTTAACGGTTCAATTAAACCGGAAGGACGATATAAATTATCTATCGAGTTTAATACTGCCGCTTCCACAAATGGATTTGTAAAAAAAATTGACTTGCTCTCAAACCATAAATATAAATCGTTCATCCCGACATTTAACCTTACGAGAATGGGTCTTGTGCGAGGAATTCCAGCGGAGATCCCAGAGGCTGAAATTGTTGATGCTTTGAATAATTCCCACGGAACCCCGAAAGTATTAAAAGCACGCCGACTGAACTACAAGGATTCTACTGATGGAAACACGATCTGGAAACCTTCCCAATCTGTTGTTATTACATTTGAAGGACAATCCCTACCGTCTCGTGTGTTTATTTATTATACCTCGCTTCTCGTCGAAGTTTATAAATTCCCAACTATTCAATGCTTCAATTGCTGCCGGTTTGGACATTCAAAACCCGTATGCTGCTCCCCTCCACGTTGTTACTTTTGCGGAGAAGGTCACCCATTTGATCAATGTCCGAAATCTTCCAATGACCCCATTTGCATTAACTGTTCGGGTGCACATACCGCGGTCAGTCTAGCCTGTCCGGAATTATCAAGACAGAAGAACATAAAACATAAAATGGCTACCGACAACATTTCGTACTTCCAGGCCTCAAAGTTATTCTCTCCTGCGAAAAAATCATTCGCAGAGATGACATCGTCCTCAGCTCCTTTCCAAACAACCACCTTTTTAAATTCAACGTCATCTTCTCACAGAGAAACCATTCTCAAGCCAGTCAAACCCAACCCAAAATATACTCCTTACCTTGATAAAAAACAATTGAATAATATTTTGGCCAGCCCGAATGGGAATGCCAAATCCCAGACCCCCAATGGGTGTGCCATTAATGGTAATACTTCCCCTCCTGCTCTCCCCGAAATAATGAATAATAATTCTTTTATACAAACCTTAATTACCCTTTTAATTTCTATCCTTACAAACAACAATACTGTACCGTCCAACGCTGCCGATTACATTAAATCTTTATTATCTTGCCTCCCCAATGACTTCGAAACTGCACAAAATTCTTCAGTGGAACAGTAGAAGCCTCTTCGCTAACAAATCTGACCTAATTCAATTACTCGACGAACACGACGTTTCAGTAGCCGCCATTTCTGAAACGTGGTTAAAACCCTCCTTTCACTTAAAAATTCCAGGTTATTATTGTCTCAGACACGACAGACCGGATGGTAAAGGCGGCACGGCTCTGATAATCCATAATTCTATCCCATTTAAACAAATTAATATTCATACTCCCTCCGACGATATCCAGATAATAGCAGCTGTCTTATCTGATATCACAATATTATCAATATATATTCCTCCCTCTACGACTTTTATTGAAAATGAATGGGCACCAATCTTAACCCAGATTTGTTCCCCTTATATGATCCTTGGAGATTTTAATGCACATTCCCCTTCTTGGGGTAGCAAAATAACAAATCGTTCTGGCCGCAATCTTTTAGATTTTATTGATACCCATAACCTATGTTTTTTAAATGACGGATCTCCAACCAGATTCACCCCCCTCATCAACGGAAAAGTGCTGTTGATTTATCTCTTTGTTCGTATTCGTTAGCATCTAAATGCTCTTGGGACATCCTAAACGATCTCCTCTCTAGTGATCATTTCCCAATTATAATCCGATTCCACCATCAATCTAACACTTATCCCCCCCCCAGTTAAAAATAATCTCAAATTTAGAACAAAAGATGCGAATTGGAGCACTTTCTCTTCTGAACTAGATAACCTTATTAATTTAACAAAATCGTCTCCGGGAGACATCAGAATGCAATGTGAGACGTTTCCCTCTATGGTTATAAATGCAGCAGAAAAATCCATCCCGAAACACAATGCGAACATTAAAATAAAACACTCTACTCCGTGGTGGGACGAGGAATGCACTCGCTCCGTCAACTCTCGTAAAAAAGCAATTTCCTCTTTTCGTAAGTGTATGTCACTAGAAAATTTTTTATCAGTTAAAAAAGCCCAGGCAGAAACCAAACGAATTTTGAAAAATAAAAAACGCGCTGGATGGCGGAAGTTCTGTGAGAACCTGTCTCCGGAAACTTCCCAGTCTTCAGTTTGGTCTAGCTTAAAAAAATTCGGATCATCGTATTCTCCGCCGAGAATCAAACATATATCAGAAGAAATTCTTATAGGATTTGCGGATAAAATAGCCCCCCCATCAGTGGCCGGATGTGAAGAAATGCCTTCTTTTAAGCCATATCCATCTCATTCTAACTGGCTAGATGCTCCTTTCTCCATTGATGAGATGAAACGAGTAATAAGAGCCCTTTCTGACTCTGCTCCAGGTCCCGATGGAATATTTAATAGTTTCATTAAATCATTTTCTGATATGGCGGTTGAATATTTCTTATCTCTTATTAATAATATGTTTGAAACAGGACTAATTCCGGATGATTGGAAAACTCAAAAAATCATTCCCATTTTAAAACCTGGAAAAAATCCATCTGAAATTTCGTCTTATCGGCCTATTGCTCTTTCATCATGTTTGATGAAAGTAGCGGAGCGTTTGATGAAAAACAGATTAGAGTGGTTTGTTGAAAGTCAAGATATTATCTCACCAAACCAGTATGGTTTTCGGAAAAAGAAATCTACAATGGATAATTTAAGTTTGTTCACAACTGATATCCGAGTTTCTCAATCCCTAAATTCTTATACATTGGCCACATTCCTTGACCTTTCATCAGCTTACGATGATGTTTTACTGAATGTTTTGAAAGAAAAGCTAATTAAAAAACAAATCCCCCCGAAATTGGTCCAATTTATTATTAATTTGCTCTCAGATAGGTCCATTATTATTGAGTCTTCCTCTAAATGCTTAAGGCGCAAACTATGGAGAGGTTTGCCCCAGGGTTCTGTTATTAGTCCTCTGTTGTTTAATATTTATATAAGCGACCTAGACTCAGTAATTACTTTTTCTATCAAGCGACTTTACTTTGCGGATGATATCCTTATATATTTGTTACATAAAAATATTATTCTTGCAGCTAAGGAAATGAATTTGGCTTTACAATATATTAAAAGCTGGTTGTCAATAAATGGGATGAATCTGGCGGCATCTAAAACAAGGGTCGTGGCTTTCACGCGCAAAAGAAAAATTCCCCAATTCTCAATCTCTTTTGATAATGTGCCTCTACAAACCGCTACTCAAATCAAATTCCTTGGTCTTCTTTTGAACCATAAACTTTCCTGGCTTCCACACATTCAGATAATTTCTACAAAGTGTGAAAAGGGACTTAATATGATGCGAGCAGTTTCCAGAGTATGGTGGGGATCTCATCCTACCACTCTTAAATTAATGTATAATTCCCTAGTTCGGAGCCACTTGGATTATGGCTCATTCCTTTTTGACCCACTCCCTAAATATTTAGATAAGAAAATGGAAAGAATTCAATCAAAAGCCCTCAGAATGATTATTGGAGCTATGAAGTCTTCTCCAATTAATGCGCTTCAGGTGGAATGTGGGGAGCCTCCATTATATTTCAGAAGGCAATTCCTTGCCAATAAATATATTTTCAAGGCTTTATCGTTATCGCATCATCCTATTAAACAAAGTCTTAATCGGTTAAGTGTTAATTTGAATTCTAACAAAAGATTGAGAGAAAAACAATGTTTTCCTCTCCTAATTAAAAGTTTTCATCTCTATAATTCTCTATCATCTTCCCTCCAATATCTTCAAGAAGTTCCCAATCTCCCTATATACATCACTTTTATGCCGAACACAATAACATCAGTCTTTCAGAAGAATATTTTATCCTCCCCAAATAGATTTCAAAATGTGGATGATTGTTTTAAAAGCATTGTGGCTTCAAAATTCCCTGGATTTTCCATCCTTTACACTGATGGTTCCAAATTTGAAAATAAAAGATGTGGAGCATCGATATATAGTCCAGAATTCAACATCAATCTCACTTATAAATTACCGAAAGAAGCTTCCATATTTACAGCTGAATGCTTTGCAATTGAACAAGCGCTAAATCAAATCCTGGTTCTCAACATTCATCGAGCCTTACTATGTACTGATTCGCTAAGTGCTCTAACTAAAATTAGGTCAAATATTCTATGTTATCCGGAAGACAATATTATATGTAAAATAAAATATCTTCTCAATTCTCTAAGTGAATCTGGGTTTGAGACGATATTGGCCTGGGTCCCTGCCCATTTGGGTATCGAGGGTAATGAGATGGCCGATTTTCTCGCCAAATCTGGTTCAGATTCCGGAACTATCCCACTAAATTTTAGTATTCCTATCTCCTATGACGACCTCCGTAGTCCAGTGGGTAAGACTCTTGACTCACAATCCGGAGGTCGCGGGTTCGAACCCGGCATGCGCAAATAAATTTTATTTGATTAATTTGTGTTATTTCACAATTAATTCATTTAAAATAATATATAGTATATTTGCGGCATGTTCCAGAGTGGAAGATACTATCAGTATCGCCCTGGTGTAAGACCACCATTCAGAATTGAAACGTTGCTTGAAAATGGCTTTAGCCGTGTTTAGTGACCAGATCTGAATAGCCAGGTACTTCCCAACCTTCCTCTTCCCCACCTCCTTCCCCTCCCCACTACCTTCAGCCTCACAACATACCCCAATTGGGGATGCCATAGTCTCACTGGCTCCAGACGGGAGCAGTTGAGATTCTTGTGCGGTATTCACTGTAAAAAAAAAAAAAAAATCTCCGATGTCTTCCCGATTCTTAAATCCAACATGACTCGTGCCTGGGAAGAAAATTGGGCAGTCTCCAAAATAAGAACTGGATCTTTCTATGCTGGAATTCAAAACCATATCCCTGCTAAGCCATGGTTTCACGGTAAAAAACTTTCAAAACGATTTATTTCATGTATTTCGAGAATGAGAATTGGTCACTGTTCAATTGCATCTCACTTGTCTAGAATTAGAGTTTTAGATGATCCGGTCTGCCAGTGCGGTGTGGAAGAGGAAACCCTCGACCACGTTTTCTTTAACTGTAAAAACCATTCATCTTTCAAGAACATATACCGCCGGCTTATTAAAATCACACACCAGTCCCCCCTTAACATTTCATACCTTTTATCTCTTAACAATTCTCGTGTTCATACAGCTTTATGTAAGTTTATTAACCTGAATGAATTCAATTTAATTTGTTTTAGTGATCTAAATGAGTCCAATATTTAATTTGTTTTATTATTTTCCCAATAGATTAACTGAATTTTTGTATCCACTTTAACTATTACCGGCACAAAGCACTCTTTTCAGGGTGAATTGCCTAAAACCAAAAAAAAAAAAAAAAGAATGTTGTAAAGTCTTGTTGCAAGGTATCTGAAATTTCGTTGACCGTTGATGCGTTTTGGGGATTTGTGGTAAGTCTTTAATTAGGGGTAGTCTAAGAATCAATTTGCACCCCTCAAAGGAAACAAACAATCAGTATCATACATCTCCCTCACTCGTATAAAGAAAACGAAACACAATTTGAGTCGCCGTAGCTGCACCGTAATAAGATATTTGTTCCCTCCAAAGGAAAAAAGTAGTACTTTAGAGGAAACTGACATGTTCCTCATCTTTTGTCTCACCATTATTTAATGTGCAAGAAAGAGCTGCAGAATTATTAGGATAAAGAACATACATCATGGATCGTCACAGTAATAATAAAAGTGCCCAATGAAATGATATTGTGTATTACGTATGTATGTTTTATTCTTTTACATTACAATTTTTTTAAATTTTAAGTTTGAATCTGGAATGATCGTTGAATGCTTTTATTGCCTGGTATTTGTGGTGTTTTCGTCCAAAGCTTGTCGGAGTTTTGACTTGTTTTTGTGTCTAACTGGTCTGTTAGTGATAGTTTGTATTTGTTGAAATTTATTATTTTGGTCAAAAATGTAGTTTAGAAGAGATTTTATGTAAAATTGGCATATATCTAGTACATCAAATATGTTGAATATTTGGTATGTAGTAGTCAGTGTACGTTTTTTTAAGTATTACCTTTAAGATGGTTTCCTATGGGATTTTGTGTGACCGATAGCTGAGTTTGTTGCTCCTCCCCAAATAATAATTCCATATTCTATCATTGATTGAAAAAATTCAAAATATATTTGATCATTTGTTTTATTCATACATTTCATGTTTAAAATCCGTGAAAAAATAATCATGGATGGCGTACGGCATACGGCACCTCCGACATACCACATGTTAAGAGTTAACAAACTCAAACCCAGCAGTAATTGATTGGAGCCATTATTATTTGCCTGTTTCATAATTTTTAAAACAGTTTACGTGGGTGGTAAGTATTCCATTTAAAACAAACCACTTGATTTGCTGCGCAACACAGATAAACTTCTCACATAGACAGATTAAATAATAAGAATTTGGTAAAATGGTAATTTTTATTTCAAGGGATCGGCTGACCGCAGAGGAAGCAGTCAAACACAAATGGCTGCTCATGTCAGATGCTGAACAATCCGCAATGGAGAAGGAACTGAGGGCCGCCAAACTCAAGCTGAAGAGATATGTCATAAAGAAACGCTGGGCCAAGGCGGTGTCGGCCATCATCGCTCTGAAGAGAATGGGCGCCAAAATAAATACAGAACTTCAAATATAAACGTGTTTGTGGGTTTTTCTACCAACTCATGGTTGCTAACTTATCAAATAATTAACCCATTTGAAGATACATTCGAGGCAACAATATTTCCACGGGCTAGATCCTCGGTTACAAATCCGGAGGTTGTGATTTTGAGGTGCGGCGTGCGCAGGAAATCATTTTTTTTGTTTAATTAAATGAAGACAATATAAGCGAAACTCAATCGAAAATCTAAAAACAGAAAAATCAGAAAAAGATATTGACACATCTAGAAAAATGAAGATAGTGTGGGTGGTTCTTAGTCGAAGTATGATACAGTTAAAAGTGACCGAATTGGATATCGACACGGTGGCGCAGTGGTTAGCGCGTTCGCCCGGTAAGCGAGAGGTCCTGGGTTCGAGTCCCAGATGTGTCAATATCTTTTTCTGATTTTTCTGTTTTTAGATTTTCGATTGAGTTTCGCTTATATTGTCTTCATTTAATTAAATATTACAATTTGAGGTTTTCTCATAAAGTTAAAATAAAAACATTTTTTTTGTGTTATTTCGTTGATAATTTGAATTAAATCATATTACAAAGTATATGTTTGGCAAGTTTAAGAGTGCAGGATATATTCTAGTATCACCCTTTTGAAAGACCACCATTCAGAATCAAAAAGTTGCTAGAAACGGCTTAAACCGTGTTCGGTAATCTTATCTGAATTTACCAGGTACTTCCCAACCTTCCACTTCCTCATCTCCTCCACTTTCCCTCTCCCTTCACTGTCACAGTATACTGTGCCTGTACTGATGCCATAGCCCTGATAGTCGGGAACAGTTGACACTCTTGGCCATGTTCACACAAAAGAAAAAATAAATTGTTATAATTATCCGTTGGTAGAAAAACTCAAAGTTATTCCAATATAAAATAATATCTTTTTAGTTTTGTTGTGATATTAAACCCAGACTTTAATCTTTTTACACAATACCTTTTTGGTTTTTGCATACCTACCTAGACTAAGCCCCTTGACTTTTACCAAATGCCCTATGATATTAATATTATATGGTACAGTACTACACATGTAAGTTGGCGGTGGCATAAACATGAATTAATTTAATATATCTTTGTATTTTAATCTGGAAATATCTTTATATTTCAATCTGACAATCACACCTAATATCGTTATGTCATAGACGACAGCGCCCTCCTTTTTCGCCAACTTATTCATTAGCACTGTATTTTCCTTTACTAACCAAAAAAAACTTGTACATATTCAAAGATGTTCTCAAACCTATGATTTGATAATTTGCCAAAGATGTTCTCAAACCATAGATCTGACATTTTGCCAAAGATGTGCTGAAACCATAGATCTGACATTTTGCCAAAGATGTTCTCAAACCATAAATCTGACATTTTGCGAAAGATGTTCTCAAACCACAGATCTGACATTTTTGCCAAAGAGTTTCTGTTAAATTAAACTTAGGACTCACAAAACGATTCATAATGTTTTAGATATTCATCTGGGTTAAGGTGAGGACACATTGGGCCCACGTATGCAATACAAGCAATGCAGATACCTGGATAACTTACAATCCACAAATGTTATCTTTGAAAATAGATGTTTTAGAAACACACTTGTCACACTCAACGCAATCCTACACTCTCTAAGCAACCCCTTTCTTTTGAGAGAAAGATGACGGTGGTCCAAGACCTTCCAACTTTCAAGATTTATAACGTAAATCCATTGAATGTTGCGATATTAGGATTTAAATTTGCATTGCGCGCATAGGGCAACCCGTTGTGTATATGGGCCCAGTGTATTATACATAATGGTGTTCATTTATTTTATTTTCTAAGTTTAGGTAAATATAACTTTATGTGTGATATTAAAATTTACTAATGTCATTGAGAAATTTATAATCTTAAAAAGGTGTTTAAAATACAGTAAACAATAATTATATCAATAGTTCTGGTAGACTTGAAAATTAGGTTGTTAACATTAGAAAAAAATTCCAGTCAAAAAAGACACATTTGTTGACATTGTTATGGAAAATTTAGAGATATAATTTATTGAAAAATGCACAAAGAAAAGACTGTATTTAAAGTCAATTTGTACAAATATTAAATAATGTACTACCGAAGAGTATGCCTTGCATTTAATGTAAATTGATAAGGTAATTTTTTTCAAATGTTCAAAATGAATTATTGTATATTTTTAGGTACTTCATTTAGTCATTGGTATATTTCAATCATTTTGATATCAAAAAGATAGTCATCTTGTTTCCAAGATCTATGAAGAAGAATGAAAAAGTAGTAAATTTTTATTGTGCATTGTTGCGCTTCTCCCTCTTTAGCCAACATTTCGGACAGAATCATCAGGGCACATTGTATGTAGAAATATAATATTAATAGAGATGACAGGGCTAATAAGATACTGGGTGCTGTTGCGGCTACCGAGATGCACGGGTTCGGCCGGAGCAGGACCTCGGAGCCGGAACTCACAAAAGAACACGAACCCAGGACCTGCTCCACACTCGCGAGTGGCTCGGACAGAGATGCATAGGTTCAACCGGAGCCAGACCTCAGAGCCGGAACCCGCAAAAGAACTTGAACTTGGGAACTGTTTCCGACTCGCGCATAGCTCAGACTGCCGAGTTCTGGATTGGGTCCTGGACCCGGTTCTTTGGGAGTAGTCGATTTGAAAAAGGAGTGGGAGTAGAATCCACTTCTCGCGAAGAACCCGAGTTCAAGAGCCCATTCCAGCTGAACCTACTCATCGCTAATGGACACTGTAAAGCTGTCCGAAACATTGGCTAAAGAAGGAGGAAGGAATAATACCCCAAAAAAATTCACGATAATACAGCCGTGAAAATTTCAAATCATGTCCAAGTTGTATAAACTGTACAAATACATATGTAATCACTAAAGAGATAAACCAATAGATGTGTTTTGTGAGCGTGTCCACATACCCAAAGTAAGCTCAATTTTTCCATATTTCTGGTGAAATGATTCAAAACATTTTCTTGAACAGATAAACAATTTTACTGGCCTGTCTGGTCTTGTGTAAATTGGTGAAGTCAGTTTTCTTTCAAATCAGAATAGATCACACTTCTACGCACTATATGTCCGGTGATAACAATAGAACAGTTTGTGGTTAGGTGGGCCAAAGCTTCGGGTTTCAGTAGTTTTAAGTTCAATCCCCGGCAAGCTAAGTCCTCCTTTATAACCTACAAACAATTATAGTTAATGAGGCAAGCAGGGAAAATTGAAGCTTTTCTTTCTGATAGCTCTGTTAAAATCTTTACCACTCTTCCTAAGAGTCAGTATTCGCCCTGATGAAAGACCATTAGACCAGAATCGAAACGTTGCTTGAAACGACTTTAGCCGTGTTTAGTGACCAAAACTGAATAGCCAGGTACTATCCTTTTCCTAATCTCCTATTCTTGAATACCAGAAAAAGTGGTTACAACGGAGCTCTCAGTGGCAGAACTATACAAAACTAATCATAAATAAACCCGAATTATGTTTATTGTTATCAAGTTTAATTTGTAGAACTCCATTTTAATTTTTATTTCTTTTATATATTCAATAATAAAAAATAAAAAAATAAAAACAGTTTATTTATAAACAAGTTCTGATGTGTAATTATTATTATGCGTGATAGCTGTTTCACCTTCTGAAGGCATTATCAAACTGTTTGATACTGCCTTGATAATGCCTTCAACAGTTTGATAATGCCTTCAGAAGGCGAAACAGCTGTCACGCGTAAATAATTACGCAACAGAACTTGCTTATAAATAAACTGTTTTTATTAATTGAATAATAATATTATTGAATTTATAAAAGTAATAAAAACCGAATTATGTTCTTCAGAGGGTCATTTGAACCATAAAGATTCAAACAAAACCACAAAAAATATATTGCACTCTATGTTCTACCAAAAATAGTGGAAATGAACATAATTAAACCAAAGATAATACAATTACTTTTTTTCCTATTTTTAAAACAAAATCTCACAAAAACAAAAAGAATTAATAATATTTAATATGTGTGCTTCAATTTCATATCACAGTACTTATAAAAAATGTTGTTGAATTAATAAATATTACTTTGTTATGTTGAAACATTTTTCTTTTTCACCTATTATTTATATTTAACATACTTAAATCCCTTACTAATAAACGTGTTTTAATTTTTACACAACTGATCAACTTTGCTCTCCGAATATGAATATGTGCAAGCAAGATCGACACACCTAACTTTGAAGTCTGTCGCATCCATAAATATACCAAACCACCCACGTCGCATCCCTAGCACATATTTTGTAAATAAGATCTGCAACTTACTTACAAAAATGAAACAAAAAAAATATTTATTAAAAAGAAACATATATTATTAAATAAACAACAAATTATATAGTAAGTATGTATTTTTTTACATTACAAAAAAACTGATTTTCACTTTAGAAGTCAGAAATCAGAAATCATTACAAAAAAAAGAACAAATTTCATAAACTTTCACAGAATGTGAAAATTAACTTCAATTATTTGATTATTTTTTTTTTTTTTTTACATGAGCTCCACACAGGAGGCGCTGAGGAAAATAATTTTCCTCAGGGCCTATGTCATCTTTGGGGATGCTGTGTGGAGGGTTTTTTTTAGGAAAAGGAAGGAGAGGAGAGTTCTGGGAAGGAAAAGGGTTTAAGGGGTGGGTAGAAATCTGGGGTTCAGTGTGTCTTGGTCATCCGCCTCCAAATACCTAGACAAACCTCACCCCATGAACCCGGGCACCCCTGCTAAATCACCAAACGTAGCGAACCACTTGGGGTGACCTATGGCAGAGGTGTTGGTTATCCAATAAAGGTTCCCGGGGCGGCGGTACCCATTCCCGCCTCCCAAATTGATTATATTTGATATTGTTAAAATTTTTTGAAACAATCCTTCCTAAGTTGAATATCAACATTGTGTTTAAGGCTAGCCTGTTGTAGAGCCTCGTTCTCATATTCTCTTCCATGACTTATTGAAGGCATATGAGAGATGTTGATTTTGTACAGCAACAAGAGCTGCACAGCTTATAACATCTCTTCTACATACGTATAACCTCAACTCCATCCATTAACTGCACTGTAAAATTGTTTCCCATTCTATTTTATATCTATCTTTTTGTTTCTTCTCAGAAGTATTTCTTTCTCTGACTCAAAAATAGATTCAGGAATATCTGGTTTTATGCAGAACTCTCAATACTCAGTATCTCTTCGATTCGTGTGTCGCTGAATGCGATTTTTCTTCAGAAAATATAGCAAAGTAAGGCGACATTTAGCAAGTCTGTTTTCCTCTATTTTTTAAGTCTGCCTCAGGACTTTTCCCTAAAAATCTTGTATTTAATGTATACAGTGGTTTTCGAGAGTTGTGAGATATAACCTCTGCGTAGCATCGTTCTTGATAAGATTGCTTATTGGAATAATTTACCCCTTTTCCACCTACAAATTTGGCTATGATTCCAATAAAACGCTCTACAATATCGCTATCGACATCGTTAATCAAGCTTCTCGAATGAACTGCAACTGTTGAAACAATTGTTTTCATTTTATCCCGTAGTACATTTCAAATACCTACGTGATTAATTTCTTTGACTTTGTTTCCAACGCAAAAGTAGATTGGCACTTATCATGACTTCCAAACACATACACATGCTGAGGGCAATTGTTTATATACCTATGCAGGTTTTCAATTCGCTTCGATGAGTCAAGAATCAGAGCCTTATTATATTTTACCGCGGAACTAACTGACTTTCTCATGTTCAATATCTTTTCACTCGAAAATAATTTCCGAAGTTTTATAGGATATCTGGTATCAGTGGTGAGCGCTCTTAATTTATTACACAAATTATTACGATTACGGCACTCAATTTTCTCCACGGTGTGATGCGGGTATGGTCTAACTTGTAAAATTTTAGCGTAGGTACTACTATCACCATCAGATATAATAGTTGAGAATATAACATTATGCACAACTAGTGAAGTTTTTAATCCTTCCGATCCACTAAAATTTTAGCATCTTTGCAGTTTTGGAATTATTTTTATTTCATCGGCCCTAGCACATATGCAGCAATATTTATTTCTTACCGCCATGAATAATACTTTTCCAAAAATTTGGCCATTTATAGCTGCAGCACCTGATAATGCAAAATAGATATTTTTGTAAGATCGCTTGGACCAGCATCCGTCAGCAACAACACTGATCAATGGTTTACCATTTGAATTGATTTGAATCTACTCGCCCTTCCATTATTGCTGCATCTCTTTCTTCAGCTGCTGCTGACTCTATCGACTCTAAGGCCGAATGTTGCTATCGGTCGCATATTTCGGTGTGTAATCTATTGTATTTTTCTATTGTATTGCAACCCATAGCTGGAAAATCAACAGAAGCAGATAGTTCATTCAGTTGCGATAATCAAATCCACAACCTATAGCCATTTCAAAACTGATTACGAGAAAATATGTAATTATCTCCTCTCTTTTGATTGGTCATCTGTGCAATATGATGATATTAACACAGCTACCAATAAATTTTATTCTGTTTTGGAAAAGGCTGTTAGCATCTATGTTCCAACCGTAATATGTAAGCCAAACACCTATCCAAAATGGTACACCAAAGAACTTATAAATCTACTTATCACCAAAAAACTTAAACATATATATAAAAAAAAAATCTGATTACAGTGAATTTAAATATTTAAGAACTTTGTGTAAAAAGATGTCTATGACTTGCTACCGTAACCATATAAATGAAATTCAAAACTCCATAATAAACAATGTTAATTATTTTTGGAAATATTCGAAATCTCTTAAAGAAGATGTTTCTGAATTTCCGAGCATTATGCACCTAAATGGCAGCCATAGCAATAATACTGATGGTATTGTTAACTTGTTTGCAAAAATTTTTAAAAGTGTTTATTCAACAGACGCAAATAATGCTCCTCTTCCATCAACAACTCTAGATGAAACTCTTGATATTTCGCAGTGTACCATAAGTCTCTCTGATGTAGTAACTAAAGTTATATCATTAGATATCAACAAATCTGCAGGACCGGATAATATCCTCACAATATTTATCAAACAATGTATCAAAGTAATTGCTCATCCATTAACCAAACTTTTTAATTTATCTTTATCCAGTGGAATTTTTCCCGATATATGGAAAACTAGTTATTTGACTCTAATTTTCAAAAAGGGCGATAAAAGTGATGTTTGTAATTATAGACCAATATGCATTCAATCCACCATACCAAAACTATTTGAAAGCCTAATACTTGACAAACTTTTTGTCCAAATAATCCCTGTAATATCACCTTACCAGTTTGGATTTATGCCAGGTAGAAGTACACTTTCTAACTTGATTATTTATGAAAATTTTATAACCAATGCTTTTAATGAAAAAAAACAAGTAGACTCTGTCTATACTGATTTTAGTAAAGCCTTTGATTCAGTTTCCCATAAAATTCTCATTTGGAAATTAGAAAAACTTGGTATACGTGGCAGTATATTAGCCTGGTTTGAAAGCTATCTTACTGGAAGACAACAAATTGTTAGAATAAAATCCTCTTTGTCGGAAAAAAATTATGCAACAAGTGGAGTTCCACAGGGTTCACACCTTGGCCCAATATTATTTATCTTGTTTATAAATGATCTTTCAAAAATATTTCATGATCTATTTATCTTACTTTTTGCTGATGACCTCAAAATTTTTAGAATAATTCAAAATATTTACCATTGCAACATTCTTCAAGATAATATCAACAAATTGTTAATTTGGTGTAATGAAAATAGACTTTACTTAAATATCTCAAAATGTCATATAGTTAGATTTTCTCGAATAAAAAATCCAGTGATCTTCAATTACAACATTGATAACAATACTCTGGAGACATTAACACAAATTAAAGACTTGGGCATCACTTTTCAATCTAATCTTTCATTTGTTAACCACATAACAGAAATCTCTAATAAGGCCTTAAAAATGTTGGGATTTATAACTAGGCTAACTAGAAATTTTAACAATATTAAGTGTATAAAACTGTTATATTTTGCATATGTTAGAAGTCAACTTGAATACAATTCTCCCGTCTGGAACCCATATTACAATATACATGTACAAGCTGTTGAAAGAATACAAAACAAATTCTTACGTTTTCTTAATTTTAAAATGGGTATTCCAGCAATTATGTTGAACTACAATACTATTTTGAATGATATGAATATGCTCAAACTGTCAGACAGAAGAACTTTCACTGACTTGGTATTTCTGTATAAAATTCTAAATGATTTAGTTGACAGTCCGGTATTGCTCGAATTGCTAAGCTTCCGGATTCCACTACGTAGTACTAGAAGTCAGGATTTATTTCAGTGCAGTAATTCTGGAACTAACTACCATATGTATTCCTCTTTACCCAGAATACTAATGGAGGGAAACAATTATACCAAGTCAGTGGACATTTTCAATTTATCTTTAAACAAATATAAAATATTGTTACGAAGGCAGTTCAGTTATGTACAATAAATACTGTATATTTCTTACTATTCATATGTAAAAGCCCCGAAAAAGGGCGTTAATAAATAAATAAATAAAATTATTCCCGAAACGATAGACCTATTTACATCTAAAAGTGTTGATTGGCTATCATTCGTGTATCAACGTAGAATTTAACATTTAAAAGCAATCTTTGAAGTTAATCCAACCTTTTTCTCCGAAACCATTGTATATTGTATCATGCATAAATAAACCAATCCCGTATCATGTTTTGACAGATGACAGGTGCTTTCGTGCATAGATTTTGCTTTCGTCATTGTGATCTATGGTTATGTTCAAGGGGATGCCATTTTGACGATTTAGTACCATCCTGAAATATTATTTCTTCTCTAATGGCAACTATCTGCATGAAATATTGAAATTAATGTTATTTGGGTAACAATATGGGGATCAGTATGAAAAAAGTACGGTGTAAAACCCCCTGTAAGTAATTAATTCGATGAGATATCTATCATTTGAATATTGTAGCATTATTTTGATTTGGAGATTATTACGATTTGTAGAACTAAGAAAAAAAGAGAGTACTTACCTAATTATTATTGTTTTTGTTAAGTAAATTTCCAGACTGTATTACACGCACTACCAACACGCCAAAAGCAAAAAGGCATAGGAGGGATCATCACTAGGATCACTCATCACCAAAGGGGACCGCTTTGAATCCAATGAATCCTTTCCAACCGAGTCTGACCCATAAACCATTCTTAGCAACAGGTGGAATAAGTTAGATTAAGTAGAGTAAGTTAGATTAAGGATGTTAAGATAGATTGTAAGAAGTAGTCCGTGGAAGGGAATGGCCGACACAGATGTCGATGAGACTCGCTATCCATCACATCGCCAACCCTTCGGTGGCGCAAAGAGGAGGAAGGAACGTGAGCAATGCCGAATTGGCACATGGAATATAAGAGAAGGGATGGAAAGAAAGATGAACGAATTATGTGATACAATGAAAGGCAAATGTTTGGACGTACGTTATGTAACAGAAAGTATGAAAAAAGAGAGTGGTACAATGCAGCTTCATGATAGGTTCGTCATCTGGTCTGGGAGACCAGATACAGAGAGGGCTTGTCAGGGTGTTGCAGCGCTACTGCCTCCCAGAATGGTTGAATGTATGTTGCAGTATGAATGTGTAAGTCCGAGAATAATGTGGGTCCGATTCGAAATTGGTTTGACAAGGGTATTTCTTGTTATTTGCTATGCCCCTGTTAATTCTGAAAGTGAAGAAGTGAAAGATGATTTTGGACTGGTGTGAATGATGTAAAGATTTGAATGAAAGGATTATAATGGCGGGCGATTTGAACGGGTGGGTCGGAATTAGATTTGATTCGGCTCTAGGTATGTTCGGGGATAAAAGAACGAATGACAATGGGAACAGAATACTTGAAGTATGTCTACAGTGGAACCTTTTTGTGTCGAATACTTTTTTCGATCATAAAGGTATCCATCAATATACATGGGAAAGAGGAAATGAAAGATCAATAATCGATTTTGTACTAATTGACTCTAGGTTGAGAGCCGTTACCGAGGACACAAGAGTTTTCAGAGGGGCTGAGGTTGAAACTGACCACTTTCTGGTGGTGTCAAGAGTAAACCTCTTTCACGGCTGGCGCTCTAAAGTGAAAACGGTATCAGCTCCAACAAGAGTCAAATTAGAAAAACTACAAAATGATTGTGTCAGAAGTGAGTATGAGAATTGTGCAGAAATGAGATTGAAAGAGAAGGAAATGGACGGTCTAAGCATAGAGGAAACATGGAACCACACAAAGGTGAGTCTACGCGAATCTGCTAGGGATGTGTGTGGAATAAGTAAGCAAGGTAGGAAGAAAGGTGATGCATGATGGGATGATGAGATCAAAGCACTGGTCTCAGAGAAGAAGGAAGCTTGGTTACGTCTGATAGCGACTGGCAGTGCTTCAAGCGAAGAGAGAGATCGAGCGAAAGAAGTGTATAAGGCATGCAAGAAAAGAGTAAGTGTTGGAGTGAAAGAACGAAAGAAACGCCTGGAAGATGAAGAGGGAATCAAAATGTCAAACCACTTCCAAGAAAACATCAAACTGTTTTGGAAGGAGGTCAAAAGGTCCCGGAGTGGTCCAGACTGTCCAGAGAACGGAAGTATGAAAGTGATAAAATCGAAAGATGGACAAATGTTGAAGAATGAGAAAGAAATTAAAGAGAGATGGATGAAATATTTCGAAGAAGTCTTCGAAAGTAACCCGGCTGACTGATCCCAGCGGTGAATCGGTTGTGAACGATGATGGAGTGAATGTTACCAAAATTAGCATGGATGAAATAAAAAGATCTATTAAATGTATGAAAAATGGTAAGGCTGTGGGTTTCGACAATATTGCTGCCGAATATTTTAAAGGAGATAGCCGTATTATTCTCACATGGTTTTGCAGACTTTTTAACCAATGTTTAGAGGAGGGTTACACGCCATTAGATTGGAGAAGGGCCGTAATCATGCCATTGTACAAAGGAAAAGGGTCAAGTATAGAATGTGGGAATCATAGGGCTATTGTAGCAGTTCTTACCGCCACGATTGCAATATTGAATTTTACCACGGAAATACAATGGGTGCGGGCCACACTAAATGCTTGCAGCGACACCGGCAGGCGAGAAGAAGAAAGAATTCTACGGATCAGTCAGACTAGAAGCGAGCTACGACATGGACCTTCCAACAATCCAGAATTTCAACATCGGCCGATGATTTACGTACGCGAGATGGCGAGCGACAATTACGTAATATAATATCTTAGTTTATTTTATTTTATCATGGTTTACTCTTAAATTTAATCTCAATATCCTTTCTCATTGGGATATAAAATTGCAACGAGACGGCGTCCACACCTCTCTTATTACTTTATCTCTTATTATTCCACGGCGTCTCTGGAACTCTGTAAAAACTGTCCTTGCTAATAATACCATGCAAACCTCTACAGACATTACTCCGCAGGCTTTTTCTAAGTTTTTCTATGAAAAAATAGAATCCATACGCGCCTCCACATCTTCTGCCCCCCCGCCAATATTTACAGCCAATTCCAAAGGGACACTGCCATCCTTTAAACCTACAACACTGGAAGAAGTAGGAAAGTTAATCTTTAGTTCGCCAAATAAACAATGTGTCCTTGACCCCATCCCAATGTTGCTTCTAAAGAAATGTTGCAACATGTTGGCCCCCTTCCTGGTTCACATGTTTAACAAGTCCCTAAGCACAGGTGACTTCTGGAACCACTTAAATCTGCAGTGGTTACCCCAATCATTAAAAAACCACAGGTTGATGCCGACAACTTGAGTAATTATCGACCTGTGTCAAATCTTCCTTTCGTAGCAAAACAACTTGAAAAAATTGCTGCTTCTCAAATAACCTCCCACTTAAATAAATAAATTATTTACCGATCATCAATCTGCATATAGGAGGTTCCACTCGACAGAAACTGGATTACTTTGTGTCCTGTCAGATATTAGCCTTGCCATAGAGTCAGGTAAGTTAGCACTTCTATCACTTTTAGATATGAGCGCCGCATTTGACACCATTGACCACGACTTTCTCATTAAGAGGCTAGAAGTAACATTCGGTTTACATTCTAGCGTAAAAAAATGGCTGCAATCCTATCTAACCAATCGCTCACAAGCAGTGAAGGTAGGAAATAAACAGTCCAACTTTACAAAACTCTCTTCAGGGGTACCTCAGGGATCCGTTTTGGGTCCACTTCTCTTCATTCTATTCACAAATGATGTCGCAACGATTATTAAGTCATTTGGTCTCCTATCTCACTGTTATGCCGACGATCAGCAAGTCTACTTTTACTGCACACCAAATGAGATCACCGGCCTTAAAATTCGCATAGCTGAGTGTCTAGAAGCAATCAATCTCTGGATGTCCTCAAACAAACTGAAGCTAAATCCTTCAAAGACCGAGTGTCTGTGGGCAGCCACAAATAGACGCCAACATTTAATAGATAACTCACCAATTGCTATTTCCGGCAATGACGTAATTGTATCTATTTCCGGCAATGACGTAATCGTATTGTTCGCTGTACGCGCGTCGCGTCGGGTCTTTTAAAATCATGCGGAATATTTTTTTGTACTTTATTTCTGCAAATGTTAATGTTTAAAGAATTCATTCATTTTGATGAAGACAAAGCATCGACTGTTATTTCCTTCAGTAGGTTTCGAGTGTAACTGGTGGGGACTGTCCCCATTGTCCCCCTGTGAAGAACCGCCACTGCCGATTAGAAAAGGAACTATATAAATTAGCCCATTATTATTTATTTATTATTATAACTCTCATTAACTACCGAACCATCACATCGCTAAAGAACACCAAATAAATAAATTATCCTATACCTTGAACTATGGACACCTCAATGACTCAACGGTCAAAAGTCAACACTGACTTTTACTTTAGTTTATGTGGTTATTTTAAGTATGCTTTATTTTTAGATAAAGTTTGTTAAAATGGAATCAACTATAATTAACTTCAGATCATCACGGACAAGAACAATAAGGAACTCCAGTGAAAAATATTATCGCTTTAAAAAAATATGTTCATGTAGACCAATAAACGCTGATTCTGAATATAAGTTTTATTTCATAATATTAAACGTAGAGTTCTTAAAAAAATTATTAAAAAGTGCATTTTTTAACGTCTCGTTAAAATACACTGTAAAGTTGGTACGATTGAATGGTTAGCGCTGACGTCACGCGTCACCAGTCATTGTATCACATTGTATTGAAATCAATTGAAATGTAGGTATGGCACAAGCCATCAGTATTTCAACATTTCATGTTATTCTTTATTTCATACTGTTTATAGAGATTAATTGTTGTGTTAATTGAAACAATATTTAAGCCTTAATAATTCAGTATCAAAAATAGAGGTACCTCTATTAGTTTATCTCAATTATTTTAAATATTTAAAAAAAACTACTGCACAAAAAAAATAGTAATGCTTCTTCTAGGGAGAATACTTCGAACAACGGAATTTCAAAATGGCGGTAGTTGATCAGCTGATTTCCCGATCCTATACTAATTTTTCAGGAGTGATGACGTCACACGATTTACCATATTTCCGGTGGTTTTCAGGGGGTCTTGAAAAATTAAAACTTTGACAATTATTTTAACTATTAAAACTAACTCTAAAAATAAAAATAAAAATGCAGTTATAGTTAGAAGGTCATTATTTATAAAAAAAAATAAAAAAATTGGACTGGAGTTCTCTATTGTTTTATTACTTATTTTCCAAGCAGAAGCTATGAAATGCATTTGAGAGATGACATTTTTTTATTTGGATTGAAATTTAAAATCATAATTTTAGAATGCGTTATTAAAAAAATATTCCATCGGTGTGTTTTAGGTTTAGTGATAGACTTCCTCTGATTTGTAGTCGGTACCTTTTCATTTCCAAAATTCAATTATTACCGATTTTATGGACCTTGTTAAAGTGGATCTACAACTTTCTAAAAGAAACCGAAGTAAATTAGAAATTTATTAATTCAGGGCTTATTGCTTAATTTTTTAGCCACAAGCTGTAAGGGACTGTTCCCACTTCCATTTAAAAAACGGACTGTAAAAAATCGGACGTTGGATGCCCTGTTCACAATTCCGTTTAAAAATTGGAATGATAAAAAATCGGATGTCGGACAATGATAATTTGAATGAATTATTTTTATGTTCTTCTGTCGTTTTTACCACAGCACAACTCTTTCTTCGACCAGTGAGATTAAGTGAGATTAAATTTTCGGGATTCATTTATAGCTTCAAAGCTGAAGGACAAAACAGTAAACTGAAAACAAATTCAAGCTTAGAAAACCTTCACAACAGTGATGAAAATGTTAAAAGAGTGGTTTCAACAATAGGCCACTTGCATGGATTTCATAACGACTTCGAAAAAATCGTGCGGATAGATTTTTTTACTAAGATTACGAAAATGTTAGTAAAAAATTTTAGAAATGAACAGTTTTTTTTTTATTTAAATAAATAAATCCATTATTTGGGCTTGTGACATCACTACATGAAAATTTCCTGTCTCCGAAAATGTTCCTATTAATTTTGTAAAATTCCACAATGGTTTATTTTTTTTATATGGCAACACTTTGATTTCAGGCGAATTTTTGAATTTGACATTTAACGTTCACTAGATTTATTGTTTGTTCTCTACGAACTTATCATTTGGTTTGACTTTTTGACAGATGTCATGAAGAGAACCCTGAACATTTTATGCTGTCTGTACGTGTTTTAGAGGTATAATGGTAATGGTGCTGATTTTAACAAAATCAAATTTTATAATATTCTTTTTACTATTATAAATTATAAGTACATTGGATTTAGTAATTTAGACGTTGAACATTATAATGATTTATGATCAATAAAATGGATCAAGGAAAGAAATATTTATGAGATGTAATATATTTGGAATGCCTCCTTATTCTCCTGCGCCATTCGTGTGGAAAAAAATTTTTTTTTTTATGATTTTCGGCTATGTAATTATCGTTTTTTCACACCCATAAAATTATGTCCTGTCTTTCCGGTTTATAAAAAATGGTCTGATTTTTGCGCCCTTGAGGTGATTTTTCACAAAAACGGCGCTGTATAAATCATCCAAATATTATTATTATTATTATTTGAAATTTCAAAAAAGCGCCAAAAATACGATTTTAAAAAAAAATACAGAATGTCTTAGAATATTAGCCTAAGCCGGAATTTTTTTTTTAAATGTGATGCAAGTGGCCTATTCCCCCATTTTTCAAAAAAAGAAATTTCCTCACTTATTCGAATGAGAAATTGTTCCGTTCCTTCTCACCTTATATGCTTGACTCCCCAGGTTGTACATTCTGTGGTCTAGAAGTGGGAACTTTAGATCACATATTTTTTGGTTGTCCAAACAAACATCCTCTATCAACCCTTAACAAAAATTGCCTCCCCTCCATTCAACAGCTCATCTCTTCTAAGTCTGAACTCTACTATATCTATATGTATAAAAATGGTTTCCCTTGGTCACGCCATAACTTCAAAACGACTTTACCTATTTCATCTTTTTTTTTTAAAGCTTTCTAATACTTTGTGGAAGGTTCTTAAGGAAAGAAAAATTGTGCAGAAAATTGAATATTTTCAGAAAACTTAACGACTATTTTAACTTTGCACATTTGAAAGTTTGCACGTTTGATGAAATTGAACTTAGCAGGCAGCTGTTTTTTTTTTGGTATTAAAAGAATTGTGTATGGAATTTTTTAAATTATAGATATTTTAAATAGGTACCTATGCTAGGTACCAAATTTGATTGATTGTTCTTATAATATAGAAAAATTAATATTTGTAATATATGAAAAATGAAAATTTGTATAATAAAATTCTAATAGGTGGTACGCAAGCTGTTTGAAAACTGAATGTACTGGGACGGAATATATGGAACGCGGGAGAGGGGTTTGCAGGACGGGGGAGCGGGAGAGGAGAGAGGTTTGGCGGGGAAGGTGGAAGGAAAATGCGGGAGGGGAGGAGATGCGGGAGGGGAACGGGGACGCACGGGAAAGGACGTGCAGGGAGAAACAATTTATTGCAAGCCGGGAACCAGCTAGTTTCATATAATTTTGAAATTTGCTCATTTAAACAAAATTAGTATACACAATCACTTTCCCCCTCTCCATAATTTGAATTGATGGCCTAGAACACCCTTGAAGGGTGAAAATCAGAAACATTTTGAAAAAAGGGCAATTTATTTATTTTATTTTGCAAGGATGATAATTTTGAGAAAATTTCCAGTTTTGTGTTGAAATTGTTATGTTCACATTTAGGAAAAATAAATAAATATAGATCTACGATAGATTTTTTACTTTATTTTTGTTAATAAAACAAAAAGAGTTCCATGACAGACGTTTATTTTTTTATGGTAAAATAAATTATTTATTATCCAGAAACAGTAAATAAAAAGTAATTTCCGAAATATGCGATCATTCGTGTGGTAATCCAGAGAAAACTGCCGTTCGTATAAATTATGCCAATGTGGTATAAAAAACAAAAAAAAATAAACATTACTCTGTAAACCCAACCCATCAGTTTTCTATAACAATAAGTATACTTAAAACACTAAATATACATAATAATATAATAATTTTATAATTAACATTTTGGTCAAATTCTAAAAAAAGTCTACATATTGTATGTGTAAAATTATAAAACAATACATCAATGGAACACTGACAACAACTAAGAGCCAAAGATGTAATTTATTTGAGTTTTTTTTGCACTTATAACGATAAAACATTTCATAGAAAAATTGAGTCTTGAATTTGCCGGTTTTCAACCTCAGGAGATAACATTTGTGTTTAATGTAATGTTGTTGAATTTGCACTGAATCAGTGATCGGCGAATTCACCACTACTTGAGATAGCACTTGTAGAGGAACTGGCTACGTACAGTATCCTTCTCTTGCTCCAGAAGGAAGAGCAGGTCCCTGTAGTTGACCCTCTTCATGCGGGCCCTCAAGGGAGCGGCGGATCTGCCCGCTCCCATCTTGCTGCCCCCCGTGGTCACATCCATCATGCTGGACTCGGAGGACATCACCGATTCGCTCTGACTCGGTCCTATTCTGGGTTTCTTGCGTTGCCCAATTGCCTGCAAAGCCGTCAAGTTGGCTTCCCGTTGCCGCATTTCTTCCATCTCAGCCCTCTGCATCTCTTTAGCTTTCTCTTTAAGCTTAACTTGTTCAGGGTCTTCTGTTTTTGATCTTGATTTGGCCGCCCTCAGCAATATCTCCCGTTCGTACTCTTCCCTTCGTTTTCTCTCCACTCGGTCCAAATCCTCCAGGAATTTGAGTTGTCCTTTGACGTCTTGAGTTACTTCGTACGTGGGGAGCAATTTGATAATATCTAATCTGTGTTCGGCTATACACGCCAACTTCTCCACGAGATTCTTTAATCTCTCCTGAAGGGCGTGAGATATCAAAGCGGCCACGTCAAAGCTCGGCTCGTCCAATCCATGCTTCGCCGCTATCTGTTTCAAGCGGGTCTGAAGCGGACCCATTGAAGCTAAATATTCATCTTTACAGGATCTGATTTGAGTCCCGATCATTTCTGTAGATCTTAATATTTTCTGAGACTCCTCGGCTAAATTTACACCGCCCATGGCTGCTACGTCGTTGATATCATCATCCGCAGCCATTTTGTCTATGTCCGAGAAGGAGGACTGAGCAAACTGAGTAACGGACTTCTTTTCCTTTTCTTTCGATAGTTGTTTGCTAACGTTCATGGGTCCCGGAGAGGCGGGAACATTAGCGGCAACTTTCACAAAAGTCTTTAAATGTTGTTGAGGTTTGTTCACATGCCTCAAAGGCGTGGGTTTAGCGGCCACAGGGGCCGGGGCCGGCATGGACTGATTGACCTGGTGCTGGGTTATGGCCCTGTTCTGACCCTGAATCTGTATGTGCCCAGTCGGCACAGACTGCTGAGTGACAGTTTGTACGTTCTGTATAGCGGGGGAAGTTGTTGTAGCATTGGGAAAGACAACACTCAAAGGCGGGGGATGGATTCCTTCGATGACGAGCTCTTTATTGACTAGGGAGAGCCTCAAAATCGGCAATGTCTTTTTAAGGAAGCCGATCAGACACGGCTGAGGACTGGCGTCTAGTAATTTCTCTAATCTTTGACAGAATGCCTCCGGTTCGACTCTCATATCGATTAACTCTTGAATTAATATCCTAACATTACGTTCCACAGTTTTAGGTTCCTTGCTGGAGAGATCCAGTAGGTTGGAAAGAAACTTGCGGCACTTTTCTTTGAGGTTGTCAACGGGTGTTCTCTGGGTGGTCACGGTACCCTGAACCACCTGATTGGCGGGGCGCACTTGCTGCTGAGTGGTGTTTGTGGCCACTAGGGCAGTCTGCATCTGATGCTGCTGCTGTTGGGTGTTGACGGGAGCCTGCTGCAAAGGCGGCTGGGAATTAGCCAGAGTGGAGCTGACCACGGTGATGGGAGAAGAAGAGGTCTGATTGCTCGGCATCGTAAGCCTGATGGCTTGACCTGCAGGGGTGCCTGGGGCGGGGGGCCCAACTCGCAACAGTTGAAACTGTCCATTCTCCGTCTTGAGGAGCAGATGTCCCTGTTGACCAGGCTGAAAGCCCTGGATAGTCTGCAGGGTGATGCCTTGCCCGGCCGGGCGTGCTCCACCACCGATGACCTGCGGAGAGCCGATCACCACCCTCGGAGACACGGCGGCTACGTTTTTCTGCCCGCCCACCGGAGTGCCGGGCCTCATATTCACAATCTGGACATTAGCGGGCAGAGTTCCGTGAGCACCTTGAACCAACGTCTGCGTAGTGACGATGTTCTGTCCCATGTTTTTATTGACTATTTCTACGGGGATGGAGCCACCCATGGTTGCGTTGGACATGGGTACCGTGACCATGTTGGGTCGGATGCCCACCTGGTTCATGTTGGTGCCTTGCTTGATGATGAGGGGAGACTGGATCTGCACGGGTTTCCCCATGGCCTGGATGCTGCCCCCCGCCCCGGCCTGGAGAACATGTCCCTGGGAGAAGGGCGCGAGGGCGATGGTCCTGTTGGGTAGTGACTGAGCGGGGTAGATAACCCTGTTGTTGATGTTGGTGATGTTCTGCGCGGTGGAGACAGCCTGCTGATAGTTCTTGCCCTGGATGAGCGTGAGGTTGCCCTGCGACACGTTGGGCATGAAGCCCTGCACGCGGCCCTGCAGCTGGTTGAGGGACACATTGGAGGTAATGTTGATCTGGGAGTTGGGGTTGAAGTTGCTGGTCACTACCTTGTTAGGCTCCTGCCCCATGGCGTGCGAGAGCTGTAGACTTCCGTTGACGACCTTGTGCTGCCCGGATGGCCCCGAGGCGGTGGTTACCAGAGTCTCCAGGGACCCCACGATGGCATTCACGGCCGATTCATCCACATTAGTATTCAGAGCTTCTTCTAGGAATTCAGCTGATGCCATTTTCTTTACAACTGACCGTGAGAATTATGCGAAATAAACATAAAAAAACAAAAGTAGCACAGTCACTCGATAAATCCATGTAAAGACGGTTTATCACACTTGTTGGAGCAAATTGTCTCTGGAGCCCAAGATTTTGAACAAGGGCATCTTGGAAACTTGTTCCTAATTCAGGTACACCATCTGTGGAATGGCTGCCCTCCTTGCAGAACAGATCATTGTTTGTTATCTGAAATCATTTACCAACATCATTAGTTATTGATAATGCAAATACAAGACTTTAATAATATAACAAACAAATGAATGATGAACTAGGAACTAAACTTTTGAAAAGGACATTCATTAGTTTGTACGGCTTAAATATCAAACTATCTGAATATATTACAAGTTTTATCTATAGACATGTTTATATTGGAATATACAGAAATCAATAAATGACAACAGTAAAGGTAAAACCGTCACTTTCGACGGAAAAGTCAAATTATTTTTGACAGATCACAAAAAATGTGAAACCTGTTTCTGTGTTTACAAATTGGAATGACAGCACATAAAAAAGAAACATTATGCTAAAACTCTACAAGCAATTATCAAATAACAGCCTAGTAAGATAAATTTACAAATGTTTGAAAAATATATGAAAGTGTTTCAGTTGTTGATAGTTGACCGATCATGGACATCATGGAGATAAAATACACCCGCGTCGAGAGAACATAACCTTAAACATGCAACGATCAATTCGCTTATTATTGCAATTTTATCAAAAACCCACTCATTAATTTCACAAAAAATAAGGAAAAAAATACCCAATTACTATGTAAGTAAGATTCGATGTCATCGTTCTGGGGCACACAACGTACCCAGACACGAATCGAAAAAATGAAATTCACGGTCGATATGCATTACCTCGAATAATCCTCGTGTAAAACCTTCGACGGAGTTGAATAAACCATCAGATTTGCAACAATTTTCTGTTTATACATAGCACAAATGAAACTATTAAAAAACGAAATCGTGTAGCACATACCCACCCAAGCTAAAACTTTTTGTGTTATTTAGTTGGTTCAACTTGGCGGAGACCGCGGAGCGGAATGAAATTAGGGCACAAAGACAATAATACCAACAAAAAAATAAACCTAGTACCTACTCTCGTATACAAGGAACGAATTCATTTCATTTTATAAAGCGATTTCTATTAGCGATTTCCAAAAAAAAAATGTTTTCAAACTCAGACTAAATGGCAGAAAATTATTCAAATGATTTTGATTTCTGTGTCAAATTAAGAGGCATACCGATGATAAATTGGTTTATTGCCTCCAGAGCGCACTATAAAATTTGAAGTGGATTTTTTTGTGAGTCGGTACCAGATGACCTCCGTAGTCCAGTGGGTAAGACTCTTGACTCACAATCCGGAGGTCGCGGGTTCGAACCCGGCATGTGCAAATAAATTTTATTTGATTAATTTGTGTTATTTCATAATTAATTCATTTAAAATAATATATAGTATATTTGCGGCATGTTCCAGAGTGGAAGATACTATCAGTATCGCCCTGGTGTAAGACCACCATTCAGAATTGAAACGTTGCTTGAAAATGGCTTTAGCCGTGTTTGGTGACCAGATCTGAATAGCCAGGTACTTCCCAACCTTCCTCTTCCCCACCTCCTTCCCCTCCCCACTACCTTCAGCCTCACAACATACCCCAATTGGGGATGCCATAGTCTCACTAGCTCCAGACGGGAGCAGTTGAGATTCTTGTGCGGTATTCACTGTAAAAAAAAAAAAGACAAGAATCCTAAACCCAGCTGCTTCCGCCTTGAGACAGTAACGGCATGAAGGTAGTGGGAAGAACAATGAGATGGGGAAAGTGATTGACAGGGTAAGAAACTGGCTATTCAAATCTGTTCACTAAATATGACTAAAGCCATTTCAAGCAATGTCTCAATGTTTAATAATAGTAACGAAAGTATCGCCCTGGTGAAAGATATCGATTAAAAGAAAATCGGTTTTTAAAATAAACAATAGCATAGATTATTATTTTCTGAAAGTAAAATAACAAGAGAAGTTAAGAAGTCTCTGGCAGAATTTGTCCAAAAACTTACGCAATCCACGTTGGCCAAACGCTTTGAGCATGCGTTGCGCCAGTGCATTCTGGGGATTGGTTTACTTATGCGTTGGGGCATCGCGTACTAGTGACTGCTACTTCCACAACCTTCCAAACAGTTCGAAGTTGGAAGGCTGGCCGATCATGTGATGACTGTGGCCAATCCTCCAACTTCGAACTCCAAAATGGCGGACGTCGAACAGCTGATTCAGCGCCGTATCTTATCAGTTGCCTATAATTGTGCAAGCGGTGCTTCGGTTTCCATAATATTGATTTCGATTCGTAAAGCTAAAAAATTATATTTTTAAAAAATTATTCAGCTCTCTCGTAATAATATTGCGCAGACTGATGTGCTGGGCCAACACGTACGAACCAGCCATCTCCGAACGCCTCGGAGGCGTTCCAGGGCCAACTCAAACTCCAACCTTCCAACTCGAACTTCCAACACATGAACTACCCCTCCACACAATCGTCCAAACGTTTGAAGTATGGTTTGAAGTTGGGAGTTGGCCGCAGTGTGGCCGTAACATCAGATTTTTTTATATTGGCAAACTTTTTTCCGTACTTGTCAGACAATGAATTTCACAATCTGACATTTGATCTGACGTTTGTGAACTTTTGAGTATTTGAGAATCAAAATATTGTTTTGATCAACTCGAATGTTTACATGAATTTGTACTAAATATCTATTAAAAATGCGGCGCAGGGCTGGAGTTGGAGCTATCCACAAGCAAAAGTTGGAGCAGGAGAAATACAAGGAAAAAGGGACGGAAATTCAAGAAAATCAGTTTCAACAAATGTCGAAACAGCTCGAGGTGTTTAGAGAAAATCTCGAAGAATTCGCCTCAAAGCATAAGAATGAAATTCGGAAAAATTCACAATTTAGAAAACAATTCCAAGAAATGTGCGCTGCCATCGGGGTGGACCCATTGGCATCAGGAAAGGGATTCTGGTCCGTTCTAGGTATGTTACAGCTACCTTTGTCTAAATATTCCTCATTCATGAGAATTATTCAAAATAAATTTAGTAAAGTTGCTTGACGCTTTACTCATTCAAAATAAAAGGTAAAGGTAAATAATCCGCGAGCCGCCGCGTGCCGCTGCACTTTTAATAGACATAGATTTTGAAAATAAAAGTAAACTTAATTACCAAAAGAAACATCGGTTTCAGTCGGGATAGATGATGCATTAAAATTCGATTTTCATTCATTCAAAGATAAAATTTTCCATTGCTGCCATTTTTTGTTGTTGTATGGATTTGTCATTTGCAAAGTTGCGTTTCAAACTAAATACGCATTTAGTTTACCTAAACTAAGAACCTATTTTGTGTACGTAAATAGTTGTTTCTTGTAGTCATTGTTGAAATGAAGTGTAATTTCCATAATCCATGCTTAAAAATGTGGCGGTTAATGGATTATTTAATAAGGTAAATATTCCTCTCTTGCCTCAATAATAACGGTTTTTCAGAATTCGCAAATCATTTGATCGATAAAGATCATACGTTCTGTCATAGCACCGGTGCTAACATCTTACACAAAAACGGGCATGGTAACAAACTAAACACTCTAGAGGTGCTAGAAATAAAAAAAGCTGTAAAAACCAAAAGTCATATACTTAATAATCAATTAGACATATCAAGTAGTCCTATATTAGGTCTGTTTCCAATAAACCCTTAAAAATAAAAATTCCCAGTGCTCCCTACCACCATGCCAGTTGATGCTTTGTTTCTCCAAATTTATTATTATAACCCATTAGTCTACATAATTATCTTTCTGTTTTTTCCCATTACTTGAGTAGTTATGTTAATGTATTTTATGACCGTTTATTTGTATTGTGTTGTCTCCCTCTATATTTTGTTATATATAAGCACACATTATGTACTTCTTGTTTAGTATTAATTTGTACCCTGAAGATGCTTAAGTTAAGCGAAACCGGTCGGTTAAAAAATTAATAAATATCGTGGTTTTAAACAAAAAAGTATTTTGTTTTTTATTAACTGTTTTTGTGTTCAATTCATAGAATTCCATTTATTTTTTTTTAATTTAATTAAAATTAGATTTGATAATGTTATTATCAAGCTCTGCAAGTATTTTAGTAAGTATTTTTGTTACAGCTGTTTCGGTTTACAATACCATTTTCAAACTGTGGTTGAACCACATCGAGACCACGTATTATTCGAATCTAAATATGAATTTTTGAAGGAGTCTAAATTGATTTATTACCGGTTAAACCAATTTGCTGAGAAATTAAATAGAGACAGTAGACACTCCATCATGTGGGAGATCTCTTTTCCCCCACCAAGTCGTCACCTTAGTTTGTATTTGTCCAACAGACCATTAGAAAATTTTACGGGAGAAGGCTTTCTTTCATTATTTCAATGAAACACTATGATAGGCGTTTAAGATAAAGCTATTTCCGTAAAAGTAAAGGTCTTATTAGTTTAAATAATTCTTAGTTAAGTGATTAACTTTCATTTTTTATACTTTATTTTTTTATTTTAAAGTGGAGATTGAACAAAAATTAATATGGTCTATTGGACAAATAAGAACTGAGGCGACGAAGTGTATGTGTACGGCCTGAGTGCACGCTCAAATCGAGCGTGGGACAGGGCGAAGCGTTCATGTCAAACACACATTTTTGCATAGTACCGTAATTCAAATACTGTGGCACCGTCCTGAGTGAGGGCCGAGCGGCGGGGTGACAGCAGTGTGCATGTTTGCGTCGAGCGGGGCGTCGTGTGCAGGTTCAAACGAGTTTGTGATTTTGCAGCGGTGACAAGAGTGTACGCATAATGTCGTTTGAAGAAATCATTTCAGAAATACAAAATAAGCCTGAAATATGGTTAACTTCTCATTATTTATATAAGAATAAAATAGTTAAAGCAAGAGTGTGGAGAGAACTTTCAGAAAAACTAGGAATTGAAGGTAAATATGATTTTGTTGCAAGTGTAGGTATAGTTTAAAGTAGATGGTTGTATTTTTTTTTAGTTTACATTCATTCTATTTGTCCAAAAATAGTCAGAAAACTGCTGTCGTACATTCCTCGCTGCCAAAGTAGAACTGTTGTTGCCCCGGTTTAGGTGATTGGATGATAATACAACATCGTATGACGCAGAAGCCATGATTAAAACAATAGCGGTGACCGTCAACGCTGAGCGTGCACTGAGGCCACTCAGTGAGCACGCTCTTGACCGCTCCACCGCCCCGCTGACCGCCACGCTGAACGCTAACCACTCAGGCCGTACACTTAAGGTTTCCTTAATTGTTTAATAATAACTTTACTCCTATGACTCATTTATGTGTTTTATATTTACTAATTTTGTTTTTTGTTGTTTTAGGAATTGGCGATTTCTACTATGAATTGGGAGTGCAAGTGGTGGAGGTATGCCTCTCCACCAACTACAAGAACGGGGGCCTCATAAGCTTGGATGAGCTGCGCACCCGCCTCATCGCCGCCCGCGGGAAGGGCAAGCAGCACCAGGAGATCACCCTCGAAGATCTGCTAATGGCCGTCAAGAAGCTGAGGATATTCGGAAATGGGTAAGGAAGCAATATATTGGTTTTCATTGGCTTACTTATTAGCACTTATTGGCATAACAGGGATACACTTATTGGCATAACAGGGATACACAAGCATCCAACACTTATGTCTTGTACCTACTTCTAGAATGGATGCATAAATGTGTCCATTTAAGAAGAGCTAGGCATCCACAAAAGGCTCTCAACTATCTGCCTACAACTATCTTAAGATACCGTGGATACCTTGCTCCAAACTAAGGACTTCAACTTGGAAAAACACATAGTTACTTGCAAAGTGGAAGGCAGAAGAAGCAGGTCACCAATGCGCTGTGCAATAGTGAGAAATGTGCTCTAAAAGGTGTTTATATTCAAATCTAAAAGTAATCATAACATAATTTAATGTACAAGTTTATGAAACCAACGTTTCCGACCACAACTTGAAAAAGATTTACGAAACTTTGTGAATTCCCGGCATGCGCTGCAATGCCATATTCAAAGAAATACATTGTTTGTCCCTGAATCACCTTTCCCGTGCGTCCCCGTTCCCCTCCCGCGTCCCCTTCCTAGGTAGAACCATAAATTATGGAGTATATGTTATTCTGATGTATGAGATGTAATATTGTAAAGTTTTGTTAAAATTCATTCAGTGGTTTTTGCGTCAAAGAGTAACAAACACACATCCATCGATACAAACTTTCGCATTTATAATATTAGTAAGATTTTTATATGAAACTACAAAAAGGTGAGGTGATGATAAAGTTTATAATACATTTGTCTAATAAAATATGTGTGTAGGTATACATATATTTTTTCATTTAATTTTTAATTAATTTAAATTTATTTCTAATTTAACTTTAATTTTATTTTTAAAAAGCCAATTTTAAAATTATTTTATCTTTACAATAAAAATTTAAAAATTGATAGTGTATTTTATCATCTTTCAAAAACAGTTTTTTGTTTTCAGATATGTTCAGAAATATTAAATTTATTTGGGTTTATTGCACAGCGGAAATATTTTGACCTTCTGACACAATATGCCCGAGGCCAGAGGGGTTAAAATCTCGACAATGCGGCTGGTCACAGAAGACAGGTATCGACGACAAATTTACAAAATGTTAGCAACATGTTCCTGCGTACAAACCTCCGCGTAGAAGTATGGCCATAATCGCATAGATACTTGAATCGTCGGGTATCGAATACTCGCATGTCCCTATGGTAGAAAGGTCTTACTCTTCAGGTTGCGATGATTTCACATTGCAATGCTAATAATTGGTTAAATTTCTAGTTTCAGCGTGGTTCCAGTTGGCAAGGGCAAGTGGCTGGTGCAGTCCATCCCCGGAGAACTGAACATGGACCACACGGCTGTCCTGCAGCAGGCCAACACCTCCAACAGGGCTTGGGTCTCTGTAGGAAGCCTCAAGGATCAATTAGGGTACATATTCTTCTTGTATGTATGGGTGTAGCTAATTTTAACAGTCAGCGCTCAAATACATGCTTTGTAAAATTGTAAAACAAGCAAACTTCAAATGATTTATCTGTAAATTCTATAAGAGTTGTTGACTGAGCACAACAAAGTCCTGTTTTAACTCTATCATTCTGCATTTTGTCTGCTTGATATTTGTCTGTAAGTTCCGCTTCCGGTTCAAGATGATAGCAGTTTTAATGGTTCAATAAATTCAAATGTGAAATTGTTGAGTTTATTTCGACTTTCATGTTTGCATTTTTCAATATCATAATATTGAAAATACTAAAAATGAAAGTACCATAGTACCTACCAAATTTGAAACAAAAATTGTCATTAAGATAATATAGTTTCTTTGGACAAATTGTTTAATTCCTTAATGGCGCATTCTCACCTTCCATGAGAATCTGCGATCAATTTATGGAACAAAAGTCCAAGTCCATTCTTTAGGTTTCTGTTCCACAGAAATGCCTGTTCCCACAGATCTACAGTGAAACCCTCTTAAGAAGTTTTCCAAGGGACGGGAAAAAACAAACTTCTTAAGCAGGAAAACCTTATTACATGGGAAAAATTGGGGCAATTTTGGGCCGAGGGACTGAAAAAACTAAACTTCTTAAGCCACGAAACTTCTTAAGAGGGTTTCACTGTATTTCGTAAATTCTATGAAATAGATCAAATAATAAATCGGGTGTGATCGCTCCTTAAACCGAGATTTTGTGAACAGGTAATTAGTAAATTCTGTGAAATAGATCAAATAATAAATCAGGTGTGATCGCACCTTAAACCGGGATTCTGTGAACAGAATTTACAGATATGCACACCATTAATTAGTAATATAGCTTGTATTTAAAATTTATTTGGCATTATTTAAAATATAATCTTAATTCAAAGTTATTTATGGCATTGAGCCCCATTTTTTGATTGCTGACCTTCAGTTGCCAACTCAGCTCCTTTAGAGATAGATTTAGCTCCAAAGTGAGGCCGTCAGCTCCAAAAAAAGTATTTTAGCTTCTTAGCTCGTTTTTCAGATAATCTAGTACTTTTATTACAAAATCTTTTTTATACAAAACTCGGGAACGAAAAATGGCAATTTATGAGTTATTTCTTTAGGGAACCGGTTGGTTTTTACCTCGGAATTTCCTAGTCCCCGCGCCATTTCCGAAATGATTTTTTTTGGCCTTTTGAATTTATCTGGATAACCCAAAAGTTTGAAGGGTTTATTTCCTTTTCGGGCGACGTCTGGCTTTATTTAAAACATTGAATTGGCACCACTGCTGACCCTTGAGAAAAAAAAATTTATATTTATGTATACAGTGTGCATACATTGCATCAGAAAACAGGTAGTAAATTAATCTATAAAAAAAAACTTTGCCACTCTAAGCCATCGACGTAATATACTTTTTAGCAAATTTTAAGTTATTTACGGAAAAATGTAATTATTGATTGCATTTCAGATGGGAAGAGACACGGGCGCAGAAGGCCCTAGAACACATGGTGAAGGAAGGCCTGGCGTGGATAGACACACAAGCCCCCACCGAGAGACAGTACTGGTTCCCCAGCATGTTCGCCGCTTGCGTGTCGGCTTCTGCGTAATAAAGTGTGCGAATGCCGATTAACTTACCAAAAGCTCACAACGCGTAATGACTTCTTGGAACCTGCCAAGTCATCACTAAACTTCTTTAGTGGAAGAGTGGAAAATACTCTCAGCGTCGCCCTAGTGGAAGACCACCATTCAGAATTGAGTTGCTTCTGGTGACCAGATACTTCCTCCACCTTACTCTTCCCTATATCCTTTCCCTTCCCACTACCTTTAGCCTCTCAACTATAAACGAATATAGTTACAAGGAGGCTATATACACTTGAGCGATGGAGATTTTCAGTGATCGATTTTTAATTCTATTTAATTAAAATCATACCTCCATAATGTTAATATGGAAACATACTGCCGTTTAAAGGCAATGAATCCACATAGATTTCACCGTTAATCCCATATTTTTAGGTTTTATAAAAAAAATGTATAATGTCGTCTTATTTATAATTAATTTTAATTTATAAAAATCACCTGGTGTAAAAATCACCTTGTCACATGGTACAAGCGTGCTGCACCAGGACACACTGACTGTTTCACTGATTCCATCCACCCCTTTTTCCTTTCTAAGAACTTGCTTTTCTAAAAAGACCCTCCACACAGGATCCCCAAAGATGGCATAGGCCTGAGAGGAATTGTTTTCCTCGGGGAAACCTTTCTGTTTTTGTTCACAAGTGTTTTACACATCTTTCTCTTTCGCTTACTCTTCGACTGTACTTGCACGAGAATGGATTGAATCAAGTTCAGGTCGGCATTTAAGTTTGGCGCATACTGTATTTATGCAACAATGATGGTCATGTTTTCAACCAATAATATCTGTGATAAGAAATAACAATAAACAAACTTGAGTATATTATTTTTATTTTTTAATGTTAATTACTTCAGATGACATCCATGGCAGAGCGGCAATCTCCTTGGCTCTGGACCTAGAGGTTTGCGGGTTTGAAACCTGGCAGGGCTAAATAAAATTATATTATATTTATTATAAAGGTGGGCCATAAAGTGGATTTGAAAAATTCGTAAAAAAAACGATAACAATATAAAAGTTAGAAAAATGAAACAATACAACTTTGTATAAACCACTTATATAATGTGCAAATCCGACCGGTTTCGGAACAAACGTTCCTTCACCTAAACGTTACCCACCCAATCTACATTATTAACTAACAACGGCTCCACCCCCTACCATAATAAAACATTGTTCGAAACTGTCAAATTAGTATAAGCTTTCCCTGACGAAGGAACGTTTGTTCCGAAACCGGTCAGATTTGCACATTATATAAGTGGTTTATACAAAGTTGTATTGTTTCATTTTTCTATAATGGATAACCACAAAGTAATAGCTACATTCAAAAATATAATATAAAAGTTGCTTAAAATGGCTTTACATGTGTTTAATGGCCAGATCTGAATGTCCAGGTACTTCCCCACCTGCCTCTTCCCCATCTCATTCCCCTTCCCCCTTCCTCCAGCCGCTTATCATTCTTTCCAGCCACAATTCTTTGATATAAAAATTGTAAACACACATTACTCGCCTGGAAATTAAAAAATATATAATTTTGATTATCTTTATTAAAAATGAAAGTTTCTTTGTTTGTCCCCTATGCGCTAAACCAGTGTTTTTCAACCTGTGGTACACTGGGGTACGCGAAGCAAAATTGGGGGTATGCGGCACGAATGTAGGATTTAAAACTCAGTTCTACGTTTTCAAACTTCGGCGGTTTACGCTCGGTGGTTTGGCAGCCTGCCCCAACGCCATACATTAGTCAGTCAAGTCAGCTCAGTTTAGAGATTTTTTTGAAAGAAAATAGAAACATTTAACTGTCAATATAGATTCTAAAGAGTTATTAAAGCACAGGAAACAGCTCTGGAAGCATCATACAGAGTAAGTTATCGCATCGCTAAATCAGGAAAAAATCATACAAAGAAAATAACAAACACACCGCTGTTAGACAGGACTGTTTCCCGGTGAATTCAGGAAATGTGTCGAGATGTCAGTTGTAGGTAGAGTAAAAGAGAGTACTTAAATATTTTACTCTGCAAGTAGACGAAAGTATAGTTTGGCAAATAAGTGTAGAAATTAAATAAATTGGAACTAAACGTGTTCATTACTATGGCAGCACTGAATTATATGACGTTTCCTATGGCTGTCATGTTATCGCATGTTACGGTTGATTTATTGTCTTAAATCTGAGTAGAAGATCGCTGATTTGATAATATTTTTATTCATTGTTTGCCTGAATTTAATTAAAATGAATAAACCATTACATAGTGATGCAAGAGGGGGTTATATTCTGCGTTTTTCAATGCTGCCTAGTCGAGTGTCACGCGAAGAAGATTCTGTCTAATTTAGAAGATGATGAAACAAAACTGCAGAAATGACTGGTACGTAGTATAGTTTGTTTAATAAATTTCATTAGTATTACAAGATTTATGCCAATTTTCGAGCGATAATAACCATTACAATCTGATTTGGGGTTATGTTTAAAAAATCCGTATCTGACACTTCCATTTGACAGTTAATATGCGGCCACAGAAAAAATGGAATAACTCAATAAAAAAAAAAATAATATGCAACTTCTTTAAACTCGTAGAAAAGTTACTTTTTTCTCGTTTTCTCTCTCTTTCTTTCTTTCCAAGTGAATATTGTCTAGTGTGTGTTTTTAAAACTACCTTCTATAATAATAATTTTAATGATTTTTCACAGGTAAATCTGAATCAACGGTAAGACGAATCGTCAAGGAAGGGGAAAAGGCAGATGGAAAATTTGAAACACCGGGAAAACGGAAAATGGGCATAATACTAATAAAATATGAAATAGCATACCTAAGTGCTGATGATTGGAAAAATTGTTGCAAACACGTGATGAAAATTGAGGCAGAATATTATGCACGAGGCAGTATGAGGCATATGATGATATCGATGAACTGCGTTTAGATGAAGATAAAGATACGGAAGAAGAAGAATCACACGAGGATGAAGACAATAATTACATGTCGGGTGTTGAATTAATAGACTTAAATTTTCAAGTACCTACGTTTTTATATCGAAATAAACGCCCACTTAAAACTTGTTTTGTTTTATTTTACTTCTATTAAATTACAGTTTTTTGTGCAAAATTTTTGAAAATACAAATACACTATGAAATATGCATTTTGGCAGAAGTGGTTTTTAAAACATACATTCATTGTCTTATGAGCCATCTTGGTGTTGCCATTTAAAACTAGAAAACGATCGCAGCGCCATCATTTATTTTCTACACTTAATTGCCAAACTGTACAGACATTTCAAATCACACCGAACTTATGGGTTTTGTGCGCAAGTCCACAATGGTTTCTATGTATAGTAGTAGCTCTAGCATTGTGAAATTATTTCCTATGCTATCCATCTGATTAGGATTAAACTTTGGTGAGTTGTAATGCGCACTCTCTTGAAGGTTTCTATATACTGGTGAGCCCTGGCATTATGAAATTTGTATAAAAATTTTGCAATAGGTGACGCGTTGTTTGAAAAATGGGTAGATTTCACATAATTTTTTTTTTTTTTTTACTTGAGCTCCACACAGGAGGCCCTGAGGATAATAATTTCCCTCAGGGCCTATGTCATCTTTGAGGATGCTGTGTGGAGGGTTTTTTTAAGGAAAGGAAGAAGAGGAGAGTTCTGGGAAGGAAAAGGGTTTAAGGGGTGGGTAGGAATCTGGGGTTCAGTATGTCCTGGTCATCCGCCTCCAAGACCTAGACAAACCTCACCCCATGAACCCGGGCACCCCTGCTAAATCACCAAACGTAGCGAACCACTTGGGGTGACCTATGGCAGAGGTGTTGGTTATCCAATAAAGGTTCCCGGGGCGGCGGTACCCATTCCCGCCTCCCAAATTGAGACACCTCTGTTTAGTGATAGAGAAGGAAGGCGGGAGGAGGGGAATCTGCGGGAGGGGCGGAGGGGAATGAAAGAGGGAGGGGGGAAGGCGGGGAACGTGTAAAGTGAATGCAGGAGGTGGGGAGGGATATGCGGGGGGGGGGCTCGCTGGATAGATGTATGCGGAAGAGTGGAGGGTATGTGGGAGGGGATGGGGTCAAGGGAACAATTCCTTTATTTAAATGGCGTTGAAATGCATGTCAGGAACTCGCAATTTCTTGAATAAAAAAATAAAGAGGCAATTAAAGTATATTTTATTTATTGATTTATATGAATCTAATTTACACTGAATCAGGTACGAAAATTACAACAGATTTATTTACAAAAAATGACATTTTGATTATAATATTGTCTTGTTTTGTTTATTTCATAAAATTGGCTCACATTAGGATGTACATATTTATATATAATACTGGTTCTATGACAAAACAGTTGTTCAATGACAATCACTGTTGAAAAGTGATATGTACTAACCATTTTTCATGTCTTCTGATTTGACACTTTTCTGATTTGTCCAATTACCATAACATTTAATTGATTCGATGATTTACTAAGGCATTTAGTAAGGACACAAGATAAACTATCATTTTGTATTCAATTTACATTACTCCCACACTTTCAGCCTCACAATTTACCCTAATTGGAGATGCCATAGTCCAACTAGCTCCCAGGCGGTGACCGGCCAACTCAGAATGAAAACAACTCAGAACCACCTCAGAAAGGTCATATTAAGTGATGATAAAAAAAATTGGTTAAATAGGTTAAGTTAGGTTAGGGTTACCAGATATTTTAAAATTATTTTTTCATAGCTTTTAATGACCTTTCTGAGGTGGTTCGAGGCTGGTTTCATTCTGAGTTGGCATGGAACCCTCTCAGGCATTTGGAAGCAGTCGTTACTCCGGTGCAGGATTCACATTTAAGAGTGTTTTCACGATGAACTAGAATATTCACACAAATATCTTAATATATAAAACAAAGTCGGGTTAGTTAAATATTTATAACTCAAGATCGGCTGAACCGATTTTGATGATCTTTGATTTGTTGGGTTTGTCTCCCCGCCCCGGATAACAGAATAAATATTAAAACACCGCAATAATTCACGAAAAAGAAAGTTACGAGGAAAATTAATTTTTTCATACATTTTGTATGGAACAAATTCTCATATTTTGAAAGAACTGCAGCAATATTGTGATAGGTATAATATTTAACTGTGCGTGAATTCCAAAAATTCAAAAACTTCAAATGTCAATGCACTGATTGTTTTGCTTTTATTCTTAAACATATAATGCTGCCCTTCTTTCTTACACACTAATGGTGGGTTTCTTCATTTACCGAGAATGCTAAATGCAATGCTAATTGTAAAAGTAAATGGTCAAATGCATAGAAATTTCGTTTAAATTTCGATCGTTTACTTTTACAATTAGCATTGCATTTAGCATTCTCGGTAAATGAAGAAACCCACCCTTAATCAGTGGCGGTCCTTCCCTCAGGACAATTGGTCAAAAACCTCCCAAAATTATAAGATGACAGTAAAACAATATTATTATGAAATATTAATCAAATCAAAACAAAACTGGTATTATTCTAATGTATTTGAAATGTACCGCGAGAGAAAGCCGGCAGCGGCAAGCAGTGACATCTAACATCTTAAATGGAAGCTTCCTTTCCCACGCACTGCGATTGGCTGGGTCAAATTATGAAATGCCCTGTATCATATCTTCTGTCTCTTTACGCACTAGACAATAAATGAGATGGCACTATGTCCCTTTTTAAAAAGTTTTCGGATTCTGAAGACGGTTTGGGTCAGAGCCGTGAGGGAGAGAGAGTATCATTCGTCTGAAAGAGATGGTTTGATAAACGTAGGTTGATTTCGCATATTTTACGCTTGTCGCATAAAATAATTTACTATATTAAACGTAATTTGACGTATGTGGGTGAATTTGACTCTCAAACTCGTGAGGTTCCTACAAATGAATATTGTTATATTTAATATGACATTGTATCATAGGTAATATCATTTTTTTAAATGACCTTCCACTTCTGGACCCCTAGAGCCGCCTCTGCCCTTAATGTCAATAAACTCCACTCAGGACCTATGTCATCTTAGGGGATGCTGTGTGGAGGGTCTTTTTAAGGAAGGGTAGGATAGGAAGTTCTGAGAAGGAAAAAGGCATGAGGGGTGGGCAGGAATCTGGAGGTCAGTGTATCCGGGAGTGAATCCATCCCTCCAACTGCGGTGCAAGGCCATTTCCTTGACCGGAATTGACCTTTTGACCTTGACCTTTCCAGCCGGACTCTTTCGACCCATTGGTCGAGAGAATCCGGCTGGAAAAGTCAAAAGGTCTCCCTCAACCAGTGTCTCTTGATCCGGCCCGCCACGCAGCAGGTGGGTAGGCGCATCCGCCGCCAAGACCCGCACAAAAGTCACCCCATGAACCCGGGCAACCCTGCTAAATCACCAAACGTAGCGAACCACTTGGGGTGACCTATGACGGAGGTGTTGGTTATCCAATAAATGGTTCCCGGGGCGGCGGCATCCGTACCCGCTTCCTTTCAAAAATTCCCGTAAGTAAGGAGAAAAGTAAGAAAATCACAAAAAATATAAATCCGTACACAACGCCATCTCTGATACTGACAAAAATAAAACACGGACAGTTGGGCATCGATAATGGCTTCATTGTGTAATTTAAAAAAAACTTAATTTAATTCAACAGTTATTGATTCTGAAGCGGTACAAAGTTCGTCGGGTCATCTAGTTATTTATAAAATAAACCATAATGACAATAACCCATCGCTCAGGGAGTGGAAACACAACTTGTAATGACTCTATTGGCCTGCATGGTCAAGTAAAATGCATTTGATTGATTTGTCCCATTTTACAATTTAATCATTTAAAAATGATATGAGATATGAGATATATTTGCGGCACGTTCCAGAGTGGAAGATACTATCTGTATCACCCTGGTGTAAGACCACCATTCAGAGTTGAAACATTGCTTGAAATAGCTTTAGCCATGTTTGGTGACTAGATCTGAATAGTCAGGTACTTTCCCAACCTCTTCTCACCGTATCCTTCCCCTCCACCCCACCTTCAACCTCACAACATATTCCAATAGGGATGCCATAGTTTCACAGCCTAAGTGCAGTTGGAACTCTTGTGCGGAGACATGCTTTACATTGACTTCAGATGGGAATTTGTCCCTATTAAACTGAAGTAAATTAGTGTTAATTTCTATATTTAGTTTCTGTTCCTTGGGTTTTGGCCCAAATAACCGGCTGTCCCGATAAATCGGTGTACCAATTAAGCAGAATCGACTGTACGAGCAAACTGCATGGTCTATCAAAGTGATATGCTGTAGTATGATGTTGGCGATACATGTCCCTTACTTGAATTATCTAAGTTTAACTCCTAAGACTATCAGATTCAGAATGTTTGGGATCTTCCCCGCATTTAATCCTCAGTTTAGCATTGTCTCTTCGCAGCCTCTTGGTTTCCATCTTCAGCTCCTCCAGTCTGTTTTGAAGCTTGTAGGTGATGTCTTTCATGCCATCTTTCCATCTGTAAATTAAAATAAACTTTTTGTTTTTGTTGTCCTGTGGGCCGCATTAATCCTTGTGGGGAATGAATGGAGAGGACATTCGTCGACCAAATGTTTGGTGGCCTGCCCCACAATTGAGTGCCGAGTGCAGATGGATATGATGGCACCAAAAAAAACATTTCTCTGAGCTATTCTCGGGAACTACTAGTAGATTATTCACTATTTTTAGCAATATACGAGGGCTGTCTGTAAAATAAGGTCTTCAAGGTTCTGTGTTTGTGAGGATTGATTTTATGCGTGATCTGGCAACACTGGCGTGTAGCCTGCTTACCCCTTGCCAAATCCCCACCATGCTGCACCCTCTGTGATGCTTAAATCTCTATTATTAAAAAATAACATTTCACAAAAAAAAATTCGCAGCCCGGTATTCCAAGCCGTAGGGAAATAAAAATAGATGTCGAGGTCGATAAACCGGCCATTAGGGTATATGCCTCGTTAAATCAGACCGGCGTACAGGGTTCAAAGGGTTAAAAACACTAATTACCATTTATTAGTTATTAAAACCACTTAAATATAAGCCTAATAGGCGTTCTTAAATGACTATCCATTTTTGTTGTTTGTTTTTGGGGTGTTATGCCGTGTTACGCTACCTCCTCCTTTAGCCAACGTTTCGGACAGCGTTACAGTGTCCATCATCAGGGCAGATGTGTACAGGGCAGATGTGTGATGTGATGATGGACACTGTAACGCTGTCCGAAATGTTGGCTAAAGGAGGAGGTAGCGTAACACGGCATAACACCCCAAAAACAAACAACAAAAATACTTTTGGCCGTGAAAATCTAAAATCATATCTGACTATCCATTTGTTGTATTATTTTGATGTTTATACGTGATGACATTAGATTCACAAATTTTCCCGCAACTGATATCTCTTTAGGGAGCATACATTAATTACGTGAGCTCAAAAGGGGGGGGGGGGTCCAGCAATATCTCACATTACTTGAAAAGAATATACGAAGTGGCCCAAATTTATCTCACCAAGGGGTGGAGGGGTCTACATTGAAAGAAAAACTGCTCACGTAATTAATGTATGCCCCCTTACGAGGATTATGTGGCAAACGCGCCGTCATCTCTGGTGTTAGGTTAACTACTTTTAAGCGTTGATGTACAGTATTTAGCTCGTTAGCATGATAAGGAATACCGCATTGTCTCCCAGTGAACAGACATGGCACGACCAAAAGTGAATCAGATACTTGAGTCGTGTCATGTCAAGAGTCAGAATAATAGAAGAGCATGTATGAGACGATGTATGAATGTGAACGAAGCAAAGAGTGTGTGCCAGGACCGAGTTGTTTGGCGGTCCGTCCTCTCAGCCTACCCTTGCGGAGAAACGGTGTAATGGTTAGTTAGTTAGTTGGTTTCCCAGTGGGGTCATGTACGAGATGGGAGTTTCTCACATCAGTTGATTGCCACTCAAGTTTCCACCCATCTTCTGTAGTGAGGGCAGCACCTTTTTGTAATTCTTTAGTATTGAAATCTCTTGTCTCGCCTGATATTTGATCAGGTTACGTTTGCAAGTACGAATAAGTGATGTCAAAGGTATAAGGTGAAACATGGGAAAAAGTGCAATGAGCCTAGGGCCTGATTGCTTATGGGAGCTATGCATATCGTCTTGGCATCGATTAATTCAAAAATAAAATAAATTATATCATACTTCATATTCAACTTTTGCTGTGTTTCAAAATGTCTCTCAAATTCTTTGGTTGCATCGATCTTTTCATTAGTAAGGCTTTCCTCTAGCTGTTCCTTCACAATGATCTCAGCCTGCAACCTCTGTATCGTCTTGTGGGCTTCGTCTAAAGCCTCTTTTAGATTTCCTATTTGGGTTCTGAAAACAACAAAATCACAATATGTACTATAGTCTACAATAAATTACAACCACTTGATGAAAAAATGAATATACATATGAAGCCTGTTATCGCATAACACTGTTTTAACGACCTCCGTAGTCGAGGGGTAGGCTCTTGACCCACAATCCGAAAGTCGCAGGATCGAATCCCTGCATGCGCCCCATGATTGAATTTGGCAGCCACCTCTGGTCTGGATCTCCTAAAAACCTGAAAAATACCCTCGACTCTGAGCAAAAACGGGCGGTCTGTTTGATAGATTCTCCCATCTTAACAGACGGATTGCAATCTTTAGAGCATAGGCGTCGGGTGGGAATGCTATCCTTGTTCTACCGGTATTACAATGGAAGATGCTCCGAGGAACTAGCGACATTGATCCCCTCGGCACCGGTGCATAGTCGGGAAACACGCCAAACGCATGCCCAACATATGTACACGGTTGACATTTGTCACATGAGAACGGGTTGCTTCTTCGACTCGTTCTTGTGTTCAACAGCTCGACTGTTGAACGATTTGCTGGCCTGTGTTTCCTCCTTCCTACAACATGGGTCTCTTCAAGACCAATGTTCATTCCTTCCTCTCCTCAAAAAGACCCTCCACACAGCATCTCAGATGACATAGGCCCTGAGGGAAATTATTTTCCTCCGGCCTCCTGTGTGGAGTTAATGTAAAAAAATAAAAAAGTGCTTAAATAAATTTTAATTGATTCTCTCTCTGGTTTCAATCCTGGGATTGGTTTGCAGCAATTTCATCTATTCGTTTCTTCCACTCTTCCCTGTCTTGTGCGGCTCTTTTGAAGTCTGCATATGATAAGCAGCGCACGTCCACCAGCAGGTCCTCCAGGTGCTCTCGGCGTGGGCGTCCCCTAGCGTTTGTCCCCTCGGTCATACCCTCCATTATGGCATGCAAGAGGCCTTCTTGTCTTATTGCATGGCCGATCCATCTTGCGCGCCTTTCGGACAAGGTCCTGAGCAGGTGCCTTCCTCCTTCGATTCTTTGGAGAACCTCCTCATCGAAAGTCCTAGTAGTCTTCTATAGGACCACATCTCAAAAGCCTCTAGTCTCCGTTTATCTCTTTCGGATAAGCACCATGTTTCGCAGCCGTGCAAGCCTAGCCTGGTGTATACGGCTGTCGACCTCGCTCTTAGACCGACCGTCCCATGATTGATTGATTTGTATTATTTCACTTAAAAATAATATAATAAAATTTTATTTAAAAATAATATATATAGTATATTTGCAGCACTTTCCAGAGTGGAAGATACTTTCAGTATCGCCCTGGTGTAAGACCACCATTCAGAATTGAAACATTGCTTGAAATGTCTTTAGTCATGACTGGATCTGAATAGCCAGATTCCTCTTCCCCATCTCCTTCCCCTCCCCACTCCCCCAGCCTCACAACATACCCCAATTAGGTATGCCGTAGTCTCACTGGCTCCAGACGGGAGCAGCTGAGACTCTTGTGAGGTATTCACATTAAAAAAAAAATGTACTCCGAAACGGAGACGTCTACCACAAGACATGTACCCTGGCTAAAACGATTGGCAGAAACAATTCATTGTAAAAATCAACAGTAAAAATACTTTCATGTGAAAATAAATGCAATCCCTGATTTTTTACTTTTTATTTACAAAATTTCACACCACACTTCATCATTTACACATAACTAATGCTCTTTATATTTTATGAAGGAACAGTCTGGTCACGCCGAGCGGTAAAATCATACTGGCCTAGTAAGCCACGCCCAATAGGCCATTTGCATGGATTTCATAATGACTTGGAAAAAATCGTGTGGATAGATTTTTCTACTAAGATTACGAAAATGTTGCGAAAATTTTTTAGAAACTTTTAGTTTTTTTTTTTTTAAATAAATAAATCCCTTTTTTGGGCTCGTGACGTCAACTACATGATAAAGTTCTGTCTCCGATTCGATTAATTTTATGAAATTCCACAGTGATTTTTTTTTATATATTGCAACACTTTGATTTCCGGCGAATTTTTGAATTTGACACTAATGGTACGGCCACACTGGGGCCAACTTTAAACTGCAAACGTTTGGACGATTTGACCCAACACATCAGTCTGCGCAATATTATTACGGGAGAGTGGTAAAAAATATTATTGTAGTGAATAAAAAATTGTTTAAAATTATAATTTTTTAGCATTATGAATCGAAATCAATATTATGGAAACCAAAGCATCGCCTGCACAATTGTACGCAAATGATAAGATACAGCGCCGAATCAGCTGTTCGATGTCTACCATTTTGGAGTTTGGAGTTGGAAGGTTGGCTTTGGTGTGGAAGTAGCATAAAATTCACTAGCTTTATTGCCTGCGAACTTTGTTACAGGTACTTTCGTACAGCGGTTACACCAATCCATTTTTAAATAACTTACAACAGCGTCAGAATTCGAATTGAAATATTTTGGTTTGTTATTTTGCCTGTTAGTTTTTTTTAAACCATTCTTGGCTGTATAATTGTTGTTTTTTTGCACCAATAAAATTATATCCTGTCTTTCCGGTTAATAAAAAAAGGGTCCGAATTTTCTGATTGAAATTTTCAAAAAATCGCCAGGATTTCAAAAATACAATTAAAAAAAAAAACGAGTGTGCTTTAGACCACACAACTGTAGTAAAACTTCTGATCCATCTATATGATAGGAAGAGAGAAAGAAAATGTGCGCGCGCACTGCTTTCTCTTACTCCTACAGTGTGAAACAACAATAGGCCTGCACTGTGTAATGTAACTGGCTATGAGAGAAAGAGAGAAAGAAAATGTGTGCTTGCACCTCTCTCTCTTGCCCCTACAGCAATATACCACGCGTTCGCCTTGCTTTTCGTAACGCTCTCGTCATGCATTTGCCAGCTTACTCCCCAAGTCAAGCGTGCGTAAAGAAGTTTTACTTCAAAAAAAAAATTAAGGGTCTTAGAATATTTGCCTAAACCGGAATTTTTTTTTTAAATGTGATGCAAGTCGCCTATTGTGTCCAGTTGAGTTTGTTTGATGTGTTGTGCCCAGTTGCCCTAGTGCCATCTCCTCTCCCTTCTTTCCTCCATGGGAAGAGAGACTGATACTGGGAAGACAGGATACGAATAACGAGGGACCGCAGCCAGTGAAGAACATTTGTGCAGGGGGCCAAATCCCACTCCGGGATACAGCACCGTGCTGATGTTGAAATTTTAAATAAGTTAAAAAGAATTTCACATACCTGATGCTTTCAACTTCATTAGTATGTAATTTTTCTTCCCATTTTCTTCTTCGCTTATCTCTCTGGAATCCGTTGGTCATCTGATCAAAATCCATCTGCAGACTTTCCTTTTCCGAGACTATTTGGATGTTTCGACGTTCCGATAAAATCTGTAAGTAGTAATAATTTTTTTAATCGGCAGTTCACTCCGAGGTAGTGAAATATCGAATAATTAAGAATAATTTTCATACCAATTGCTGGAAGGTGGCTTCCAATTTTTGTTCAAGTAATAAAACCCGGTATGCGTTTTCATCATCTTGATTATTTGTACCTTTGCGGTGCCTTTCAATCTCATCTTCTAACATTTTACAATCTCTGCAATAAACCATTTAAAAAAACTTTTAATACAATTCTGTGAACAAGAGGCCTCGCATCTGAAAAGATATGTTTTTAATTTTAAATTATGTAATAAATTAAAACCAAAATGTTCTCTGAAATCAAATAAATTGTAGGTAGGTCCATAAATATCTACCTATAGTTTGGAAATTAAGTGTAGAAATTAAATAAATTGGAACTAAACGTTTTCATTACTATGGCAGCACCGAATTACACGCTTTTTTTTTTTTTTTTTTTTTTTTTTATTGGCAATGTTTATTAAAAATACATATGAAGTTACAACAGTTACATAGTTACATAGTTACATAGTTACATAAGGTTAACAAAAAAATAAAAATAAATTGCCTTTCCTCACCATAAAGAGACAATGCTCTTGTGTTTGGTGAGGGAGTTCTAGCTCAATTAGTAAATTAATGATCGTGTAAGTTAGTAATAACGGCTATTGTAAATAATAAGAAGGTTAAAAAATCTTGTATAATTTAAAAATAAAAATCCTGAAGAGTTTAAAAAAATCATAATATAAATTAAAAAATCATTATAAATGGAAGAATCATGTAAGTTAGTAACAAAAATTATTGTAATAAGTAAGTAAAGGATACGTAAGAAAGAACGCAAGATTTATACAATAGTAGACTCAGAGATTTAGAAACTAAGAAATGAAAGAAAAAAGAAGGAATAAATGATTTATAAAATAGCAGACTTTAAGATACAAAGTAAACATATTTGGGACTTTTATAGTAGTTTCAGGTAATTTTTTAATTTGGGCTTAAATTCCTGCATATTTTCGATGGTTTTTAATTTTAATGGGAGGTTGTTATAATAGATTATGCCCAGATAAAGATAGGAATTTTGGATGTGCTTAGTATTAAATTTAGGAATTTTAATAGTTTTCTGGTATCTTGCTGATGTATTGAATTGGAAGTTACGAGTATTTAACTGTATTTCTTTGTAAATTTGAAGAATTGAATATTTTTTATAGATTTTGTCTATTATAGGCACATTGAATATTGAAAAAAGAATTTCAGTAGGAAATTTAGACGGTTTTTTTAAGATTACCTTAATTATCAACCTTTGGACAATTTTGAGGGGATTTAAAATATTGTCATATGTTCCTCCCCAGCCAATAATACCATATTGCAATATAGATTGAACAGTTGCATAGTACACTCTTTTTAGGTTTTCTAAGCTAAGAATATTTCTAAGTCTAATAAATATATAAATACATTTCCTAATCCTTTTGACGAGTTCACAAATATGTGTTTTCCATTTAAAATTTTGATCTATATATACACCAAGATATTTGATTTTGGGAGTTGGACTAAGTATAGCACAATCTTGATTGCAGATAGTTTTATTACATTTACTTAGGTGTATTATGATGTTTAAATTTGGTTCTAATTTGAATTTATTGATAGAGAATGGGATAAATTTTGTTTTTTCAGTGTTTAGAGAGAGGAGATTTTTATCGAACCAATTTTTCAATATGTTAATATCAATATTAGCTAGATTATTAACAGTATTCCAATCCGTACCTTCGATTATTATGACAGTATCGTCAGAATAAGATATTATTTTTCCGTTTAGTTTTTGTATGAATATGTCATTAACATAGATAATAAACAGTAACGGTCCCAGGACTGTACCTTGAGGTATGCCGAAATGACTCATTTTTGGTGAACTAAGCACACCATTAATTTTTACAACTTGGGGACGTTTGGACGCTTTGCTATGACGTTTCCTATGGCTGTCATGTTATCGCATGTTACGGTTGATTTATTTTCTTAAATCTGAGTAGAAGATCGCTGATTTGATAATATTTTTATTCATTGTTTGCCTGAATTTAATTAAAATGAATAAACCATTACATAGTGATGCAGGAGGGGTTATATTCTGCGTTATTCAACGCTGCCTAGCCGAGTATCACGCGAAGAAGCTTCTGTCTAATTTAGAAGATGTTTACAAACGAACTGCAGAAATGACTGGTACGTAGTATAGTTTGTTTAATAAATTTCATTAGTATTACAAGATTCATGCCAATTTTCGAGCGATAATAACCATTACAATCTGATTTGAGGTTATGTTCAAAAATCCGAATTTGACACTTCTATTTGACAGTTAATATGCGGCCACAGGAAAAAGGGAATAACTCAATAAATAAAAAAATAATATGCAACTCCTTTAAACTCGTAGAAAAGTTTTTTTTTCTCGTTTTCTCTTTCTTTCTTTCTAAGTAAATATTATCTAGTGTGTTTTTTAAAACTACCTTCTATAATAATAATTTTAATGATGTTTTTCACACACAGGTAAATCTGAATCAACGGTAAGACGAATCGTCAAGGAAGGGGAAAAGGCAGATGGAAAATTTGAAACACCGGGAAAATGGAAAATGAGCATAATAATAACAATATGTAATAGCATAAGTGCTGATGATTGGAAAAAATTGTTGCAAACAAGTGATGAAAATTGAGGCAGAATATTATGCACGAGGCAGTAATATATATGATGATATCGATGGACTGCGTTTAGATGAAGATGAAGATACGGAAGAAGAAGAATCACACGAGGACGAAAACAATAATTACATGTCGGGTGTTGAATTAATAGACTTAAATTTTTAAGTAGGTACCTACGTATTTATATCGAAATAAACGCCCACTTAAAACTTGTTTTGTTTTATTTTACTTCTATTAAATTACAGTTTTTTGTGCAAAATTTTTGAAAATACAAATACGCTATGAAATGTGCATTTTGGCAGAAGTGTTTTTTAAAACATACATTCATTGTCTTATGAGCCATCTTGGTGTTGCCATTTAAAACTAGAAAACGATTGCAGCGCCATCATTTATTTTCTACACTTAATTTCCAAACTGTACTTAATTATAAAAAAATATATTTATAACTTTTTTTTAATAAAGAATAAATTATACAATTTGTCCAAAGAAATGTCATTATGACAATAAAAATTCTTTTTTCAAACATTCTTCAGGTAGGCGGGTAGGTTAGAAACTTCAAATAAACTAATGACATCTGTTGAATGGTAAAAAAATACAACATACCTTAATGCTCTCTCAAGCGACAGATTCTTCTCTCCCATCTCGAGCTCCAGCCTCTGAACGTGTATCAACATATCGTTGAGTTTATCATTGTAACTCTGCTTTGCTAAATCTATCTCTTTCTGAATGCGGAGAGTTGACTCATTTAGAATATTTGTAACTTGATTGGAAAGTCGAGTGCATTCCTCTGAAAAATAAAAATAAATAAATTTGTTAAAGTAATAACTTTAATATATTGAATAGTTAAATGAATTTATCTTTTAGTTCTATTCTAGATATATTTCAGTAAACCGCTCTACCCCTTCCCTGTTCACCTCCCACTCAAACATCTAATTTTTTTATATACAGGGTGTCCGTGAGTAAAATGCATAGATTTTACATGATAGTACTTTTTTGGTAAAAAGATAAAATTAGTCCAGCGTGTGCGGCCAGCATTATTATTTTCCAGTGCTACGATACGGGCCAATCACAATCGTACAACATTGCCACAATGGCGCCCGGCAGGCTCACAGCAAATTTATCAGGTAAGTTAGTACCTCACACTAAGGATTTTTAGCATTTTGTATTTTTTAGTATTTTTGTATGGGAAAGATGAAATTTCGGAAACAATTGCTAATCTTTTTTTTTCTACCACCATGTAGAATCACCTCCCATTTAGGGTAGATCTTATTTTTTCAAGTGCCTTTGGATATTATGAGGCATGTTAAGAAAGTAAGTGTACTGAATTTTTTTTTTTTAAATGTCTACTAGGTTAGTTAAAAATAAAAATAAAAACTTCACTTTATCAAGTATGGCATTATCTACTCTACATCATAGGTTCTCACCACCCACTTTGAGAATATTTTTTTTTCTAGAGCCCCCCAATTTTTTTTACTTATCATCTGTCGCAAATCTGAAGCAGCTATTGCAATTTTCGTTATTTGTTTTTGGGGTGTTATGCCGTGTTGCGCTACTTTAGTAGATGTGTACACGTCTACCGGATCTGCCCTGATGATGGACACTGCAACGCTGTCCGAAACGTTGGCTAAAGGAGGAGGTAGCGCAACACGGCATAACACCCCAAAAACAAATAACGAAAATACTTTTGGCCATGAAAATCTTAAAATGTATCGAGCTATTGCCAAGATTATATTTACCACAACTTGTTATGGGGGGCTCAACTGTCAGGGAATCAATAATTCGATTAAAAATATAATAAATTTATTTAGCAAACAATTCTTTTGTACTTTAAGTTACGGATTGCTAACTCCTTCCTTCTTGTTTTCATGATATAGTTTCAATTCTTAATAATAATAATAATATACGCAAGATTATTAGAACGTGATTAGCTTGTTTTTTTAATCCCTATTGGGCGGCTGGCTACATTTGCGAATGTTCCCCAGAAACGGCTGAATTTTCAGTTTTGCAACTTGTATATTAAAATTCTAATTACTCTGCAATCTGACGATTATAAGTTTTGAAAAAAATTGTGTAATACGAACAATTGTTTATGTGTACAGTTAAAAATAATAACAATAAAATGTTGAGTAGAGGTCAACTAATAAATAAATAAACTTGAAATTACCACAAAAAATGTAGCCTTCCCGCAAATAATCAGTCATAAAGTAGTAATGGTATAGTTTATCGTAAAACTTAATTAGTATATGTCATAAATGTACTTTTCCACATAATATTATGACAAATAAAAACTTTTTTTTTCAACGAATATACGTAAACAAATGATTTTTTCAGTCACTATAAGAAATCGCCCTACTCACTCACACACATTCAAGTTACGCTGCATCGGCATTGAACATGGTGACCACGCGATAGTTTTGTGGGACCGGGTGTGTTTTATCAATTAAGAGTTTTGTAGTGCGTGATATATTTTAAAACATTTTGTAGGGCACAAGGCAACTTCACAGTCACTACACCAATGACGAGTCTGAACTCGTTTTTTTGGCTCTCGTGTAGTGTTAATACAAACATTACATCGCCGGTATGATGTTTGTCGCTTTGAGTTGACTTTTTTTTTTTTAAATGAATACCGCACAAGAGTCCCAACTGCTCCCATCTGGAGCCAGTGGGACTATGGCATCCCCAATTGGGGTATGTTGTGAGGCTGAAGGCAGTGGGAAGGGGAAGGAGATAGGGAAGAGGAAGGTGGGGAAGTACCTGGTTATTCAGATCTGGTCACCAAACACGGCAGAATCCATTTCAAGCAACGTTTCAATTCTGAATGGTGGTCTTACACCAGGGCGATACTGAAAGTATCTTCCACTCTGGAACGTGCCACAAATATACTATATATTATTTTAAATGAATAAATTGTGAAATACACAAATTAATCAAATAAAATTTATTTGCCACGCTGGGATTCGATCCCGCGACCTCCGGAATGCAAGTCAAGCACCTCACCGCTGCACTACGCCGGCCGTCATAGCGTTTTAAAATTAAACTGTAAACATTTCTCCACTCAGGCGAAAAACTCTGTCCATCTATTTCTGCCCGGGGATTAATTTCTAATAAATCAGAATCCTCAATTTCATCGTCACTTATTTCTGGAAGATCATCGCCTACCGGCGCCTCGAAGCGATCAAAACTAATGGATACCCTACAATATAAACAAACACACTACAAACGCGTGTCCCGACAGGCGATCACGGCGCGACCAGTACACAGGCATGCTGTAATGGCGATATTACACACGTCAACGACATTGATGCTATTTGGTTGAACGGCGTATAATTGAAAGGGTGTGCTGTTTAGACGTACTTGACAGAAGTGGACCAAACAATCACATTGCTGTCATAGAGTTTAGAATGTCTTCGAAACAGGTCGTGCGCGCGGGAATTATATCCCTCTGATTTAATGTTCCACAGGCTTGGATTGTTCTTAAAGTGCTCTAAGAACATAGGCGTATGCTCTTCCCTCCATTAAAAACCATTTTCTATGTTGACAACTCACTACAAAATAAACAGTCACAGTTTGACAATTCAATACGCGCGCACAGTGCTGCGCGTGCATGCAACGCCACATTCGCGCATGCGCACGAAGGACAACAGAACCAATCGCATTGAAAATATTAAACAAGTTGAATATTTTCAATGCGGTGGAAAGATGACGCGCAATGACATGGAAACATTCAATGTCTTGTTTACACGGTGCAATTTGGTATCTACAACCTAATTGCAAGGCAGAATTGAAACGTCTAATATGCCCATAACGTAACTGTGTGAGTGGCATATCTTCCGATAGGAGATTTCTGTGAGATGGGATGTTACAAAAACAGCTCGGAAATTAAAAAACTCCCAAGTAAAAGTGTTCATTTATTTTTAATTAGGTAGATAAATCATCAGGCTAATGAAAAATCCCTTTTCTTTCGTCTTTGATCAGTAAATAAGCGTTACAAATAATAATTAAAGTGACTCACGCTCCGTGGCTACGAATGTTGCCAGCCGTCAGCTAGGCCCGAATTATCCAGGCTGCAAATGTAGCCAGCCGCCTAATAGGGGTTAATCTTTTTTAGACCATTTTTTTTACCTGCCCACGCCCCCACTGTGCCATCTCAATGCCCCTAATTTTCTCTGGGTCTTCTACTGCCGCCCTGAAAGTCTCAAACCCCCACAAGAGGGCGTTATCGCCCACAAGCTACGGTCTACATTTAATTTAATTTGGCTTTAACAAAAATATCTTTTTATTTACTGAACTTTTTTTGGCAGTTAAATATTTATCAAGTTGCTCACCTGTGGTAGACTTCTCTCTTTCTATAGCGGCATCTCTTTCAGATATTGCTGCATCCACTATCCTTAAGGCCTCCGCCACCTGAGAATGCAGAAACATCATCAAAAGAGTGCTAGATACTCTCAGTATCGCCCCGGTGACAGGCCACCCTTCAAAATCTAAACTTTGCTTTAACCCCTCAGGCCTCCACCATATTTTGTCAGAGGATCCAAATAAATGGAATATTTTATTCGTACTGAAAACCAAAAACTGTTTTTGAAAAGTGATAAAAATACGCTTTCAAATTTTGTAAATCGAAATAAACATATAATTTTTGAAGTATAAATTTTTTAAACTTTTTACGATGTTTATATTACAATAATTATATTTCAAATTATAAAATTTGAAAGCATATTTTATCACCTTTTAAAAACAGTTTTGGATACATTCATAAATATTCCATTTATTTGGATTTTATAGGCCCGAGGCCTGAGGGGTTAATGTTAAGTAACGTATTATTATTCTGTGTACTATTTTCTTTAATGACCTAGGAAGTCAAAACAGCTGTAACAAAAATAAAAACTAAAATACTTGCAGAACTTCAACAAAAATAATACGGACATCCAATTAAGACAATAAATTATGGTTCAAAAAAGTTATTAGAAAGAATTCAGCGTATTGGGAATATATTTACCATTCAATTTAAATTCAATTTAAAAAAACTGAATGGTTCTACAAATTAAACACAAAAACAATGAATAAAAATATATCTGTACAAAAGGAGATAGGTTTATTAAAAAATAAAACACTGAAAACATTAAACTTACTTTATATCGACATTCCGATTCCCTTTTAGCATAAGAATCCATGTTTTGGCGACAGATGTCCATATTGTTGATCAGATCTTCAGAGTCCCTTTTGCACATCGACAGCTCGTTTTTGAGAAATGCTAATTCTTTTTCTAACGAGGTTATTTTGATGCTATCAATACTCTGCTTTTCTTTGTTTGTACTCAGAGAACAATCTTTTTCACATATTAGTTTCTTCATTTCACTATTTTCTTCCGTCAACAGTTTGATGGATTTTTCTTTAGATTTAATTTCGTCATAAGATGTAGTTAGTTTATTTTCAAGCAGCTTTACCAAAGATGAATATTCACGTCTAACCTGAAATAAATATTAAGAAATGAAGTTCACAGAAGTACTGGTAATCTTTAACAAATATAATTTTGACTTCTTTAATAAATCAATACCAAAATTTCCTCTGAAATCAAAGAATCTTACTAATATTATAAACACGAAAGTTTGTATGGATGTGTGTGTGTTTGTTACTCTTTCACGCAAAAACTACTGAATGGATTTTAATGAAACTTTACAATAATAGAGCTTGTACATCAGAAAAAATATAGGCTATAATTTATAAAGCTAGCTAGGAAGGGGACGCGGGAGAGGAATGGGGACGCACGGGAAAGGTGATTCAGGGAGAAACAATGTATTTCTTTGAATATGGCATTGCAACGCATGCCGGGAACCAGCTAGTAAAGAATAACCCAAGAAGTGTCTTGTGAGCATATTTCGTGATCCAATTATAGGCCTAATTTGAGCCACGGATTGGGACATATCGGGACATACCGTTTTGTCCCAAATAAGCGACACCTTCAAGCGAGAACTTCCTCTCATTCCTTTTCTTAAAAAGACCCTCCACACAGCACCCCCGAAGATGAAATAGAGGGAAAGGGAAATTATTTCTTCAGGCCTCCTGTTTTGAGTTAATGTTAATAAATTATTTCTTTATTTAAATTATGTAAAAAAATTGCTAAAATATATTACAAATGCGGCAAGTTTGGAATTATTACAAAATGTACAAAATGGAGTCCAGTGTAGGGAGACGCAGCTGGTGAGGGGTGGATCGTGCATCCGTCACTCCTGGAAACACTGACCCCGAGATTACTACCCCTCATACCTTTTCCTTTCCAGAACGTTCTCTCCATTCTTTCTTTAAAAAGACCCTCCAAACAACATTCCCAAAGATGACCCTCCTGTGCGGATTATCGTAAAAAATAATAGTCTGTATTTTTATTAATATCTTACCTCATCAATGTCCCCTTGATAAGAAGTAGTCTTTTGGTAATTCTGATATGTCTTTAGCTCGTCCTCTAAACTTTTGATTGTTGTTTGAGACGTCTTCCATAATGAAGCGAATGACTCCTTTTCCTAATAAAAAGAACATATTATTTAACTAACCATCATATTACTTCCCACAGGGGTAAGCAGAGAGTATGGACCGCCACATAACTCTGTCTCAACACATACTCCTTGCTTCATTCACAGCCTCTTCATACAAATGTAAAAAATTTTGTCAAGACTTTCTCAAGCGTCTCCGACTTCTTCTACCATTTACTAATGCCTTATATATTCTCCTTACACTCCTTTTTTCGTCTATTCTCTCCGTAAGTACGAGACGTCTAAGGGTTCCTTTCTTAATCTTATTCATTAAACTTACAACAACCTTACATTATTTCCAGATCTCCACATTTGTAACACGGTCCTACATGGTTTTAACATGCGTACGCCGCCCTGGGAACCATTTATTGGATTACCAACACCTCTGCCATGAGTTTGGTGTCTTAGCAGGCAAGGGCGGATCCAGCTTTGGCGCCAGGGGGGGTCACATAGCACCAGGGGGGGGTCGTGGTCAAAGTTACAAGAAGTTATAATTTAATTTTGATAATAATAGATGCAAGTAAAAAGTAGGTCCACCTAGGTCCTGGACCCAGCCCAGGGGGGGGTCATGACCCCCATGACCCCCCCCTGGATCCGCCCTTGTTAGCAGGGTTGCACGTGTTTATGGTGTGAGGTTTGTACAGATCTTGACGGCAGATGCGTCTGCCCATCAACTGCGTGGCGGGCTGAATTGAGAAAGACTAGTTGAGGGAGACCTTTTGACCTCTTAAGCAGAACTCTCTCGGAAATTACCTTGCACTGCAGTGGGAGGGATATGTTCATACATCCATCATTCCTGGACACACTATCTCCCAGATTCCTGCCCACCCCGTTATATCTTTTTCCTTCCCATATCTTCTTCTCCTTCCTTTCCCTTAAAAAAACCTCCACACAGCACCCCCAAAGATGACCTAGGCCCTTGGGGATTTTTCTTCCTCGGGGCCTCCTGTGTGAAGCTAATGTAAAAAAGGGATCTCATTTCTACAGCATTCAGTCTACTACCATCCTGCCACTTCATGCCTCACTTCCGTACAACAGGGTTGGTATCAGCACACCATTGTGGACTGCTAGCCTTTCGATTTTTCAGTTCATTAATGGAGTTTCCTGCATTTAATTTTCTTTCAATGTTCTTATCAACCTTTCCGTCTCTCATGAATACACTTCCTAAATATACAAACTCATTCACTCGCTACAACTTTTCATTGTTAATAACTATTCATTATTTGCAACTTTTCATCGTTCACAACTATTCATCATTCACAACCATTCATGGTTTACAACTATTTTAAGGGGAACGTATGCGCGGCCCATTTCTGCCCGTTTCATACAAATCTTAGATTTGGATTTGAGATCAAAATACCCAACCAAACTGAAAAATTATTTTTGTAATCAAAAGGTATATTAAATATCTAGTCAGGATGTGAGCTACTTTATTTATTTTTGCTTTAAGTTATAAGATATAGGCTATTAAAGATTTTAATGTTTCTGAATTTTAGAGGTGATTTGGGCCATTATTTGTGAGTAAATGAAAAACAATAAAAAAATAATTTATTATATTTATCAAATAAATATGATGAAATAAAAAATTTAAATTTATAAAAAAAATCATTTTGATGGGTGTAAATTAAAAATATAAATTACCTATTTACGGCGGAATAAAAAATAGTCATTTAAAATACATTAAGATTTTTTTAGGTAATTATCGGTTCGGACTGGTCACGCTTATTACGAATAATTTTTAGAAAAAAACTTTAGATTCGCCTTAATTACTATAAAAGGAAACTTTTTGGCTTTGGGGCGGCGGAAAATAATGCATTTTAATTTTCAATTGCATAAAACCAAAATTCTCTTCGCGAACCGACGCAGCGAAAATCCGCGGCCGTAGCTGTCACTTGCTGTCACTGTTATGGACTGTAGCTGACTTCGTGGGATACCTACATGAAATACCGCGAATCACAAACCATGTTACACAAACCTAGCGTAGCCGCTAAGCCACTTGAAAACTGGGATGTTTTTCTTGCCTTGACGCGAGTAGGCGTTATAAAGGGGCACTTTCTTTTGTATCACAAACCATGTTACACAAACAAGCCCGCTAGACAAATTTCATAATTACGCGCCTTATCCCACGAAGTTGGCTACAGTCATATTAGCTCTTGTTAATTTATCAAGGATACCAACATCACAGTGACATGTACGGCCGCAGATTTTCACTGTGTCAGTCGCGAAGCGAATTTTGGTTTTATGCAATTGAAAATTAAAATGCATTATTTTCCGCCGCCCCAAAGCCAAAAAGTTTCCTTTTATAGTAATTAAGGCGAATCTAAAGTTTTTTTCTAAAAATTATTCGTAATAAGCGTGGCCAGTCCGAACCGATATTTACCTTTTTTTATATTATATTTAATTGTATTTTTAAAATAAATATGGTAAAATTATTTTTTTTATGTTTTTCTTTTACTCACAAATAATTGCCTAAGTTACCTCCAAAATCATGAAACACTAAAATCTTTAATGGCCTATTCTTATGATTTAAAGCAAAAATAAATAAAGTAGCACACATCCTGACTAGATATTTCATATAACTTTTGAAAACCTGCGGTTAGCACAAACCAGGAATTTGCGCCTGCCCAAGTCTCTAAATGTTGCCGCTTGGAATGCGAGATCAATTGCCAATAAACACGAAGACATTGTGGATCTGATAACTAGCAAAGGTATTCACATTTTGTCGCTATCGGAGACTTGGCATGAAAATGCTGACTCCTACTCCATCAAAACCCTTCGGTCAAGTGGGTTCTCGGTGTATGAAGCTGCAAGGCCGATAAAATCCGACACAAGTAATATTAATTTTACGAATCACGGGGGAGTTGCAATTGTAGCGCAAAATGGTATTCGCTTAGACAGTATAGGGATACGTCAGGTATATACCACTTTTGAGTTTGTCGGCTGCAAGGCTTCCGCTAATGGCGCATCCCTCGTGATAATTTCCATCTACCGTCCCGGGTCATGTGCAGCCACTGCAATTTTTTTCAATGAATTTAGATCTCTCCTAGAGTGCACCTCTAACTATAATTGCGACGTTATTATTCTGGGAGACGTAAATATTCACTTGGAAAAGAAAACCAATCCCTTGGCCCTAAAATTCAACAAAATTCTACGTGACTTCGGCTGCGACCAGTGGGTGAACTCACCTACTCATGACGCGGGGGGTACACTTGATGTAATTATTTCCCGGGTAGGGTTTCCCCCAAATAACATAAATGTTACTGACATTGGACTATCGGATCATCGTCTCGTCACATCCGAGTTTGCCTTCGATCCTCCAAAATTACAGTTCAAATCCGTTGTCTCCAGAAATTGGAGAGAATTCGACTTCGAGGCATTTTGTAGTGATTTGAAAGCGTCGCCTCTCTGTGATAAGGAAAAGTATAACGAGAGCCAAGCAGAAGAGTTAGTAACTCTATATAATTCTACGCTACGGGCATTACTCGATAAAAATGCTCCTTTCACAGAGAAGGTCTGCCGCATTAGGAATTGCAGCAAATGGTTCGATGATGAATGTCTTCAAAAGAAGAGGGAAATGCGGAAATTTGAGAGGATTTACAGACGAAACCCGACTTTCAGCAATCGGCAGCTTTGGATTACCAAGCAAAAAGTTTACAAGGAAGAAGTCACACAGAAGAAATCTAACTTTTGGTGTGAGCAAATTGAGACAGAAAAGGACCCTCGAAAACTTTGGCAAAACATAAGGACTCTGTCTGGAGAGAGCAACAATAAGGTTGATTCCTCTCTTGAAGCAAACAGCCTCGCAACATACTTCAGAAGTAAGGTTGAACAAATTCAGGCCCTCAGTGTGGTAGGATCGTCTTCTATCGCAGCATCAAGTCCGCTCTCCGGTGACTTCTCTACTTTTGCAGCAGTAACGGAAGAAGATGTCACGCGTGCTATAAAGTCTTGCCCTAACAAGCAATGTACTCAAGACCCCATACCTACCTGGCTCTTAAAACAATGTCTTCCGGATATAGCGCCTGTAATTACCGCAATTATCCAGAAGTCATTAGTAAATTCACTTGTACCGGGAACACTCAAGAAATCAATAATAACTCCGATTCTAAAAAAACAAAATCTTGATAGTGACAATACGGATAATTACAGGCCAATATCCAATCTACCATTCCTTTCTAAACTGCTTGAGAAAATCGTTGCCAAACAATTGGTGGGGTACTTGAACTCCGCCGGTCTATTTGCCAAAAATCAATCCGCTTATCGACAGTTTCATTCAACGGAAACTGTTCTTCTGCGGTTAATTTCAGACTTGATCATCGGGATGGAAGCAGGTAAGTTGGGTTTGGTATCTGTTCTTGACATGAGTGCGGCATTTGACACGGTAGATCATAGTATTTTATTAAATGTGCTTGAAACCGAATTTGGCGTTCGAGGTGATGTTCTCCAATGGATGAAATCATACCTGTCTGGACGAGTAGCCTCAGTAATTTTCAATAATTGTACTTCACCTGAAACTCCCATAGAATGTGGAGTTCCCCAGGGTTCTGTCTTGGGTCCCATTCTTTTCATTCTCTATACGAATCGCCTCGAGAAACTAATTCAATCAGCTGGCTTTGAATCACAAGGCTATGCAGACGATCGTTTCATTTTCAAGTTTTGTTCCCCGGATGAAAAAGACGTCCTTAAAAACGAGGTGGTTAGTTTCATTAACACAGTCTCAAGTTGGATGTCTGTCAATAAACTCAAACTTAATCCGACCAAGACGGAATTTATTTGGATAGCTTCTCCTGGAAGGCAAGCCCTCATCGACTCTAATCCAATCCATATTCAGGGCACAGATATAATTCCTTCTACAGAAATAAAGTTTCTAGGTTTCACTATAGACAATAGTCTTTCTCTAGAATCACAAATTTCAAAATCTGTAAGTTCAGGCTTTTTCCATCTAAGGCAGATAAAATCAATCAGGCGTTGCCTTCCCTCTGATGTAGCAAAGTCACTCATAAATTCGTTCGTTGTCTCACGTATGGACTATTGTAATAGTGCGTATGCTGGCTTGCCTAAAAAACAATTCAATAGAATCCAGTCCGTTTTTAATGCTGCGGCGAGAATGATTTTTGGTGAATCTAAGTATTGCCGTATAACCCCGCTTCTAAAGGATCTTCATTGGCTTCGATGCCCTGAAAGAATAGAGTTCAAGATCTGCTTAATGACCTTCAAAGCATTGCAAGGAATGGCGCCAGCCTATATATCGGAACTATGTGTCCGACAAAACTTAAGCGATAGGCAGCTTACTCTAAGGTCAGCAGATCGAGATGTTACTAATCGTTTAATCGAACTTTCTAGGTCAAATCGAGCCGTTTACTATGATCGATCTTTTCGTGTAGCTGGCCCGCTCATTTGGAACAAACTTCCCTCAGCTCTTACTAATATCCAGAACTTGGCTGAATTCAAAAGAGCTTTAAAAACAAACTTATTTAAAAAATCATACCTTTCATGAATTTTAACTCCTTTTCAATATACTTTAATAGGCCATGTTCCTCAAGTTTCTGGTAATTGTTTGGTTTCGATTACCTCCTTACTATAGTTTTATGTGCACTCTGAATTTGTATTATTTCTAAATGTTAACTGCCTCCTGTTCTATATAATTTAGTTTAAATGATTCTGGTTGAATGGCACCGTGATGGTTTATCATTATATATTGTCCTGTGCCAAAACAGCACTCACTATTTGTTGTTAATATTGTTCTTTAGGAATTGCTTTGTATATTTTTGTATATTCGTTATTTCACATTATTTAATTAATTTTTTAAGGACTCGTAAGGAACACTGTAGGTTAATTTTAAGTTTATTATAATTAAGCGCACTTGAAGTGAAACATCACAAAACTGCGCTATATAAATACTACGTTATTATTATTATTATTATTATTACAAAAATAATTTTTCAGATTGGTTGGGTATTTTGATCTCAAATCCAAATCTAAGATTTGTATGAAACGGGCAGAAATGGGCCGCGCATACGTTCCCCTTAAGTGTTTTGTACTCTCTCTCTCTTCTGTACCACACACCTTCTGACTGAGAAGAAGTTGCTGTCTAAGATCTTCAATGATTTCTTTGCCTCTGTCTTGAAAAGTATTGATGGCATCTTGTTCACATCTGTGCTTAAGGTGGCTATCCAATTGTCTCGAGATTTCAGCATTTTCCTTAACCAGGGCCTTTGTTTCAATTCTTAGGTTTTCATATTCTCCCTGGTGAATAAAACAGATTTTTTTAATATTCAAAACAACCAATTAAAGCCTTTCGCTTCATTGTCAAATTAATAAAAATAATAATATTCAAGCCACAGTGATTTACTAAAATAAGGGGCCCACGTACCTTATAAAATGCTACCTGGGACTGTAATGCATCTGTCAGCGATTCTGGACCTCTGCTAAACAATTAAATATAATAAATAAACATTTATTTTTATTATAAACAAACTCACTCCATATTCCCTATTTATTTAAATAAAATACGCACGGCTCATTCGATGAAGTCATAGGCTCCATCATTGTGACTTCGAAAAACACATAAACAAGATAGAATTCTTAGTTGAAAATCATCATTATAAAATTTTGTCACATATTTATTGATTGAGAGTTAACATGCTGTGCAAATACGATGAAAATAAAACGATTATAATTAATAAATCATTAAATTTGTGTCATTAGTGTGATGCATAAATGTGTGATGTCATTTTGACAGATGTTTGTAAACAAATTTGTCTTTAGACAATAGACAAAACGACCCCTTGGAAAAAGATGAAATCATCACGTTGAGACAATAAACTCTAAAATTTCTTTTTGTAGAGCCTATTATCGCACAACACTTTTGTGTCAGATGAAATCTTGTTGTTTTGACATAGAATAAATCTATGGAAAACTTAGAAAAATCAGAGACAAGTATATCTATGGATAAGAGTATAGAAAGTAAATATTTAGCCGGTAAAACTATATTTATAGGTATTTTTATGTATTATTATTATTACTTATTACGTACCAACTACCAACAGCAAAATGTGTACGAAAATATACAGGGAATAAATTATTTATTTTTATCTGGCGATAATATTTTTACTTTTTACTGATGCGAAGGTAGGTAGCTTCGTTTTTTAATGATAAGAGTTAGTAAAAAATGTATAATACAGAAATGATTTCTTTTTTTTTTTTGGTTGTTGTTAAGTATTGGGTACTTATTTATTATATATATTATAAGCATATTATTATTTAGAACAAAATGTTCAAGAAGTGTGTTGTTCTCTGCCTGTAGAGTTTTATAGTAGAATCATGTAAGTAGATAATAAATATTATTATCTACTTACATATTGTGTGTTATTTTAAGCAAATGACCAGGGCAATACTGAGAGCTTCTATCACTCTGGAACGTGCCACAAATATAGAGTATATAAGAAATAACACAATTTTTTTCATATGCGCACGTCGGTATTCGAACCCATAACCTCTGGCTTTGCAGCCAACGAGCTCAAAGCCCAAGGAGGTCACCAAATATATTTATTTCAAAGTCACTAATAAAACCATACTTACGATAATGTGATTTTTCAGTAAAAAAAAATTGCCAATTATTATATAGTAGCGCATTCCTGTAAAAACCACCGGATAGTCATAGAAGCACTATTGCATACTAATATCTCATTGAAAGGTATCCCACTATGATCACGCGGGTAGCAGTGCACGGGTACAGGATCGGTAGTTTCCTGTTCCACGGCATTAGCGTTGGTGGTCAAATTGGAGGAAAAAAGGTGGAATCAATTTTTTCGCTTTGTGTGTCATCTGAATATACATCAAAAGAGATAGTTTTAATTCCAGACAAACCAGTTCCAATTTTGAAAATTGTAATTAAAATAATTTTCTGTTAAAAATATTATACCATAGATGGTAGAACACTTCTCGGGATTCTCCAAACAAACCCTTCCAATTTTGAAAAGGGAGCTTAAATGTATGATTGCAAGTAAGAAACAACTTTTAAAAATACAATATTTAGGCAAAGATTATTTATCAGTGACAGTTTCCCTTGATTAACTTTTTTCTTTCTTATGAAATTATTCACAAAATAAATAGAAACCACTTTTGCACTTCAAATCGAGCGCTCCTGAACACTGTTTGCCAAGCGATTTTTAAGCCTACTTCCTGTATTCGGGGCGATGTAAGGCACACTCTTTATTATAGGTGTCCAGAAAATGGTGGTACCAATGTTAACAGCTGAATCTGCATCACATTTAGAGTGAATTGTTTTGTTATAATTTTGTAGAAGTTGATGACTAGGGGGTTAATATCAGCTATTTATAGTATTTTTAAATGCGTTGAACCATAAACCTAGCTCCAAAAGTTCTATTCAACTATTTTGTTGCTGAAAAAATGAAAAAGAAACAAAGTGCTCAGATTGAAACAAATTTTTTTTTTTTTGTTCTTTGTGATGTAGATCACCACCGCTTGCATCACTAGTTTCCGGATACCATGTATGTCGATCGTCAAGTTGATTAGTCAGATATCTCCGAAAAATCGAAATCGAAATTTGAGTTGAGGATGCAGTTATATGTAAAAGTGTACCCTCTATCTGGTACAAAACTTACAGATTACTCATAAACACCACCAAATCAATCATAACGCAGAAAAACGGGAGTGAATTTAAAAAAATGTTGTACCAATGTACCGATATGCCTCCCGGTGTTATTTTATAGCATACTAGAAGACCTGGCCACACATTGCTGTGGCTAACGAAACACAAAGCCATTATAAAATCCTCACCACCCGCTTGCGAGCTGCCCGCTGCCTGAATTGAATATTTGAATTTCTCGGGTTTTCTCTACTATAATAAGCATGATTATATATATAAACCTTCCTCTTGAATCATTCTATCTATTGGTGAAAACCGCATGAAAATCCGTTGCGTAGTTTAAAAGATCTATGCGCACATACATTTTGAGCGACTTCATTTTATACGATGTAAAATAAAACACAGATACGTGTAAAAAATATTTGATTTATGATGAGCATTCGAAAACTGCTCTCCTTATTATCTCAAAACTTAGTAGGTATTTGGAGACAAGGGCGGATCCAGGATTTTTTTCTGGAGGGGGCACAGGGGGCGGACGGGCAAAATAATCAACAATTACTGTTAGAAATAAACTTGAAGTACATACTTCAAGTTTATTTCTACAAGTACAAGTATGTTTAGGAAGGTTTATGATAGTGTCAAAACAATAGAAAAATTAAATGTTTATAATAAAGACAGTTTTTGCTTCTAAGTATGTACTGTGATGGAATCTCCACAGTACACAAAAATACGGTCTGGGGGGGCACGTGCCACCCCCCTAAATCTGCCCTTGTTTGGAGATGTCTGACTAATCAACTGGACGAACGATGTATGGACATATTTTTCTGTCAGTTTGGTAGTTCAATTTGGGATGATGATATTATTATAAAAGACATTATTTGGCAATTTTGAAATTTTATTGAAAATAATAATATTCAATATTTGATCCATATCTTGATGCACATGATTCTTCCAATCTTCTTATCTCAGAAATACGATTGATAAAAGCAAATAAACCATACTTATTAGCTTCCAACTCATTACGCCTTGTCTTTCTCACAGATGTGCAAATTGCTTTATATCATGAGCTATGATGCACAAGAAGTAATAACTTGGTAAACTAAAATTATTATAATTATCTTATCGGCCATGAGAATAAGAGAACTTATAAAATGTAAACTAGATCATAACTTTTAACTAATAAATCTAAATTAATATATTCATTCAACAAATATATTCTTTGAATGAATATATTTATTAGGTGAATATATTTATTGACTGAATATAGTTATTGAATGAATATATTCATTGAATAAATATATTTATTGAATGGATAAATGTTGAAGATGACAATAAAAACAATAGATTTAAGCATATTTTATTTGTTTTATTTAAATCTCTTATCAATGGCCCAACAACGGATAATGCTACAAAATAAAAAGTTGATGTATTAAGAGTTAGAAATATATAAATTAACGATACAGGATTAACATAATCACTAACTTAACATATTATGTGATGTCCTTTCTCTATATTTATATAAACCGATATCTCATAAACATATATCCGGCACAAGCAACCCTCCCCCTTAGACACCTCCCTGCTCTGCATGAGAATGCAGACACCATAACTTTACTGTCGTTGAAATGTAAGGCCAATTTACTGCGTGAATATCAAAGACCGACCCGAGGAAGGAATTTGTACATTAATCGAGGTTATAATATGATAACAATTGTAGTCCAAATTATAAAATATTTATCGCGAATGTTTCGAGTAAAATAATACACCATTAACAAAGTAACATTATATTATATATTTACAATAATAATATTATTCTCGGAGGGTATTTGAATATAAATGTTTTTTTTTTATTTATTTATTTTGCAATTTCCTAGAAATCAAATAATGTTAGTTTAAAGAGGGTTGCCTGAATAACTTAGACTGTAATTTACAACAAATCATTTATTCCTCATTATAAAACAATTTTATTATTGTTACAAATCATATCATCGATACATTCTTTCGGACAAGAATTTTTTTTGTTAAAATTAAAATCTTACGGTAGTATTTTTCCACGATACGCCAAAAGTGCCAGATTCATTACGTCCAAGTCGCCGGGCCACGTAATGAGTCTGTGCTTTTGGACTCGACTTAAACCCAAAATAACAACATTGCTTTTTTGTCTGAGTGTTTGTCCGCCAGATTAGTGATATTTCCATACTTCTGGCGGGCAAGCAGTCGAGACTTGTCTCACATAACAAATGGGAGTTGGGCGTTATATATTTATATAATATAGCCAGGAGCTGACCCATCCTAGTGAAGTGAGTTCACTAAATCAAATGGAAGTATAAAAGTTCCGGGGACTACCAGAAAACCCTTTGCCTCGCTGCAGCTACCTCACCACACCCAGGCATACTATTTACACTCTTAATGAATCCATAGCTCCTTTGTTTATCTAATTTACAAACACCAATATAATTAACCTCATTAACAACTGAATCTGAGTTACTAAAAAAAAACATTGAACGTCACAAAACCAGTAGGTATAATAATTTAAAGAAGAATTCTTTTCATCGTTGTGATTTTTTAAATATATTTACTTACGACATCATTCCACAATCTTGGATTGATTTAAAAGACTGATAGAATGGTTAAAGACCGATGGTATGATTCTGGAGACGATATGCGATGGTGGTAGGGTTTTCTGTATGTGGTGGGAAACTCCCCGTGAACACATTGAATCAAATACAATATCTAAACCTTAGAGTAAACTGTGTTTTGTTTGTAAGTCAATACAAATCCACGCAGGTATAAACTAAAGTAATGGAACCACAGTACCTACAAAAAATGTGTGTAAAAATAAATGAACAGGTTCACGCTTCATATTTAAAATTACTTTACAATTTACACTAACAGAAAATTGTCATAGTGTCCATCAATTGAATCAGGAGTCACAATACAATGTCTACCAACACTCCCGAATGCGCACAATTCGCGGCGATCACACGGAGGCTCAGTTTATCCCTTAATGTATCTTTTGTACATGAAATCAAACGTCTTATTTAATGGTTTCACTGAGGCGGAGGATTTGAGGGAGTCTGTTGTTGGTTTCCGGGTTTGGTGATAACGAGGGTCTGCTTCCCGCCCGGGCCGGGTTTCCCCAGCTGGAGCATGTTGGAGGGGATGATGATCTTGTTTCCGCCCATCTGGTTGGCGGAGACGAACTTCATCATGTGAGCCCCCGACGGCAAGCCCTGGGTGCTCTGACCTTGTATCGTGGTGGTGACGGGCATTCTGTTCTGCACGATGGCCATCTTAGGTACCGTTACAGTGATGTACTGCGGTTGCCCTGTCGATTGCCCCCCCACATTGGGAGATTTCTTTATAATGACTGGCACCGGCCGGAGCATGGTGTTGCTCGTGCCAACTAAGTTCTTGGGAATGACCTTTCCTCCTACTTGGGAAGTCTGAACTTGGTGCATTTGGCCGCCTTCCATCGTTATTGTTTGCGCTCCCTTGTTGGGTGTGGTAACAATCTTGTAGACAGGGGTCTTCATCTGGATGTTGCCCGTTTGTGCGAGGTTCGCTGTTCCGGCTATTTGGATACCTCCAGTGCTGCCTGCCATGACCGGTAAGACATTCTGGTTAAGTTTGAAGGGGAGGCCTCCCGCTGTGAGTTTGCCTTGCAGGTTTATTACGCTGGTCGTGACAGGCATTCCACCTGCATTTTTCACGAGAACATTGGACGTGCCAATCTTCATAGGAACCGTGTTTGTCGCTATCTTCACTTGAGCATTGTGAGATTGTCCGGAGAGGGTAGTTATTTTGGCAGTTACAGGAGAAGAAACGCTGGTGACCTTTTGAATGTTAGGACTGTTGAGTTTAAGTGGAACACCGGTGGCTAGCTTCACCGGCATGTTCCCGGTTCCGAGTTTAATGGGAACTGTTCCCGCGGCTCCCGCTTTAACTTGCACGTACCGGGGTCCCGAAGAGATGCCTAGAGAGCCATCAGAGCTGATCAGCAGTTGTGCGCCTCTGTTGACGATAGGGCCCACGGCAGACACGCGAGTGAGTGGCGCCACCGTGGCCATCTTGACGGGCTGTGGGGGCGGGGTGACGGGGGTGGGGATGGGAGCAGCGACGGGGACTGGCTGGGGAGAGAGGACCGGGAGGGGCAGGGGGGCGGGTGCGACGGGTGCAGGGGGAGGGGGCCGCTGGGGAAGGGGTCCGCAGCGCTGAATCTGCAACAGGAAGGTTGTGACAGTGGACTGCTGGGGCCAGGAGAGCTCCAGGGAGTGGGTGCCAGCGCGGACGAGCTGGACGCGCCCAGCCGGAGGAGGCGGGCTCACCTCCAGGTACCAGAGGTCCTTACAGCAGATCTGATTGTTCCAGGTCTTGCGATATCCATCTCGCCCGGACCAGATGTAGAGTCTGGTCTGGATGGCCACAGCGCTATGTCCTGCACGAGCCCGAGGGACGCAATCTTCGTACTTGTCCATGGAGATGCCATCCCAGCGCAGTGTGTCCAAGTTGAGGGATGCCAGGGTATTGGTGCACTTCCATTCCTTTTCGTGGGCTGATATCTTGGTCTCGTCTGCCACTAGGGGTACCCAGCCTCCGTACACATACATGTAGTTTCCGATGACGGTGGCAGTGTGTAGGGAGCGGGGAAGAGGAGTGGGTCCTCCCAGGGAAGGCCGGGACCAACTGGAGCTCTCGGTATCTAGGATCCACAGGTCTCCCAGACGGAAGCCACTCATTCCACCGTAGATGATGAGAGAAGATTTGCCCTTGGTTTTGTCTGTGTAAGAAACTCCGCTATGGGATTCTCTCGGAGGAGGCGCTTCGCCGTTTGTTATTGGCACGTTCCAGGCGGTGGTGGAAGCGTTAGGGAAGAGCTCCAGTGTGTATAAATCGTTCAGATATCTCGGTATGTTATTCTTAGGGTCGTCGCTCTCGTTAGCCAATCCTCCGAACAGATACACTTTTCCGTTGAGCAGCGTGAAACTGTGCCCCAGGCGCGGACAAGGTGGCGGATCTTGCTTAGGCGGCCGCGGCTTCAGACGCTTCCATTCCCAGCGGGATGCTTGTAGCTCGTACAGGTCGTTGGAATATTTTCCGTACTCCACCATACCGCCGAATACGAGTAGACGAGTTCCGTCCACGACGAAGCCATAAGCGGCGCATCCTGGAGGAATTTCTCCTTTTGTGACAGGGACAAACCATTGGTTCGTTGTCGTATTAAAGACGTGCAATTCGTGAACGATACCTTCATTCCCGCCGCCGAAAACTATCATAAGATCCTTGATAGCGACTGCCCGGTGTCCATGGCGAGGTCTAGGTTGCGGACCTGTCGGATTATTCACTTTTTTCCACTTAAGAACAGCAATATCCTTCATCATTTTTATACATTTGTCACAGCGCTTTCTACCGAGCGTATTCCATAGATAATCATAGAAACTGTAAATACGAAGCTACAGAAACATTACGCGTTCCGTTGCAAGCATTTATGTAAAATATCTGTGGTTGTGCGTAAGAAACCTTACAACTGATTGAAAAGGCGATTGTTTATACTGCAAAAAAGCTTGTAATGGTTCTCAAGAGTGTCGTTGAAGATACAGGCTGGATGGAAACTGAAATTTTACTAATTATAAAATGTCAATTTTAAATTTATTTTATCGTAGGTAGGTACGCTAATATTTCAACGGAAGTAGAATAAAATAAATAAGACAAAAAAATATGTTTTTTTTATCACAAATTTGTATTTCTGATGAAATAAAATATGTATTTCGTATTTATATGCTTTCATGTAGATTGTGTAATGTTGCCGACAAGCCACCACCTAGTTCGTTTTTCGTTTAAAAAAAATTAATTCGATTGGGGTAGGTATGCTGGTTTTAAATTTTGATTATACAAAAAAATTGACTTGTTGCCTCGATAAATTTAATAATTCATTATCACAATCTCGATATTGACATTGGTTAGTGTCAGTTGACCCACGAAATTAATGATAGTTTTTTTACATTTAACAACAATAATTATAAGCAAAAGGTCGCAATTAAGTTTTTATTTTTTCTAAGCCATAATATTTTTCAATAGAGTTCCTTATTCCAACCAACTATTTTCCATTTCACGGACCTCATAAATATCCCGTAAGGAATATTGATAAAATATCTATTTTCTAATAATTACATTTAGGGCCTAGATTAGGTATACATACAATTATTTTTGCGAATTTTCATGTTAACAGCTCTAATATTTTATACAGGTGCGTTAACCTACTCTGTAAAAAGGGCGGATCAGGGATTTTTTTCTGGGGGGGAGGCACAAGGGGCAGACGGGCAAAAAAATTAACAATTACTGTTATAAATAAACTTGAAGTATCATACTTCAAGTTTATTCCTACAAGTTCAAGCATGTTTAGGAAGGTTTATGAAAGTGTAAAACAATAGAAAAAATAAATGTTTAATAAAGACAGTATTTGCTTCTAAGTATGTACTGTGATGAAATCTCCACAGTACACAAAAATACCGTCTGAGGGGGAGGCACGTGCACCCGTGCCCCCCCCCCCCTAAATCCGCCCTTGCTGTAAAATACTGAAATGTTGTTGAAAAAAATCTTTCTTATTTCTTAAATTCACCGAGATGATAATTAACCAAGTGGAAACTTTTTAGGTAAACTTTCGGGATGACTGTACAGTGTACATGCTACTAATATTTTTTAGAAAAACTATCTGATTAACCTTAATTACCATAAAAGACGATTATTTGCATTCGAGCTAAGGAAATTACTGCATTTAAAATTTCAATCACGTAAAACGAAAATTTTCCTTCGGCTTATTAGCGGATGTCAGAAGACTGCATTTTGGTCATTTACAATCATTTATGTCCGTATTCTATGAATTTAAAAAAAAAAATAATGCAATATTTTCCATCGCTCCGAAAGCAAATAGGGTAAATATTTCCCTATCGATTCCACGCTCAAAACACACTTTTAAAAATTAAAACAAATTGTACCAGGTAGATATTGGTTAGTAATAAGTAATTAAGTAACCGGAATTGAAAAATATTGCGTTTTTATGTTTTTTTTTTAATTAAAAAAACGTGAAATGTCATTTTTCAAGGACCGCCATGTTAATTACGACGATGAAATACGCATTTTTAAAAGAAAAAAACACTTTCTGTCAGTTAGACAATAATAAATACGAATTGCATTCTTCGGAAATGGTAAATAATGCGTATTAAATAGGGAAGGCGCTCGTATTAATCATTAGTTTGTTCCGTTTCATAAACACGAAAAATCGCGCGAGACGTTTGCCGTCGTAATTAACAACATGGCGTTCCTTGAGAAATGACATTTCGCGTTTTTAAAGATAACAAAATAACCATGAAAAAGCAAAATTTTTCAATTCTGGTTATTGAATTACTTATTACTAACTGTAATCTTCCTAGTACAATTTGTTTTATTTTTTTATGAGTTTTGAGCGTGGACTCGATAGGGAAATATTTACCGCAAATAGTTGTCTTTTATAGAACCTATAGGCGAATGAAAATATAATTTCTAAAAAATATTCATATGGCATGTCCAGTTATCCTGAATATCCAGTTATTTTCGTACTGTCGTCGCGTCGGTTAAATAAACGCGTTTGTGAATGACAAGCCAAAAATCTGAACCTTGCTTTATATTCTAAACACAATGCATTTGAACCTAGCTTTAGATTTGGAACACAAACCATTGGCGCCAACTCAAAAGTAGCAAAAAGCAAAATCCCAAACAAAATAAATCTGACAAGTGAACTCACGTGAAGTTGGCAATTCTAGAACCGTAGGTTATGTTTTTCTAAAGTGGTACTTTTTACGATTGGTGTTGTGTACAAATTTTGTAGCGATCGTTTTTAAAACTGTCGCTTTAATTCGGTGAAATAACGCTTCGAAAATGTGTTATAGTGTCCAATTAATGAGTGGTGTGATTTTCAAGTGCAAATAATAAAGGTAAATTGGTTAATGAGACCTTTGAAAATTGTGTTTTTGTACAAAAGATCGCCATTTTTGTGATCGCCGTTCTTTGAGATAATAATATAAAAATAATTACTCTAGGAAATATTTTACCGTTGTTCTGCAGGCTCATTTATTTATGTTGTACCTTTGACAGTTTTTGTGTATTGTTTCCATAATATGTGGATTATTTTGAACTGTTAGAACGCGCATACGAAAAGTATGCCTAATTATGTATTAGCTTCTGTGCCCACGAAAATAACGAAGCTGAAATATTCATCCGGCCTAATTAAATAAAATCATGCCGATAATTGATTGACAGTGAAATTAAGTGATTTTTGGAGAAATATCAATAATATTTACATGCCAAAAATGGTATTAACTTTCTCACTAAAAATGAGAGCCTAATTCTTTATCTCTGTCTTTTCCTTATTTTACTTATATTACTATATTTTGATTATAATGTACGTCATAATGAGTTGTTTAATGTTTTACTATTTTTAATGATCTGTTCCTTCCAAATACAATCCAATACTTTTCTATTTTAATGTATGGTTGCTCTACTTTCAAACCAATACATCTTCCTTCCAACCATTTTTTATCACAAAAATAGATCTTTTTATAATTTTATTTTTGTTTTTATTCAATAAAATACCTACACAATTCCTTCTTTAGTCTCTTCCATTATTTTCCCGCCTTTATGAATTCGTTCTTATTTTTTAATCAACCAAAAATATTTTTCTGATCACAATTTTCCTGGTTCATAAATTAAGTTTTACTTTTTCAGTTGTGATTTTTTACTTTTTCAGTCATTTTGTTGTGATTTTTTCAGATGACGGTGTGATGATTCTTTTAGTAAAGATGAAACAGTTGACACTTGTGATAATCAAAGATTTTTCTCAAAAATGGATGCGAAGTTTGTCGTTGAATATTTGACACATTAAAAAAATACGACCCTAAGCAAATAGGTGAGTTGAATATATTTTTATTACACTTTGAATCTTGCTTTTTTTTAAAAGAAAGCATCATTCCCGAGTTACAAATGAAAGTGGAAAATTTTGCTCAGTCGTGATGGAGGACTTAGCCAGTGAAGGAATTGAACAAATGTACAATTAACGAAATATTTAGGGTTATTCATAAATTCTAACCTATCGTGGAACTCCCATGTTGAATATGTTACTTAAATCCAAAATTTCCCCGATAACTGGTGTACTATCGACTTCAAGATGTGCTCCTCATAGCTCTACTGCGTGCCACATATTATGCTGTGATCCACTCTCACCTAAGTTATCTGGTTAGTATCTGGGGCACCATTACTAAGAAACAAATATCCGAAATACAAGTAGGTATGTGCTAGTAGCCGGCCTTTTTTGAACAAAATCGTGTTTGGCGAATCACTGTGAGTTTATATTAGAAAAGAGGTTTACAAAAACACAGATTTCTTAAAGAACAGTCAATTTATGTTTATTATTTTATGTTTATTATTTAAACCCTTTTTTAAATAACATAAACGTAAAAATTACAATAATATTTTTATAAAAAATGATGCTGTTGCCAGTGGTCGGCAATTAAAAATCTAATAGTCGGCCACCTATATGCTAGTAGTCGGCCGTCGGGTTTTTGCTACAGGGCCGCCAGAAATTATGAATTTTTTATGCCGATTTGAATGTACGGTATTCAGACAATTTGTTTTGTTGTTCATAGATACATAAAAATATGCTCTAATAATCACAAACAAACTAAAAGGAGAAAATATAATTATTTTTTTAGAAAAAAAAAACTGATGTGAAATATGGTCGACAGTTATATTACGAGAAATTTGAACTATAGACAATGATATTTAATAAAAATATGTAAAGAAGTTATTGGATAGTTGAAGCATTAATAATCACATACCAAATTCAAAATAAATATAATATTAAAAAAAAAAAACGCTGTTGTGAAAAAACGTCAAACTAAATATGGTCAGTTGGTGTATGATGAATTCCAACTATGGAAAATGTTTTTTTTTTATAAAAATATTGTCAGATTTTGTTAAAGTTGCCCGATAATAATGTCTTACCATTACCCTTCCCTTGATGCGGGCCTGGAATATCGCCCTAGGAACATTATTTTTTCCCCTTTCTTACTGCTCGAAGAGCTTTCTGAAAGCTATAGGTGAATTCTTTTTTTAGTTTTAGTCACCATTGCTAAAAAAAAAATTAATCTTCATGTATAGTTAGCATTATGATGATCAAAAGTAAAATTTCAGTAAAAATATCCACCAAAAAATGGACTGAGATACTGCGTGGCCGACTAATGGTGCAGCAACTTTAACATGTCAGCTAGTTGTCGGCCCCACACTTGTGGGTTAAAAAACATTGTAATGGTATGGGTAACTGGCTCGTAAACAGCACTGCTATGTTCACCTACATTACAGATCAAATCTCAGTAAATTTGATGTTAATAAGAGCGAGAAAGACAAAAATATAAAACATCACACGCCACTAGTGGTCGGCCGCCTCGGCCGGCTACTGGATTTCGTAAAAAAGATTGTTCCAGTTTACCGGCCGCATGTGTTTTAACCTAAACGTATTGAAAATGTCCATTTTATCGATCTAAATCGTTAATTTAGTTCATGTTTTTGCCGATAAATGCCACTTAACTAGTACTAAACAAATATTTCAACTTCTACTCGCCGTTCGAAAATTTTCTCAATCAAGTTTTTGAAAAATCCAGGATCAAAATTGTAGCCCACTACCACTATCAATATTTTTGTATCTACTGTAATGGTTCCTAAAATAGACGCAAGATGGCAATGTTTCGTTTTTTTTGTTCGCGGGATAGTGGCCGATTTCAAGCATTCAAAAATATTATCAATGTTAAGTGCGTGTGTCAAGTTTATTCAAGTTAAAGTCATTGGTGGCCGACCACTGGGCAAGGCCGGAAGACTGGCGCAGTCACCCTAATCCAAAATAGAGCCATAAGAAATATATACCATCTACCATGGGATGTACATGTCAAAGATATATACTCACTGACACAAATTCTTCCCTTTACCATTCTGCCAAAATATAGCATCACCACTGCCATCCTACAAATAATTCAACATTCCTCACACACCAACACTAAACCAGCCTTTAATTCCGATATACACCAGCACAAAACACGTTCACAAAATCAAATACACCTATTACTCACACAACTAAATTTGGCATTAACTCCTTACAATACATCGCACATACGCAATACAACGCATTACCTAATGTCCTAAAACTACCAGAAACAAACAAAAAAATATTGGCAAAGGCTCTAAAAGGATATTTTCTCAGCAACTTTATTAACCGGTGACGAATTTAGCTGTCTTCCTTTGTAACTCTTGTATATTCTTCAATTACCTGTATCAAGTGTGTCTAGTCCATTTAAAAATCTATGTATTGTTCATTGATTTCCGTGTCCTTATGTAAAAATAATTTTCCTTTAGATGTATAATGTTGTCCTTCCCGAAATGAGTTTCATTAAACTCATTGGGAGTAATGTATTATAAATTTTATGTAATAATTTTGTAATATATTATCTCTAATAAATAAATAAAATAAATAAATAAACACATGATGCCTGGATGGGAATCAGACGCAATGCCTACTCGCCACTCCCCGGTCAATCTTTCAATCGAAATCTTTCATATGTACCTATACTTTTAGATATTTTTTTTAACACAACTGTCATATATGAGATTTTGACAATGTGACACTTATGCAACTGTTGCACATATGTTCTGTGCGGTTTCAGATTTCCTTGCATCTTGTATAATGTCATTTCTGTTAAACTAATGAACATCGACATATCATAAACACGATTTTGACCATACATGGTGTTAACGGACATACTTTACTTACTTTTCCTGACATTATTTGGAGTAAAAATGTAAATGAAATTTTGGCATCCAGTGACTTTTTCAATGCCTTTTTTTTCTTCAAAAAAAAAATTCTTCTGCATGTCGTCACTGGTCACTCAGCAGGGTAACCGATCCACCTCTTACCCCGCCCCGAACTGTCCAACAACAATTTCTTATGTTTTTGTAGAAAAAAACTTAAAAAATAACACCAGAGACCAAAAATTTCATTTACGTTTTTTACTCCTAATAATGTCTGGAATCTCTGGTTAAAGTAAGTCAAGTGTCTTAACACCCGTATACTGCTTATAAACTAGTGATGTTCCGGATATCCGAGGGAGAAGAAAGATCCGTGTCCGTATCCGTATCTGTTACTTTTCTCGAGGATCTTTTACCTTATTAATTTTCAATTGATAGGATGAAATGCTTTATACAGGTGATTAGGTAGAATTAAAAAACTATTAAATTCCATTCAGAGTATTTTTTATTTCTTAAAAACAAATATTTTATTGTATTAAGTTACCATACTGTCGTTGAGGGGCCGTAACGTCAACTATCGTTTCAAGGTCTCGCGCGCCGACACCAATTAAATAAGAAAATAAAGATCCGTATTCGGATCTGCGGATATACATTTTTAACGATCCGGCACATCACTATTATAAACGATCCGTTTTGGGTCCACTTCTTTTCATCCTTTTTACAAATGACGTCGCCAAAATAATCGAGTCGTTTGGTCTCTTATCCCACTGCTACGCTGACGATCAGCAAGTTTATTATTTCTGCACTCCAAATGAAGTCAACAGTCTCAAAATCCGTGTAGCTGAATGCATAGAAGTAATAACTCGTTGGATGTCTTCAAATAAACTAAAGCTGAACCCATCTAAGACTGAGTTTCTCTGGGCGGCCACAAACAAACGCCAATATTTCATTGACAATTCACCTATTTCCATTTCAGGCAGCGATATTATTCCAAAGACAACAGTCAAACTTCTTGGCGTTAATCTGGATTCAGACTTTTCGCTTAAAAGTCACCAAAAGTCAGTTATTTTCACCTAAGACAACTCAAGTCAGTCTGAAGAAACCTTCCTACAGAGGCAACAAAACTACTAATCAACTCTTACGTAGTTTCACGGCTCCAAAATATCAAACTGACAAACTTCAATCCGTGTTTAATGCAGCGGCACGGCTCATAATCGGAGTCCCTAAATATTCACACATTTCAGAACACCTTCGTAACCTTCACTGGCTCAAGGGCCCTGAAAGAATCCAGTACAAGTTGTGCTGGATGGTGTTTAAATCGATCAATGAAATGGCCCCACCTTACATCTCTGAACTATGTGTCCCCGAAAATACTGGTCCGAGGCAGTCAACACTTAGATCAGCAACCTCATCAGCTATAGGCAAACTAATGGAACCTAAACGCAATCCAAATACTAAATTTGGAGATCGCGCTTTCGGAGTGTCTGGGCCGAAGGCTTGGAATAAATTCCTCCGAAACTTAGATGCTTAACAGAATTTAGGTCCAAATTAAAAACCTACCTTTTTGGGCTCTCAGACCCTTAAATAAAAATACCTATCTGAGAGTATCATAAAATTTTACTTTTGTTTTCAAAGTGCGCTCATTACAAAACATATTATGTATTATTCTTTCTTCTTCTTCTGGCGCTAATCTTAATCTAATTGTAAATATGTATGTTATTAAGTTACTTGCTTTAGGTTAGCATTTCAGTCATAAGCATACCAACGCATCTCAGAAAACCAGCCGCTCCAGCCTCCGCCCCAGTCCCTGTCAAATGGGACACAAATAGCCCAAATGTGCGAAGCAGCCGACGAGTTGGAAGAAAGAAAGGTGAGAGCCAAAAATTTAATTATCACAAATGTGCCCGAAAGCGTCATGGCGAATCAATTGGACCGAATCAAACAGGACAAAGTGGAAGTTTTAAAAATTCTCAACAAAATCGATTCCACGCTCGTTGAAAACTCTGTCAACATCTTCCGCATTGGCGTAGTTAAACCAAATAAAATAAGGCCAATGAAAGTCATCCTTAACGACTCATTGACAGTATTAAATGTATTGCGCAGAAAAAATATAGCGCTAACACACACCGATTGCAAAATCTATTCCGACCAAACCCCTCTACAAAGGCAATACCTAAATGATCTTAGACAAACCCTGGCAAACCGTACCCTGGAAGGCGAAGTCGGACTAACTATAAAATTTATAAATAATAAACCAGCAATAGTAAATATCTCAAAAAACTAAAATCCACCATTGGATATGGCCTAACTAATCGAAAATGCCGGACCAAATGCCCTGATAAAATCAAAATTTATTATCAAAATACACGAGGACTTCGTACAAAACTACATGACCTTAAAGTAACGGTACCTTTACACGGACATGATATATTTATCCTTACTGAAACATGGCTCGTTCCAGAAATAAAATCTCCTGAACTTGGTTTCACAAACCACAAGATATTTCGGTGTGACAGAAACCCTAAATCAAGTACCAAATCCAGAGGAGGCGGAGTTTTGATTGCAATCAGGGAAAATATTTCAGTGAAAAAACTAAAAACGCAAAATACCTCATTGGAGCAATTATTTGTACAAATTGTCACTCCCATGGAAAAAATCATCATTGGAACTGTGTACATACCACCAAACTCCGACATCCAAACCTACAAGAAACATTGCGAAGACATCGAATTTCTTATGTCAAAAAATCCTACATCGAAAATAATTATTGTCGGCGATTATAATCTTCCCAATTTGAAATGGAACTCTAGTGACAATGGTTATATTACTAACGAAAGTTCTAACGACCCAGCACGTGAAGTGATAGATACGATAAACTATTTAAATTTGCATCAACATAATTTTGTACCTAATGTATGTGATCGCTTTCTAGATCTTGCCCTTTCAAACAGCTCTAAACTGTGTGTTGAAATGTCAGACGATCAGCTCGTTCCGGTGGATAATTATCATCCCCCCTTACACATTATAGTAAATATGTACACGAATAATCCACCACTGAAACAAACAACACTCAACTTCAAAAACGCTGATTACGAGTCTATTAACTACCAACTCACTAATACAGATTGGACTTTCTTGACCACTAACAGTGATACCGAACAAATACTAGAAAAACTCTATGAAACATTTTCTGAAAATATAAAATCTTATGTCCCCTCGTATATACCAAAACACAGAACATATCCAATTTGGTTCTCCACAGATCTTATACTCTTACTTAAACAAAAAAAACAGCTACATAAAATTTTTAAACTGACTCACCAAATCAACGACTACTCAAACTTCTCAGAAACAAGAAAGAAATGTAAAACACTATCGAAACTGTGCTATAAAGCACACATCACCTCCGTTGAGAAAACTGCGCTAGGAACAAAGAATCTTTGGAATTTTGTTAAAAAATTAAACAATGAAAGTACAGACTACCCCCCCACAATGCATTATGATGGCAAAATAGCCAATAGTACCTTTGATATTGTTAATCTGTTTGCGGATCATTTCCAAAGTGTATACGAAGGTGAAATACCAGATAACAACGTACCATCATACACATATCAAAACACAATACATCTTCATAATTGCCTCATAACACAGGAATCATGCTTAAATAAAATCATTTCACTTGACCCTAACAAATCTGCAGGCCCAGATAACATCCCACCAATATTTTTCAAACAATGCGCATCTGCAATATCAGGTCCACTCACCGCACTATTTAACCACCTACTTTCTTCTGGACATTTTCCAACCCGTTGGAAATCTAGTTATATTACCCCGATTTTCAAAAAAGGTGACGACACAGACATTAAAAACTACCGTCCTATATGCATACAATCAGCACTCCCGAAAATCTTTGAATCCCTTGTTCTCGATTTAATTTATCCATCAATATTAAAAGTAATTGATAAAAACCAACACGGATTCGTTTCTGGTAGGTCAACTGCTACTAACCTGTTACTTTACCATAACTATATTACAGAATCTTTTACAAAAAAAAAACAAGTTGACAGTATCTACACAGATTTTTCAAAAGCTTTCGACAAAGTGTCACATAAATTATTACTTAGTAAACTGTATGCCTTAGGACTGAGAGGCAAGTTGTTAAACTGGTTCTCAAGTTATTTGTCTAACAGAATCTTATTTGTTAAAATTAAACATTCTAAATCTAAGTTGTTACATGCAACTAGTGGTCTACCACAAGGGAGTCATCTCGGCCCCATCCTTTTCTTAATATTCATAAATGATATCATAAGTTGTTTCGACGATGTAGAAGTTCTGCTTTTTGCCGATGACATCAAATTATACAAAGAAATATCTAATATAGGTGACTGCCTAATCCTACAGTCAAACATCGTCAAATTACAAAATTGGTGTGTCGCAAACAACTTATTCCTCAATATCGATAAATGTAAGACACTAACATTTTGTCGAACAAAGACCCCACTATCTTTCAAATACACAATAGATAATAAAATCTTAGAAAAAGTCAAAGAAATTAGGGATCTTGGAGTTGTGTTTGATTCGCAATTAAATTTTATAAATCACATACAACAAATAACTAACAAAGGCATGAAAACACTAGGATTTATAATCAGAACAATCAAAGACTTCGATTCGTTGGAAGTTATAAAAATCGTATATTTGTCACTCGTACGCAGCTTGCTGGAATACAATTCCACAGTTTGGTCCCCATATTATCAAATTCATATAAGAAATATCGAAAGAGTGCAGCACAAATTTTTAAGATTTATTAACTTCAAGTTACACATACCTATTCAACACATGAACTACACATCTTTACTAAATACACTTAAATTGCATTCCTTAGAAAACAGAAGAAAAATAAACGACCTAACTTTTTTGTTTAAAATTATTCACTCCGAATTAGATTGTTGCGAACTCCTGCATCTCATTGACTTTAAGGTACCAACTCGAGCGACAAGGCAAAACACATTATTCTGCAACAATAATTCTCTAACCAACTACCACACACACGCATCAATTTCTCGACTACACACACTAGGGAACAAATATACCTCAAATATCGATGTATTTAATACAAGTTTACCGTTATTCAAGAAATATCTGAACAATATTTTTATGTAGAATATGTTGATATCTAAGGAGCATCACGTAGGGTCTATTGCGTATATTTGTGTATTTCTATCTCTCTGTAAAAACTTGTTAACGTTTTCTTTTTATGTATCTTGCATTTTGTCATGTATTATTTATGACATTTAATCAGTCACCTGTAAATTTTGTATTTACTAACATACCAACTAATTTATTTTCTATGCCATTCACAACTAAGATACTTTCTCTTTTATTGTAATGCACTATCTTTCCTTAAATTTATCTGTATACCTACCTTTCATATAATGTTTACTTGTAATGTTTTTATAGTTTATCTTTTTTATTTAAAAAAAAAAAAAAACTGTCTCTGTATCATAAACTTGTCATGTAAAAGCCCATCAGGGCGTTGAAAATTAATAAATAAATAAATAAATAAATAAGTCACTAGCTATATAAGTCTTAGATGTAAGTCACTAGTTATAATTGTAAATCTTAATTGTAAGTCAGTAAAATAAGTCTCTAGCTATAAGTCTTAGATGTAAGTCACTACTTATAATTGTAAATCTTAGTTGTAAGCCAGTAATATTAATTCCTTTAAATACTTATTTGTACAGCGCCCTTGAGGTGATTTTTCACAAAGACGGCGCTATATAAATTAGCGCCCTTGAGGTGATTTTTCACAAAAACGGTGCCATAAAAATTAGCCAAATATCATTATTATTATACGAATCCGGAGGTTGCGGGCTCGAATACCAGCATGCGCATGCAAATTTTATTTGATTAATTTGTGTTATTACACAATTTATTAATCAAAAATAATATGATGTGTATTTGCAGCGCATTCCAGAGTAGTGGATACTTTCAGTATCACCCTGGTGAAAGACCACCATTCCGAATCGAAACATTGCTTGAAATGGCTTTAGTGATTAGATCTGAATAGCCAGATTCTTCCCAACCCTTTTTCTTCCTCATCTTCTTCCCCGTCCCACTTCCTTCGGCCTTAGAGAGAAGTCGCAGTTTATAACAAAAATGAAAATAACGAATAACAACACAATATTACGTTTGAAATAAAAGACAATCAGCATTATTGTACCATTGGAAATGCATACTTATAAATAGGTTTTGATAAAATATTTGATGTTAGATCAGTCTTGGCTGATGACTGATGATCCAACACTTGATGTCTGATTTGTATTTATAATAAGTTGTGTTCTGTCTAATGGCCAGTGGAAGTGCTTTGTATAGCTTTGTTAGCAAAGTTATACAAAGTTAAAGTATCTAAAATTTCTTTGGCCAAAAGTTGTTTAAGCGAAAGAGATAAGTAAGAGATTTTGGCATAACCTCGTCAGACCCCACGTCTCCTGTGGGCGACATAAAAAGGGTCCTTAAAAGTGGTGTGATTCCAAGGTTAATATCAATTGCAAACTATTTTCGAGTTTGAAGTGTTGCTCATAGATGTCAGTAATATTTTTAAAATGATTTATTTTCCAAATAAACCTTTACACAACGGTTTTTTGGTAGTTTAAAATAAGCAGATCTAGGGTAAGGACATTTCGCTGGTTCAGAAATTGGTAAGTTTGTTATATTTATTATACTTGTAACTCAACTCTTACTATGCGTACTTTTAGGTGTTCTATTATGTTTATTTTATAACACCGAATTGATAGATTTTCAATGTTTTGTCATTCACGTCTGTGAAAAATGGCCAAAGTTGTATGTCTCCTGGAGGAGACATCGGGTCTTAGTGTTATAAATTTTCAGACTTTAACCATATAGATATTTTTTTTATTATTATTTTTAAAAAGAAAGACAAACATTACCAGTTTACGAATAAGCCAACAATATTTGAAAATCTCCTACTACCACCACAGTAAGCCGAAAATGTTGCTTGAGCAAGCCGAGGAATCGAACACAGAACGCCTGGGTGGGACCTAAACGCAATGCCTACTCAACCACTGACCGGCCGAAATTTACATATGGTATTCATGCCTTTCTTTCATAAATATTTAATAACTTTTACAAGTTAATTGAGAAAACAATTCAGATACTTAATAGTTTTTAAGCATATTTTTTATTATGTTTTCTATTCCCAAATTCTGATACATTTATTAATTTTGTCAACTTAGAGGTGGATGGAAATATTTCTGAATGTGACCTCAGTGATGATGAGACAGTGTTGCCAACCCGAATTTTGAAAAAGACGTAGGTCAGACTAGAAAATTACGCAGAAACTGTATAATTTGGATTACGAAAAGTTCGTAGAATTTCATACTTTTTGTTTGAGAGAAATGAAGAAGTTAGGGTAGGTGTAACAGAATAAAACGATTATTTTGTTATACAATTTATTTAAAGAGATACCCCTGGTATTGTAAACTTTCATAGGCCGCGGTAACCGTTTACCATGCTTGTTTGCCACATTTGTCGTAGGATTTTTAGAAAATACCCACATAAGGTAAAAATTGCAAGGCGCAAATTACGCCGTTCTATTTATGAAAGAACATTAACTTTAAATTCAGTAAATTTAAATGATTCACCTCTTCAAGGCATATAAGAATCTAGTAAATAAAAAAATAAAAAATGGCCACATTTGTGGTAAAAAAAAATACTCAGTTTTCAGAATCTTCAGGCAAATTAAATTTGTACGTATATTGATTAAAATATTTTACATGTTCCTGCGAAGGCTCGCTGCTTGTTTTCAAGCCACTTTTCGTAAATAATAAGCCTATTAGTGTGTCAGTAGAGTGTCTGTTTCGGATGTTAGTTTTCATCAAATTTATCGCGGAAAACAGACGCTCGACATTTGCACTGCTTTGTGGCAATGTTTAAGTTTTGTGCAAACTGGGCCAATAAGGGGAACATTTGAGACCAATCGCCTTTTCGTATTTTTAAAACATGACGCCAAAGCCCATTGATTTGCTGATCCTGTTGAAACGGAAGAATTGTATTTCCGTCTGCACGACTTCTTATGTGGTGCGGACTCAAGTTTGAAACGGAACGTTGTTTATTGGAGTTCGCATCTGGTAAAGTTACGGAAAATATGCTGCTTCAGCCTAATGAGTTTTGCATATTTGTACAGTTTGAAAGAAAATACATAGATTCTGGGCCTAAGTTCCTAGATGTGCAGGAAAGACCTAAAATACGTAGATCTACGCAAAAAGACGTAGAGTTGGCAACGCTGTGATGAGAGTCAGTAAGTACATTCCCCACGATATGTTTATTGACTTGCAAATACATTCAAATCAATGGTTTTTGGCTAAACGGGGAAGACCATTGAATTGCTCTCTGGCTGAAATTAAAATATTTTTTGGGGTAACCTTAATAATGTCATACTTAAAATATCCCAGAATTAGAATGTATTGGGCAGCTAAGACCAGAGTTCCAATTATAGCCAATAACATGATGAGGAATAGGTATTTTAATATTCGAAATAATTTTAAAATACGTGATGACGATGCTGCGTTGCTAGAAGAAAAGGAAAGTAATAAATTTTGGAAAGTTCAACCATTAATTAAAACTATCCAAAATGGCTGCAGATAGTGCAAACTGAATCCACGTTCATCAGCGGTATCCATTGATAAACAGATGATACCGTTTTGGAGGCACACACAGCAAGGCAGTTAATAGCTGCATCTTGGATAGAATACAGACGAGATGAGATGACATGGAAAACTCCGAAGAAGGCTATATGGATAACTTAGATTTCAGAGTTCAAATCGAAGAACATCTTAATCCACAATCATTGACAAGTACCTGATCCAAACTCTGATTAAAAATGGGAGCCTGAACCAGCACCAAAGCGTTGTAAAACTGCTGTTCCACACTCTAACTGCTCTTCCAATTCTCTAAGGAATGAATACGTACTTCACACGCCAATTTTCCCACATCCACCAACCAAAAATCGTTCTCGCTTTCCTGGGTGTAGTTCTAATGCAGCCCATGTCCAGTGTTCAACATGTAAAGTTTTCTTATGTTTGCAGGATAAAATAAATTGTCACCAACTGTACCACGAACTATAAATAATAGTTTATTTTGCTTCGGTAGGTAGATTTTCACTAGAATAACCAATTAAAACCTTTTTTTAATATATATTTTTTAAAATAAAACTTACTTGTAATGAGTTTCTTAGCTTTTATAAAACGTGTTGTAAATTCGTAGTAATGTTGTTTTATTACATTTATAAACTAGTATTAATAAATAAAAAGTTTTTTTTTTTTACATGCTAGAGACCCCGCATCTCCTACAAGAGACATACGATTTTGGAAAAACTATGCATGGGAATTTATTGTATTTCTGTTATTTTTTCGAAATACAAATTCACAAAAAAAAAAAAATTAAATTCTAAACAACTTTTTCCCTGGAGGAGGATAAAGTTGCCTAATGTTCAAAACCCAGATTCTTCTAAGATTTCATCTGAATTATTTGTAGTATTCGTGTGAATGTTCAATCTATATACAGGGTGTCTGGGGGTAAAGTACATTAACTTGGGGAGGTGAATCTACATGATATTATAAGTTAAAAAAAAAAAAAACTTTTTCGAAATTCCAACTTTTAGGGGTTGTTTTGTGGAAAAAGACAAAATAGACCGGCGTGTGCCGCCAGCTTTATTATTTTCCACTGTTACGATACACTAAGGAATTTTAGTAGGTTCGTCTTTTTGTATGGGAAAAAAAAGTTGATTTCGGAAAAAGTTGTTAACCTTTTTTACTCCTACCATCATGTAAAATCACCTCCTGAAGTTAATGCACTTTACCCCCGGACACCTGTATATAAAAATCAAAATACGCTTGCTTCTGGATTTGTATATATACAGGGTGTTAAGAGACGTACTTGACTTACTTTAACCAGTGTTTCCGGACATTATTTGGAGTAAAAAATGTAAATGAAATTTTGGTCTCCGGTGACATTTTTGATGTTTTTTTTTTTTATTTTTTCTACAAAAACATAAAAAAATGGTAGTTGTTGAACAGTTGGAGGCGGGGTAAGGGGTTCGTCAGACACCCGGCTGAGTGACCAGTGACGATGTGCGGAAGAAATTTTATTTTGTTTGATTTTGAAGAAAAAAATTTTGAAAAAAAAAAAAAGTCGTCAAAAAAAGTCACCGGAGACCAAAATTTCATTTACATTTTTTACTCCAAATAATGTCAGGAATCACTGGTTAAAGTAAGTCAAGTACGTCCCTTAACACCCTGTATATGGGCTCTAAATTTAAAACGTGTCTCCACTATGAAAGATCTTGGTATTTTGTTTGATAGTAGGTTAACTTTTCATGCTCATATCATAATGACGTGTAGTACTTCACTGAGAATGTTGGGTTTCGTCCTACGCACTGCGAGAAACTTCAGAGACACCCGGGTTCTCACAGTACTATACAATGCTTTGGTTAGGAGTAGGCTTGAGAGTGGGTCGGTGGTTTGGAGCCCACACCAAGTGAAGTATTCCCTCATGTTGGAGAGGGTTCAGAAGAAATTTCTGAGATTTCTTTACCTGAGGAAGTATGGCTACTATCCGTGGCTCTATCCTACCCACTTTTTTTTGGGCATGCTTGGTGTGAACCTTCTACGGGTCAGAAGGGATGTACTCATTGTAACACATTTCTTCAGACTGATTCGTGGAAGGTTCGAAAACTCGGCTATTATGGAGAGCATTAGTTTCTATGTTCCCGATGGTTATCTCCGTCATCGACAGCATAGACTGTTTTATCTCCCGGCTTGCAGAACTAACTTGCCAATGGTTATGCCAGTCGGGAGAGCAATCTGTTGAACAGAATTAATTCGGATATCGACATATTTAGCGTCAGTGAAGCTGCTTTTAAAAGGCATGCTCAATTAATGCTTACATAGTTTTTTTTGCCTAACATTTATATTTATGTTTAATGTAATACTGTTACAAATATATTTTAAAAACACATTGATATTTTAAATTTTGTAATGTTTTTGAAAGAATAAATAAATTGAATTGAATTGAATGTATTAGATATCTATGCATTGCTAAACCATTCATCCGAATGTGATGAAATTTTTGGGATTTGATGTGCGCATTCCCGCGATGGTTTCTATATATAAAAGTGAGTTGTGGCATCATGAAATTAGGCATTGCTAAACCGTTCATCCGATTGCGAGGAAACTTTGGTGAATTGTTGTGAGCACGCCCACAAAGGTTTCTATATATATATATATATATATATATATATATATATATATATATATATATATATATATATATGTTGATAGGTTTAATTCCTTTTTATTAATTTCTAAATAAAACACTTGTGTTGCAAAGTTTTTTTTAACTAAGAAACGACATTTATGTTTATTAATATCACTTTGAATGGTTTTTTCTAACAATCAAATAATAGAATAACAAAACAAATGACAATCGATGATTGCATTCTAATTGACATTATAGGATTCAAATTTAAAGGGAATATATTTCCTTTACATCTCCCCCCCCGCGGGAAAGAAAATTATTGCAAAAATTTTCATTCATCTTCGATATCCTCTTCATGGTTCATCAATGCAGGTGCTGGAATTAATTTCGAGATGTGGAAAAAATTTGATTCTAATTTTTTTCGACCAGTATTTATCTTGTAAATTGAGTTTGATAATTTTTCTATGATTTTGTAGGGTCCGATTCTCAATTCGTCGAGCTTCTTCCTGTTAAGTTTGTTTCCATTCTCCACAAAAACAGTATCACCAACTTTGAAGTTAATATGTCTCCTGGTTTTATCGTAAATCATCTTGTTGTAATTATGTGACTTTATAGTATTTTCCAGAGCTTTTTTTCCGTCTTGAATCAAATCGATGTCAGTCTTCTTAAGTTTTAACTCATTTGGCAAAATCGTAACATCTGTGCCGTTAAGTAGGTACTGAGGCGCATAACCAGTGACAGTGTGCTCCGTTTCATTATAGTTTTTTACACAATTACGGGCTATAGTTGTCCAAGCCACTTTTAAGTCATTTTCATTGATTTTGCATCTAATTTTATTGACTAGCGTTTGATTTAATCTTTCATTTAATCCATTTGAGAAAGGCGAGTTTACTGCAGTAAAAATGATTGGAATATTTTTTTCATCCAAAAATTTTTTGAATTCTCTAGAATTAAGACCCGGATATTGGTCTGATAGTATCATGCCAATGTCATTAGTTTCTGTGGAGTTTAAGAGTTTAATGAAATCGTTGGTATTTTGAGTTTTTGATGTCAAAATATATGCAAACCTCGTGAAATGATCTGATAGCAGGTGCAAGTATCTCTTTGTTGACCGTGAACCCCCAAAACCACCTATCGTATCAATAGAACATATTTCAAAAGGTTTTGTTGCGGGACCCAAGTAGGACATCAATCCATATTTATTTTGACCTCTTGATTTGTTCTTTGAACATACTGCACAACTTTCGCAAGTTCTCTTTATATTGTTTGTCATGTTTTCTGATGTGTACCATGAGCTTATCATTTTTTGCATTTGATTAATTCCTATGTGACCTAGGTCTGTGTGAACATTTTTGATAAAATCTATGCTGAATTTTTCTGATAGAATTATTTTTTCTTTTTTTTTTACTTTCTTGTAATAAACATTATTCTTCGATATCAATTTATCTTTTCTGCACTGTATCTTCTCATTTTTGACCTGATCTTTTAAGATATCTTCTAATTTTATTAAGTTGACAACTTTTAATTGCTCATCTTGGTTCTCATCTGGTTCTAAGACTGGGTTTCTGCTTAGACAATCAGCTTCAATATTGTACTTTCCTGGAGAATATTTAATTTGAAAATCATATTGGGATAAGTAATATGTTAAGTCACCCAGCTCTTCATCGGTTCTAGATTTGATATTCATATTTTCCAGCGGTTTGTGATCTGAATAAACTGTAAATGGTTTACCTATCAACCAGTATTGCCAGTATCTCACTGCCTCTTTTATAGCTAAGCATTCTAAGTAAATTGCTTTTTTCTTTTTCTGTGCGCTGTTTAATTTTTTCGAAAAGTAAGCCACAGGTTTTTCTTTTCCATCAGATTGTGTCTGTTTTAAAATAGCTCCAACACCCTCTAGAGAAGCATCTGTATATATATTAATTGGTAAATCTTGATCAAAAATTTCCAAGATCGGTTGTGAGCATATTAGGTTTTTCATCGTTTCAAAAGCATTTTGGCATTTATCAGTCCAAATAAACTTTTGATTTTTCCTTAATAAATTATGCAAAGGATCTAGTATTATTGCACTCTTCGGAATGTACTCATGATAAAAGTTGATTTTTCCTAGAAATTGTCGCACATTCTTTTGTGTTTTTGGAATAGGAAAATTCTTTATTGAAATCAAATTATCCTTTACTGGCTTGACTGAATTATTCTGAATTATATGACCCAGATATTTTACCATATCTGATGCAAATGTGCATTTTGTAAATTTTAATCTAAAACCTTCTGTTTTGATTGCATTCAGCAGCTTTGTCAGATGATCAATGTGTTCAGCAAAAGTTTTTGAAAAAATAAGAATGTCATCTATGTAATTGACAGCAAATTCGTTTAGTTTATATTTTCTCAATATATTGCTTAATATCCTCTGAAAAATTGCCGGAGAAGTCTTCAATCCAAAAGGCAGGCAGGTCCATTGATAATGTCCCTCCTGTGTTACAAATCCTGTTTTTTTTTTGTCTTCAATCCGCAATGGAATAGACCAAAAGGCTGAGTTTATATCCAGCGTTGAAAAAAATTTGCAATTTCTGGTCTTTGTCATTAGGTCTTCAATCAATGGAAATGGTTGAGCTTGAGGTATTACTATTTTATTTAAGTCTCTGAAGTCTATGCATAATCTGGATCTTTTGTTTTCTTCTTTTTTAAATGCTAGAGTAACCGGTGCAGCAAATGGACTGTACGACTCTTCTATCAGTTTATTGTCTAATAATTTTGCTATTTGCTCTTCTATTTCCTTTTTATCTTCTACACTGCATCTGTAAGGCCTCTTACTACAATATTTATCCACTAATAAGTCTATCTTCGCTTCATATCCATTGACAGTGCCAACATCATATTTACTCTTCGCGAACACTGATGTGTATTTGTCTATTAGTTCATTTATTTCTGTTTTTTGATCATTATTTAAATGATTCATTGTTATTTTAAAATCTTCTTCTTTAACATGTTCGTTAAAATTAATTCTGTGTTTTTCTATATGATTAAATTCAGTATTCGTTTTCATATCTGTAGAATATTTTTCTTTTTTATTTGTATTATTTAGGCAGAGTTTCTGTGATATTTGTAAGTCTTCACTTTGGATAAGTTTGAAGTCTTTTATCATGTCTAATCCAATCAAAAAATCATACTTGAAATTGTGTTCATCAATAATGTACACATCAACTTTTTTCTCCAATTCAAAAATTTTTATGTTTAACGTTGTCAAACCACTCGTCTTTTTAACACCATTAATCGTTACTAAATTTGCTTCATTCAAATTGTTTCCTTTTCCTTTTAGTTTCAATAATTTAGAATTAATTAGAGAAACATTTGAACCTGAATCATAAATTCCGTATATTTTTAATTTATCATTTAGTAATAGTTTGACTTTTATTAATGGTGTTACTATTAGTTTTTTTGATCATTTTCATTTAATTCAGTTTCTATCACTGAATTGTTTACATGTTTAATGGCATTTCTCTTAAATTTTTCATCCTCTTTTGTTTTGAACCAGCATGTAGCTTCAGGGTGGTAACGAATGCCCTTATTCAATTTTTCACAAATTTTACATGGATTTTTACCCCCATTTTTGTTATGTTCTGCATTTCCAAATGTTTTCTGATTCATAAATCTTTTTTTGTTGACCATATGTTCATACTTGTTTACTTCATTAAACAAATCTACAGTATCTTGTAATCCTTCTCTATCGATCTTGTTAAGTATGAATTCTGGTAGTCCGGAAGCAACAAGATCTATCAAAGTACCGGTGTCAATTGATCTTCTCACATCCAATAGAAGTTTTTCTTTTCTCATAGCATAATCCAACAGAGAACCATCTTTGTATCTAAATGATAGTGCGTATGTGACAGGGTTCCATCCTTTGTTTGCAAATGATTCACAGAATTTGTTTTTCCATGTTGACCACTCTGAGTTCATTGTTAGTTTTATAATCATGGAACTGTACCAGTCTATACAAGATTTATCCATGAACAATCTGAGTATTTCTATTTTTTTTTCATCCATGGTCACATCAAACCGCAAACATTCTTTTTCAAACACTTCCATCCACTGGCTTGCATTTGTATTTTTAGTGCAGAATTTTTCTATAACAAACTTCTCAGCAATGTTTTTTAAGCTCTGTTGCTTATCTTCCATTAACTTTTCAATTAATTTTCCTAATGCATCTTCTTTTTGATGTACTTGTAAACTTTTTTCGTCCAATTCTTCGAGGTATTGGTCTCCAAACTGTAGGTTTCCATCTTCGTCTACATATGTTTTTTTTAGTTCTTCTGTCATGGTTAACCAGACTCTTCTAACCTGGTATCTTTTTTTCAAACTATTTTTTATTTTTCCAAAAGCACTAGTTTTCATTATCTCCTCGTGATAGCTGGCGGATCGTAGCATTTCTGGTATTGTAAACACTTTTCCATCACTTGTGACTATTTTTGTAATGCTAATAATATTTGATCTGCCATCGCATCCAGGTAATAGCGTAAATTCGAATTGAACTTTCTCCATTTTTGGTTTAAAACGAAATGTCGTTTTATAATATGTTGATAGGTTTAATTCCTTTTTATTAATTTCTAAATAAAACACTTGTGTTGCAAAGTTTTTTTTAACTAAGAAACGACATTTATGTTTATTAATATCACTTTGAATGGTTTTTTCTAACAATCAAATAATAGAATAACAAAACAAATGACAATCGATGATTGCATTCTAATTGACATTATAGGATTCAAATTTAAAGGGAATATATTTCCTTTACATATATATACTAGTGAGCTCTGGCATTATGTAATTTGTATAAAAATATTGCTATAGGTGGTATGCGAGCTGTTTGAAAACTGAATGTACCGGGACTGAATGTATGGAATGGGGGATGGGGGAGGGGAACTCGGGAGGGGGCCTCGTGGGATGGGGGAAACGGGAGAGGGGAGTGGGGAGAAGGAAGGCGAGGTGGGAATGCATGAGGGGAAGGGGATGCGCGAGAGGAAGGAGAGGCAGAGTAGGGGAACGGGACGAATGGGAAAGGACACGCAGGGAGAAACAATTTCTTTATTAAGTGGCATAGCGACGCAGGTATATTTGTGTAATAATCAGTCATACCAGGGTGCTACATCCCACAGTTGGATTTGGCCTCCTCCACAAATGCTTTACCTGCAGTCTTCGGTTCTTCCCGTCCTACTCCAACCCTCTTCCACCCAGTCTTTGGCCGTTTCCACTAGGGCGCCCACAAACTCATAATAAATAAACAAAATCAGCAAAGGCTAAAGAGTCCCGACTGTCAGTAAGACTGAAGTTCGTGGGAATATGGCATCCCCAACGTGTAATGCTGTAAGGTTAAAGTGAATGGGGAGGAGAAGGAGAGTTTCCAACTTTAAAACTCAAAATTTCCTATTTTGCCAATTCTATAGTGGCTCCCTATCCATCCAAATCTGTCAGGTTTTTTTTATGTGAATATACCTTACAAGCTCAGCCTCAACTGCTCCCGTCTGAACCCAGTGATACTATGGCATCCCCACTTGGGTTATATTTAACGTGACCAGACGTCCCGTTTTCACCGGGACAATCCCGTTTTCAGTCAGTCTCGTTTTCGGGACGCCAAAATGTCCCATTTTCGAAAAGAAAGAAACTCGCAGTAGAATTTTTTAAATATAAAAAAAGCGCACAAATAAGAATGGCGGCGGAAGAATTTATTATTAGATGAAGATGGGGGAATGCGCAGTAAAATAATACATACAGTATTTTCATTGGGCTCGCGCATAAAATCTCATAATGCTTAAGTCCATAGATAAAATATATATGACGAGAAAACATACTCTTTATTAATTATTATTTTTAATTTTTAAACTAACGTTTAAGACAAGATTTTTATGCATAGCACAAAGGGTAACAATTATTATAAGCAATAATTGTCAGCCTGAAACACTCATCCACATTGAAAAAATCTTCCGAGAAAAGATACATGACGCCAACGGGACTTGAACCCGTGCCCTTCTGATTGCCGGTCAGCTGCTCTCCCAATTGAGCTATGGCGGCTTATCTTATACCCGCCAAATGATTCAATATATACTAGTGTTTCATTCAACAATTATTGCTTTTTTTTTTTTTACAGTGAATACCGCACAAGAATCTCAACTGCTCCCGTCTGGAGCCAGTGAAACTATGGCATCCCCAATTGGGGTATGTTGTGAGGCTGAAGGTAGTGGGGAGGGGAAGGAGGTGGGGAAGAGGAAGGTTGGGAAGTACCTGGCTATTCAGATCTGGTCACTAAACACAGCTAAAGCCATTTTCAAGCAACGTTTCAATTCTGAATGGTGGTCTTACACCAGGGCGATACTGATAGTATCTTCCACTCTGGAACATGCCGCAAATATACTATGTATTATTTTAAATGAATTAATTGTGAAATGACACAAATTAATCAAATAAAATTTATTTGCGCATGCCGGGTTCGAACCCGCGACCTCCGGATTGTGAGTCGAGTCTTATCCACTGGACTACAGAGGTCGTCAATGCGTTATTATTGTTGAATGAAACACTAGTATATATTGAATCATTTGGCGGGTATAAGATAAGCCGCCATAGCTCAATTGGGAGAGCAGCTGACCGGCAATCAGAAGGGCACGGGTTCAAGTCCTGTTGGCGTCATATATCTTTTCTCGGAAGATTTTTTCAATGTGGATGAGTGTTTCAGGCTGATAATTATTGCTTATAATAATTGATACTCTTTATTCTTTGATCTAAACTTCTTGGTAATTACGTTTATTGGTAAAAAGGTCCAGTTGGCCAATTAGTCCAATTTCCAATCGTCCATGCGATTAATAGCTGCAAGATGAATTGTAATCTAGCCTCCTTTTTTCAGCGCTCCTGAGATGATTTTTCGCGAAAACAGCGCCATATAAGTTGTCTCAATTTATTATTATTATTGCCTGCTGCGTAGTAGGCCGGATCGAGATAGACTGGATGAGGGACATCGCCGTGCATTGCGGAGGAATGGATTCACATTCGTCACTCCTGGACCCACTGACCCCCAGATTCTTACCCACCCCTCATACCTTTCCCTTCCTTAAAAATACCCTCCACACAGCATCCCCTAAGATGACATATGCCCTGAGGGAAATTATTTTCCTCAGGGCCTCCTACGTGGAGCTAATTTAAAAAAAAAGTACCTACCTTTTTTTTCGGTGACCCGGTTTGGGGGAAAAATAAATGGTCACGTTAGTTATATTGTGAAGCTGAAGGTAGCGCAGAAGAGAAGGAGATGGGGAAGAGGAAGGTAGGGAAGTACCTGGCTATTTAGATCTGGTCATCAAACATGGCTAAAACCATTTCAAGCAATGTTTCAATTCTGAATGGTGGTCTTAGACCAATGGCGATACTGAGAGACAATCAATTCCACTGTGGAACATTCCACAAATGTGGTCATTATTTTAAATGTGTATAATTTTGAAATAATACAAATCAATCTAAACAAATTTGAAACTGCATTCTCTTGATTGCTAGTCGAGAGCATTGCCCCTTGACTAGCGGACGGAGGTCAACACCAACAGCCCATTATGTCTGTGGAAGGGCTCTATTCTATCTCTTCCCAACCAAGAAAGCCATCCAATCATAATAAAACATAATAAACTCACTAATATATAAAACCTTTTAATTTCACTATCGGTTTATATGTATCTATCCTATTTATATAGTTTTATTCTATTGTTTTATTTTAGTGTTATTTTACTCTTTTTTGTTTTGCTCTATTTTCTTTCTTTCAATTATCATATGTTATTGTTGAGTCTCTTTTTTCTTTAGTTTTTATTTTATATGTATCTTAAATAAAAAATAAAAAAATCATATCAAACTGTAAAATGAGGTCCTCAGCACGGGTAAAGCACCCAGTGAGGCCCACATTAGTCAAATATGTAACACACATGTATAAATCAGGTGAATCAAATAAAAAAAAAAAAAATCTGGTTGCCGTAGAGCTTGCATAGTTCCATGTTAGCGTAGAGATTGCGAATAAATAATACATTTATATTATTTAATTTACACAAAAATAATACGCAATGTTAATTTGCTTGTTTATTTCTATGTATATTTTTCCGAGAGTTTTATAATCATCTTGACAACATTGTTGTTTAGTAACGTGTCGATATTTTTTGCCCAGAGGAAATCCACATGGTTGAACATTTCATATGAAACGGGCTCATTGTAAACTACCGGACTCGAATTTCGAAGAGTGCGAATCAATCTGCTGACCACCTGAAAGCAAAACAATTCATTTTATGAAATGAGAATTAATAATGGGTTTTTATAAAATGTTAACTTAAAAAGCAAGACACATTGTCATAACATTGAGGCATTCCATATTGCGCTAACCAGCTAAATACTGCGCTTGTGTTAACGACACCAACTCTTTCAGAAAGTTTACCTAAAGCCAGAGATGATGGAAGAATTTTGTCGCATTATATAACTCGGTAGTTTGGTCTCCATCTTACAAAAATCATGTTAATAATATTGAGCAAATACAAAAAAAATTTCCACGTTTCATAAATTTTAAATTAAATATCCCACTAGAAGACTTAAAATATAATCTGTTGCTAAATATTCTAAAAATACACACACTAGAAGACGGACGTAAAATAAACGACTTACCATTTTTATTCAAAATACTTAACTCTAAATTCGACTGTTGCGAGCTCCTACAACTCATAAACTTACGAATACCGATGGTAACCACACAACAAAATACACTATTCTACTGCAGCATTCACAAGCGGAACTACATTGCCCACTCTCCTATACAACAATTTCACTCTATGGGGAATCAGTACTTAGGTGATGTTGACATATTTAAGATCAACTAGGCGAATTTTGTAAAAAACTTATTCCAATACTATTCCTAAACGTATCTGTATTTTTGTAAACTTATCAAATCGCTGTATTTTTGTGATTTGTCTGCAATTTTAATCTAATTTTCTTTTTATTATTTCTTTATCTGTTTAAAAATCATCTGTCATGAATTAATTGTACTACCAAACATGTAAAAGCCTTCTGGGCGTTGATTAAATAGATAAATAAATAATCCTCATTAAGAGATGTCTTCAGTCTCGGGAAAATTTTGCGAATCGAATGTCATCGCATACAAACATACAAATAATACGACAAACAGATAGTCATTTATGAACACCTATTGTTAGGCTTAGATGTACGAGGGCTGTTCCAGAAGTACCCGACCTAACAAAGAAAACACAAACAATTTGGGATTTTTATTTTTTATTTTTCAACATAGTCTCCTTTTAGCTCGATACACTTTACCCAGCGATGTTCAATGCCTTCAATACCCTGTTTCAATAAGTTCGCATAATACTCGCCGTTGATTGTTTTTCCTTTTTGAAGATAATCAATGAAAATTATCCCACGCGCATCCCAAAAAACTGATGCCATAACCTTGCCTGCAGATGGAACTGTCTTCGCCTTTTTTGGAGCCGATTCTCCCCTTTCAGTCCATTGTTTTGACTGTTCCTTCGTCTCAGGTGTGAAGTGATGGACCAATGTTTCATCCATGGTTACAAATCGACGCAAAAACTCAGCTTTATTGCCGTGAAACATCGCCAAACACTCGATTGAAACATCATGTTTTTGTTCCAGTGTGAGCAAACGCGGCACCCATCTTGCGCACAGCTTTCTCATGTTCAAATTTTCAGACAACATACGATGTACAGCACTTTTTGAAATGTCTACCATGTCTGCTAACTCGCGCACTTTCACTCGACGGTCATCCAACACCGTTTTGTGGATTTTCTTCACCATTTCTGGCGTTGTCACGTCATTCGGTCGACCACAGCGATGTTCGTCTTTACAGCTCGTACGGCCACGTTTAAACTCTGCCACCCAATATTTTATTGTTGTTAACGAAGGAGCAGACTCCCCCAGAGTAGAATCCAGCTCGGCTTTGATATTGGTTGGACTTAAACCTTTCAAATGAAAGTATTGAATCACATAACGATGGCCAACTTTTTCCATGATTACAAATTCACTGAGAGCGTTCGCTATTGAAGGCTACCAAACAAATACTAAACGATGTAGCGTCTTAAAACTTGAAACTTAGCCTTATAAGGTTGGTACTTTTTTTTTTTTTTTACAGTGAATACCGCACAAGAATCTCAACTGCTCCCGTCTGGAGCCAGTAAGACTATGGCATCCCCAATTGGGGTATGTTGTGAGGCTGAAGGTAGTGGGGAGGGGAAGGAGGTGGGGAAGAGGAAGGTTGGAAAGTACCTGGCTATTCAGATCTGGTCACCAAACACGGCTAAAGCCATTTTCAAGCAACGTTTCAATTCTGAATGGTGGTCTTACACCAGGGCGATACTGATAGTATCTAAATACTATCTAGTACTATCTACCATAGAAATTTTTTTAAGCTACTACCGCCATCTCTACGTCAGGCCGGGTACTTCTGGGACAACCCTCGTAAGTACTTTTAATTACTAATAAATAGTAATTTGTATTTTTAAGTAAGTAATTAATCCATTTAACTCACGACAGGCATCGACAAGCCATTGAAAGCCATAGAAAATCACAGAAATTTGGCAGCCGATGATAGTGCACTATGGATGCCTTCCGGTATCCAACAGATTTTGTCTTAATTGTCTCGTAATGCAAACGATAACACAAAAGACAAGGATTCATCCTTCTGGTTTGTCACTTTATAAATTTAGTATTTTTCATCCTTCAAGATGTTATTTAGTACATTGAGTTTTCTTTTTGTATCTAATACAAATTGTGAATTTCCTAAAAAAATATTCTGAATTTCTGCATGTTAATTTCTCATTGTTTCTGTTCATTGAACTTAAATTTTAATATTGGATAATGCCTATAATTTTATGCGCAATAAAATATTGTTGGTGTAATGCTTCAATGGGTGAATAATAATAATTTTAATACTTGACTGATTTTTAGAGCTCATTTTTTATAATGCTTCAATGGGTGAATAATAATAATTTTAATACTTGACTGATTTTTAGAGCTCATTTTTTATCAAATTTAGAATGCGGTACAAAACTAGAAAAGAACTTACTATAGTTAAATAACCTTTTAAATAATTTACCAGTGTTTACCAAAGTGTGGTATGCTTAACGTTACCATATGTCTGTCCCATTTCGAATGGAAGCGTCCCATTTTTAGGGACACGTCCCATTGTCTCGTCTCCTATTTTCAGAAAACGAATAAGATAATCTCAATAAGGAACTCCAGTGAAAAATGTTATGGCTTTAAAAAAATATGTTCACACACGCCAATGAACGCTGATTCTGAATATATAAGTTTTATTTCATAATATTAAACGAGCCGCTTCACTAGGTCTCGTTCAATGAAAAGATCCGGTTCAGTGAATCGGCTGAATTAAACGACTGAATTAAGCTACGGACACACTTGCTCATTAGAAGCCAAAGAGCATGCTACCTAGTAGCAATTGCTACCCGCTCACTCGTTCGCAAAGATCCGCGAGCAAGTGTGTCCGTAGCTTTGAAGATCGTTCTTACAGAACCGCATCCGTATTAAGATCTGGGTCACTGAGCCGACTCGTTGATGAATGACTCACTTCTACTGCAAACTTCGAAAACAAAATGGCCGCCATCAATCAGCTGATCGTCACTGTATCTTATTTGTGCAGTGTGTAGGTGATGCTTCGTTTGAGATAATATTGATTTTAAAAGTTAAAAAAATAATAATTTCAAACAATTTCTATACCACACTCCCATAATAATATTGAAAAATATAATATAATAATTCCACTTAAATAATGATTTAATTTAGAAGTCATTAAAAAAATTGACTGGAGTTCTCCATTACAGTCAATTCCGCTTAATTGTAACCATCGGGCCTAAACACTTTTTCATAAATAAATGGTTATCCTAAGTTAGCAAAGTTTAAGGTAAGTAATAATCGTAAACACTTCAGCACAGGTTCTCCTAGTGAGGTGCCCACGAAACACAGAATTTTACTTACAGTTACGCCTTCTCAAACCTACCTTACCTAATCAGGTAAACACTGTAATACACATATATAAATAAGGGAGTTGAAACCAAATTCAGAGTGCTACGCCCCACACATCTACCAATGTTCCATTTTAAGATGAAAAAAAATCTGATCACAAAAATGCTGCAAAACCCAAGGATTTCATGTGGTTCTAATTCACTTGATCGTGCCATGTCTTCCTTGGGTGTCCCCGACTTCTTCTACACTCCTTACTTCATTAATTTGCTCCACATGCCCAAACCATCTGAGCATCCCCCTTTCTTAATCTTATTAGATACGCTTGCATCAACCTTTCATTCTTTGCGGATCTCCACATTTCTCACAAGATCATACATGGTTTCACCCAAAGGATCTCATTTCTACAGCATTCAGTCTACTTTCATCCTTCCCCTGTCAGTTCCACGCCTCACTGCCAAACACCAGGGTAGGAACCAGCACCCCATTGTGGACTGCTATCTTCGCAAATCAAATACCACTCCTTATATTCAAGCATTAATGCCTCATCTCTAATTTATTAGTGAAATTCTGTTTCATACCTCAGGACTAGCGAGGTAGTCATTCTTGCCCCAGAAAATGGCTGCCGGTACCTTACTTGCAGAAAGGTTGTATTTGGGCGGTGTTGATTGTTTATATTTTATTATGTTTTCAGCCGTTCCATAGTTGTACTCTTGAAAAACGTCTGTAAACCAAGAATTATTTTATTAACCTGACAAAATGAAACATTCTGTTATCATAATTGGTATTGGAACGCGATGAAAGGCAGGGAAGCTCTTTTTAAGTTTTTTTTTTTATCTAGAACCCTGAAATTTATTTTCTTGTTTCTTCTCGTTGGTTTGAGGAAGAATATTGTTTAAATTATAAGGTCTCATTCATTATAACACTCCGGTTCGAAATTTATTTACAATTGACCACCATAACACGGGCATCAGCCTAGCATTGTGGTCGAAATATCCACAAATAATGTAACCATAATATGCAATGAATAAAAAATAACAAGTTCCTTTTAACATGACTTTGTACTTTTTAACACTACACTGAATTTATCTACACTGCTCAGTCCCGTGCCTGTCTATGACACTTCTTAGTTCGCTGACTGATTAGGGTGAAAAGAGTGAAGCATCACATTGTTTTTATGAGGATGGTAAAAACTAACCCTAATGCATGTTCTAAATTATAACAAACATACAATCAGTGTTGCCAACCCGAATTTCTTGATTTGGATTATGAAACGCTCATAGATCTACGTACTTTTTTTTTATAGTGAAATGAAGAAGTTAGGGTAGGTGAAACAAAATAAAACGAGTATTTTGTTATACAATTTATTTAAAGAGATACCCCTGGTATTGTAAACTTTCATAGGCCGCGGTAACTGTTTACCATGCCTGTTTGCCACATTTGTCGTAGGGTTTTTAGAAAATACCCACATGAGGTAAAAATTGCGAGGCGCAAATGACGCCGTTTTATTTATATAAGAACATTAACTTTAAATTCTGTAAATTTAAATGATTTACCTTGTAGGGGCGTGTAAATAGCCCCTGACACTAAGGGATGACTACCCTATGTAAAATTAACGAAAATTGAATTCTTCCCTATGTGACACAAAAAAAACAGTTGACCCAGCAATCTCAAAAACCAAAGTGAAAACAAACAAACACTCACTCAGAGAATGCAGCTCAGCCACGATGTCCACACAAAAAGACACTTCTTTTCAATAAAATTGTCAAGGCGATATCGCATAATCTTGACAGATGTTTCGCACAGCAAGGAAGTTTCAACTATGAAAAATTTGCATATTAATAATGCGTGCCGAAAACCCAATCTTAGGTACAACAATAATTCACTCACTGGATGAATTATTCTTATGACTGACCAGGAGAGACATCTCTTGGCCTTTTACTGACACTCCCGTCAGACGTAATTGCTTGATTCACAAAGGTAAGGAAACGCATGAATACACTGCATCTCAAGTCACATAGGTTCAATTCAATACAATACAAAACCCATAGATGGCGCCCTTATGGTCTTATAGCATAAATTATCAATTTAAAGAAATTAATGCCCAAATATATTTATGGCGCCTATCCATATTCCCCGCCTTGGAAGTTCGTAGAGCTTACAAAAGAAAGAATATAAAAATACAAATGAAACAAGAAATGAAATAGAAATAAAGTGACTATTCACCGGTAATATTCAGGAATGACACGCATTGGAAATTCGCAGAATCTCACAAAATAAAGAAAAATAACTAAAAATACAATGTAATAAAGTTCAATTGACCAAGATAACGGATATTAAGTAATGCCATGTCTGGGTCAGAGATCATTGAACAATGACTAAAATCAAAAAAATAAAAATAAAAATAAACAAAAATAGATAAAATATAAAATTATTGCGTTGGAATGGGATATAATTTGACAACCGGACGTTTAAAAGAACCAAATCTTGTCTTTACCGTCGCAACGCGAACAATTTTATCCATTCCGGGATGGATTTCAGTTATCACGCCTAAAGGCCAATTTAACGGAGGGGAATCTTCTTGTCCCACTAGTACGACAGTTCCGATATCAATCGGATGACCAGAAGTAGTCCACTTCTGCCTGACTTGCAAGGTGTGCAGATACTCTGAACGCCACTTCTTCCAGAAGGACTGAACCATGCTGTCTAATAATTGCTTACGCTGAGTCAAATTGATTTTACCGTCTGCCAGGACAGAAGCAGGCAAGTACTGCAATGGTGTCGACATTAAAAAATGCGCAGGCGTAAGGACTTCTGGATAAGGGTCAGAAGACATAACTGTAAGTGGACGCGAATTCATTATGCACTCAATTTGAACTAGCACAGTCTGTAACTCCTCATAGGTGAGAAGCTGCGTTCCAATCACACGGTACAAGTGTGTCTTCATGCTCTTTATGTTCGACTCCCACATACCCCCAAAATGAGGCGCGCGTGGTGGAATCATTTTCCACTCTATACGACGCTTAGCGAGTTCGCGCTTTAATGAGGGCTCATATTCAGATTCAACCAAAAACTTGTAGAGGTCATCTAATTGTGCCTTCGCACCCACAAAATTAGTACCATTATCTGAATACAAGCATGTTACCGGGCCACGCCGAGAAATAAAACGGCTGAAAGCAGCCAGGAAAGCATTTGAAGTTAAGTCAGAGACCAACTCAATATGAATAGCCTTGGTCACAAGGCATACGAATAGACAAATATATGCCTTTTGAGAATGTTGTCCTCTCCGACGAGTCAGCGTAATACGGAGTGGACCTGCGTAATCTACACCGGTATGTACGAAGGCCTTTGCTTCTGCAACACGATATGACGGTAAATCTGCCATCTTCGGTGTAGGATGCGATGGATTTAAGCGGAAGCAACAATTGCATTTCCGCACCATCGCCCTAATAACAGTCCTAGCATCTAATATCCAATAGCGTTGACGTAAGATAGACATAAGAAGTCCTGGGCCTGTATGACAGTTCACGACATGAAAGTGAGCGATGATCAGATCGACAACACAGTCATGTTTGGGAAGCAAAACCGGATGTTTAACCTCAAAAGGTAAATCCGATTTAGAAAGCCGCCCCCCAATACGTAACAGATTATCTCCATCAAGAAATAGAGATAAACTCTGAAGTCTTTTGGAATGAAATTTGCCTTCCTGGAGTGCAGCAATATCTCCTGCAAAATGAATACTCTGCACAGCACGAATCACAGCCTTTTCAGCAGTCATAAGATTATTGACCGTTCCAGAGGAAAGTGATATCTTTTTTATGAATCGGAGGACATAAACAACAATCCTTAGTAGTTTATCCCAAGTGGATATACGCTGAGCCAGTTCACTCAGGACCGATTTTTCACCCTGAAATGTTGCAATGAGCACATTAGCCTTGTGTTCAGGCATTTCACCAGTATTGGTAGGGTGAAACGGTTTTAATGGCCATTCCAAAGGTGGGCTGCGAATCCATGATGGGCCGTTCCACCATAAATCATGTGAAACGAGTTGGGAAGGAAGCATGCCACGAGAAAGGCAGTCGCTCGGGTTTTCACTACCAGCAACATGGTAAAAGTTCTCTGGAGACAAATTTTCTTGGCACTGAGCTACGCGATTACTAACAAACACCGACCAGCGATGCGGTGAAGAATGTATCCAAGAGAGCGCAACGGTAGAATCGGAAAACGCATATGTTCCTGCAATAGGAAGACGCTCAGAATAATTATCTTGAACCGTCCGTATTAATTTGGACATCAATACTGCGGCACAGAGCTCCAAACGAGCGAGGGTCGTCACTTTGGTGGGAGAAACCTTTGATTTTGCGCACAACAATCTCACTGTAATTTTTCCAAACAGATCAGTGGTGTGCAAATAAATCACACAGCCATAACCATTCATGCTTGCATCGCAGAAAGCAACAACGAGCACCGTACTGTCTTTCAGGACACCAACATGGCGAGGGATTTTTATCATTGAAATTAGCGGAAATTCCTGTGTAAGCGCCGAAAACCGACGAATAACGCTATCAGGGGGTGTATCATCCCAACCAATGTTGCACAGCCATAGCTCTTTGATAAGTAATTTAGCGTACAGAATGACAGGGGCGACCAAGCCGAGGACATCAAATAAACGGGCGACTATGGAGAGTATGCTCCGCTTTGTGCACTTCTCCTGAACATAAGATGTCGTAAAGAAGAAGCTGTCATCAGCTGGTTCCCACGAAAGGCCCAACACCTTAGAGGTATTGTTAGAACCAACAGTGAAGTCCACTTGCGGTGAGAATCCGGGAGGTTCTCAAGTTTAAATTGAGAATTACTAGTCCATTTTACTAAATCAAAGGCACCGGACTTAAACAACGAGATTAATTCTCGAGAAAGACGTATGGCGCTGGGCTCATCTGCAATAGAATAGACCAGGTCGTCCATATACAGCTTGGACTCTGCCACATTCCCCTGCTTTGCAGGAGAATTATGCAGCATCCGGGTAATGTGGTCTCATATCTTGGGCCAACTGGCGAACCGTCCGCATTGCTAAGTATGGACTTGCCGTCAAGCCGAAAGGAACTCGATTGAACTGAAAAGTTCGTATGAGACCATTATTTGAGAATCGAAATAAGATCCTCAGGTATCTGCGATGCTTGCTAGGAACTTCAATCTGTAAGTACATTTGCTTTATATCCGCAGTCATAGCGATGGGAAAAAGACGAAAGTCAAGCAAAAGCAGAAACAAATCGGCTTGCAAATTGGGACCAGTATGAATAATGTCATTCAGTGACAGCCCTGTGTGTGTTTTAGCACTAGCATCGAGCACAATACGAGGCATTGGTTTGTCTGGACGAGTGACAGCATGATGTGGGATGTAATATCCATCTTCTGTTATATCAGACTCTGAGACTTCTGATAGGTAATTATTTTCAATATATTCACTGATAACCTTGTTATAATTCTCCTGCAAAGCAGGGGAATGTTTAAATTTTCGCTCCAATGCCAAAAATCGGCGTTGGGCAGCAGTACGAGAATTACCCAATTGTCTTGGATCTTTACAGAAAGGTAAAGCAACAGAATATCTACCATCATCAGTGCGAGAAATTGATGAAGTAAAGAGATTCTCACATTCTGTCTCCTCCGGACTTAGAAATTTTATATTAGGTATCTCTTCTAACAGCCAAAATTTTTGCACTAAATCATTAAGTGCGAGTGCCGAGAATGATGTGTTTGTGTTGAGCACATTATTGGGGTAATCACCCATCAACACGAAACCGAAAGCGGTCGATAACGCGGGGGGTGCACTAGTACCCGATTCAACCCTGTTCCCTAAATAAATATATGGGAACAGTTGTGCACCGATGACGACATCCACGCATCCAGGAATATTCCATGTTAAGTCTGCGAGAGGTATGCCCTCTAAGTACCTCATATCACCCTTGGCTATATAGTGATTAGGTAATTGGTCGGTGATACTGTCAACGACAAGCGCATGTATATTATATTTATTCTCTGGGTATACGCGAGACTCAATATCCAAATACACGTAACCGAAAATTGGTCGAGACGTTGATCCAATTCCTTTGACAAACGAATTACTCAAAGGAATTATTGGTAAATTCAGCGTCTTACAACAATCGACCGTAATCAAATTATTTTGAGAGCCATTATCAATTAGGCACCGAACAATAACTTTATTTCCGTTTTTAAGCTTCGCGTATACTTGTGCGGTCGAAAGTAAAATAGAAGAGTTCGGTGTTACTTTGGCACAAAGCGAACACGAAGGATTGACATTCGCGGTCCCCTCCACTTGCTTATCACCAATGCCAGTTCCATTGATGCTGGATGACACTGGAGGGGGGACTGACGGTTCTTCACTGGTAGGTACTTGCGACGTATGTACATGAGTATTGGTTTTCATATTATTCACACTGCCGAAATGTAAGAATGTATGATGACGTTTATTGCACAAATCACAAACTAACCCCGATTTGCATGACTTGATTGTATGTGAACCACTAAGGCAATTTACACAGGCATTTTTCGATTTTATAAATTCAAATCGAGCCTGTGGGGAACTCATACATTTAAACTTTGAGCAAACGTTGATTAAATGATCAGTTTTGTTACACAGAATACATCCTTTCGGCGGAGCTGGGAAGCGCGGAATATTCGCATTACTCGCGACGAACGATTTAGTATTATTTGATCGGGAGGACGAAATGGGATGCGTTTTATTTACGACACCATGCGAGTTACTCGTTCGTTCTAAAATCTTTACTTGATCTCGTACAAACGAAACTAACTCATTATAAGAAGGAATTTCTTTATTACGAACTGTCAACTCAAAGTTCTGAGCCGTCTGTGAATCAATTTTTCTTACCGCGCAGTGAAACAAAATAAAATCAGTTAAATCTTCAATACCTAACTGCTTTAATGCCGACACTGACGAAGAATATCTTTCAATGAAAGAATTGAGACTGGCAGATGTATTCGTGCAGTTTTTCGCATCGAGAATATTATTTAAATAATGTGTTCCTAGTGTACGTTTATCTTGATATTTTTTAACTAAACTCTCCCAAATGATCTGATATGTATCACCCGAAGGCACAATGCCTGCGGTTATGTTCAAAGCCCCATGTGTGAGTTTTCCGACTAAGTACTGCACACGCTGCGAGTCAGTTAGCTGTCTATTATTATGGATATTGGCTTTAAATGACTCAAAAAATTTCGACCAACTTTCATTCTTACCATCGAAGGTTGGAAGATCTATTGCAGGAAGATTAATCATACACGGCTCCCGCGACTTATTTTGTGACGTCAGTGACTCTCTTACAGAAGTTTTCATATTCGATCTAGTTCGTTTGACCTTCAAAAAAAGATCATCAAAAGCATTTAAAGCTTGAAAATCTGGTTTAAATTCTGGATTTAAAGTTAACTGACGATCATTGATGCTATCTATAATATTTTCAAATTGACTTCGCATTTGATCAATCATCTCTGACTGAGCCATAAACACTTCGTTATTTCTTGACTCAAAATTAGATATATTATTTGTTGCATTATACAGATCGTTCATACGAACAAAAAGATTTTCCTTTTTTGCGGTTAAAAGAATAAGCGATCTGTCTTGAGCCTCATCAAAACCCTCCTCCGTAATTCTTGGCATTTTTTATATATGCGAAAAGATTACCACAAAATTTTACAATAATGTTACAATGTTAATAATTAATTAATAATAATGTTGCGAATAATTATCCAAAATTACGACAATTCTGCGAACAATGTTAACAATTAATTAATAATAATAATGTTGCGAATAATTATCCAAAATTACGATAATTCTGCGAACATCCAAATATGTCATCCAAAAGCAAAAAAACAAGACCAGCTATAGTTCTCAAAAAAATGAGAGGTACTTCAAATTTACCAAAAAAAAATACGTAAATTCAAACATCCATGTAATTAAGCTATAATCTCGAATTGAATGTATGAATGAATTAATAATCCAGGCTACGAAGGACCAATAAATATGTAGGGGCGTGTAAATAGCCCCTGACACTAAGGGATGACTACCCTATGTAAAATTAACGAAAATTGAATTCTTCCCTATGTGACACAAAAAAACAGTTGACCCAGCAATCTCAAAAACCAAAGTGAAAACAAACAAACACTCACTCAGAGAATGCAGCTCAGCCACGATGTCCACACAAAAAGACACTTCTTTTCAATAAAATTGTCAAGGCGATATCGCATAATCTTGACAGATGTTTCGCACAGCAAGGAAGTTTCAACTATGAAAAATTTGCATATTAATAATGCGTGCCGAAAACCCAATCTTAGGTACAACAATAATTCACTCACTGGATGAATTATTCTTATGACTGACTAGGAGAGACATCTCTTGGCCTTTTACTGACACTCCCGTCAGACGTAATTGCTTGATTCACAAAGGTAAGGAAACGCATGAATACACTGCATCTCAAGTCACATAGGTTCAATTCAATACAATACAAAACCCATAGATGGCGCCCTTATGGTCTTATAGCATAAATTATCAATTTAAAGAAATTAATGCCCAAATATATTTATGGCGCGTATCCATACCTCTTCGAGGCTCACAAGAATCTAGTAAATAAAAATATTGCCACATTTGTGGTAAATAAAAAAGAATTAAAAAAAAATTCTCATTTTTCAGAATCTTCAGGCAAATTAGATTCTATTTATAAAAGAACATTAACTTTAAATTCAATACATTTAAGTAATTCACCTCTTCAAGGCACATAAGAATCTAGTAAATAAAAAAATTGTCACATTTGTGGTAAAAAAAAAAAAAATTAAAAATTAGTCAATTTTCAGAATCTTCATGTAAATTAAATTTGTACATATATAAGAACATTAACTTTAAATTCAGTAAATTTAAATGATTCACCTCTTTTTCAAGGCTCATAAGAATCTAGTAAATAAAAAAATTGCCATATTTGTGGTAAAAAAAAAGAAATACTCAATTTTCAGAATCTCCAGGCAAATTAAATTTGTACATATATTGATTAAAATATTTAATATGTTCCTGCGAAGGCTCGCTGCTTGTTTTCAAGCCACTTTTTTTGTAAAAAGTAAGCCTGTTAGCGTGTCAGTAGAGAGTCTGTTTCGGATGTTAGTTTTCATCAAATTTATCGCGGAAAACAGACGCTCGACATTTGCACTGCTTTGTGGCAATGTTTAAGTTTTGTGCAAACTGGGCCAATAAGGGAAACATTTGAGACGAATCGCGCGCCTTTAAATGGAAGAATTGTATTTCCGTCTGCGTGATTTCTTATGTGGCGCGGACTCTAGTATGATACGGAATGTTTGTTGGAGTCCGCGTCTGGAAAGTTACGGAAAATATGCTGCTTCGGCCTAATGAGTTATGTTATTTTGCAAATTTGTACAATTTGAAATAAAATAATTACTAAGTTCATAGATGTGCAGGAAAGACCTAAAATACGTAGATCTACGCAAAAAGAAATAGAGTTGGAAACGCTGCATACAATTGTCAAAATCACATTCTAGACTAGAAATTTGTTTTACCATAGGAGGATCAGTTCATAAAAACGACACTAGGGGAGGTTTAGCTAAGTGCCGAACCAGCTTATACATTTTATTCCGCAGAGGGCAATGGTAGCTAGTTATTGATTTTAACAAATATAATTTGTTTATTTATTATTATTTTATAAATCAATTACAATTGATGTGTTAAGCGTGTCTCACTAGGAACTCCTGTGTTGAGCAGGCGCAGTTTATAATGTAAGTAGTTTACTTCAAAAATATCTATAACAATACAAAATGTTACATTAAAAATAAAGGCAATCAACATTGTACCATTAGAAATGCATAATTATAAATTGGTTTTAATAAAATCTTTGATGTTTGATCTGTCTTGGCTGATGATTGATGATCCAAGACTTGATGTCTGATTTATATTTATAATAAGTTGTGATCTCTCTGATGGCCAGTGAAAGTGTATTGTAGAGCTAGAGGCTAGAGTATCCAAAATTTCTTTGGTCAGACTTGCAGACTTTAGACTTGTAAGACTTAAGACTTTGTGCTTATAATTATAAGACTGATGTCTTTCTTATTTTAATAATGTACCATTGACTGTGAGTGATGAAGTGACTTCTAAAATACCCACTTTTAACTTGATTTTATTCATGTTCATGCCGTTAAGCTCTTAAGCTCTATTGCAACCCTTCTTGCAGTGATTGCTGTTAAAATGGTTCTACCTTACAAGTTCAATCTTTCTGTAAAAGCCCCTACGGGCGTATAACAACAATAAATAAATAAAAAAAAACAAATTAACCCTACGTACTGAGTTAATGTAATAAAAAATTAAACAATATTTCACGTTTAATAAATTTCAAGATTTTCCATAAATATTGGCGGATCACAATAAATATACTTCTAGGGTGGGATCGTGATATGGATTGTCGTAAATATTGAACATGTAGTCTACGCTTGAGAAGTTTTCAAGGTTAAAAACCTTTTGTTTTGATATTTAAAAAAATATCCTGAAATTATTATTTTGAGAAAATTTATGAGAGTTTGCTGTTATCGTGATTAATTTTAGGGGCATTACGCTGCATTGGGCTTCCTTCTCATTTAGCCAACGTTTCAGACAGCCTTGCAGTGTCTATTATCAGGGCAGATTCACTGTGTATATTCTCCCAATGAATCGTTGTTGAGCCAATTTCTCTTGCTATTTTTTCTCCATTACATTCCCTTGAAGATACGGACTTGATTGAATTGATTTTTAAATAATTATTATAAGTGATGACCCTCTGGAGACGGGAGACGATGAAATACCCTCCGTAAACGGCTATTTAAAAATCATTTTTGTATTTGATATCTACATCATTTTTTTTTCAGTTTCATTTTTCATGCTTATTCGTTTATTTAAACGTGTTGTTATTTACTTTTTACCTTAACTTATTATTTATCTTTTTTTGTTATTTAAAAATATGGAATGTATTGCATTGCACTTCCCCTGCATACATTCTGGAATAAACTTATATTATTATTATTATTAACCTGAAACACTCATCTACACTGAAAAAATCTCCCGAGAAAAAATGCATGCCGCCGACGGGACTCGAACCCGCGTCCTTCTGATATCCGGTCAACTGCAATTTTTTTTTTACTTAAAATAATTGTTACCCTTTGTGCTATGCATAAAAATCTTATCTTAAAACATTAGTTTATCAATTAAAAAATAATAATTGATTTTTAAATCATTGATACATACCTGCAGCACCCATCTGCAGAAAATGATCAAACACTTTCAGTGATACCGGTTGAAATTTAGCTACTATCACTGGCTGCATTAACTGTGGACATAAAATAATGTGTGATAAGTTTACGCAAGTCCCCAAATAAGAATAACATTTTTATTTATTTATTTGTTTATTTAGCACAAGATTATACATTTATGTAAATAATTTATTAAAAAATTTTGACTGCCCAAATGGGAGTATTCCTGTTTTAGGACAGTCAAAATATTATGGGCATGAACATGTGGAACATGATTTGTACAAAAAAAGAAAGAAAATTGATGAAATAAAAAGAGGAAATAAAAAGAAGACAAAGGATATAAAATAAAATTTAAAAAAAGTTTAAAACATATTACCAGTTATTTGTTTAGCATAGTTATTAAAATAATATTAATTTAAAAAAGAAACGGTAAAAAGGTACATATAGGTAACTTAAGAGGAATTGATAGGATTAAAACATTTAGGTAACTTATGTATGCTTTGCATATTATAGTCCTACACACATGTGATGTAGAAAAAAAGTAACATGCTCGTATATTCCAGTTGTTGGGTTTATTTAGGACACTATTCTGTATGTCAACCCCATTATTTCATTTTGGGAGGCAGGTATGAATACCACCGCCCCAGGAACTAGTCATTGGATAATCAACACCTCTGCCATAGGTCACCCCGAGAGGTTTGCTACGTTCGGTAGAATTAGTGCCCGGATTCCGGGGGATTTATCCAGGAAAAGGGACGGTTGAGGGAGACCCTTTTACCTCTTCAGCTGGACTCTTTCGACCCATCGCCTTGCACTGCTATGGGAGGGATGGATTCATAAGTCTGTCACGCCTGGACATAATGACCCTTGGATCTATTCCTCCTACCCTTTTCTTTCTCAGAACTTTCACTTTCACAGCATCCCCAAAGGTTACATAGGCCTTGAGGTAAATTATATTCCTCAGAGCTTCCTGCTTGGAATTAATGTAAATAAAAACCTTTAAGGAGAAAAATATAGTCATACGGGGGTACATGTATGTACAGGGTGTCCGGGGGTAAAGTGCATTAACTTCGGGAGGTGATTCTACATGATGGTAGGAGTAAAAAAGATTAACAACTTTTCAGAAATTCTTTTTTTCCCATACAAAAAGAGGTACCTACAAAAATCCTTAATGTGAAGTACGATCTTGCTTGCTGAGAGCCTGCCGGGCACGATTGTGGCAACATTGCATGGTTGTGATTGGCCCGTATCGTAACAGTGGAAAATAATAAAGCTGGCCGCACACATCGGTCTAATTTTATCTTTTTACCACAAAACTACCCCTAAAAGTTGGAATTTCGAAAAAGTTATTTATCTTTTTTACTTATAATATCGTGTAGAATCACCTCCCGAAGTTAATGCACTTTATCCCCAGACACCCGGTATATCAAAATGGATGACTTCTTAAAAACATAACTGGAAAATATATTCAAAATCATCAAATTCCAGGAATATAACGAAATCATCACTGATACTACTCCCTAATTTATTCATTTTAAAACATTACAAAATTCATATTTCAATTCATTTTTTAAAGATACGTAAGGAAAAAAATAAGTGCCCTACTGATAAAAGTTGTCCTAATTCTACACAACTGACAAGCAACCATTATTAGCCTATCAGTCTTGCAAAATCCAAAACAAGCCCATCAGCAAGGCGTAAATGAATTAAATCAGATTTTATACTAGCAGCAACAAAACTTGCCTCTAAATTCTATTTTGTTAATCTTAATACATAAAACAAAGTCGGGTTAGTTCCACTATTTATAACTCGAGATCGGCTGGACCGATTTTGATGATCTTTGATTTGTTGGATTTGTCTCCGCCCCGGATAACAGAATAACTATTAAAACATCGCAAAAATTCACGAAAAAGAAAGTTATGAAGTAAATTAAATTTTTCATACATTTTGTATGGAACGAATTCTCATATTTTGAAAGAACTGCAACAATATTGTGATAGGTGTAATATTTAACTGTGCGTGAATTCAAAAACGTCAAATGTCAATGCGCTGATTGTTTTGCTTTTGTTCTTAATCATATAATGCTGCCCCTCTTCAAAAATGAAAACTGCCCTTTTGACTTTTGAATTTATGGCATACAGAGCTCCGGGCCAATAAGGCCCCTTTCTCTTTCATCATGATTTTATAATGGTTGTTGAAAGTTAGATTAATTAGTTTTTTGTGAAAAATTTTTTGCAAGGGAACATGGCTGCAATATGGGGAGGTTTATGACTTACAAAGGATTTGTTTAGGTTTTTTATGAAGTGTTTTAATATTTTCATCATACTGGGTGAGGCAGTTGATTGACGCGTTTTCATGGGTGGGAATGCCCGCATAGAATTTTTCCGCGAGACTTAAGATATGGTCTTTAAGGAGGGGAACTTCAGAGTCACGGTGAATTTGATTAACCCTCATCCATTTGGGAGCTCCCAGGGCTATACGAATGGCTCTATTTTGAAATGTTTGTAGTCTTTTCATTTGGGTCTCTGAAGCGTGGGCCCAGATAGGGCTTGCGTAGGTTAGTTTAGGTCTTATTGTTGTTTTGTAAATTAGTAGTTTGTTTTTTTTGGATAGTTTTTTTTATTTTTTTTGCATATCATGGGATAAAGGGATGCAAGATTTTTGTTGGCTGAATTTAGAACTTCGGTGATATGCTTTCTCCAAGTTAATCTACTGTCAAGGGTTATTCCGAGATATTTAATGTTTTTTTTCCAAGGGACGTTTTCGCCGAACAGGTGGATGTTAGGGGGTCTTTTGGGGCGTCTACGGGAGAAAACACAAGCTGCGCTTTTGGAAGGGTTTACACTAATTCGCCATTGTTTAAAGAAAGATTCTACTTCTGAGGCGTGGCTTTGGACGCGTCGTGTGGCGGTTATTTCACTTACTGAAGTCGACATGACTTCAGTATCGTCTGCAAATTTTCCTATTTTTGTTTTTTTTGTGCGATGGTTGTATGTACTAGGACGGGGGATATCGCTTAGGTAAATGTTGAAGAGAGCTGGCGAGAGAATTGAGCCTTGAGGGACACCTGCTCTTAGCATTCTCACTGAGGAATAAATTCCATCTAATTTTATTCTGAATTTACGATTTTTAATAAAGTGTGCTATAAGTTGAAGCATTGATAGGGGGATACCGAGGAGGAACATTTTATAAATGAGACCTCTGTGCCAGACTTTGTCGAATGCTTTGCAGACGTCTAGGGAGAGGACTACTGTGTGTTGGCGAAGGTTGAAACCGTTTGTTATTTGATCGACGACCCGCAGAAGTTGGTGGAGAGTAGAGTGGCCCGATCGAAAGCCGTGTTGAAAGTCGGGAATGAGTTTAAGTTCGTCGACAATTTTTTTCAGTCTGGCGAGGATTAATTTTTCAAGAATTTTTCCTGCACTGGGAAGCAGGCTAATCGGTCTGTGGTTTATGGCCTGAAGGGGGTCTTTTCCAGGTTTGGGGATGAGTATAACGTCTGCTAATTTGTAGTCTTGTGGAAATAGACGAAGTCTGAAGGATGCGTTACATATGGCTGTGAGAGCGCAGATGGCTTTGGAGGGGAGGTATTTTAACATTTTATTTGAGATTAAGTCAGGACCAGGAGATTTTTTTGTCTTGAGGGTTTTTATGATTTTAGAGATTTCCTGAGGGGTTGTAAACGGGATTGGATTGTCTGTTGGTATTTCGGTCAGAAGGGATGAGACTTTTGATTCTACCGTTGAAACGAATTGGGGGTCATCGTAGGTCGTGGTCGGGGAAAATTGTTCTTCGAGACTGTCTGCAAAAGTCTCGGCTTTGTCTCTAGAGGAATAAACTGTGCCTTTTGGGCCCGTAAGGGGACTTATTTTGGTCGGGGGTTTTCTAAGGGCTTTAGAGAGTTTCCAAAAGGCTGATCTGTCGTCGTCTAGAGTGGAGATAAAGTCGTGCCACTGCTCATCTCTGTATTTTTGGAGTTCGACTTTTACCTGGTGAGAGAGGCGATTCATACGTATACGATCGATCGGGTTTGAGAATCTTTGCCATTCCTTTCGGGCGAAGTTTTTCTCTTTTATTAGTTCTTTTAATTCTGCGGGAAGGTCAGGTCTGTGTTTATCATTCGCGACTTCGACGGTGGCAAGATCTACGGCTGATTTAATGTCGTTGGTGAAATTTTTTGTTGCTAAATTGAGGCTATCTTCGTTTTTAATTGATGTTTGGATTCTTACTGATTCTAAGAGTTTGGGGAGTTTTTGCCATTGAATTTTTTTACGCGTGGGTCTGTGAGATGGTATTGAGGGTAGGGAGCCGTCGGATAGAAATAAAAGAACTGGGTCGTGGTCGGATGATAATTTTTTAACGGTTTGGAGGGTGTACAGAAGAGGGCAGTTTTTCATAATAATTATATCTAAGACGTCGGGGTTGTGATTTGCGTTTTTGGGGAAAAAAGTAGGAATATCAGGGGCGGATACGATTAGAGATTTTTCGGCGACGTAATTTGCAAGGAACGTACCCTTGATGTTAGTGTTCCTTGACGACCAGGAACCATGTTTAGAATTTAAATCGCCTGCAATTATTGTTGGTAAAGGGCTGTCTAAAAGTTTATCAAGGTCCGGAGCAGTAAGTTTTCTTTTGGGGGGGGAGTAGGCCGATATGAGTTTAATTGGACCGTTATTAAGAGTATTTATGACGATTGAAGTAGTTTCGATGTTTACATTTGAAGGGCTATTTGTAATGCAGTGATCTATGGAGTATTTTACGATAATCGCGGTGCCACCGCCAGAGGTATGGGTGCGGTCGGTGCGGTAACTTATATAGTTCGGAAATTTAATACTTACAATAAATGCCCCTCTTCACAATAAATGTCAAAAGTCGGAAAAGAGACAAACGGTGAACGTATGTCTCCGCACCCCTCCAAAGGAAAAATACAATAATAATAAATCTCTAAAATGAAACGCATTTATTTTACGTAAGCTCCACTCAGGACCTATGTCATCATCTAGAGCATGCTGTGTGGAGGGTCTTTTAAGGAAGGGTAGTATAGGAAGTTCTGGGAAGGAAAAAGGCATGAAAGGTTTATAGGAATCTGGAGGTCAGTGTATCCGGGAGTGAATCCATCCCTCCAACTGTGTTGAATTGGCCTTTTACCTTGATCTTTCCAGCCGGAATCCGGCTGGAAAGATCAAAAGGCCTCCCTCAACCAGTCTCTCTCGATCCGGCCCGCCACGCAGCAGGTGGGCAGACGCATCCGCCGCTAAGACCTGCACAAAAGTCACCCCATGAACCCGGGCACCCCTCCTAAATCACCAAACGTAGCGAACCACTTTGGGTGACCTATGGCAGAGGTGTTGGTTAACCAATAAATGGTTCCCGGGGCGGCGGCACCCGTGCCCGCTTCCTTTCAAAAATTTCCGTAAGTGGAAAAGTAAGAAAATCACAAAAAATGTAAATCCGTACACTACGCCATCTCTGATACTGACAAAAACAAAACACGGACAGTTGGGCATCGATAATTGCTTCATTGTGTAATTTTTTACTTAAAAAAAATAATTTTACGAAGTTCGTCGGGTCAGCTAGTGTTAAATATATCAATATCCAAAGTAATTCTATTTAACAACAAGATTGCTCTCCCCACTGGCAGGACCATTGGCAAGTTAGTCCTGCAGGCCGGGAGATAAAACTTTCGGTGACGTGTAACTATCGGGAACAACTAATGCTTTCCACGATAGAAGATTCTTCAGGTAAAACCGGACATAGTGTTAACCTATGCAAAACCTAAATGTGTATCTATACCAAGGAACACTTACATAGTCCATCTGTGCCCGGTCCTCCCCAAGGATTAAAGACAAGACCTTGAAGCAGACATCTCTGTCGCTGCTGGCGGTTGTACAAAGTTTGAGCATTAGGCCCTGCGTTATTGTGCTGTAGCCAAAAGTGCTCAAACCATAAGGATATAATGTTCGCTAAAATCACAGTGTTGAAAATACATTATACAGGGTGTAACAGCACGTACCCAAGCATATTTGGAGTAAAACATGTAGATGTCATTTTGCTGTCCGATGATATAAAAAAAAGAAGTTTTTTTAGTCCATATTTTTTTACCTGCCCACGCCCTCACTGTGCCATCTAAACGATCCCTAATTGGGTCTTCTACTGTCCCCCTCAAACACCCACAAGAGGGAGTTATCACCCACGTTAAGAACCTTTGGTTTAAATCTCATATATTTCACCGTAATACAAAATGTGATAGAATGGCTTTTATGAGTCCGTGGTAGACTGAGAGAAATATCTCCCAAAAAGACTAATGGTAATTGATATCTGGAAGAAATATCTTCCAAAAACTCTATGGGTGTTTGATGTCTGGGAGAAATATCTCTCAAAAAGACTATGGGTGTTTGATGTCTGGGAGAAATATCTCACGTAAAACTCTATGGGTGTTTGGTGTCTGGGATAAATATCTCCCAAAAAGACTATGTGTATTTGGTGTCTGGGAGAAATATCCCCCAAAACGACTATGGGTGTTTGATGTCTGGGAGAAATATCTCCGAAATGACTATATATAATACGGGTAGAAATAGACTGTCTGGTAGAAATATCTCAAAAAAATTATCTATGAGTTGACTCACCGGCAGGTCGATGATCCGTCCCAGCTGGATGACGGTCTTCAGTTTGGGGTTCAGGGCCGCGACGGGCGCAAGCGCGGTGAAGGTGAGGACGCGCGCCGCGACGTCCGGTCTCGCGCTCGCCAGCACGAAGTAGGAGGTCGTGCCCATCGAGTAGCCCACATAGTGCAAGCGTGCCGCGCCCGTCACGTTTTGCACCGTGTTGAAGATGGCGGGCAGGTCGTAGATGCCGTGCTCGTGGAAACTAATGAATTCAATGGAAAATAAGAGTTAGGATACTGTAGAGAAAACGTTTTTTTTAATATATTTCTTGGGCATTCATTTTGTAACAATTTCTTTATATTTTGTTTTGAAGAGTTTTATTCTCAATGTACATTTTTATTTATTTGCTACCAGTCTCGACATATCCGTGTCATTAAATCAAAACTAGTTTTTAAATATTACCAGCGCAGAACAGCCAGATCTGAAAAATACCCAATACCTCTAAAAATCTGCACTCCACTTATAAAAAATTGAATTGCTTATATTTTTATATGTATATAAACATCTCGCGTCATGGTGTTTGTGGTCGCACTCTTCCGAAACGGCTCGACCGATTTTTATGATTTTTTTATGTATATTTGATAGGTATGAGAATAGGTCGTAAAGTATATTTCATACCGCTCGGTGATTAGGGTGTCCCTATCCAGAATTTTGACAATTTTTTTTTGGCATAAAAAAATACCCATAACCTCAAATTTTCACCCTCCTACCCCCACCATTCCATTTTTTAATCGCGAACCTCCTATTTTTTAATCGCGATTTTAGTATTTTTGTATGAAAAAATTTAACCGTCGTTCGTATTTCAAACAGCAAAATTATTTATAAAATTTTTATAAGAAAAACTCTCTTTATATAACTTTTGAAGGTTATTCCCATCAATGTAATATATATCATTGAAGAAAAAGATAATAATAATAATCTAAACGAAACTATGAAAGAGAACAAGACACAGTAAAACATAAAAAGATAATGGTCGCAACTGGGACTCGACCCCAGAACCTCTCGTTGATATGAGATTGGCTATTATGACGGTTTGACAGTAGGGCGCAATGGCAGAATTGGTAAACGCACGTCCCGGATAGACGAGAGGTTCTGGGTTCGAGTCCCAGTTTCGACCATTATCTTTTTCTGTGTCTTGTTTGTTTCATATTTTCGTTTAGATTATTATTATTATCTTCTTCTTCAACAAAATACAAGATGGCGCTACGTCCGCCTCATCGAACTTTTATCCACACATAAAATAATTTATATGGCAGAACAACATTTTCCGGGTCAGCTAGTTATTTATAACGTTTTGAAGTAAAAAACATTCTAGGTCAATGGTTCTTAACCTTGTTGGAGGTACTTGTTGGTATTATTGTTTATGCTCATATTATTGTCTATGCACTTTTCTACCTCATGGTCTGTTGTATGCTCCTTGTCATTTGCCACTTGTAAACTGAAGGTCAGCTCACCAAGTTCAATAAATAAGTTTACAAATATAACCGTGTTAATTAATATTCACCACGACATAACATGGTGTCAGATGTGTCTGATTAAAGGCGTCGTGAGTGAAGTCAAGTTGGCAGTCAGTAATTTGTGTTGTGAAACAAGTTGACAAAATAAAAAGCAATAGTCAAGTTCATGGTCGCCAGCTACTGTAGTTAAAGGATGCCCAAGGTCATACATAGTTGAAACTCCTGATGGTTCGAGATACCGCAGGAATAGGAAACACTTGGGTAAATATTTCCCTATCGAGTCCACGCTAAAAACACACGTTAAAAATTAAAACAAATTGTACTAGATAGATAATGGTTAGTAATAAGTAATTCAGTAACCGGAATTGAAAAATATTGTGTTTTAATGTTTTAATGTTTTTTTTTTAATTTTTAAAAGCAAAATGTCATTTTTCAAGGACCTCCATGTTAATTATGACAATAAAATACGTATTTTTAAAAGAAAAAATCACTTTCTGTCAGTTAGACAGTTATAAGTACGAATTGCAATCTTCGGAAATGATAAATAATGCTTATTGATCATTATTTTGTTCAGTTTCATAAACACGAAAAATCACGCGAGGCCGTCGTAATTAACATGGCGTTCCTTGAGAAATGACATTTCGCGTTTTTAAAGATAACAAAATAACCATTAAAATGCAATATTTTTCAATTCCGGTTACTGAATTACTTATTACTAACTGTACTACCTAGTACAATATGTTTTAATTTTTTAAAGTGCGTTTTGAGCGTGGACTCGATAGGGAAATAATTACCAACCCTTGAATTTAGACAGATTACGCCAGGAATCATCATCACCGCATAATGGAAGTAGTTCATCGAAGGAAGGTGTACGTTTTGACAACGATTTTCTTTCCAACCCGTTTTATTCTGGTCCTACAACTTCCAATGAGATGAAAAACAATGAGACAAGCATTCGAACCCGTTCGGGCAGAACTGTTAATTAACCCGATAGATATAATCCATCTGATTATAATTATTTTTGTTCATTGTATTGCACTTGTATTGTTTTTTATTACTTATGTCATGAATAATGTAAAGATAATTTTTTATATTTGTAATGTTTATGTTGTTTTGACCTTTTTTTCTTTAAAGAAAAGAGGGATGTTGGTATTATTGTTTATGCTCATATTATTGTCTATGCACTTTTCTACCTCATGGTCTGTGGTACGCTTCCTGTCATTTGCCACTTGTAAACTGTATGTCAGCTCACCAGGTTCAGTAAATAAGTTTACCAATATAACCGCGTTAATTAATATTCTCCACGACATAACATAGTACTGACCCCCACCAGTTTCATATGCGCATTCACCGAACCCTTCTTAATTGGAAATCGAACCGAATCATGGGTATGTCTTGAGACCTCCGCCGGACCCGCGAGACTGACTCACCGAACCCCTAGGGTTCGATCGAACCCAGGTTAAGAACCACTGTTCTTCATTGTGTAGATTTGGTTATTCAATCTTTAGACAGAATTCATCTTATTTTGAGTTTTTTGTGACTGGCTGCTTTCTGCATAACTACGTTCAATTATATTACCTAAAGTTCCAGAAATCTATATTTGTTCTGTCCATTTTGATATGAAAAGTGTACACGTTGCCACGGAAATTCCCAATCCAAACGTCGAATCCCTCGTTCGCCAAAAGATAACCTGCAACCAAAGATATTATTGATTATATGATCAGTGATGAGCAAACCGTGGCCCGCGAGCCCATAAAATATAAAAAATGCGGTGAAGGATAGGAGGTTTTCAAAGTTTTGAATCAGCCGCGCTACGAAACGATTTACCGGTCTCTGTGTTTCCTCTCCCCCACATGTTCACTCCTTTCTCTACTCAAGACTCTTCGTAAAGATGATATAGGCTCTGAGAGAAATTATTTTTCTCACGGCCTGATGTGTGGAGTTAATGTAAAAAAATCACATATACATATATAAACACACTCTTCACCACAATCTGCACATTTGCCCTTATGATGGGTAAATGTGCAGATTGTGGTGGAACTGTCGCTGTCCCAAACTTTGGCTAGAGAAGGAGGAAGCGCGACACGGCATAATGACCGAAAAATCACCCCACCAGAAATTTGGTAGTTTCCTCACCCAGACTCCTATTCTTTCCCATGCGTATGAAGTCCTCCGAGCTGCAGATGATGCCGTGCATGAGCAGCAGCGGCGCTGCATTGCGGGGCGTCACATCAGCACGCCTCAGTCGGTAAACTGTCAGCAGGTATCCGTCGGAAGTTCGAGCTGTGTGCCTCTCCACAGTGTATTCGCTGCCCTCGCGACCTACCAACTCTGTCTGAAAAATAATTTTATTTTTCACGTTCTATCTATTATTCGTGGTTCAACTAGGTAACTCCGAAAAACGAATCGTTTAGTTCTATAATTGAGCCCCCATGTTGTGTCTAACAAAACTATCACTTTTAAATAAATGAAGACAGTATAAGCGAAACTCAATCGAAAATCTGGAAACAGAAAAATCTGAAAAGATTTTCGATTGAGTTTCGCTTATATTGTCTTCATTTATTTAAATATTACAATTTGAGGTTTTACTCATAAAGTTAAAAATTAAAAATAAAAAACTATCACTGTTCAGTTATTGATGGAATAATGTTGGCATTTATGATAATGAAAAATTTTTTAGACCTGTGGCAGCCTTTTAATGTTTGGTTTGTGGAAGAATGTTGTATAATGCCATTTATCAAAATCACGGCGCATGGTTTAATTTATGGGAATAAATGGAGAAAACGAACGTTTTATGGCTTCAACTAGAAAGTCTTCAAAGCCCAGAAGCTGAAGAGTGCAGGAAAGTATAATTTTTCCAGAAAAAATATTAATTCTTAATTTTAAAGAAATACAAACATTGCCGGGTTACGAATAACCCAACAATGTTTGAAAATCCCCTACTACCACCACAGAAAGCCGAAAATGTTGCTTGTGTTGTGATGGAGGACTTAGCCAGTCGAGGAATCGAACACGCGACGCTCGGGTGAGACCCAAGCGCTATGCCCACTCAACCACTGACCGGTCAAATAAGCCTGCCTTTTAGAAATATATATATTTTTTACATTAACTCCACACAGGAGGCCCTGAGGAAAATAATTTCCCTCGGGGCCTATGTCATCTTTGAAGATTCTGTGTGGAGGGTCTTGAAGAGACCCATGTTGTAGGAGGGAGGAAACACAGAGGCCGGCAAATCGTTCCACAGCCGAGCCGTTGAACTCAAGAACGAGTCACAGAAACGACCCGTTCTCATGTGACTAATGTCAACCGTGTACAAATGTTGGGCGCGTGTTTTGCGTGTTTCCCGACTATGCACCGGTGCCGAGGGGATCAATGACGCTAGTTCCTCGGAGCATCTTCCATTGTAATGCCGGTAGAACAAGGATAGCATTCCCACCCGACGCCTGTGCTCTAAAGATTGCAGTCCGTCTGTTAAGATGCGAGAATCTGTCAAAACGGACCGCCCGTTTCTGCACAGAGTCAAGGGTTTTTTTTAGGTATTTTGGAGCTCCGGACGAGAGGTGGCTGCAAAATTCAACCGTGGGGCGCACTTGCGATTTGTACAGGGTTAGCAGTTGTGTACTATTAAAGTATCTGCGGGCGCCCTGTACAGTACGCCCAGTTTCTGAGAGGGTAACTTAACTTTTTGTGGAAAAATGTTGTATGTTGATCTCAAGACAATATCTAGAACGTAAATGGTTTAAATTGTTTATATCGTTTGATTTGATTTTTGATCTCAAATACATCAATGACATGTTTAAATTTAGAAGAGCGTGTTGATCTCTGTATTGTACGAAGAGTAAAAAAAAAGGTTTGTGGAATAAAGTTGTGAGTGAAATTTTTATTTACAAAATTATTCCACAAATTCGGCTTAAATTTTTGTAATAAACTGTAATTTAATTGCCTTTCTAGACGCTTTTTCATTTAAAACTCTTTAAGAAGTGTATGTTTTAAGTATTTTAAATATAAAATTTTATGGAACATAACTGGTTTCGTTTTTTCAATTTTTCTCTGAACAAGAAAATTGTTGGATTCAACACTCATCCGGGCAAGGGCTCAATTACATAGGTAACTCTGGTTACCACAAGAATTTTTCCTCCAGGTATTGGAGTATAATAAGTCCCGATGTATTGGGAAGGATGGCGTCCCTATTCACGGCCGGCCCATCTCTTTTGTTTCCTTTACCTATTGTTCCTACTTACAGAACATAGTTAGAAAAAGAACTTCCCTATTGGCAAACGTTTCGGACGGCCTCTCATAGCTAGCATAATACAATGATATGTAATTGATAAGCGTACTATACACAAATATATGTATAAATATTGGCAACATAAAAGGGAAGTAAAACAATGCAAGGGGATTTTGATACCCTCTACTAATTTTGCTATCCGGCTTCGCACGTGATTTGGGTGCTTGTACGCATAGGACGTACCGACACATTTCACTCAGCTCATTTGAAGTAAAAAAAATCCACCATTCCTCTTGAAAAAGTCATGATTGCGGTTATCAGGCACACGTAAGCCATATAATTCCAAGAAGAATGGACTATCAATAGAGTTGTGCAATATATAGGTGTATTTGACACACTTTAACCAGAGATTCCTAACATCATTTGGAGTAAAAAATGTTAATTAAATTTTGCTCTCCTGTAACCTTTTCGATGTCTTTTTTCAAGATCAAACAAAAAAAACTTCCACATTTGACTACTGGTCACTCAGCCGAATAACAACCCCTCACCCCGCTCTTAACTGTCCAATACATAGTGATTTTTTAAATATTTTTAGTAAAAAAAAATAACAAAAAAATTTCACCAGGGAGACCAAAATTTCATTTAGATTTCTTACTCCATTTAATGTCAGAAATCATTGGTTAAAATACGTCCAGCCGAGCGATTCCGTTTTTTTTGTGATATATATATATATATATATATATATCACAATATATATATATATATATATATATATATATATATATATATATATATATATATATATATATATCTTTATTGAATAACGGACGTTATCTTCTGACAGATTTGTGTGATTTTTACGTCACATATTTTAGTTTAGTCGATTTAAACATGAATTCCTGCAAGTACGCATGATTATTTACTCATTTAATGTACGTTGTACGTATAAAACGCAAATAACAGCCATAAAAGATCACACAAATCTGACAGGAGATTACGTCCGTTATCCAATAACGATTTCACAAAAATACGGAATCGCTAAGCAGTATGTTCCTGTACATTAAATGTTCCTGTACATTAAATCACCCTGTACATTGAATCTAAGTTGTTAAAAATTTGCATAACGTCTGTTTTCTAGGTTAGATGTATTCATTGTCTCAAGTAATTCCATATGATGCGTGAACCTTGGATAAGTTCCATGCATTCGCATATTATAGAATTTATAATATAGATAATAAATGTAGCGACCTATTTCCTGTGAATTTTTCTCATCGTATTGTAGTTTAGTGTAGAGATAATAAACACACCAGCGTAAAAACCTTTCTTTCGCTTGTTTTTTTTTTTGCTAAATACCATATTTAAAAGAAATATTTAATGTCATACATACAAAATTCATGTAGATGTAGGATTTCAAGGGTGAGGAAACCATTTCAGTCTGCTTTGTGATGAAAATCACTGCACAAATCACGTTCAAAATCACCCTCATTGTTATATTATGAAATCCTGCAAAAAACCGTGTTATTTATAAACCATCATATATTATTAATAATGTTTTTTGTGTTCTTTGAAATAAATTATGAAAGGAACGAAAAAAAATTGTGTATCTTAAATTTCCCGCGGAAGACGGCCGTGACGTCACGCCCGCCAACCTTTCTAGGCGGTCCCGATTCAGCAGAGCTCTGACGACCAGTTAACCGTGTAGGCGGAATCTGCGTCGTACCATCAGTCACATAAGAACCGTTTTGAAATGTGTGGCTTTAGATAGTTTTTAAAAATTGTTATGTGATTTTAATCCCTAGTGCAATTTTGGGAGATATTTCTCCCAGACATCAAACATCCGTAGTTTTTTTGGGTGATATTTCTCCCGGAAATCAAACACCCGTAGTCTTTTTGGGAGATATTTCACACCGCCTGATTCAGAATCATAAAATTCTTCAATCTCATTTTGGGTTCACGGCGTGTTCATCGAAAATCAATTCATCGAAAGCAAATTCATCGAAAACGAGTTCATCGAAAACCAATTCACCGAATGATCAATTTATCGAATCGCCAATTCATCGAAAAACAATATTTTGTAGATATTTGAAGTTGATAAAGCATTGGTCAATAAAAGTTTACAATAAATTTATTTATAAAAAATCCCCCACCCCCTCCCCCAAAATCACGTGTATTTTTTTTAGTACAAAGTATTTTGAAATTTTAAGAATATTATCACGAAAAATAAATACAGGAGATATCCCATTTTACCCCCCCCCCCCTCTCGTGATATTTCGTGATTTTTTCCGAACCCTCCCCCCCTTTCGAGCCTCACGTGATTAATGGACGACCCCTAAGGAGACTAACCTAACCTAATATATTTTTCGATGAATTGGCGAATCGATGAATTGATCATTCGATCGATTGGTTTTCGATAAATTGGTTTTCGATTAACTCGTTTTCGATTAACTCGGTTTCGATGAACTCTTTTTCGATGAATTTGCTTTCGATGAATTGATTTTCGATGAAGTCGTCGGTTACCCTCATTTTGTATTAAGGTGCGATATATTGTATAAACAGTGTTAGAAAGAGAACGCAACGCTTTCCGTTTGCATACAAAAGTTAACAACAGACGGGCTCCAGAAAAAAATGAAATAATTCTATGGAACGACATTTAGCATTCGAAAAATATTTGTCAAGGTTTGCAAATTTTTTGATAAAATATTTAGATATAAAACCCAAAAAAGTGAGGTGATATTAACTTTTGCAATACCTTTAATATTTTTTTTTGTTTCGTGTAAAGTGATAAATACAGTGTTAAAAACTTTAGCTTTTCTCATCCCGGAAAGGCGAGGATTCTGAATTCGTGTCCCAGTTGCGACTGTTTCTTTGTGTGTTTTTGTATCTTGTTCTCTTTAATATTCTATAGAACATTCAAAATACTTTGGAAAAATTTCAAAATTCGTTCGGAAATCATTAACACAACAGTCGTACATATGAGATAAACTACCCTCTCAGGCTATGTAAACAATGTATATTTCTTTTCGTAATTAGTAATGTTTTCACATACACGCTCGTTTATCAATTGAATTTAAATTGTTTATCAGTTGTGTAAATTTTAAAACACGTGTTTAGTGCCGCGATCAGAATCAGAAAAATAAACATAAAATTTTATTACATACATTTTAACAACTCGTTAAATTTGTGAAAATATTTTTTTATACAAGAAACTAGTAGTATGGCTCTGCCGCGGAGAGGTCCGTCACTCCTTTTTGTTAATTTATCGCTTATGAAAAGAAGGGAGAGGTCACCAGTTACAAGAAAGCTATCAGCGGTATGCTTTTAATTTGCAGATAAACACATTCTTACCGTTAAATTAATCACATTTTTAAAGTGGCTCATAGCTTGCGACCTGTTGTATTAAAATTTTGGTCGACTGTGTCCACTGCTGATTTTACTGTGATCTAAATTTTGTTATATTTCGTTGTACAGTCGCGGGTATATTACTATGAACACATGTACGATGTATACGTACTATTTATTGATAAATAAAATGTGTTTACCTATTACAAATCCTATTAATGCATCCGTGTATCTGAAACTACTTCTTAAGTTTAACAATTTTTTTTATTTATTATAAAATTTCATATCTGGTTCACATGAGAAATATCACTCGAAGGGGGAGAAATATCACTCGAAGGGGGAGAAATATCACTTGCATGAATATTAAAATGCAAGATAGAGGGCCTGGTAGAAGATAAATGTCTTGGCTGCGAAATTTACGAGAGTGGGCAGGTATTAGAGGGAGACGTCACGACGGATCTGTCATAATTTTGGTGTTTCTTTTATGTTAAGGCGAAGCTTAATGCTAAATCACTAATTTAGATTAATCTTTACTACGAATCGGTTTACATTATTAATTAAAAAAATGTGCTTTGGATAAATTGAAGCTTTTCCTACCTTTTCTATTGAGAAGAATTAAAATAAAATTGTCAATTACTTTATAAAAAATATAAGCGTAAACTACAATTTTATTTTTTTTTCATTAAAAATACATGAGTGCATACAGGGTGGAGAAAATTAATCATCCAATTTTGTTTTTGAATAACTTTTTTACTAAATAAAAAAAAAGATTTTGAGTAATAGAAATCTTTAGTTGGACTTTTACAATTTTTTTGTTAAGTGGAAAAGATGATATCCGTCAACTGGCTTCCGCCAGTGTTGATACACATTTGTGCCCGTTTTATCGCATTTTCCATGACTTTCCGCAAGATTTCCGGTGATAACTGTTCGCATTCCTGTCAAATATTCTCCTTAAGGGCTGCGATTGTCTGAGGCTTGTTGGCATAAACCCGCGACTTCAAATAGCCCCAAAGAAAGAAGTCTGGGATGGTTAAATCGGGCGATCTTGCTGGCCATGCCAAATCGTCAAAACGAAAGATTACGCGACCAGGAAACGCTTCCTTCACAATATCCATTGTGGCTCGTGCTGTGTGCGCGGTTGCACCGTCTTGTTGAAACCACATGTTCACCAAGCCCCGCTCATCCAATTCCGGAAGTAAGAAGTCGTTTATCATGGCCTTGTAGCGTTCGCCAGTAACAGTGACCGTAATGCCAATGGCGTCCTAAAAAAATACGGCCCAATCACTCCTCCTACGTGAACTCTGCACCACACAGTGGCTTTGAGTGGATGTAATGGCTTTTCGTGCATAACCCGCGATTTTTCAGTGCCCCAGAAACGAATATTTTGCTTATTGGCGTAACTGTTTAAGTGGAAATGCGCCTCGTCGCTCGTGATGACTTTCGACACAAAATCGCTAAAAGCGTTTAAGCTTAAATCGACACAATTATTCCACGCTCTTGCGGAGTATAGCGCTCCATTGCTTGTCTGTTTGTATTCTGCAGCTGTCTAGTTCACAAATGTCAAATATGATTGACGTACGACGCCATTTGCAAAAATTATAACATCTTCCGATAGGGTGATTAATTTTGCGCCACCTTGTATAAAAACATATTTTTTAAATTATAATTTTATGGCTAAAGTTAACTGTTATAATTTTCATTGATTATCTTTTTTCTTTCTTATAAAATAAATATTCACAAAATAAATCTATCTTTGCGCTTGAAATCGTGACCCCTAGACTCTGTTTGCCAAACGATTTGTAAGCCTGCCTACATCCTACATATTCACATATTCGTGGCGATAATGGCACTTTTGGGGCCGCTTTACCGGCAAAGCAGAAGGACTGAGGAGGAATGCCGACTTACTCTGTTTATCTTCCTTCGCTTGTCTAATTCAACTGGTTCATCACATTCACCATTGAACTCATTTTGACACGGTCAAATAAAGGTTCCGTTTTCAACACTCACAATATGTGTTGACAGGATGATGTTTAATTTTCTATCAAATACTATGAACTATGGCATGATTGTATCCAGTCGGCATAAGGCTGGTAGGGAAGAAAAACGAGTGTGCTTTAGACCAAACGACTGAAGTAAAACTTCATTAACTTATATCTCCCTCTTATCCTGATCCTCAGCCTTGTCCTTATCACTCCCTAAGTCAAGCGTGCGTAAAGGCCCGACCGTTCGCTTCGCCCGATCACCGTTCGCATCGATCACCGTTCGCATCACAAGTCGAGCGTGCGTAAAGAAGTTTTACTTATTATAATTTTGGAAAAAGGTACAAGGATGAATGCTAGGTACCAACAGGCACACTGAACGTACTCACATGTTTGGCTTTTGGCTTCCTCTTAAAGAAAATAGATGCAAAGCAGCAGGTACCTCAAATATTTACTAGAAAATTAATATTCTTAGTATGTTGCCCTTTAATAATTTTACGGCAATACCTGCTAGACAGATTTACTATTTTAAATATATTATTCACGTTTAATCGGCGCATCATAGATTAAAATCTCAGATGAATTATAAATGCGTAAAAAATATAATATTGTCAATTTTATGATGTAAACACATTTACTGCAAAATTGTACCATAAACGAGAAAAATGATTTCGGCGAAATGATCGTAAACTCCGATAATTAGACACACCGGACAGGTAACACCTAGGAGTGTCATATATACCGATTTGAAAGTATCTAAGCTTCTGACATCGTCAACATACTATGACCTTTCCCAGGTCTCAGGTAGGATCAAATTGATTGTCTATCGAAGAAAGAATCCGAAATATGAAAATGATGATCTTGTAAAATTAAGATTTTCATACAATAATAACGATTTTTCCGATTTCACTAACCAAAGTATAGCAAATAATCATAGTTTTAAAAAAAATACAGGGATAAATAATATTCTTTGCATTAACCCCTCAGGCTAATTTGTTTAATTTTCGGAACAACTCTCTCGTTGTGTGTGCCTTACTATCATGGTTAGAAATACGGTGTTAGCGGTGTTAGAAAGAGAAACTACCACGCTTTATATTCAAACCTAAAAGTTAACCATAAAATAATCAAAATGTACATTTTATTTTGAAAAGTTTTATTTTCTATGTACATTTTTTTACAATTTTAAAAATTAAACTTTTCAAAACAAAAAGTCTAGAAATTGTTACATTGTTCATTCCCAAGAAATACAAATAAAATCGACCTCAATTTGAAAAATATTGACGAAACTTTAGGATTATTTATTTTTACATTAAACGATCAAAAAGTGAATTAACCATAACGTTTATAATAAAATTTCCTAATAAAACATGGGTGTGTTTTATTTTATTCGTTATCAGTTAGGGAACGTACCCATACTACGTGCCCAACTTTTTGCAATTTTGAACCCCCCCCGGTGACCAAAAATCTAAGCCCGCCGCCGCTCATTTGTACCAAGGGTGACATTTTGAAGACCCCCCCCCCCCTAAACGTGTAACGTAGTATGGGTATGTTCCCTTATCATTTATCAGTAATTTTAGTTAGAAACGTAAACATAAGGTGAGACATTTTTAAAACGTTTTCACGTTTACATTAAAAAATGTTTATTTTGAAATTTTATTACAAAGCGGAAATATTTTAACCTTCGGACAAAATTGGCCCGAGGCCTGAAGGTTTAAAATCATCGTGACAACGTCTATAAAGAAATGCAGGGCTTACTTCGGACACACGGACATGCCCACACCATACTTCTACATTTTTTTTCTCTTCGGTGATTAGGCATTGTTCGCATTTACTGCTGTAATCGCCATATTGTATAAAAAACTAAAATTACTCGTGTCTATTTTTTTATGAAGGCTGCATTTGAAACACTTTTTTTTCTTCTTATTTAAAATAAACTTTTTAGGTAAATTAGCATACAGAGTTACGGTCCAATTAGCCTCCCTGCTCCTTCAATATGGTGAATTATTATTACAAGCTGTTGTTTACATATTTTCTTGCGCAGGCCCGTGAAAAATCACGGGATATTATAATTCTAGAATTTGTGAGGCTGAGTAGTATGAATAAAAAATATTTGCTCAAGGATCGTTATTGCACTTCAAAAGAAGAAATTTGCCCTTTTGAATCTTAATAAACTTGAAAAATTACCACATCTATCCAATGACAATAAAACCATTCAAGACTCTTTATATTCATACTAATCGAACAAAAAAATGTAGTGCCGCTTGTGAAAGGAATGGCTATACAAAGAATGTGCGGAGTCATTAACCAGCGGCCGAGAATTTAATTTTGATCGAACGATGATATTGCCATCATACCCTTGCAACTGTACAGGGCGGTTCCGATGAGAAAGATTAATTATTCTCCATACCAGCATTTTAACATAATAACTCAATATCGATTTTATTTCATTCAAAATTTGCTTTGATAAATACCTGCATTCAAAAATACACAAACTCGTGATGATAAAACTATTAAAATTATGTACTTTTTGTAATGATTTTTTGATCATAAGTATTTATAATTTTTCAATAATGATTCAGCAAAATAAGAATGCATTTTTTATTTAATATATTAGTTTATAAGACCGTAAATAAATAGACTAACTGAAGTATTTTCGTCACAAAACATGCGGGCAAATTTTTTTAAAATGATTTTATTTAAACTAAAATTAAAATTCTGAAACATAGCTTTCCCAGATAATTTATTGATTTATTTTACTGCATGATTATGTGATTTGAAATGTGTGTTGTATAATACAAAATTTTGTTTGAAAATTTAATAAATCTGCCAACAACCTACGGTAAAACCCTATTGTAAGTACTAAAAATAAACATGTTTCTCAAAATTTTAAACATAGCTTTACTAGATAAAAGGACAGTCTTTCCAAATCAATTTATAATATTTTGTGGAAAACAGTCAATACGTCTAAAATTTAATTAAAAATGACGTATTTCCGGTTTTGGCTGGTTATTCTCTATCAAGTAGGGTTGCAAGATGATAATTTGACAAAGGAGGACAGATGGGTCTAAAAAGGAGGATTTTCTGTAAAAAAGGAGGACATTCAGAAATTAAACGATTTTTTTATATTATTTTACTTTATTTTCTATCTTCTATCTCTCCCCCCCCCCCCCTAAAGTTCGTAGTAAAAACATTTTTTATGTTCAGAAAGCAAATTTTCCTGTTCTACGAAAAGAAATCTAAAATTCACGTGTTTACCCACAATGCAGAAAACCTTTTTCATGTCCTGCCTGCAACTATTCTGTTTCTCGAAAAAAAAAACTGAAACGGTACTTGCTGACTCACAGTAGTGAAAAACCTTTTTTATGTCCCCACAGCGACTATTTATGCACTGTTAAACGGTATCTAAAAATTCAAATGCTTACCCACAGTGGATAAAAACCTTTTTCATGTCCCAACTGCAATCATAAATGTTGTAAAAAGGAGAAATCATTTGCTGACTCACGGTGACGTAAAACCTTTTACATGTTTCTACTACGACGGTTCATGTATTACAATGAGGCGGTTGGAAACAAAAAAATCACGTTTTTACCCACAGTGGAAAAAACCTTTTTCTTGTCTCGAATTTTTTTTTTTTACATGAGCTCCACACAGGAGGCCCTGAGGAAAATAATTTCTCTCAGGGCCTATGTCATCTTTGGGAATGCGGTGTGGAGGTTTATTTAAGGAAAGGAAGGAGAGGAGAGTTCTGGGAAGGAAAAGGGCTTAAGGGGTGGGTAGGAATCTGGGGTTCAGTGTGTCTTGGTCATCCGCCTCCAAGACCTAGACAAACCTCACCCCATGAACCCGGGCACCCCTGCTAAATCACCAAACGTAGCGAACCACTTGGGGTGACCTATGGCAGAGGTGTTGCAGTTATTCAAGTTATCGAAAGGGAAATTTTAAAATCTACCGCGTGATTCACAGTGAAGAAAAACCTTTTTCATGTTCTGAGTGTAACTATATAGATTGTCACTATTTGTGTTATCGCAAGGGACATCTAAAATATGACATGTTAACCCACAGTGGACAAAAACCTTTTTCGTGTCCCGACTGCAAATATTCATGTTATCAAAAGGGACATCTAAGAACGCACATGCTAATTCACAGTGGAGAGAAACCTTTTTCATGTCCCGACTGCAACTATTTATGTACTACAAAGGGATATCTCAAAAGTCAAATATTTACCATGGTGGAGAAAAACCTTTTTCAGTAAATTTTCGTTTTTAAGCAATTGGCATAGCCCTGACATTTCTTTCACCATAATCGGACAAAATTTCCCACATTTTGTTATAATATTAGGAATTTTCTGTTTTTTAGTAATACTCCTTCTCGTACCTGAGCCGGCATCAGAGTCTGAGCTGGTCATAATTAAAAATATATAGAAAGTTCGTAGAACAAGGTACTGAAAAACCTTTCAAGTCGAAGAGGCGTTATGTAATAAAGTATAAAACCAAAAAAAGTATTAACCACAGACAATTATTTACCTGTTGAGTGGACCATAAACAAAGAATCGACGGGAAACGATAAATCGCTGAGAAATTCTAAACATCGGGAGATTTGATGCCATTCCGGTAGATCGGGAGATGAAGGGAAAAATCGGGAGCTTCGGTAACACTGGGTCTGCGTCTCTGCGTGGAGGCAGGAGGCAGGCGTGAGCGGTGACTCACCGCTCAGCCGCCCTGCCCCCTTTTTCGCCTCCCGCCAGTCCCGCCCGATGTTTAGCAAAAAGGAGGACTTACAGTAGGTAATGGAGGACGGGAGGACAAAACATGGAAAAGGAGGACATGTCCTCCTTTTGGATACCATCTGGCAACCCTACTCTCAAGTCAAATATTATCTTATTATATTTTTCAAATACGAGTATTATAGATAATACTTTTTTTTATAACTTTTAATGAATTTTCGAAGGGGTGTTGAAATGCCACTTTGTTGAGTTGTCTAGGAACCCTGTAAGGTTTGCCTGACCGTCGTAAAACATACCCCCTTTAACATGTTTCTTATCCCTGTATGTGTGTGGTTTTCGCTTCATTTTTCGGTACTTGCATTTATTTTTCATTTCATCTTTGCAAACAAAAATAATACTTGAAGAGTAATTAAAGTGTTGTAAATTTTATTCACTTGATCGTACTATGTCTTTCTCGCTTCTTTTTTAGTGTAAAAATTGTGACATACAACAAGATTAAATAGGATTTTTGTAAAGAGGAAAATAATGAAAACAATTTTAATAATTTATTTTTAATTATATTTATCAGCGAATTTTTTGACCATTTTGACCACATTATTGTTGAGAAGTTTGTCAACGTTCTTCGCCCATATGAAGTCTACGTGGTTGAACATGTCATAGGGAATTGGCTTGCTGTAAACAACTGAACTCGTCTTTTTTAGGGTGTTTATAATCTTGCTTGCAACCTGAAAATAAAAAAAAATATTAAATAATTACACAATGCTACAGAAGGAGGTAGAACAACACGGCGTAATACCCCAAAAATAAATCACTGTAATGTATATTTTTGGTGCATTATTTACCAGTTTCAAACCTAAAATCGACTTCAAAATATCTTAGTATCGACTTCAAAATATCGTAATATAATACTTAGGGGGCGTGCATTAATTACGTGAGCAGTTTTTCTTCCAATCTAGACCCCCCCCCCCCCCCCCCCTTGGTGAGATTAATAATGAAAAATTGCTCACGTAATTAATGTATGCCACCTTACGCCAATGTGAATGGTAAAAGAAGAAATAGGGTAGGAAGACAGGGCACGGTCAAGTGAACCAAAAAAGGCCTCAAAAAATTCAATTTTTTGAAGCCTATAACTATTCAAAAATATGTTCTGAAATTTTCAAACCAAGATTCCACGTCGCGCGTCCTTTAAAAGTTATAAGCGTTTGAGTGAGTGTACCTCGGCTGAACTACTACTATTTTACTGCCACTCTTAATTTCAAAAGCGTTTTTCTCAAAACTACTTTTTTCGAATTTGTGTAACCTCTAGCTCCTACAGTTTTTGATCAATCGTTATCAACCTCAGCACATAGTTTATTTTGTGTGTGGGACAATGTATGTGAATGACAATGTATGAATGCGAATGAAGCAGGGAATATGTGCCAATTAGTTGGGTCTTTTTATTAAATGGTATAATGTCATGAATTGTTATCTTACTTCAGGACTGGACAATTGATCATTTTTTCCATAGAAAACGGCCGTGGGCGCCGTATTTGCGGTGAGATTGTAACGGGGAGGTTCCCGCTGTCCATACTTCTTCATATTCTCTGTCTTCCCGTAGTCGTATGCGCCAAATACGTCTGTAAAGTCAATAATAATAAATGATTCATTTTCTCAAATCTCTATTTGGGAGGCGGGTATGGGTACCGCTTATTGGATACCATTTATTGGATAACCAACACCTCTGCCATAGGTCACCCCAAGTGATTCGCTACGTTTGGTGACTTAGCAGTGGTACTCGGGTTCACGGGGTGAGGTTTGTCCGGGTCGTGGCGGTAGTTACCTCTGCCCTACCAGGACAAACCTCGCCCCGTGAACCCGAGCACCACTGCTAAGCCAACAAATTCGAGATAGTAAATATTATTCAGTGGCTTTGGTCCGGCGTTGCGGACATCTTGGCCGAAATTTTTGTATAACCGTTTGGACAGATTGTTCGGTATATATTTGAATCGGCATGCCAAGTTCTTCTCTTTGGAATAACCTGAATTACTCCTACTTCCATCATTATGAGCGGAACGAGTTGCTTGTGCTATGATGGCGGACTTAGCGGAGGATTGAACCCGTCTTCCTCTTTCGTATGGTGGAGGGTCAGTGGGGGACATCTAGGTCTGCGAGCCAGTCTAGGGCCTCAGGCGTTTTTTTTTTACATTAACTCCACACAGGAGGCTCTGAGGAAAATAATTTCCCTCAGGGCATATGTCATCTGAGATGCTGTGTGGAGGGTTTTTTTGAGGAGAGGAAGGAATGAACATTGGTCTTGAAGAGACCCATGTTGTAGAAAGGAGGAAACACAAAGGCCGGCAAATCATTCCACAGCCGAGCTGTTAACACAAGAACGAGTTGAAGAAGCGACCCGTTCTCATGAGACAAATGTCAACCGTGTACAAATGTTGGGCACGCGTTTGGCGTGTTTCCCGACTATGCGCCGGTGTCGAAGGGATCAATGACGCTAGTTCCTCGGAGCATCTTCCATTGTAATACCAGTAGAACAAGGGTAGCATTTCTACCCGACGTCTGTGCTCTAATGATTGCAATCCGTCTGGTAAGATGGGAGAATCTATCAAACGGACCGCCCGTTTCTGCACCGAGTCGAGGATATTTTTCAGATATTTTGGAGCTCCAGACCTTTACCGTTATCCGTTAGGCGTTACCCTGGGGACCTCATCAATCCCGCCGGGGAATGAATGGAGCGGGCATTCGTTGACCATATTGAACACGTGACTCCTTGTGAATGATGAACCCGACGCATTTGTCCATTCGGCTACCGACCGGTCTTTCAGTTCGGTACATACCTGTGCCTCCCAATTGAAGGTAATGGCCCATCAGCCTAAAAGATGCGGGTTGAAGTCTGGCTATTATTAATGACTGCATTGTCTGTGAAGATAATTTGTAAGATTAGTTGTTATATTAACGTTGAATATTATCATAGACATATGAATATTAGTAGACCTGCCCTAAGTGATAAAAGCACGTTATTTCCCCCTCCCCCATACCGGTTCCATGGAACCGGCTGGGATTGAGTATGGCTTCTCGTGAATCTAAAAAATGTGACGTCATCATTCTTCTGCGAGCCAGCGTCGAGCGCTCATCGGTGTATTTTACGAAATAACACCGCAAAAAACATGGTTTGTGTTTTGAAAACGTTTAAATATATACTATCACTCGAGACACATGGCGTGTGCTCGTCGGTGTTTATGGGGGTAAGTAAATTATGAAACATTTATAAAAGTGTCTTAACTTAATACGGCAACAAAATATTGGACCCTCAAAATAGGCGAACTTTATTCCGAACTGCCTTGATGATGGACACGTACAGTGTCCATCATCAAGGCAGATGATGGACACTGCAAAAATAAACAACGAAATTTAATTTAAATAACGAATAATTAATAATTTTATTTCAGCCTTTACAGTTGTTGCTTTACGACGTAATGTTACAAAGATTATTTATATGCCCTAAAATGTATATAGTACCTTTCTTACATTTGAGGGTAATAACAAATTCTATACCATAATGCGCGGCACGTTTCATACAATTCTTAATTTTGGATTTGAGGCCAAAATTAAAAATTGTATTCCCAATGTCAGCGCCTGACTATGCAGGGACTATCTCGCCCCCAAGTGAGAAAATAACAATGAAAATAGAAAGGACCACAGTGCAGTACTTACCTGGTCCATCTGGGCCGAATCTTCCTTGAAGACTAAGGAAAACCCAGTAAAGCATAAGTCCCTTTTGATTGTGTCCGCTGAGCAATAGAATAATCTCAGCATCTTCTCAAGGGCCGGGTGGTACAATATAGGATCGAAACCCATGGCGCGGAATGTATTCTAAAATCATACACGTTTAAGCAAAATTTATTAAATTGATTATTTATTACCTGTGTTTTATTATTGTGGTTTTTTAATGTAATATTTGGTATTATTTACATTCAAACACTTTTGGTTCTGTGGGGGTACTTTTCAATAAAATAGGTCCTTGAAAATCAATTGGTTTATAATGAGTTTATGTATTTACCATAATTACAAGTCACACGACCTGTCTATACTAGCGGCTAACTGAATCTGAAAGTTCGGCTGGCCCGAACCCCTCTCGAAGGCCACCGACTACTCGGGCACCCCTGTCGGCAATCGATAGACGCAATTTCCTTGCTGGCATCTGTCGGCATTACTTAGAAGCTCTTTCAATACATTACAATTAATAATATCCGGTGTCTTGCTATTGCAGTGGATGTCATATAGTAATTTCTTTTCTCATGTATATGTTATGTGTATTGTAATAGGATTAAATCAATCTGTAATGCACAAAAAAAAAAAAAAAATAAAAAATAAAATAATAAAAAAATAGTATAATATAGACATATTCGCACAAGACGTTGAGAGAAGGTTAACCCCTCAGGCCTCGACCATATTCTGTAGGTGTCAGAATATTTCCGCTTTGAAATAAAATCCAAATAAATTGAACATTTGTAAACAGATCCGAAAACTAAAAAATGTTTTTAAAAGGTGATTAAATACGCTTTCAAAATGTATTATTAGAATTAACTACGTAATGTTTTTAATATAAAAATATTGAAAGTAAACTTTCAAAAGTTTTAAAAATGGCTCACAATATTTTTTTTCTAACTAAAATAACTTAAAACGAAAAAAAAACACGTATTTTATGAGACAATAAACGTTATCATCACCTCACTTTTTTGTCGTTTCATGTAAAAATAATTAATAAAAAAATCGCAAAATTTAATGAATTCAAATTGTGGTCGGAAAATTTGGTTTTATAAAGGGGTAGATTTTAATTATTTTATGGTTAACTTTTAGATTTGAACATAAAGGTTGGTGTTTTTTCTTTCAAACATCGCTTAGAGGCTTAGAGCAAGTTTCTCACTATGATAGTGAGGGAGAATTTCTACGAGACCTATATTAGTTGTTCCCAAAAGCGAACACATTAGCCTGAAGGGTACTGAGGGTGGTTTGGTTAGATTGTGTTAGTAAGCCCATCTCAGTGAAGATGTAAATCAATTGCATTTCGGTACGATTTTTTTTTTTTGGAACTTTGAGCTCGGGGTGCGACTCACCTCCAGTCCGAGATTACCCAGGAACTGCATCAGGTCCCTCAGCCGGGGGTTGAAGGAGGCGACGGGCGCGAGCGCGGTGAAGGACGCCACGCGCGCCGCGACGTCCGGTCGCTCGCTCGCCATCACGAAATAGGAGGTCGTGCCCATCGAGTAGCCCACATAGTGCAAGCGTGCCGCGCCCGTCACGTTCTGCACCGTGTCGAAGATGGCTGGCAGGTCGTAGATGCCGTGCTCGTGGAAACTATGAAACCAATCGTACGTCTTTATTAATCAGTATTAGGTATTATTATCCATTTTATTATCTGAAGGATTCGAAGGACTACCGATTTCTCCAAATCTCTGCAGTGGACCTCACGGAAAATAATATAACTCATGCGAGGTCTGTTAAGTAAAATCGTCGTCCCCCCTGGCACGGTATCGGTACCGAATCGCCAAAACGACAGTTAAAAGTTGACAAAAAAAGTCAAGTTCACTACGGTTTGCAATGCAGCCATTTTGGGATTTTTATGCACAGGAACTTTGGCTTTTTTAAATTTATTTGTAGAACTTAGTTTATTGATAAATATCTGGAGTACCCCAGGGGTCTGTTCCGGGCCTACTTCTCTTCATCCCTCTTCACAAATGGTGTCGCTAAAATATTCGAATCGTTTGGTCTTCTATCTCACTGCTACGCTGATGACCACCAGCAAGTTTACTTTTATAGCGGCTAACTGAATCTGAAAGGTAGGCTGACCCGAAAACCACTCTCTTGGAGATCGAATCATCTGGTCTACTGTATCACTGCTACGCTGATGACCAGCAAGTTTACTTTTATTGCTTACCGGAGGAAATAGACAGTCTAAAAACTCGCATAACTGAGTGTCTAGATCTAGAAGCAATCACTTGCTGGATGACCTCTAATAGATTGAAATTGAATCGACCTGAAATGAAACATGAAATCAGACGTCAGCGTAACATTGATAACTCCCCAATAATCGATTATTGCAGAGACACGCAAGTCTCTCTAAATATCAAACCAACAAACTACAATCGGTTTTCAGCACTGCGGCAAGACTCATTACCGGCGTATTTAAATAGTCCCATTTTTCAGAGCATATCAAAAATCACTGGCTCAAATATCCTGAAAGAATCCAGTTCAAGCTCTGCTGGATCGTATTTACGGAATGGCCCCGGTTTATTTATCAGAAGTGTGTATTCCAGAAAATTCCAATTCTCGACAATCAACCTTCGGGTCAGCTATCGGAAGGTTGAAAGAACCAAAGCGCACACCAGATACTAGGTTAGGTGAGCGTGCTTTCGAAGTGTCAGGACCTAAAGCATTATTTAAGAATGATCACAGACTAGGCGGAATTTAGAGCTATACTTAAAACTCACCTTTTCAGACAGTCATATCCGTAAGTAAAAAACCTTTCACCTTCGCCTTCACTGCTCGCATTATTGTAAATAACTAATTGTATAAAAATACAAGCAATTTCTTATTTGTAGCTTTTGTAAAGATCATTTCATGGATATATAGAGTGGACTATTTAGTCTGGTGTGTTAAACTGTTCCTCTCCTGGAATACTATCATTGAATAAGTAATCTCGTGAATCTCTCGCAAACTGCTTTACTCACCTGTAGATCCAGAAGTTAGGATTAATTCTGTCCATATTGGTATGGTGGGAATATTGGGTGCCGCGGAAATTGCCTAGCCAAACGTCGAATCCCTCGTTGGCCAGGAGATATGCTGAAACCAAACATGTTTATCAGTGATTTCTAAGGTGGACAAATAGCTCCCAGGGCGAGCTGGAGAGTTCTACGGTTACTGGGGATCATTGTGGTGTGGAAGGAAACCGCGAGGACAAAACGAAGGCGTTGGGAAAGTATAACCGGCTGATATATATATATATATGTTATGATTAAGGTTTTCACGGGTGTAAGATGTAGAACAATTTTCTCGGTTTACCCGCGTAACGTAGTCCTTAAAAGAATGAATACTAGAAATGACGCAATCAGAATTCCCAACACCTGGAAAGTCTTAATCGATGAAAATACCCCAAAAACGGCATTTCCAAAATTACCAGTAGTGTCTCCAATTAGCTTTACCAATCAGGTATCTACTGTCAGCCCCGCCCCCCACCCCTCCACCATCAATCACCTGCAACCCGGGTACTTCGTTCTAGACATAAGAAGTGACTTGCACTCACTTAAGTTTTAGCTTTTGGACCGAACAGACATGCGAAAGCTATCAGTTTGAGACAAAAACTCAAGACATAAGGCCTCTGAAGATGGACAGTGTGATCTGTCCGAAACGTCAGGAGTTAAAAAGTCCTTTTAAGGACTACGTTACGCGGGTAAACCGAGAAAATTGTTCTACATATATATATATATATATATTTATTTATTTTTTTGTACGACAGACAGGAAAGTCCAATTATGGTACAATTTTCTTACAGCTAACAATACATGTACATATTTTTTTTAAACATGGTATAGTGATATTAAACACATCTATATCTGCTGGTAGGGCATTAAGCAATGTCATACCTCTTGTCATGCTATATTATGCCGCCGAATGCTATACGGATTCGCAAAATTAATTTCAAAGTTTTCGTGTCTTTTTAATTTTCTTCGATCGACTGTTAACCGAAAAATCAATCTATGAGTGACTTCACGCGTACCTCACCAGAAGATATCGTTCGTTTTGGCGGGCTTTGAAAAATTCAAACTTTGGTAATAATTATTTTATCTGTGAAAAGTGTGAAAACGACATTCGTACGTAGATAGAAGGTGAATATTAATTAAATGAATGGATTTCCTAATTCTGCGGAACTACACTCGTATCAGTCTGAAAGCCATGAAGTTCGGCGTCTTCCCCCGTTTCGTCTTCATCAAAGTTGAAAGAATTGGACTCACCCAGGCTCCTATTCCTCCCCATACGTACAAAGTCCTCTGCGCTGCAGAAGATGCCGTGCATGAGCAATAGCGGCGCTGCATTGCGGGGCGTCACACTAGCTCGCCGCAGTCGGTGAACTGTCAGCAGGTATCCGTCGGCAGTACGAGCCGTGTGCCTCTCCACAGTGTACTCGCCGCCTTCGCGACCTACCAACTCTGTCTGAAAAACAATAATACATTTTGACACATTCTACCCATAAGCCAAACTTTCAATATTATCCTCTCAGGTCTCGGGCATATTCTGTCGTATGTCAGAATTTTTCCGCTTTGCAATAAAATTCAAATAAATGTAATATTTCAGAACGTATCCGAAAACTTAACACTGTTTTTGAAAGGTCACAAAATACGCCTTAAAATTTTAGTATTACAAATGAACGTTTAATCCCTGTGGGGAATGAATGCGCGCTTTTATTATTACCATGACTATTAACGGTTAAACATTAGTAAAAAAAGGCAATAAACATACGTTCGTTAACACGATAGTGTTGCAGCTCTATCAAAACGTGAAACACACAATGCACGTGGGTCTGTTTCCTCCAAAGAAAATAAAGTCATAATTTTCCTACATCTCTCTCACACACCGCGCCGTGATTTTTCCGTAGACCCCTACAAAGTCGTGACGATAATTTTGTAAGTATGGAATAAAGTTACACTGAACACATCCAATGCCCTGATGGTTTTTTTTTTGTTCGATTGCCACTAAAGTTTCCGCGATGAAAGGTAATCGGAGGAACCTCTCTTCTTTAGTTGTTCCCCGATATTTTGTGATTCCTTTGGTCGGGAGACCCGTCGGTCTTCGGCCCTTACGTAGCGGCGTAATTAGGGACTGCGGCAAGCGGGTGTTCCCTTATATTTGGATTTTTTAAAACTTTACCGTCGGTGCTCGTAAATGTATTCAAAGATGTCAAAAGGAAAAGGTAAATAAATTTGTCCCATTCCGCTTGCATTGACTTTGAGAACAGTGGTTTATTGGATAATTATATTTCGCTTCCTATTTATACAGATGACATGTCTTCCGCACTGGTTACATTATCATACTTATCACGATATGCAAGGCACAAGGCCGTCCCGAGTCCCGAACATTGACCGAACAATAAACAAGGACAACTTCCCAATTCGTGGCGGTGGGAAACGGAAAAACCTGTTCAGAAAATATACATGTATATATTTTTTAAAAAAGGGTAAATATTCCCGGGCTACAAATAACCCGTAATAAAAAAATAAAAAAATATTTAAATCAAATTTATTTTGCTGTTAAGTTCTGCAAGCATTTGAAATTTTTTATTATTGTGACATCTGTTTCGGCTTACGATACAATTTTAAAACGTGGTTTTCCACTTTGGGACGACTTATATATATGATTCTATTTACCCCCGCCCAATTTTAATTTTTATGTTGCCTGAAATGATTTATTACCGATATACTGAAAAATATTGAGACAATTAATTCTCTATTTTTTGGGATACCTACTTTGAAATTTTCCCCACATTAAACGTCAGTATGTTCTTATTTGTTTAATAATGACTTAACGGCTATTGACTTAATTAAATGTGTTATATTATTTAAGTCTAGCGGTGGTCTGAGAAGTGGTGAATAAATAATTTTCCTTACTCTATTAATTAATGATATATTAGGTTCATTCGTTCGTTTATAGATTTCTATTTGTTCAAATAAATTTAATCTAACGTTAACCCTTTCTATACGTAATGGTTTAGGCTTAACCATACCATATTTGATGATTTCCTACTTCTTCCTGTTCCCTGTCTGTTCAACGGACGTTGGCTATCATGTTGGCTATGCGGACTTTGTTTACTGCGGCCCGGAACAGCACTACAGTAGACTGGCCAAACCACTGTCTCAGGTTTTTCAGCCATGAGGTTCTCCTTCTTCCAGGGCCCCGTCTTCCAGCAATCTTTCCCTGCATTATGAGATGCAAGATTTCGTACTTTGGATGTCTCATCACTCATCACATGTCCAAGATATTGACGTTTTCGGTTTTTAATAGTTTAATAACTTCTTTTTCTTTATTCATCCGAACCATAATATCTTCTATTTTTTTTTTTATATTTTTGAATGTAGCTATTACTTTGTGGTTATCCATTATAATAAAATGAAACAATGCAACTTTGTATAAACCACTTATAAAATGTGCAAATCCGACCGGTTTCGGAACAAACGTTCCTTCGTCAGGGAAAGCTTATACTAATTTGACAGTTTAGAACAATGTTTTATTAGGGTAGGGGTGGAGCCGTTGTTAGTTAATAATGTAGATTGGGTGGGTAGGTATTAGTGTAGAGTGGGTGGGTAGGGGAACAAATCCATGATTGGGCTATATGACAATATTTTTTGTTTGTTGATAATTCATTATTTTTAAGTTTTATACAAGAAATAATATCGGTAATTTTTTGAGAAATACTAAAGATAAAGACCATAAATTGACTAATTCCGGAATATATAAACTCAAATGCAATGATTGTCCCTCATTTTATATTGGAAAAACAACTCGTAATTTTGAAATCAGAATCAAAGAACATTTAAGGTGTCTTAATAATAATAATTTTTCTTAGTTCGCTAACCATATCATTGAAAATAACCATAGTTTTGAAAAAAACACAGGGATAAATATTCTTCATATTAATCATAAAGGAAAACGTTTAGATAACTTAGAAGCTTTGGAAATTAAAAAATCCCTTAAAAATAATTAATCTATTATCAACAAACAAAAAATATTGTCATATAGCCCAATCATGGATTTGTTCCCCTACCCACCCACTCTACACTAATACCTACCCACCCAATCTACATTATTAACTAACAACGGCTCCACCCCTACCCTAATAAAACATTGTTCTAAACTGTCAAATTAGTATAAGCTTTCCCTGACGAAGGAACGTTTGTTCCGAAACCGGTCGGATTTGCACATTTTATAAGTGGTTTATACAAAGTTGCATTGTTTCATTTTATCATAATATCTTCATTCGTAACCTTCTCCATTCAGCTTATTTTAAGTATTCTTCTGTAGATCCACATCTCTAATGCCTCAAGTCGCCTAATTAGTTCTTCAGTAAGCGTCCATGCTTCCATTCCATAAAATAATATCGATAACACGTAGCATCTGACCATTCTCATTCTTAACCAAGGTTGAGATCATCTTTTTCATGCAGATAAATTTGATTTCAACCGAAGGATCCCATTTATCATTTACATTGCAGTCCAAGTATACAACACTATCTCCTACTATCATCACTATAAGCGGAAGAAGCAGTTTGATTGAGGACGTAGCTAGTACAGGAACCGGTCGTATAATACTTACGAAGTTCAGGTAGGTTTCAACCGGCAGGATCAAGGCTGTAGTGTGCGCTGGTTTGGCGAGGAGGTAGGCCACCGCGGCAAACATGAACAAAAACAATTTCATTGTCATTTTTTAGAATCTGCAAAAAAATAATACAGGAATGGTATGGAGCTTTTATTAAGTCGCATTATTATAATTGACCCGATTAATTAACATTAATTTATTAAATTACCAAGCAATTAATATTTAATTTAGATCGTAAAGCATAATACGTGAAAAACGATTTTACTTGGTAGGTTTTTTTTACATTAACACCACACAGGAAAATAATTTCCCTCAGGGTTATGTCATCTAATATGCTGTGTGGAGGATCTTTTTGAGGAGAGGAAGGAATGAACATGATGTTGAAGAGAGCCATGTTGTAGAAAGGAGGAAACACAGAGGCCGGCAAATCATTCAACAGCCGAGCTGTTGAACGAAGAAGCGGCCCGTTCTCATCTGACAAATTAATGTCAACCGTGTACATATGTTGGGCGCGCTTTTGGCGTATTTCACGACTATGCACCGGTGCCGAAGGGATCAATGACGCTAGTTCCTCATAGCATCTTCCATTGAAATACCGGTAAAACAAGGATAGCATTCCCACCCGACACCTGTGTTCTAAAGATTTCAATCCGTCTGTTAAGATGGGAGAATCTATCAAACGGACCGCACGTTTCTGCACAGAATCGAGCGTATTTTGCAGGTATTTTGGAGCTCCAGACCACAGGTGGCTGCCAAATTCAACCGTAGGGCGCACTTGTGGTTTGTACAGAGTTAGTAGTTACATTATTTGCCTAATCAAGGCTTAAATTTACAATACAAAAACTGTGTACACGAAATTCAAATGGGATGGAGATCTACGAAGTTTAGTTCTATGGTTTTTTTACGTTAGCTCCGCACAGGAGGCCCTGAGAAAAAGGCCTATGTCATCTTTGGAGATGCTGTCTGGTGGGTCTTTTTAGGGAAAGGAAGGCGATGAAGTTCTTAGAACGAAAAATGGTGTGTAGGAATCTGGGGCTCAATGTATCCAGGAGTGACGGACGTACGATTCCATCCCTCTCACAACGGTGCAAGGCGGTGGGACGAGAGTGTCCGGCTGAAGAGGTCTAGGTTAGATTAGGTTAGGTTAGGTCTCCCACAACCAGTCTCCCGATCCGTAGGTGAATAAACGCTTTCACCGCCAGGATATAGAAAAACCTCACCCCATGAACCCGGGAACACCTACTAAGTCACCAAACGTAGCGAACTACTTGGGGTGACCTGTGGCAGAGGTTTTGGGTATCCAATAAATGGTTCCCGAGGCAACGGTACCTTTACCCGTCTCCCAAATTGAATTTTTTGTGTGTTGGTGCATATGTACATAAATAATTTGTAAATGTTTTATTATCTTCCTTTTTTGTAATAAATAGAGATACTGATATCCTCACTGGGATCTTTGGTGAGCGTTTCATCAACTTTTAATGAATTTTATGGTAGGAGTAATATGCAGTAATTATTTTATTTTACTTTATTTGGGATACCAACAGTATAATATTGATGATGATAATATATCTGTACCCGAGAAGCATACGGATGCAAGTCCAAAATTTGAAGAAATGAGTTTTGGATGCAGACTTGAAGTAAATTATCATTTTTATCTGTGGCAGAAAGTTACAGGTCCTATCATGAAAAAAATAGGATTTTCAAAAATGTATACGGATGCAACTACCTTTGAGGCAACAACCATCCTAGAAGCAGAAAGATGTACACAGACTTGCATCTTCATGATTTAGTTGCATTTTGAATATTATGTCTCAAATACGGATGCAAATGGATTTGACTTCCTCCTGCCTCCAACATTACTACGCTTTCTATGGAAGTAAACAATTTTCAAACATTGATGCTTTTATAATACACCACATGTCATTACAAAATATTCCAGTTCATTTTGAAGCCGAAGGACTCAACTTGGTTTTTTTTTGTTGGATTCAAGTCAGCGTTTTTTTTAATCAATATTTTCAGAGGCTTTAAATATAAAATATTTCGGATACGTTTTAAGATTTTCACGGCCAAAAGCATTTTCGTTATTTGTTTTTGGTGGTGTGAGATTTTAGATTTGATCTACCGGATCTGTCCTGATGATGGTCACTGCAACGATGTCCGAAACATTGGCTAAAGAAGGAGGTAGCGCAACACGGCATAATACCCCCAAAACAAATAACGAAAATAAAATATTTCGTTTTATTTGCTCGTTTTTAAAACAAAACAATTTGATTTAATAATTACTTTATTGTTATCTATCAGCATGGATATCCGAAGAAGTTATGAGACCATAGTTACAAAAAAATAGTTCTTTGGCACTCCTGAACATTTTTGGACTTGCATCCCTATGCTTCTCGGGTACCTACAGATATACAGGTTACGAAAAAAAAAGTTTAATTATCCGACATTACAACCCAACATTCCAGAATTTTTGAGGCTTTACATTTATATTTATGGTGCATTATTATTATGAATATCATGAATTTATTTGTTTCTAAATTAATGTCTGAACCATTTTTGATTTTGAATGATTAAAGTCACTTTTATAAATTTCAATGTTCATGTGTATATTATTCTAATTAATTTGAGAAATGTAAATTACACTTGTAACATTTATTTACTGGAATTGTTTTGAGAGATGCGCAAACCTTGGTAATTTTATTAATTACAAAAATCACTTATTCGATAATAAAACTTCATTAAGTATATACTCACATTCAATTCGTAGGTACTAATAATATCACTGTTAACTAAAGCTTTGCTTGGTAACGTATTCGTTGCACTGTCTCCCAAATAACAAAAATTAAACACAATTATTGTTATATCTGGACCACTTGCAACTTGCAACCACTAACAGATTCAAATATCACATAAATTTGATAAATAGGTAATATCAAAAGTAACTTATTTTATTTGTTATATTTAAAAAAAATCATTCCCCTACAAGATCTATTTTACTTCGACGAAAATTAAAAAAAAGATCTATATTCTGCGTCTGTTTCACTGATAAATACATAGAAAACACTACGCTTTAAAAAAATCTTGCTTTTGGGTTATTTTGAACTCGAGTTAACCACCCGCCTGCTCAATTGCAACACTGCGAGTGTACTTAAGGATTTTGCGTCAAGTTCATTTATATCAATGTTTGGAAAAAATTTTTTTTTCGCGAGCACCCCAAGATCTTGTTTATAATAATGTATGGACTATTCATTGTCATCAGAAGCCAGTTAGTGCGTGACTCCGTGAACAGACAAGTTGATGTCGTTGGGAAACGTTGAAGGTTTTTACCGTGTCTTATGTGATGATGATTTTGTAATTTTTGCTAGATGTGTATTGGCCTTATTCAAGGATGCTCTGTCTGGAAGTGTGAGGGGAAATCTAAAAGTTTTATGTGCGTAAACAATACTATTTTTTTTTTTAAATTTAATAATCTTATTACGAGTATTAAGTTCTGTAAAATGTTAGTTGTCAAATACTTGCAGAACTTAATAACTTAAATTTAAAAAAGATGGAATTCTACGAATTCTACACAAAAACAATTAATAAGGAATTACTGTGACTTTAATTTGCATCTCGGTCGATTTTGATAAAAAAAATTAGGTACAAAAAGACAATTCATGTCCTTGAATCCCCAGACTATACATTCTGTGGTCTGGATGTGGAAACTTTATATTTTTTGGATGTCCCTCTCTAAATAAATATCTTCTCTTCTATCAAGCGTTATCTAAAATAGCCACCCTTCCATTCAAGATCTCTTCTAAGTCCAATCTTCCATATAATTCTAAAATTTGCACATTTACATAAAATTAATATATAAATTCGCTTTTCCTTTCTCTATAAATTAAAATGATGGTCTAGAACACACTTGAAGGGTAAAAGCCTGAAATAATTGAAAAAAAATACCTACTATGTTCCGTTTTGTACACTAGTACAATAATACCTTTAAGATACATAATTTCAAAAGCTAAACAAACTGAGAAATATCTCAGTTTGTTTAGCTTTTGAAATTATGTATCTTAAAGGTATTATCAGACTACGCTATCACCCCTGTATCACCATATCGCTCGCCTTACAATCCAATACAGACCTGTCACACCAGACGACCAGACAGATGATGTGTTATGGGTGTGGGCGTGGCGATGATATGCCGTGATCTGTTAACCAGGAGATATTTTAAAATTGATGCAACCCCGTGAGGGGGTCAGATCAAATAATGAACTGCCGTGGCCACGCGGCTGTAGTTGTCGTAGATTGTAATGTAACAATGGTAGATGTATAATTGTTTTATTATTACGTGATCTCCCACTCCCTCCTTAGCACATGCTATTTTTCTCTAGCTTGGAATATCATTTGTTTTTTTTTTTTTTTTACATGAGCTCCACACAGGAGGCGCTGAGGAAAATAATTTTCCTCAGGGCCTATGTCATCTTTGGGGATGCTGTGTGGAGGTTTTTTTTTTTAGGAAAAGGAAGGAGAGGAGAGTTCTGGGAAGGAAAAGGGTGTAAGGGGTGGGTAGGAATCTGGGGTTCAGTGTGTCTTGGTCATCCGCCTCCAAGACCTAGACAAACCTCACCCCATTTGTTTGTACGGGATCTGCCACCTTGACAGCTGCGTGACCGCGGCAGCTCCCTAATTGATCTGACCCCCTCTCCGCCGTAGGGAGAGAAAGATTATAGCGACGTGTGATATAATAAATGTACAAAGTTCGATAATGCTTCAGGTCGAAATATTTCAATTATTCCGAAGTAACTACCATGTTTTATTTGTATATTCATGCTTTAACTTTTGACCTGACGAACAGAAACGCTTGATTCAATTAATGTTCGTCGTATTTTATTGAAGTAAAACTTCTTTAGCACCGTTGTGATTTGAAACTCGATGTAACGAAAAATAGCGACACTGAAAAGAGATAAACACATACTTCTATAGGATTTAGCCTGCGAGAGAATGAGATAGAATATAATCGGTCTCCTCTTTGCGCGGTGCTTCGTTGCCTATCGGTCTCCTTTTTGTGCGGCGCTTCGTAGCCTCTCCACTCTTGTCAACTTTAGTTTTCTGAAGGTCTCACTTCTACCGCGTTTGAACTGCACTCTTATTTTTTTGTTAATAGGTTTTGACGAAATTGCCACCTGGCGATAAGCCCATATTTGTATCTCGATTTTATATTTTTGTATAACCACTTAATTAATATAATAAATATCCTGCTTCCTTCAAAAGACAATTCCATAATTCTGTAAACTATTTGAGTTGACCGCTTCCTGGTTTTGACATAGCTACTTACATTTAGGAGGAACGGCTGCGGGGCCGGTTTCTTACAAAACTTAATTTTGGATTTGAGGCCAAAATACCCAAACAAACTGTATAATATTTTAGTTATTAGATACCAACTAACTGTACAGACATGTGCTAGTTTATTTATTTTTTTAAATAAAACAATAACTTAGTTGGTAACCACGATTTTTTTTAATAATACCGACTGGTTTCGCTTTACACAAGCATCTTCATGGTATAAAATTAAACTGATCAAAAATATACATTGTGTGAGCTTACATCTCTTTTTTATATATATTTTTGCAGTGGCGGCGTAGGGTAGATTGGCACCCGGGGCGGTTTCGCATTGAGCACCCCTACTCAAAATAAAACACCAAATACTAAACATGCTTACGAGACTTTATTTTACTAAAATATTCGTTCACATTATCAAAATTGATTTCCCTGTCTCTTTCAATTGATAAAATCGAAAGATTGGTTAGTCGCGCTTGGCTCATTGTGGACCCTAAGTAAGATTTTATTATTTTTAACTGAAGCCACCTAGACACAAATTGTTAAAAAAAATCTGAGACATAATGCCAAACATAAAAAAAACTCAAAACAGCCCCATTTTACAATGAATTTGAGAAGCTCCAATGTAGTCCATTGAACCGCTTCTTGGGCAGAAATTTTGGCGGCTTCCAAAAGTCTCAATCGTAAAATCTCCAACATGATGTCCTCTGCTAAAAATTCATTGTAAATTTCAGATTTGGAACCATTCCACGAAGATCTTTTTGTGGTGATGTTACCAACGTTATAGGCTGAATATCACTAAATGTAACCAGAATAAAATCCATTGCCCTGTAGCGGTGGTCTAGTTCTTCGTAAAATCTATAGTGACATTCTAACATTGCTCTCTGCAGCTCCTCTGGTAATAGGTTCAGCAGCTCGGGCCATTTCTCCAGGCATACATTTTCGAAATCTCCCCCTTCCTCTTTTTCCTTCAATCGGAATGTCTAAGTCCTCACATTTTTTTGCTGCGTAGCAATAGCCTTTTCTACCACGATTTTGAGGAAAATTTTATGAGCTTTAACTTTTATTGCACGCTTTTCAAATGATAGTCCAGATTTTTGGATATACTTTTTTGTCTGATTAATTTTTTCTATGAATACCAAAAGGAAAGATAGCATGGAAAACTGAAGTCACATAAAACTGGTATGAGTGATGATGCTGCTTCTCTTCTTTCAACGCTTTCTTTGCTGGTGCTGGGATCACACATCTCTTTGAGTGTGCAACATGAGATACAAGCTTCTCAAAATTATTCTTCAGTGGTTTAACAGCGTCGTGATGTGCACTCCGTCTTGTCTCTGATAGTATTTTAACAGACACGCCTATATTTTTTATTAATATTTCACACCGCGCTCGATACTACGCGCTGTATAATATCAGACCAAGCGCAACATGAATTCATTATTTTAGAGAGTTAGAAATTATATTCGAAAAAAATGAAAATATAGTTGCGATGGGTCTCAAAATATGATATTAGAACCCGTATGTAAGTAACAAGATACAAGCTTAGGTAGTTATTTATTGATATGTCTTCAGAGGCAGATTTTGAGCGCATTCCTTGGCTGTAAGGCCGGTTACAGTGCTCGACTGACGGTCGGTGCGTACGTCGGTCGCGCTTGTCATTTGTATGAAAATTCATAAATCGTTCAGTGCAGGACCGACCGTACGCATGCGTATATCGCTACGCAGTGCGTACGAGAATCGTCGGTCGACCAACGAGTGAATTCCCCTTGAAATGCTCTTTGGGCGACGATCGGATGTACGCAATATCTACATCTTCTGTTCCTAATACGTCTACGAAGATAATAAGCAGCAATTAAACTATTCGTAAACGCGTCCATTTCGCGTACGACGTCCGGTCAGCTTGTTGATCAAGCGTGAACTGACGGTACGCACCGACGGTCGGTCGGTGGTATGCGATCGTCAGGACCGACCGTACGCACCGACCGTCGGTCAAGCACTGTAACCGGCCTAAGAGTGAGTTGTTGTCACCCCTTGGTGCTTGGCACCCGGGGCGGACCGCCCCCTCCGCCCCCCCCCCTTACGCCGCCACTGTATTTTTGATTAGTTTAATTTTATACCCTGTAGATGTTTGTGTATAGCGTAACTGGTCGGTGTTATAAGAAAAAAATAATAATTAAATCGTAGTTACAAACTAAGTTATTGTTTTATTTCAATTAATATGTCAAACCACAAAGTGATTGCTTTCTTTCAAAATATATTTATTTTTTCTTATGGATACGCTGGTAATTAAATAACTCAATTTTGCTTCATTTTGGAGGCAACTTTTGAATTTTTTATTGAGTTATTTATAATTATTAAAAAATATGTTTTGCCTTATCAACTGTGTTAATATAATGAAAAAAAAAGCTTTCCTAAAAATGTGTTTTTTGTTCAGTAATTTTAACTTATATACGAAAAATTGTGTTTTGACAATTAAATTTGTAATTATAATTTGTAATTTAAATGCACTCACATCAAAATGCTTTCGTCAATTAATATTTAATTAAAATTCCATCATATTTTTATAATAAATATAGTAAAATTATTTTTTTTTATTTTTATCATTTACTACGTAACAAAATGAATTACCCAAGTTGCCTCTAATTCATGAAATATTGAAATATTTGATCCCCATATTTTACAATTTTAAACGCAAATAAATAAAGTAGCACATATCCTTATACATACATATTTTCAATTTGGGAGGTGGGCATGGGTACCGCCGCCCCAGGAACCATTTATTGGATAACCATCACCTCTGCCATAAGTCACCCCAAGTGGTTCGCTACGTTTGGTGACTTAGCAGGGGTGCCCGGGCTCATGAGGGTGAGGTTTGTCGGGGTCTTGGCGGCGGATGCGTCTGCTCACCAGCTGCATGGCAGGCCAGATCGGGGGAGAATGGTTGAGGGAGTCCCTTTGACTTCTGCAACCGTTTTCTCTCCGAACATCGCCTTGCACCCCAGTGGGAGAGATGGATTCATACGTCCGTCACTCCTGGACACACTGACCCCCAATTCCTAATACCCTTTTCCTTCCCAGAACTTCCTCTCCTTCCTTTCCTAAAAAGACCCTCCAACAGCATCCCCAACGGTGACATAAGCCCTGAGGGGAATTATTCTACTTAGGGCGTCCTTTGTAGAGCTAATGTAAAAAAATCCGTTCTAGATATATGCTATACCTTTTGATTACAAAAATATTTTTTCAGTTTGGTTGGGTATTTTGGCCTCATATCTAAAATTAAGATTAGTATGCCTTCCTTCCCCTTAACTCGTGAATTTTGTAAAAATTCTTCATTTAATAGTAAAAATTCACTTTAATTTCAATTTTAATAGCTGACCGCCAAAGTGGTTTCTTTGCCAGCAGGACGAAGGTGTGTTGGAAGGTAGACAGGAAGGCGTGAAGGCTAAATCTGCATTAAACAGTACCTACCCATAATAAGGAACCGTCTCAGAAGTCGGGGACGCCCGAGGAAGACATGGCACGATCAAGTGAATCAGATACTTGAGTCGGGTCATGTCAAAAGTCAGAATAATAGAAGAGAATGTATGAGACGATGTATGAATGTGAGTGAGGCAAAGAGTGTGTGCCAAGATCGAGTTGTTTGGCGGTCCGTCCTCTCTGCTTACCCCTGCGGGGAAACGGCGTGATGGTTAGTTAGTTAGTTAGTTGATAATATGCAGAAATGATTTTTAATTTTTATTTTTTTGTATACATATACGTGTAATATAATCATGAGTAATTACATTTTCAGGTAACAATCGGATTAAACTCAAATCATTAAATACTAACATTCAACATTGATTAGAAACAGTATAAACATATATATGTATATAATATATAACCTTTACGAGAGTGTAACTACTCGTGTGTAAAGGGAAGAGAAAAAAAATTAAATTAAATTAAAAAAATTAAAAATTATAACACGTACATTATAAATACGTACTTACATAAATCAAATGTAATAAAAAAATAAAATAATATAAAAAATATATATATATAAAAAAAAATATATATAAAATAAATTGTTGAATAAATATTGTTGGTTAAAGATTAATGCGGTTCTAAGTGGCTAAAATATAAGGGGTACATAAAAGAGTATTTCTCTGATGTTTCATGAATATGTTGTGTGTATGTTTCTATCGTTTATACTTTAATTCTGTTATGATTTTATTTATATGTACAACCTGTCTTCTTATGGTTACCAATGTATTGATATTTTTATGTAAATTTTAGTTTTATATACTTAATATTTTGTTTTATAAAATTTTTGATCTCATACTCCTTTATTATAAATTTTATTATTTAAAATTTATTATTATGCTGTTTAATCAGAGGTAAAGTCACATGGAAGAAATCCATAATTGGTTTTATTTTGGCTACACAAACATGTACAAACTGGAAAAATGTAAACTGTTGATTTCCCGAAAATAAATAAATAAATTATTTAAGATATTATTGTTTAATTTATTTTTGAATTTATTGTAGTCAGATTCTAATCTCAGCTCTATTGCTAGTTGATTAAACCACACCACTCCATTGTAAATATAGTAGTGTTGTGCAAGATGCATTCATATTACACATTATAATTTTATTTAATTATTATTTTAAATTTCATTATTTTAATATTACATTTAAATACAGTAATGACGCGTTGCCCATCTGCCCATCTCACTAGGTTAAAAACGCACATGTTGAGATATAATGGTAATGTCTAGGTAATAAAACAAATGTCTGGTCGGTCTTGCTGTATGGATGTGACACATGGACCATGAAAGTAAATACCATGAACAGGTTAGAGGCTTTTGAAATGGGGCTTCACCGGAGAATGCTCAAGGTCCCATGGACCGACATGATCACCAACACAGAAATTCTCAGGCGGGCAGATAGAGAATTGCTTACATTAATAAAAATCAGGAAAATTTCATATCTGGGTCATATAGTTCGAGGGGAGAAGTATCACTTGCTCCATTTAATATTGAAAATCAAGACAGAGGGTCGCCGAGGACCTGATAGGAGACAAATGTCTCTGCTACGAAATATACGAGAGTGGACCGGCATTAGAAGTGTGGAGGAGCTATTCCGGGCAGCGCAAGACAGAGAGCCATTTTCCAGAGTGATCGCCAACGTCGGGGGGACCTTATAGGGCACACAAAGAAGAATAAAACAAAACTTCGTTTAAAAGTATTTATTTATGATTGCGAACAGCTGTTATATTATGTTATATTATGTTATTGGTTCCGTGACAGTTTACCCGCCGACAGTTGACCCCCCGGCGTACTTGTATACAATGTGCAGTCGTTTAGGGAAAATACGGTATACCTACTTACACAAAATATAACGAAGTGACCCCGAAGAGATGTGCAGTGAGGATGTACCGCCGAATAACTAAAATATAAAACATATTTTCATTCAAATACATCAAGGAAAAATCTGCTTCTCTATCTATATCAGTAATTTTTTTTCCATATTGTAGGCAACATTGGAAACAATCATTCTAAGAATTGGTTTGTAACCTGGATAGCGTCACAGATAAAAATATCCGATTATGGAACTATTGACTTTTTATAAAAGTCTAAATGAATATTCAATTTTTTATAAGAAAAACTCTCTTTTTATAACTTTTTATAAATAAAATCGCATATATTTGTCCGTGCGCCATCTAGGTTATAAACCAATGCTTAGAATGATTGTTTCCAATAAAATGGGTAGTGGCATATAATATGGAGAAAAAAACATTTGTTGAAGATAATATTGTTAATTCTAAAATTTGAAATATGGGATTGACTAATGGTTTGACAGAGGGAGCGGAATTGGTAAACGCGCACGTCCCGGTTAGACGAGAGGTTCTGGGTTCGAGACCCAGTTGCGACCATTATCTTTTTCCGTGTCTTGTTCTCTGTCATATTTTCGTTTAGATTATCATTGTCACTTTCTCGGCTAAAGTTCGGTGTTTGGGCTAAATTCCTAAAAAATAAAACTAGTTATTTTTATACTAATTTGGGGTCGGGGAATCCGAATCTGAAAGAATTAGGCGGCGGCAAGCAATATTAACTGAATTACACGACTTAAAAAAAATTTATACACATACAAGAAAATAGCCATTCTGGAAGCATTTTGATTCCTAGAAAATCAAACTAGTTATTTTTATACTAACTATGGGCCGGGGAATCCGAATCTGAAAGAATTAGGCGGCGGCAAGCAATATTAACTGAATTAAACGACTTTAAAATTTTCTATACACACACACATGAAAATAATCATTTCGGAAGTATTTTGACACACGTAGTACAAAGATCATAGAAAAACAAGATAACATAGATGTTTTTACCACACAAAATTAAGTGTTGCCATTAAGCAGTAATATTAATAACGTAAAATAACATGTTTATATTTTAAGTACTTATTTTTTATAAATTTTACTCACTTTTGTATCACAAACCATGTTACATAAACCCGGCGTAGCTGCTAAACTACTTGAAAACAGGGATGTTTTTTTGCCGTGACGCGAGCAGGCGGTATAAAGGGGCACAAACCATGTTACATAAACCTAGCGTAGCCGCTAAACTACTTGAAAACAGGGATGTTTTTGCGCCGTGACGCGAGCAGGCGGTATAAAGGGGCACAAACCATGTTACACAAACCTAGCGTAGCCGCTAAACTACTCGAAAACAGGGATGTTTTTTTGCCGTGACGCGAGCAGGCGGTATAAAGGGGCACAAACCATGTTACACAAACCTAGCGTAGCCGCTAAACTACTTGAAAACAGGGATGTTTTTTTGCCGTGACGCGAGCAGGCGGTATAAAGGGGCACAAACCATATTACACAAACCTAGCGTTAGGTTAGGTTAGGTTAGGGACGCGAGCAGGCGGTATAAAGGGGCTGGAGTTTTACCGCTTAGCTGGACTCTTATATGATCCGCGTATCCGACAGGAACCCTTCGAGACAAGCGAGTTTGACAAGGATACGACGGACGAAGAAGACTTGGTCGATTTATAAGGTATGTTTTTCTGCTGTTATCTATTTTCATATTGATATAGGGATAAATATTTTTGAGAGCTGGTAACACTGCCGGCACATGTTTTTGTATATTTCTTGTTTTTCTATGATCTTTGTACTACGCGTGTCAAAATACTTCCGAAATGATTATTTTCATGTGTGTGTGTATAGAAAATTTTAAAGTCGTTTAATTCAGTTGATATTGCTTGCCGCCACCTAATTCTTTCAGATTCGGATTCCCCGGCCCATAGTTAGTATAAAAATAACTAGTTTGATTTTCTAGGAATCAAAATGCTTCCAAAATGGCTATTTTCCTGTATGTGTATAAATTTTTTTAAAGTCCTGTAATTCAGTTAATATTGCTTGCCGCCGCCTAATTCTTTCAGATTCGGATTCCCCGACCCCAAATTAGTATAAAAATAACTAGTTTTATTTTTTAGGAATTTAGCCCAAACACCGAATTTATTCCACTTTCTCTTCAATGATTTATTACATTGATGGAAATGACCTTCAAATTATTACAAGCAATAATTGTCAGCCTGAAACACTCATTTACATTGAAAAATCTTCCGAGAAAAGATACTTGCCGCCAACGGGACTTGAACCCGTGTCCTTCCGATTGCCGGTCGAATGCTCTGACCACTGAGCTATGGCGGCTTATCAAATACCCGCCAAATAATTCAATATATACTAGTGTTTCATTCAACAATTACTGCTTGTTATATTTTTTCCACCTGAAAACAACCAACTTTATTTTTGCAAGGAAGACATTGTTAGTGTTAAATCCCTCGCTAGGTGGCGTCGAGACAAATTATGTCTGCATTTATTGGGGAAATACTTAAACTTGTTAAATATTAATTATTATTTTTTAATTTATAAACTAACGTTTAGACAAGATTTTTTATGCATAGCACAAAGGGTAACAATTATTACAAGCAATAATTGTCAGCCTGAAACACTCATTTACATTGAAAAATCTTCCGAGAAAAGATACTTGCCGCCAACGGGACTTGAACCCGTGTCCTTCCGATTGCCGGTCGAATGCTCTGACCACTGAGCTATGGCGGCTTATCAAATACCCGCCAAATAATTCAATATATACTAGTGTTTCATTCAACAATTACTGCTTGTTATATTTTTTCCACCTGAAAACAAAGTTGGTTGTTTCTTTGTTGTATCTTTTCTCGGAAGATGTAAATGAGTGTTTCAGGCTGACAATTATTGCTTGTAATAATTGTTACCCTTTGTGCTATGCATAAAAAATCTTGTCTAAACGTTAGTTTATAAATTAAAAAATAATAATTAATATTTAACAAGTTTAAGTATTTCCCCAATAAATGCAGACATAATTTGTCTCGACGCCACCTAGCGAGGGATTTAACACTAACAATGTCTTCCTTGCAAAAATAAAGTTGGTTGTTTTCAGGTGGAAAAAATATAACAAGCAGTAATTGTTGAATGAAACACTAGTATATATTGAATTATTTGGCGGGTATTTGATAAGCCGCCATAGCTCAGTGGTCAGAGCATTCGACCGGCAATCGGAAGGACACGGGTTCAAGTCCCGTTGGCGGCAAGTATCTTTTCTCGGAAGATTTTTCAATGTAAATGAGTGTTTCAGGCTGACAATTATTGCTTGTAATAATTGTTACCCTTTGTGCTATGCATAAAAAATCTTGTCTAAACGTTAGTTTATAAATTAAAAAATAATAATTAATGACCTTCAAAAGTAAAAAAAGAGAGTTTTTCTTATAAAAAGCTGTGTAAATTCGTTTGATATTCATACCAACTTTTTACCCCTCCAAAAATTTTATGGGACGTGTGGGATTGCACTATCCTCCCCACATCCTGGAATAAACATTATTATTATTATTATTAAAGCCAGTAAAAACACGGAAATTTCCTAAACAAGCCCACTTTGAATTGAATGTTTTGTGGATTAATTTTGAGCTATTGTATATTTTATTGACCGAAACACATTGCTAGAGCAATAAACTATGTACCAAAACAACATTACTTGCGTAATTACGTAAATTGATAGGTTTTTAAGATGTTTTCGTCTCGTCAAATAACATGAATCGACTTTCACCGATTTTATTTTTAGTTCACCGAAAGAATCGTGGCAAATGTGACATTTCGAAGTCATAGATAAAAATTATTTTAAAATATTCTGGGGTTGCAAGGTGAATGAAATCTTTACCCATCCCATTGGGAATGTTGGCTCAAGAGATTCTGACACTGTCCTTATACAAATTTTGTACATAGAAGGGTCAAAATTGAAGAAAAACGTATTTTTTCCCCGCGTATGCGCACAAACTGCACACATCCCCGCGCTCCGGCAAATTAAATATAAATTATTCCGAGTGACTAGGCGCATTGCAGGTTTCGCTATGGTAAAGGGCGATAATAGAGCAAGCGATTCTGACCATGTTCTTCATACACTTTCTTTATACATAAGGGTCAAAATCGCGTAAAAAATGTTTTTTGTTTTTGTTTTTTGTTAATGTACACCGGTGTACTATCGGCAGGGGGCGGTTAAGGGTGTTTTGTTTATAATTGGTATTTTGAATTTGTAAGTTTGAAATTGGTATACGCACAAAAAAATATTATTTTAAATAAAATTTTGTAAATATCATTTCGGGGGGTCAAATGTCGGCGGATCATCTGTCGGCTCACCTAAGTTATTAACTTATTATCACAAAAATCCATCCACTTTTTAACAGGGAAAAACCAGAGAAAACCGGAAATATGTCATTTTTAAATAAAATTTTAGACGTAGGTACCTATTGACTCTTTTCAACAAAAAATTATGAATTTATTTCGAAGGATTATTCTTTTATCTGGTAAAGGCATGTTTTAAATTTTGAGAAAAAATTTACATTTTTAGTATAATAAGATTATACCATAGGTCGGCAGATTTGTAAAATTTTCAAACGAAACATCTTATTTTACAAGACATATTATTTCATAACATTATTGTAAATCAACACGTTGTCTAGTAAACGCATGTTTCAAAATTTTATTTTTAGTTCAAATAAAATCATTATAAAAATAACACTTATTTATGATGAAAATTTTTCTATTTTGTCTATCACTTACGGTCTTGCAAATTAATATGTATGCATATTTAAGGCCCCGCTACCCGAATTACTACCGATTTCTTACATATCTCCCACACGTTAAGTTTTAAAGTTTGAAACGTGCTGCAAATATACTTTATAGTATTTTAAATGAATAAATTGTGTAATAACACAATAATCAATGAAAAATGTATATATGTATCTGGTCAAAAGAGAATAAACCAATAAAAAAAGAAAGATATTATAAATAAGTTTTACTTCTAATATTATTGAATGTATATTCAGTTAGAACCTGTAAACAAACGGCCATTATGTGGCAGCTTCGCGGGTCTACCTAAGTTTTGTCTAAATTATGTATTTTGTTAAGTGTTTTGTTAAAAAAAATTTAATGGACTCCGGGATCTGAACCCACATTTACAGAACCACAAGTTATAATTGAATAGAGTTTTGTGCGTTTTTCGCTAAGTAAAGTATTATCTAGTTTGAGTGCATCGTTCAGTAAAATAAAATACCAACAGTACTGCATAACTTAATTAAAATAATAATGGTTTGCCAGAAGCTTACAATAAAAAATACAACACCAGAAGTGCCTTCGTTATTAATTTGAATCGAAACAAGTGTGCCACCGACTTAGTACCTTTTGGTTCTAGACTCTTTAGCGTGCGGTCTCTCTTACACTTGCCTGAAATTTTATATCGCCATCCCATTTGAATTTCGTATTCGTAATAGAACAAAGTTTTGTATGGAATTATAGGCCGAAATTAGGCCTGTAATTGGATCAAGAAACACGCCCGCAGGCCCTTATTGTGATATATATATATATACATTATTCTATGGGTGACCGTACAATTCAACAATGTGCAATTTCATCACTCCTTTGAAAAGTCATTAAAACTGATAAATAAAACTGGGTTAATCGCAACGTTACACGTTGGGTTAGTTTATGGACTATTTAAAAAAAAAAACAGTTTTAATGACTTTTCAAAGAGGTGTTGAGTCATGAAACCGTATTAAAATTTAAAAGTACAAATGGGAGTGAATCATGGAACTAAGATTGAAGGGAAGCGGCAATACTTTCGGAATATTACGGGGATAAGCGAAAAACCTATGTAGCTCTGCAAACTTGTAGCCGTCTAGTGGGAGGGGATAGAAACGGGGAATGTGGCTAGCTTGCGGGGGGAAGGCGGCGCTCTGGAGATAAGGGCCGAACTGTGAATGGGAATCATTATTATTTTTATATTTTTTAAACTTTCGTTAATTTTTTATTACATTTTGGACATAAAATATAATAGCTTAATTGAAAAATAAGTAATGAAATGAGGAAAGGGTAGTAACAAGGAGACTGAAGACTTATGTGTTGTTTAATTTTTATTGTTCCCTATACAAGTTATTTTAAGTTACCTTTATCTACTAGGACGTACTTAACTCATTTTTTGCGAAATCAAGATTTGTGAAGCGCTTGTCGAAATACATCGGCCTCACTTTTCACTTGACAAGTGCAAGTGGGTAAAAAAACTAGTGTTATGAACTCGCTGTAACTCAAGGCGCCATTCCTTGGTGCTATCATTGCTTAACTCATCAGTTTGAAATAGATTTTAATTTATCATATAAATAGTAAGTATGGTTTTTTATACGTATTTTATAAAATCAACAGACTTGCAGTGAAAATTTTTGTGCGTTCTATTCTGATGTAAGCTGGTGCTTGAGTTTTGAGAAAGGAGTGCTCGATATTAATCTTATAAAAGAACTGTATTTACAGTTTTACAATGATAACAAAAAAAATAAGTGATAGGAACAAACACTGCTTGACTTATTTGCGTGGGCAAATAAGTTTTATTTGATTAAATTGTGTTATTTCATAATTAATTTATTTAAAAATAATGTACATATTATATTATACTAGCAGATCCGGCCACACGTTGCTGTGGCTAACGTAAAAAAATGCCACGCCATTACCCAACCTTTATAACCAACGCCATCTGTTAAATTAAATCCACACCGCCCATTTGCCAGCCCATTGCCCGCTGCCCGCTGCCGCTTACCAGATATATTATATATTTCAATAAATTTACACAAAACCTTGACAAATTATATACCTAAACCTTTCTCATGAATCACTCTATTTATTGGTGAAAACCGCATGAAAATCCGTTTGGGTAGTTTTTGAGTTTATCGCGAATAGACAGACAGACAGACCCGGCGAATAACTTTGTTTTATAATATGTAGAGATATACCATATAATATATCACAAGAATCCCAACTGCTTCCGTCTGTAGCATGTACGTTGTGAGGCTGAAGGTAAATGGTGAGGGGAAATAAATGGTGGAGAGAAAGCTGGAGAAGTACCCGGCTATTCAGATCTAGTCGACAAACACGGCTAAATCAATTTCAAGCAACATTTCAATTCTGAATGGTGGTCTTACCTACGCTAGAGCGATACTGAGAATGTCTTCCACCTGGAACGTGCCGGAAATATATTTTATAATGTTTTTAATTATAAAATGTTGAAAACACAGATCAATCGAATAAAATTTATTTCGGGATTTAAACCCGCGACCTCCGGATTGCTAGTCAAGAGCTTTACCCCTCGACCACGAGGGCATGTCAATGTGACTTTTACATAACAATACAGTGATTATAAACTTTGAATTAACGTTGTAAACATGTGTAAAAGGAGTGGTAAATTAGTAGGAAGAAAATCTAAAAATGACAGTGCAAAAAATACAAAGTAAAATTTTTTAAAAATGAATAAGCTAAATGATAAAAAACATATACCTATGACATATGTGAATCACAACTTTATATTTGTGCCTTATGATTAATAAAAACATAAAAGTTTTTTGGTAATTTTTAATTATTATAATTTAAGTTGACTGATTCGGCCCATTGGCAGTCGGAGTTCACGTGATAACATCGGGCTCATGGCGATGGCGGTTGAAATGAACACGCCAAAAATTACAAACTGTATATTTAAGCTATGTTTAAACACTTACATGTGAAAGGTAAGACCGTCTTTTTTCTTAAAGGTCTTCATAGAACTACTTTTACACAATTTTACGGCACAGTGGACCATTTTTCTATGTTTTATGAACGTTTTTCTGGGAGCTCTATGCGCGACCGAGGTGTAAAAGCCAATGTCAGCCATCTAAAAACCGTTCGGTAAAATTTTTGAAAAGGCATGCTTTGTGCAGGGGGCACACTTTACATGCCGTCTCTCTAGTATCCATACTGTTAGGAGTGAATAAATAAATAAATAATAATTTTCACAATTCACAAGGAAAATAATGGGCAATGTTTCGTCAATTATTCAAATTTAAAATACAAAAGGAAACACAGTTTGAAAAAGTTTCACATTAAATAAATTCGTACTTGAATTTTTGACTGAATGCAGAATATCGGTCGTCCAGTTGATTATAGAGACATCTCCAAATACTTAGTTTTGAGATAATGAAAAAAGCAATATTGGAGTGCTCACCATAAACCACGCGTTTCACATGTTTGTGTTTTACATATTTAATATGCTATAACATGGGTCGGCAACCTGCGGCCCGCGAGGAGTCATGGTGCCGCCCGCAAGATTCTCGCCGCAACGCACATGACTTTTAACTTGCCTTGGATTTTTAACTGATTTGACTGCCGAACTGAATCTACTCAATACTCGTTTACAGGGAAAAAACAAATTGATATGCCATGTGTATTCAGATGTTAAATCATTTGAAATTAAACTATCATTGTTTATCAAGCATGTCGATGAAAGGAAACTCGATCATTTTCCAAAGTGCAAAAAAGCAGTAGAAGAAGCTGGGATAAATTTTATTTGAGAAAACACTAACATGAAAAGTGCATTACTACAACTTCAAACTGAGTTTGAAAACCGGTTTGCTGATTTAAAAAAAATCTCATGTAAGATGGAGATTTTCGAAAATCCCTTCGCAGTGGATATCGATAATGTACCAAGCTATTTGCAAATCAACATGATAGATTTGCAAAGTGGTAATATCATTAAAATGGCATTTAAGGAAAAAAATAACTTGGTAGATTTCTACGGGGGGTTTGCCTTACGAAAAGTACAAAGAATTAAAAAGGTTTGCTCAGCAAATAATTACCATGTTTGGTAGTACGTATATTTGTGAGCAAACTTTTTCAATTCTTAATTATCGGAAAAACAAACACTGTTCTCGATTATCACATTTACATTTGGACGCAATACTACGCGTCTTCACATCAAAAATGTAAGCAAATATTAAAGAACTTGCAAGTCAAATCCAACAACAAAAATCCCATTGAGTTCTGTTCGAATGAAAGTCCCTGCTGAACTCAAGACCGATAGGGCGAAGGAGCCTGGGAAGGCCAAGACTAAGATGGAGCGACAACGTCCTCAAAGACATATCTGTCTTGGAGCTTCCAAACTGGAGAGAGCTGGCACAAAACCGAGATGAGTGGAGGAAGACTCTTGAGGAGGCCAAGACCCACCAGGGGTTGTAGAGCCAATAGTGATGATGATGATGACATTTTGAAATATCCTACTAGTGACCCAGAAAAGATAATTTTAATTTTTTTATTCCACTACAAATTTTTGTGCATTATAATTGATTTGGTGGTGTTTACGAGTAATCTGATTATTGTACTAGATAGAGGGTACACTTTCATATGTAACTGCATATTCAACTCAAATGTCGATTTTTAGGAGATGTCTGACTAATCAACTGGACGCTCGATTTATATATTTATATAATTCAGACGAAAATTTTAAAATGATTTAAAAATATTTATTCATACAAACAAACACTAAACAACGATTTGATCTTAAACTTTTTGCTTGGTGTGTACTGTGTATGTCCCCACACCTTCTAATGCAGGTTGTGATAGATGGTAAGGTTGGTTAGATGCTGTGGATGTTATCCATAGATGTCGCTAAAGTACACTTTTTCCATGATTAATTTTGTGATATTCTTATCTTAGGTTTTGTAATGGTGATATTCTTAACCTAGGTTAGTAATTCAAGAATAAAATTTATATATATATCCACCAACCAAAAATTCAACTTTTTGCTTAATCTTATACATAGTTCTAATAGGAACTGCCCCATTTTATTAAGCCATTGAAGAAGATAAAACTGCTAAATCTGAACGTAAATATGAAAAAGAACAATGCACCGAAAAATAAAAAGGTAACGGTCGCAACTGGGACTCGAACCCAGGATCTCTCTCCTTAAGCCGCCGCTGCCCAAATTGCTACCGATCTTGCATATATCTCTTTTAAGCTCTGAAAAAAATATATGTTATTTTTGAAGATAATATCTATACATTTCCCACGCCGAAACGCAAATTATATGAAATTTCCTCGAAAGAAAAAAATCTGTGCTCCGTAAATTATTATTTTCAAATTTGTTTCTGTTATTTTACAAGTTATATGTATGAAAAAATTCACTTTGTTTCTTTAAATGCTGTTTCAGACAGCCCCCAAGAGATTTTTGCTCTATTTTAAACGAGTCGTGTTTTATTAAAAAATTTCACAATTTTCGCATCGATTTTATCGCTTTAAATATTAGCGCGCTCTTCTAACATTCGCAATTACATATCTCTCCATCTTCTTCTTTTTCAGCGCGGTTGCGGCGCCTTAACCAACTCGGCTACTGAGCCATTTACGACCGTTACCTTTTTATTTTTCTGTATCTTGTTCTTTTTCATACTTTCGTGTAGATTTATTAGCCATTTCAAGCTACGTTTGAATTCTGAATGGTGGTTTTACATCAGGGCGATATTGAGAGTGTCTTCCACTTTGGAATGTACCGCAAATAAACTATACAGGGTGTTAAGGACTTGACTTACTTTAACCAGTGATTCTTGACATTATTTGGAGTAAAAAATGTACATGAAATTTTGGTCTCTGGTGACCTTTTGGATGTTTTTTTTTTTGTTTTTCAAATTTTTTTTCTTTAAAAAAATAAATTATTCTGCATGTCGTCACTGGTCACTCAGCCGAGAAACCGACCAACCCATAACCCAGCCTCAAACTGTCTCAACACCTGTAATTATTTATGTTTTTGTAGAAAAAAAAATGTCACCGGAGACCAAAATTTTATTTATATTTTTTACTCAAATAATGTCAGGAATCACTGGTTAAAGTAAGTCAAGTACGTCGCGTAACACCCTGCATATTATTTTAAATGAATTAATTATGAAATAACACAAATTAATCAAATAAAATTTACTTGCGTGCGCCGGGATTCGATCCCGCGACCTTCGGAATGCGAGTAAAGACCGCTACCCCTTGACAACGGAGGCCGTCACTACAGAAATGTGCAGATTTACTGCTTTATCGCTGAGATATGTAGGTAAGTTATATCAAGACAGGATTATAATCTTTTCAAACATAAAATTCATATTCTCTTCCTTATTGTAGGGCATTTCTAAAATATTTTTATCACTTTCTTTAAAGCTATCATCACTTTTCAAAATCATTACGCAAGATAAATTTAACGTTAATATTTTTGCTGTGTAAAATCCTTGACGAGAAAACCTTCATAATGTTCAATGCCTCCTGGAATAAGTTCCTGAATAGAACCCGTTTCCTTTCGCAGGGCCCACTCCTATCCTTGAATCCAAACTCCTCATTCTTCTACTTTTATTCTGGAAAGTCATTGCACGTAATGCAACCCGTTTATGCTGATGTAAATTCGGCCTTGCCTTTGTAAATGGAGTAAAATTGACTTATTTTATGATGTTTTACGAGGAAGATGTTTTTTTATTGCATTTTTTAATCACGTTTCAGTCGAGATATCTTTACATTAAATAAACTTTTCAATGTCAAATGGAGTCATGAACTTGTACCATCTATAATAATGTTTTTCCGGTTAAGATAAACAAATTCATAAACCGGTCGTAGATGTCGCTTTCACCAAAAAAATTGAGAAAACATTGAAGATAAATAAAAAAAATATCTATGGAGGAAGATTTACATTAGGTTGTTGGTAGGTATTGTATTATCTTTAGGGAACGTACCCATACTACGTGACCTGTTCAGGGGGGGGGGTCTTCAAAATACCACGCTTGGTACAAATGAGCGGCGGTGGGCTTAGGTTTGTAGTCACCGTGTGGGGGGGGGGGGGGGGGTTAAAAATTAAAAATTGCAAAAAGTTGGTCACGTAGTATGGGTACGTTCCCTTAGTGGTCGCTCAGTTATTATTTATTTAACAACATTCTATATATTCGAACATTATTTTTTTTTTTAGTAATTTGTGCGTTTAAGTTTACAAAATTTCTAATTAATTATAATGTTTCATATTGCAAACTAAATTTTATGTAGTTTTATTTAGCTCCTACAATGCATCTTGAAGTTTCCAATTGGTTTGGGTTTGGACTTTAAAGTTTCTGGCAGCGTGTTATATAACTTCATCCCTTTGTACAGTAAACTGTTCTGCGTATTCGCCTTGTCCTTTTTTTGAAGCCTGATTTCCTTGCACGTCCTTGTGTTATGTCTGTGAATGTTCTTGAATATAATTTTATTTGAGAACTTTTTTGGTAAAATGTTGTTTATTATTTTATGTATAAACATCATCGTATTCAACGTCAGCATCTGTTTCGCGGTTAGCCAATTCAGTTCCTTTAACATTTTGTTCACTTTTGAAAATCTATTTCGTCGAAGTATTATTCTCATTGCTCTGTTTTGGAGAATTTGAAATTTATTTTGTTCTCGTTCGTTATATAGGAAAATGATAGTTGAGCAATAGTTAAAATGTGGAGCAATAATTGATTTGTAGATAGTGATCGCAGTTTTACTAGATAGTTTTTGCCGAATTCTTCCCAAAAAAGATTTTTTTCCCAATTTTCTTTTGTTTATATTCTGCATGCTCATTGAATGTTAGTTTGGAATCTAATATAACTCCTAAGTATTTGATAATGTAGGCCTCGCTGTTTGGTTTGCCCGTGCTGAGGCCCCCATTTTACAAATTAATACTTTCCAATAAAAATACACGTTAATTAAATAAAAATAAAGTACGGTGATAAAAGCGTTACTGAAAAAATAGGCCAAAGATATTGAAATATAAGTAGATGTGCTATCTGCTGTTTTTACTATGTGGGTCTGCGCTTCCGGGTGTCGCCAATATTGTTTACCAATTAACAAATAAACTAAGAGAACAAATGATTAACGAATAAACCAAACGAACGTTAAACTAAATGAACGAATTCATTCCTTATTCAAAATATATTGTCAACCAATATTAATGCACATTTTCAAAAAATCAACGAAATGAACAAATTCTTTTTGTATGAAAACTTCGCTAATTAGCGCGTAGTCCGGCGACAGTTGCGCGGACACCATAGCATATCTCTTCTGTATTTGAATATCTTTGAAATAGGCAAATATTATGTGGTACGGCAAGTCCTCGATAATAAAAAAGAAAAAGATTTTACTAAACAATGGGTTATAATCCCTTATATTGGCGAAATATCAACTAAAATATCCAGTTTAGTTAATAATGATATATGCAAAACAGCTTTTTATAATGTGAATCCTCTAGGGAGAATTTTAATCAATAATAAAGATAAAAGAGAAAAACTTGAAAACTCAGGCGTTTACCAAGTGAATTGCGCTAACTGCCCATCGTATTACATAGGTCAAACTGGGAGGTCAGTCAAAACCCGAATTAAAGAACACTTTTAAAACTGGGTGAATGACAAAGGAGAGAAGTGTCGAATGTAGCATCACACTTATTAGAAAATAAACACTCGTTTGATAAAGACAGAGATGTTAAAGTTCTCCATATTTGCAATAAAAGTCGTAAACTGGATAGACTAGAATCTTTAGAAATTATCCGCTTAACTAAAAAAATAGAACCTAACTTTGTAATGAATAAGCAATTAGAATCATTTGCTAAGTCTCCGCTTTTGTATACATTGTAATTTTCATAATAATTTCGAAATAAAAATATGTATTTAGTTTAATTAAACATGTATCCCTTATAAAAAAGGAACCTTCCAATGAATAAGCAATTAGAATCATTTACTAAGTCCCTACTTTTGTATCTAGTGTAATTTTCACAATAATCTCGAAATTAAAATAGGTATTTAGTTTAGACCACTGCTTGGTATGACCTTCTACGGGTCAGAAGGGATGTGCTCATTGTAACACATTTCTTCAGACTGATTCGTGGAAGGTTCGAAAATTCTGCTATCATGGAGAGCTTTAGTTTCTATGTTCCCGACGGTTATCTCCGTCACCGACAGCATAGACTGTTTTATCTCCCAGCTTGCAGAACTAACTTGCCAATGGTTATGCCAGTCGGGAGAGCTGTCTTGTTGTTAAATAGAATCTCTTCGAATATCGATATGTTTAATATCAATGAAGCATAATTCAGACAACAAGCTTTGTTGTTGTTAGTATGATTGTGCTTCATTGAAGTATAAATTGCTTAAATCTGTTTAAATCTTAATACTTTATCTCTTTTAAAACGCATTGAAAATTTATTTTGTAATGTTTTAAAATTAAATAAATAATTGAATTGAAAAATAAAATTGAATTGAAAACAAGATAATATTGAAACTAACTTTTAATAGTCTCATTCACACTACCAGTTTCGGAAGAACCCTTAATATTAACTAACATTTAGTATTCCCCCGATGAAGGAAGGGTTTTTCCGAAACCGGTAGAGTGTGAATGAGAATATTAAAAGTTGATTTTAATATTTTCCTGTTGAAGGAAGGGTTCTTCCGAAACCGGTAGAGTGTGAATGAGAATATTAAAAGTTGGTTTTAATATTTTCCTGTTGAAGGAAGGGTTCTTCCGAAACCGGTAGAGTGTGAATGAGAATATTAAAAGTTGGTTTTAATATTCTCCTGTTGAAGGAAGGGTTCTTCCGAAACCGGTAGTGTGAATAAAATTAAAGTGGTCTATAACAAATTTATTTGTTTTTACCGTAAATTATGGCGAGCGAAAAAGTATTTCTTGTTTGTTTGATTTTTTCAAGAGTAGGGGCGATTCCGCTATAGACGATTCTAGACATTAATTTGCAAATCACAGTATTTGTACCTTTTTTGATATCAGTGCAAATAAGAAGGTCAATATAAAACGATTTAAAAAAAATTGGATTTTAGTTCATACTGAAATTTTTGGCGTGCTTGGAAACATTATCATTCGAAGAATTGGTATAAAGATACGTTTTAAGATTTTCACGACCAAAAGCATTTTAATTATTTGTTTTTGGGGTGTTGTCTCATCTACCGGATCTGCCGGATCTGCCCTGATGGTGGACACTGCAACGATGTCCGAAATGTTAGCTAAAGAAGGAGGTAGCGCAACACGGCATAACACCCCAAGAAACAAATAACGAAAATTGGTATAAACTTTAAAATCAATCATTAATTTATTCTTATGTGCCGAAAGATGTAAGTACTTGTTGTTATTTTTTAAGCGTCATTGACTACAAGAAGTCACTGTTAGCTTGTTGCACCCGCGATACAAAAGATATTAAAGTTTTGTGTTTTTCACCGAAATAAAGAGCTAACGTTTTGAAACTTTATAAAAGTAGTAAGAAATCAAAGACAAACTTAAATAAAACCTTTTTAAGAGTATAATGTTAGCTGAATTGAAATAAATGTTGACTCAAAATGGTTGCACCCGCAATTGTGTTGTTAGAATCGCGGGTGCAACTCTTTGAGAACTACCCTTATAATGTGATTTATGATATATTTTATTGTTTTGTTATGCCTTCAATAATAATAAATGCTGTGTATTACTGGTGATTTATATTTAATAGGTGTGTTTATATTATATTTCGCTTTTTATAGAAATTCTATGATTTGGCACGCAGTCTCTCTGAAACATCTTCTTTGTACTAAAAAAAGTTGGTTACGTTGGATGATAAATGGGAAGGGCTGAAAAATAAATCAGGCATTCAATCAAAACATTTCTTTCTATCTGAAGACGGCGATAGCATTTCCGTGGCGCGAACCTTAACCGTCTCATCACAAATGCACATTGGTTTTGAAATCTCCGAAAACCACTACTGAAACAGAAAGTGTTTGGGACGAAAACAATTTGAAACCTCTTAAATATTATAAAATATAAAAAGGAATTTTTCAAAACAAGAAAAAAACTTAATTTTTCTTTTTGTATTTCAAAATTCAAAAAGAAAAAAAAGAAACGAAACAACAATTCAGATGACAACGAAACAACAATTAACAGTAATTCAGATGACTAATCCTTAAAAGACGAATCTCCAACGTCGTCTTTTCAAGTCTCAAAATTACTAGCAGAAGCATGCCATTAAACTGGTACTATCTATGCCACTGTCTAATAATAATTATTATTTAATATCAATATATCAAAAGATATAAATATTAATTAAATAATTATAAAAATCGTGAATGATATAGCAGACGTGCAACTTGAAGACATTATCGCAAAGTTGGAAGCGCCAGAAAAACGGATTGATGGATGTAATATGTTCATAGAATTATCGGCGAATTTTGATGTAACCGAAAAGAAATATTTAACATAAATGACCAAGAAGTGCACTGATTAGTAAAAAAGCATTGTTTGATTTCTTTTTTCGTTCCTCTATCAGAGTTTATTGATGTTTATATACACTTAAAGTAGACGAGTTGCACCCGCGATAATTTGATGTTGCACAAAGCTAATACTTCATTGCTTGTTTTTGTTTTCTATATGTTTTTTATTTTTTTTAGTTGATTAGTTTAACGCATTACGAAATATCAAGGCATAACATGATAAATGTTTCACAATTGACAGACTTTTGTGTTTTTGTCTTACGATCTGGAAAGGGTGGGCCAAATTGGTTGCACCCGCGATCGCACTTTGAACCTCCCTGCTGACTTTTTTCATTCTTAACCCCAAAAACAAACAACAAAAATACTTTTGGCCGTGAAAATCTAAAATCACACCCTCCCTGCTGACTATTTAAATCAATATATATTATAAAAGAAAGTCCAAAAAAACGCGCGGAACGCAAAAACTCAGAAACGAGTCCCGGTACGATCAAGGAAGTTATATGGTGTGGTAGATCTCTATCCCCCCTAGGGAATAAGGGTACCCGTTTTTACCTATTAAAGGGCGTGCTTTTGAAGATATAAGTGCTGAAAGTTCTAAGAAGACTCCAGAAATTTCAAGAAGACTCTCAAAATTTCTGGAAACTTCTAGAAGATTCGATAAAACTCCGGAAAGTTCTGGAAGGAGTGGAGGAGTATGTCAGCGAGTCTAGAAGGTTCCGAAAAGGTCCAGAAGGTTTCTACAGCTTTATCCAGTTCGATAAAGCTGTAGAAAATTCTGGAATGTCGGTGAGTCTAGAAGGTTCCGAAGAAGGTTTGATTAAGCTCTAGAAAGTTCTGGAAGGAGCGATGGATTGTGTCGGTGGTTCAGTCTAGAAGGTTCTAGATAGTTCTGGAAGGTTCCCCAATGCTCTAGGATGTTATGGAAGGAGAAAGTTCTAGAAGCTTTCAGAAATGAGTGGCGGAGAGTGTCGGTGAGTCTAGAAGGCTCTGGAAAGTTCTAGAAGATTGGATAATCTTAATCTTCAATATACATTATTAAAAAAGGTGTACAATGTGTATGCCGCTAAAACGCAAAGACGAGTCCCGGTACGATAACGGGAGTTATATTGTGTGGTAGTCCTCCCCATCTATGAAGAAAGTTCCCGTTTTTACCTGAAGGGTGTGCTTTTAAAGATATAAGGGCTCGAAGTTTCGCCCCCTTGAAATTTCTAGAACAGTTCAACGCATTCCAGAATATTCTTGAGCATTCCACCACATTCCAGAACATCCCGGAAAATTCTGGAATGTTTGGGAATAGGATGGAACGTTCAGGAACATACCGGAACATGCCCTATAGTTGTAGAACATTCCAGAACACTCCTGAATGTTGTAGAATGATCTGGAACATTTGAAGTCTTTTTTGTGTGGGGCTACCCATATCTTTATTAATTAATATATAAAACAAAGTCGGGTTAGTTACACTATTTATAACTCGAGAACGGCTGGGCTGATTTTGATGATCTTTGATTTGTTGGATTTGTCTCCGCCCCGGATAGGATAATAACTATTAAAACATCACAAAAGTTAACGAAATAAATAGTTATAAAGAAAATTATTTTCCCCATACATTTTGTATGGAACGAATTCTCCTATTTTGAAAGAACTGCAGCAATATTGTGAGGGGTATAATATTGAACTGTGCATGAATTCCAAACATTCTCAAATGTCAATGCGTTGATTGTTGTGCATTTGTTTTTAATCATATAATGCTGCCCTTCTTTCTTACATACTCAATGTCAATAGTCGAAAATGAGACAAATGGTGAACGTATGTCTGCACACCTCCAAAGGAAAAATACAATAATTATAATAAATCTCTGAAAAAAAGCATTTTTTTACATAAGCTCCACACAGGAGGCCCTGAGGAAAATAATTTCTCTCAGGATCTATGTCATCTTAGGGGATGCTGTAAGGAGGATCTTTTTAAGGAATGAGGAGGATAGAAAGTTCTGGGAAGGAAAAAGGTATGAGGGGTTGGTAGGAATCTGGGGGTCAGTGTGTCCGGGAGTGACGGACGTATGAATCCATTCCTCCAACTGTGGTGCAAGGCAATGGGTCGAGAGAGTCCGGCTGGAAAGGTCAAAAAGCCTCCCTCAACCAGTCTCTCTCGATCCGGCCCGCCACGCAGCAGGTGGGCAGGCGCATCAACTGCCAAGACCCGGACATAAGTCACCTCATGAACCCGGGCACCCCTGCTAAATCACCAAACGTAGCAAACCACTTGGGGTGATCTATGGCAGAGGTGTTGGTTATTCAATAAATGGTTTCCGGGGCGGCGACACCCGCATCCACCTCCCGAATTCCCGTAAGTAATTGTAAAAGTAAGAAAATCACAAAAATATAAATCCGTACACAACGCCATCTCTGATAATGGACAAAAACAAAACACGGAGAGTAGCGCATCCATAATTGCTTTACTGTGTAATTTTTAACTTAATAAAAAAACTTTATTTAATTCAACAGTTATTGATTCTGAGACGGTACGAAGTTCGTCGGGTCAGATAGTAGGGAATATAAAGCAAGATCCGTCGTCGATTCGAACGTCAATTCAATCTCATATCAACTCCCTGAGCGAAGTCGGATACCCCAGTCAGAGTATTTGAGAGCATTCCATAACGTTCCAGAACATCCAGGAATATTGTGGAAAATTGTAGAATGTTTGGGAGTAGGGAATCGGGAACATCAAAGTGAAACTTTCCAGAACACTCTCGAATGTTGTCCCGAGCGAAGCCGGGTAACCCAGCTACTTTATAAATAAAACCATTGTGTTGCAAAGTTTTTTAACGACATTGATTTTTATTTATATCACTTTCCTTTGAATGGTTTCTTCTAACAAAAACTCATATTTTACAATCAAAAAATAGAAAAACAAAATAAGTGACAATTGATGATTGCCTTCTAACTGACACTATAGGATTGAAATTTAAATAACCAGCGGCCGAAAATTTAAATTTCGTCGAACGATGATATTGCGATCGTAGCTTTTCAACTATACAAGGCCATTCCGATGAGAAAGACTAATTATTTTCCATACCAGCATTTTAACATAATAACTCAATATCGATTTTATTTCATTCAAAATTTGCTTTGATAAATACTACATTAAAAAATACACACACTCGTGATGATGAAACTATTAAAATTATGTACTTTTTGTAATGATTTTTTGATCATAAGTATTTACAATTTTTCAATAATGTTTAAGCGAAATAAGAATGTAATTTTTTTTTTAAATAAATTACTTTGTAAGACCGTAAATAAATATACAAACTGAAGTATTTTCGTCACAAAACACGTGGGCGAATCTTTTTTTAAATGATTTTATTTAAACTAAATTTAAATTTCTGAAACATAGCTTTCCCAGATAATTTATTGATATATTTTACTGCATGATTATATGATTTGAAATGTGTGTTGTATAATACAAAATTTTGTTTGATAATTTAACAAATTTGCCAACGACCTACGGTAAAACCTTATTGTGCTCAAATAAACATATTTCTCAAAATTTAAAACAGAGCTTTACTAGATAAAAGAACAGTCTTTCGAAATCAATTTATAATTTTTTGTGAAAAAGAGTCAATACGTCTAAAATTTGATTTTAAAATGACATATTTCCGGTTTTGTCTGGTTATTCCCTCTCAAGTCAAATATTATCTATTATATTTTTCAAATACGAGTATAATAGATAATACTTTTTTTATAACTGTTTATGACTTTTAGAAGGGGTGTTGAAATGCCGCTTTGTTGAGTTGTCTAGAAACCCTGTATGGTTTGCTTGACCGTCGTAAAACATACCCCCTTTCCCAATTTTATTTCTTTTTTTTATAAACGACATAGTCGACTGCTTTAAAGACGTCAAAGTATTGCTTTTCGCTGATGACATTAAATTATATAAAGAAATAACTATCCTTAATCACTGAAATTCTTCAATCCAATATAGACATGCTAAAAATTTGGTGCTCACAAAACAATCTACGTATATTTAAATGTAGAAAAATGCAAAACTTTTACCCTTTCCAGAAAAAAACATCCCTGCTTTTCGACTATTCTATAAATAAAATAAATTTAGAAAGAGTATCGGAAATGCGGGATCTTGGCATATAATAATGGATGAGAAACTAGACTTCACGGTTCACATTCAACAAACTGCAAATAAGGGTATGAAAAAATTAGGATTTGTATTGAGAACAATTAAAAACTTTGAATCGTTACAAATCATTAAACTGCTGCACACATCCCTTGTTAGAAGCCTAATAGAATATAACTCCAATAGTCTGGTCGCCCTTCTACAAAATTCATATTCATACTATTGAAAGAATTCAAAGAAAATTTCTACGTTTTATAAATTTAAACTTAACATCCCTTTAGAGCACATAAATTACCCGTCGTTAATGAATACTTAAATATTCCAACATTAGAAAACAGACGAAAAATAAATGACCTAACCTTTTTATTAAAATTATTAAATTCTAAAATCGACAGTTGTGAACTCCTGCAATTAATAAATTTACATGTACCTACACGAACAACTAGACAAACATTTGACATTTTATATACGTACATCTCATTCGAACTACGATTTACATTCTTCAATACAACGTTTACATAGTCTTGGTAACAAATACTTAAACAATATGGATGTATTTGACAATAATTAGAACTTGACAATAAGCAAACTTCAAACGTCATATGTGCCAACTATGTATTTCTACCTATCCCATAAACTAATGTTTGTTTATTTGTTTGTTTATTTAGTACAAGATTATACATGTATATACATAATTAATTTTTTTTTGACTGCCCAACTAGGAGTATTCCCGTTTTAGGACAGTCAAATTATTATGGGTATGAACAAATGAAACATGATTTGTACAAAAAAGAAAGAAAATTGATGAAATAAAAAGAGGAAATAAAAAGAACAGAAAGAATATAAAATAAAATTTAACAAGTTTAAATCCTAGTAACTGTTATTTGTTTAGCATAGTTATTAAAATAATATAAATTTAAAAAAGAAAAGGTAAACAGGTACATATAGGTAACTAAGAGAAATTAAGAGGGTTAAAACATTTAGGTAACTTCTGTATGCATTGCATATTATAGTCCTACATACATGTGTTGTAGAAGAAAAAGAAAGAAAAGGAGAAGAGAAAGAATAAAATAAAAATGAAATAACCAATTAAAACATAAAATAGCCGTCGGTTGTTTAGCACAGTTGTTGAAATGATAATAAATAAAATAAAAGTTATATATGTGTGTACTTAAAAGCAAATGATTAAAATATAAGGTGGTAACTGGTGTTTGCCTTTCATATTATAATCCTACGTACACATTTTATATAGTGAGAACAGAAAAAATAAAGTAAAATAAAATAAACAATTAATACCTGATTATTACTGTTGTTTGCTTAGCATAGTTATTAAAATAATAGGTATATATAAATATATACTTATAACTGGTGTTTACATTGCTTATTGATAAGCCCACATATATATGTACATATTTTGTATAAATATTAATAAAAAAGAGAAGAGATATAAAGAATAAAATAAAATATTCAATTAAAACATAAGATTAACAGCTGCTTGGTTAGCTTTCTAATTTTAAAAGTTTATAATTAATTAATAATTGGTTAATTTTAATGTGAACAACAATTTTAAACATTGCCTTCTAACTCCTGTATTTTATGGACTATATTTTGTTTCTTTTATTTTACTAGCAGACCCGGCCACACGTTGCTGTGGCTAACGAAACATAACGCCATTACCCAATCTTTATAAAATCCACACCACCCGCTTGCCAGCTGCCCGCTGCCCGCTGCCTGAATTGAATATTTGAATTTATCGGCTTTTCTCTACTATAATTAGCATGTATTATACATATAAACTAATTAACTCGCCACTAATTATACAATGCTTGCAATGCAACACTGGATATTTGAAAAGGGAAAATCAAATACCTACTTACTCTAGGACATCTATTTTCCAATTTCTTCCGTAGAACGAATTTCAAAAGTGACTATAGTACGGCCCGCCAGCCGTTTTAAATCGCACAAAAATATGTTTTCTTTGAATTTCTCGGCTTTTCTCTAATATAATTTACATGTATTATACATATAAACATTCCTCTTCAATCACTCCATATATTGGTGAAAACCGTATGAAAATCCGTTGCGTAGTTTAAAAGATTAACGCGCAAATACATTTTGAGCGACTTCATTTTATACTATTTAATGATGTTACCTGTATTTTGTTAACGCTTATATTAGGTCCTTACATATGAAATTGGCGTTTTGCTGTACTGGCAACTTTGATCTCAAATATCTTCTCTTTGGTTCGGCATTTCAAATTCAAATTTATACAGCTATTTACTCATGTATTTGTGTTTCTAAAATTATAATTCATTTGTTTTTTCCTTAATTGTTTTTTTTTTCTTTGCGTCACTTATTTTACAAAATGGAAAACTTGAAATATCGCGTTATTACGAGTACGAGTTCCACCGTGGGACCAGTGCTGCAGAAACGGCTCGAAGGATTAATGATGTGTATGGCGACTGTGCCGCAAAAGAAAACACAGTGCGTTTTTGGTTCCAACGTTTTCGTTCTGGAAATTTCGACCTGCAGAACAAACCCCGTGGACGGCCGGAGACCAAAGTTGATAATGAAGAATTGAAGGCTATTGTGGAAGCGGATCCATCGCAAACCACGTCCGAGTTAGCTGCAAGCTGCGGTGTTAGTGACAAAAATGTTTTAATCCACTTGAAGCAAATTGGGAACGTGAAAAAGCTTGAAAGATGGATACCTCACGAATTGAGTAAAGCAAATCAACAAACGCGCGTTTACCGCTAGACTACACACTGCACAACAGACGGCTACCAAATTAGAGGAGCTTCAATTGGAATGTCTAAGACATCCACCGTATTCTCCGGACCTTGCCCCAACAGATTACCATTTTTTTCGAAATTTGGATAACTTCTTGCTAGGGAAAAAATTCAACTCCGATGGGGCAGTCCAAACCGCCTTCAAAGATTTTATTGATTCCCGTCCGAAAGGTTTTTTTTTATAAATGGATCGATGAACTACCTATGAGATGGCAAAAGTGCATAGATAGCAATGGTACATACTTTGATTAAATAATTATATTATATTTTAAATAATTATATTTTTTTATAAATGGATCGATGAACTACCTATGAGATGGCAAAAGTGCATAGATAGCAATGGTACATACTTTGATTAAATAATTATATTATATTTAAAAAAAATCGACTTCATGGTACTCCCGTACAAAACGCCAATTTCATGTGTAAGGACCTAATATTTTATGTAACCCAAATTATTTTTTTTAACGCTTATATTTTATGTAACCTATATTTTGTTTTTAATATATATTATGTTACTTGTATATATTTGTGAAAAATCACCTCAAGGGCGCTTTACAATTTATTATGAATCTTAGGCCTTATCTAATTTTATTATTTACAAATAGATACAAAAACATACTTACCTGCAGGACACTTCCGATAAATCACACTTTATTAGAAAGTTTATGCTTAAGGGAAGATACGACTTTGCACGTGGAGGACATTATATTCAAAACACTGGACATTGCATGACTTTATCTTTGCTACCCTCATGACTGTTGGATTTACATTTATATTTATAAGAAGATTAATGCCAAAGTTGAGTTCATATTTATTTTGAAAGTCTGGAGAATTTTAAGAATTTGCTTTATTTTTACACACTTAGTTATTTACAATGTTGCGAGCCGTGAAAGGTTTTTTAAACTTATGGATACGACTGTCTGAGAAATCCCACGGTTCTCGCTTTATTTTTCGGTACTTGCATTTATTTTTCATTTCATCTTTGAAAACAAAAATAATACTTGGAAAGTAATTATAGTTTTTTCGTTATGTGTTTTTGGGGTGCTATGCCGTGTTGCGCTACCTCCCCTTTACCCAACAGCGCAAGCGGCAGCGCGACACGGCGTAACACGTATATCCTTAAATAGGATTTTTTTAAAGAGGAAAAATAACGAAAACAATTTTAATAATTTATTTTTAATTATATTTATCAGCGAATTTTTTCACCATTTTGACCACATTATTGTTCAGAAGTTTGTCGATGTCCTTCGCCCATATGAAGTCCACGTGGTTGAACATGTCATAGGGAATTGGCTTGCTATAAACAACTGAACTCGTCTTTCTTAGGGTATTTATAATCTTGCTTGCAACCTGAAAATAAAATAATATTAAATAATTATACAATGCTAAAGAAGGAGGCAGAACAACACGGCGTAATACCCCAAAAATAAATCACTGTATTCACTGTAATAAATAATTGTAGAATTATAATTTTAATAATTGTAAAATTATAGTTTAACATTATTTACCAGCTTCAAACCTAAAATCGACTTCAAAATACCTTTAATAATAAGTTGGTATGAATATCAAACGAATTTATTCAGTATCAATTTTTTGTACATAGGGGCGTGCATTAATTACGTGAGCAGTTTTTTTTCCAATCTAAACCCCCCCCCCCCCCTTGATGAGATAAATTTGAGCCACTTCGTATATTCTTTTCAAGTAACGTCAGATTTTGCTGGACCCCCCCCCCCCCTTTTGAGCTCACGTAATTATTGTATGCCCCCTTATACGCTGCTAAATAGTTAATTTAGACAAGTATATTGTTCTTGAAGCATTTGAATGAAAATATACTTTATAATTTTGTTATTCGGTGGTATATCTGCACACCCCTTCGGCGATACCTAGCCATGTACAGTGTAAGTGGGTATACCGTATTTCCCCTTCAGAAAACTAAAGTAGACAAGAATGGGGAGGATACGAAGCACCGCACAAAGAGGAGACCGATTATACTGTGTCATTCTCTCGCAGGGTAAATCCTGTAGATGTGTTTGTCTCTTTTTAGTGCCGCTATTTTTTGTTTCATGTAGTTTAAAATCACAACCGTGCTAAAGAAGTTTTCACTTCAAAACAGATTAAACAGAGAATATATTAGGGGGCATACTGTAATAACGTGAGCTCAAAAGGGGGAAGGGGGGTCCAGCAAAATCTCACTTTACTTGAAAAGAATATACGATGTGGCCCAAATTTATCTCACCAAGGGGGGGGGGGGGGGGTTCTTGATTAGATTAAAATTGGCTCACGTAATTAATGTATACCCCCTTACGCCAATGTGAATGGTAGAAGAAAAAATAGTGTCGGAAGACATGGCACGGTCAAGTGAACCAAAAATGCTTAACGGGGTAAATTGGTGTAGAGGCTTCAAAAAATTCATTTTTTTTCATAAATCGATAGTAGAACTATTTAAAAAATTCAGCACATAGTTTCTTTATATAAATGCCCTCTATTTAAACCTCAATTCTAAACAGTATCTTTATTTTAACTATTTTTTTATTGCAAAAAATCGTACAAAATTTTAACATTCCTCAAAAAATATTAATTTTCGATTTTTTTTTGTGAAGAGAGAGGTTCAAATAGACGAAACACTTAACAAAGGAAATATTCTTGAAAAATTGATTTTATGTTAAAATTGTGACCTCCTGGAGTTACACAAATTGCCCAGCCGGATGGCGACGTACAATGGGCGGCAGCTGATATCTCCGTTATTTTTTGAGGAAAATATTTGAAAATTTTAGAATTTACTCTCGAATGTATGTGTAAAATGACCCAAAAGTAAAATAAAAAATATATGTTCCTAATTTGTTAAAAAAAATCATGAAAATCTCTAAGATATACTTATTTACACCTATTTACCCCCTTAAGTCGGGTCATGTTAAGAATCAGAAAAGATTAATAGCGTGTATGAGACAATGTATGAATGCGAATGAAGCAGGGAATATGTGCCAATTAGTTGGGTCTTTTTATTCAATGGTATAATGTCATGAATTGTTATCTTACTTCAGGACTGGACAATTGATCATTTTTTCCATAGAAAACCGCCGTGGGCGCCGTACTTGCGGTGAGGTTGTAACGGGGCGGTTCCCGCTGTCCATACTTCTTCATATTCTCAGTCTTCCCATGGTCGTACGCACCAAATACGTCTGTAAAGTCAATAATAATAAATTATTCAATTAAATGAAGACAATATTAGCGAAACTCAGTCGAAAATCTGGAGACAGAAAAATCAGAAAAAGATATTGGCTCGACTGGGACTCGAACCCAGGACCCTTTGCTTACATGGCAAGTGCTCTACCAACTGAGCTACGGAACACGTATCAAATTTGGTCACTTTTAACCGTATCATACTTCAACTAAGAACTAAGAACTATCAACATTAACTTCATTTTCTTAACGCACATATTATTGGCTGCTATCTTTATATATGATTGCAAGATTCAACTCGAACTAAATGCTATCTAGATAGTGTTTGGATAAATTTTTATCCAATTTATTTTTAATACGCGCCATGCATATATTGACTTTTCTGCAAGTCTAGGATGAATATTTATTTTTATTTTTTTAACTTTATGAGTAAAATCTCAAATTATAATATTTAATTAAATGAAGACAATATTAGCGAAACTCAATCGAAAATCTGGAGACAAAAAAATATAATATAAAAATTGTGCCAATTGTTTTATGATGGCGGACTTTGCAGGGGATTGAACCCGTCTTCTTCTTTCGGGGGACCACATCAATCCCGCTGGGGAATGAATGGAGCGGGCATTCGTTGACCACATTGAACCCGTGACGCTTTGTGAATGATGAACCAGATGCATTTGTCCATTCGGCTACCAACCGGTCGTTCAGTTCAGTACGTACCTGTGCCTCCCAATTGAAGGTAATGGCCCACCAGCCTAAAGGATGCGGGTTGAAGTTTGGCTATTATTAATGACTGCATTGTCTGTGAAGATAATTTGAAAGATTAGTTATATTAACCTTAAATGTTATGAATTTACAAATCACTTTAAATATGATGAAATACAACTTTTGGTAAATTGAGAAAAGTAAAAGAGTGAAGTTCTGGCCATGTAGCATAGAAGATTCCAGTGCTGGTATCTCGTTACATTTATAGAGTTCTTCAAGAGATATCTCTAGTTTGAAGGTTCGTCCCTTCAGTTCAGAACGGAGGTGGGCAAGCAGTTAGGTTTCTAGCAGTAGAGGGATTTTGAGAGGATATCAGATAGTCCAGGCCGTCCTACACACTCATTGCTGATTATAAGAGTTTCTAGTCTAAATAAATAAAGACAAACGTGGTGTAAATTTTATAAAATTTGTAAACAATGGTGTATGTAAAAACCTCACTAATGAACTAAAATTGACTTAAAGGGGGGTAAGGTTTTAATGACGAAAAAAGGCATTTTTTTATATATGAATAATTTTCATTTTTTCATATACACGTTATAGTATAACATCTGAAGTATCTTTGAAAAAAAAATTCAATTAAAAATATCAATTAATTCCGTGAGAGCGAATCTCCGGAGGTAAAAAAGATGTTATGAAAAGAGGTCTCGAAAAAATTTGTTATGCGGTGAACTCCATAACTCGTTACCGGATCATTTGAAACATAAAACTTGAAATGCGTTTAAAAGGTAATATTTTTTCTAGGTAATCAGAGGGAGTTTTTTTTCTCGTTTTTTTTTTACTTTTGGCAGCATTTTGAAGTGAAAAAGACCATTTTTCAAAACAAAAAAACAAACTTCAAAAATTTGTTTGCGAGAAAATCTATTTAAAGTTTTTTTATACTCAAAATATACTTGAATCGAGCAATGAGGGCTAGTCGCTTGAAACGCTGTATCTTCGTTAGCTTTGCTCCGATTTACTTGAAATTTTGACCAACTTTCGACATGTTGTACATTCAGAAAAAAAAGTCAGTTTTAAAACCTTACCCCCCCCCGCCTTAAATGAAATTTAACAACCGTTAAAAGTTATTCCATCAACATTTTCCAATGAGGGATAATTACAATGCCCATTTTAGTAATGCGGGCTATGATTTTTTTAGTTCAGGTTTCCTTCAGAGTTTTTTTTTCTTTTGAATGTGATGAATTTGGTTTTATTAGCATTAAGTGTAAGTGAGTGGTAGTCTACATGTTTTGAGCTAGTTTAGTGTTTCTTCTGCGTTCTTAAATGTTTCTTCCCAATTATTATCATCAATTACTACAAGAACGACATCATCCGCAAAACTTATGATTTCGCTTTCACTTTTTATGTGGTGTAGGACATTCATGTAAATTAGGAACAGGATTGGACCCAGAAAACTTCCTTGAGGCACCCCAAATTTGAAATCAATAAACTCGCTGGTTACCAAGATAAGTTAAATGTCAGTTCATTCTCAGTTATCCCAATATTTTCTAGTGGTTTATTGTTTCCAAGGCTTTAGTAAGTAAGGCTGTTAGTGCTTTGTTGTTATTTATTTCATGAACCATTCACAACAGAAATGTAACATTATGCATATGAACATTGAATTAATATATATGATTTTAGATTTTCACGGCCAAAAGTATTTTCGTTATTTATTTTTGGGGTGTTATGCCGTGTTACGCTACCTTCTCTGGCCAACGTTTCGGACAGCGTTGCAGTGTCCATCAAATGCAAAAATAAATAACGAAAAATGAATTAATAATTTTGTTTCAGGCTTGACAGTTGCTTTACGTATCTATTAAAATAACTGCTGTTGTAACAAATATTTATATGCCCTAAAATGTATATAATACCTTATTTACATTTGAGGGTAACAACAAATTCTATACCATAACCATACGCGCGGTCCGTTTCATTTTTGTAATTTAATTTTTTTATTACAATCATAAAGGTACTTAAATTAACATGATAATATATATTTCAAATTATAAACTAGACATATTTATCTTTACGAGAGTTAAAAACTCGTGTGTAAAGGGGAAAAAATAAAAATTAATAAATAACTAAAAATTATAACTTAACATTCAGTGTGACCAAAAAAACTAAAAAAAATTGTACATAAAAAGTGAAAAGAACTTTTTGTATATAATAATATAAAGTTAAATATTTAAATCAAATTATTTAAAATAAAAAAAAAAAGTACTTGATACACTAAAAAGTAATAGAATAAGAAAAAATAGATGTCAATTGATTCTAATTAGCTAAATTATTTATGATAGAATAGTTTATTTTATTTTTAAATTTATTGTAATCAAGTTCTAACCTCAGCTCTGTCGCTAGTTGATTGAACCATATTATTCCAGTGTAAATGTAGTAATGTTGTGCGAAGCTGGTATACATTAATGGAGTGCATAAGCGACCCATTAAGTTTTGTCAACTGTTTTCAACACGTAACATGGCATGGTGTGATTTCTTTGTAATATCTTGGTGTATCTGAAGGAGTGTATCTGAAGGAGTGTATTTTAAAATATGTATTTTTTAAAGGTGGAACTTAATTTTTTTTTTAACGGTGGCCAAAATTGGATTTGAGGCCAAAATTAAGAATTGTATGAAAATTGTATTCCCAATGTTGGCGCCTGACTATGCAGGGACTATCTCGCCCTCAAGTGGGAAAATAACAATATAAATAGAAATGACCATAGTGCAGTGGAGGTAATCCACCTCTTACCCGCCCTGGTATAAGTAACTGATGGTTACTCCTTCAAGGCTCTCGCAAGATTCTAATTTTTTTATTAAACGAAGCTACATTTATTTATTTTGAACGAATCTAGACCTCCAGTGTCCATGCATACGTTGTTAGTAAGCAGTATGCAAGTGTTTAACAGGAAAAACAAAATTCAAAAAAATAGGTTAGTAGGACAAAGATAAATTAAACAGGGCAAAAGAAAAACTCATTCATGAGACTCCATGACGCGGCATTGCATCTGTAAAAAACCTGCAAGCACCTGCATAAAATAGAGAACATAAGAAATACAGTAAATCTCAAATCAATTGGCAAGTACCAACAAAAAATGTGAATGGCTTTCGGTCTGACCATAAACTACACTTAGCTTCCGTGTCCCTTAGCCAACCACTCAGTGAAGCCTCAAAGAATGTTAACTGAATATTTGGGGTAAAATACCCGAAGACTAAAAGAAAATTCAGCGTTGGATAGTCAGAGGCAGGACAAAGGACAGTCAAGGTCGTCTGACCATAGTGCAGTACTTACTTGGTCCATCTGGGCCGAGTCTTCCTTGAAGACTAAGGCAAACCCAGGAAAGCATAATTCCCTTTTGATTGTTTCCGCTGAGCAATAGAATAATCTCAGCATCTTCTCAAGGGCCGGGTTATACAATATTGGATCGAAGCCCACGGCGCGTAATGTATTCTGAAATCATACACGTTAAACGTATTGATTGATTATTTATTTACATATAATTGCATAATTTTTTACATATATTTAAAATTGATTATTTATTTACCTGTGTCTTTTATTATTATGGTTTATTAATGTAATATTTGGTATTATTTACATTCAAACACTTTCGGTTCTGTGGGGGTACTTCTCAACAAAATAGGTCCTTGAAAACCATCTGGTTTATTTTATTTTATTAATTTTTATTTATTTGGGAGACCAACAGTTTACATTTAACAGAGTATAATAATTGAGTACAATAATTGAACCATTTACAGGTTTCCACATGGGTATTGTATACAAGTAGTGTAGTGATTCCAGAGATATTTACTAATAAAAAATTACACTTCAAGAGACGAGTTATTTAGGTGCGAATAGGAAGGGGGTAGGATGGGGGGGATCGGTTAAGTTGAGGTATAGTAATAAAAATATGCGTGACAAAAAATTAAAAGAGAAAAAAAGGAAGTTTATAGAGTGGTGGTTGTATTAGAGGGTATCTATAAGTATTGTTATTGCGGAGTATCGAGAGAGCGTGATTACAATAATTACAATAATAATTATTATGAGTTTACGTATTTACAATAATTACAAGTCACACGACCTGTCTATACTAACGGCTAACTGATTCTGAAAGAAAGGTAACCACCCTCGAAGGCCACTGACTACTCGGGCACCCCTGTCGGCAATCGATAGAAGCACTTTCCTCGCTGGCATCTGTCGGCATTACTTAGAAGCTCTTTCTATACATTACAATTAATAATATCCGGTGTCTTGTTCTTACAGTGGAAGTCATATAGTCGACATAATCGCACAAGAGGTTGGGAGAAGGTTAACCCCTCAGGCCTCCACCATGTTCTGTCGGTAGGTCAGAATATTTCCACTTTGAAATATTCTGACCTACCGACCATACAACAATAATACCTCAAAGTGACAGGTGTATGTTTTTGTTTTGCTCCCGTAAAATTAATAAAATAAGTGTTAAAAGTGACAGAAATCTTCAGAAAAGTGCACAAATTGAACCATATTGCTAATATTCTAGTGAAGTCACCGAAAAAAGTGGTATTTATTACAACTAAAAGTGACAGCAGTCTGTTTCTGTTTGTTTTTTTTTTGGCTCCTGCAAAATTAATAAACAAACCATTAAAAGTAACAAATCATTGGAAAAGTAAACAAGTGCTACCCGAGTCGCTACTAGCTATTGGAATTATATACAAAAATTTGCAACGAGATCTGCCGCAGAACATCAAAAAATCATGGATTCGCTCACGGACTACCTTGATCGTAAACTGAGTGAGTTAAAAACACAATTGTTTACAAAATTAGAGTCAGAAATAGCCGATCTTAAAAAATCAACCCAATTTGTAAGCGATCGATATGATGAAATAAATGACAAATTAAATAAAATTTTGGATTTACCAAAACAACAACAAAAAATTATAGAGGAGATGGAAATACAAGAAAAAAGAATTGTTGCTCTGGAAACAAAAATAGCCGAATCCGAGCAAAAAGAATTGAAAAACAGTGTAGAGATCAATGGATTTAAAGTATCGCTGAATGAACCGCCCCATGAAATAGCCACCAGAATTAGTTCAGCCTTCGGATTAAATCTGACACCAGAGGACAAATACAAGTTCATAAAATCTAGTGATATAAAACCTTCACGTCTTATATTAACATTCAAAGATGAAATTAAAAAAATTACAATGATGAATTTCAAAAAAAATAATGATGTCTCCCATTTAGCGGATGATAATAAAAAAATGTATGTGAATGAAGCCCTTACGCCGTATTATAAAAATCTTTTATGGAACACGAAAATAAGGGCAAAAGAAAAAAAATTCAAATTCATCTGGTTCAGAAATGGAAAATTGCTAGCAAGAAAATCTGAAGACTCTTTAATAACTGAAATAAAAAATCACAACGACCTTGAAAGTAAAATCATATAGACAAGCTCAGTAATCCATAACTATCTACAATAAAATTACATTTATACCAGAAATGGATCCATTAACTGATATTGAATATGACAACCCTTCTCCGGAAACCATTACAACATTAACAACTCAAGAAATTAATGATTATATAAAAAACAATAAAGCAAAAACATTAAAAATACTCCACCAAAATATACGAAGCATCAATAAAAATTTCGTAGAGCTGTCGGTGATGCTACAGCAATTTGATGAGGATATCGACATCATCATACTCACAGAGTGTCGTATAAAAAAAGAAACATACTCACCAAAACACCTAGATAAATATAAGGTATATAACTCCACACAACATAAAAATCAGAATGACGGAGTGATAATTTATATTAAAAATGAGATCCAAGGAATTGTAAAAGAAATTCAACTCAGAGATGCTAACTGTCTACTAATAAACATTAATAATGATATCTCAGTATTAGGGATATACAGATCACCTTCAACAAGAGACATATCTCCATTTCTTCACTCCCTGGATGATGAGCTAACCCAACTACGAGATGTTCGGAACGTGTACTTAATTGGGGACATCAATATTAACATACTAAATACTGGACAGAAACACCCCCAATGTGATGACTACCAATTACTCTTACTGCACCATGGACTGATCAGTGCAGTTAATATACCAACAAGATTAGGATATAACGAAAATGCTCAAAATGTATCAGCCTCCTGTATTGACCACATCATGATAAAAACAAACAAAGCATACGGTACCGCCGTTCACCATTCCAATATTACTGACCACTTTACACTGCTACTTACCATTCAACTTCAAAATACACATACTTACATTAAAAATACAATAGTCAAAAATAGAATTAATATTAACAGGTTAAAGGATTTATTAAAATTGGAAGATTGGGGAGAACTATTTAAAATTAATGATTTTCAGGATTGCTGGCACTCATTTACAAGCATTGTTCAAACAAATATTCATAAATGTTCAGAATCATTCACCATACAAACTCCACACAAATGTAAAATAAAAAAACCTTGGATTACTCAAGGACTTCTAAAAAGCATAAGAGTTAGGGACAAATTACACTTAAAAACTAAAAAAAATCCACTTGATCTTTCGTTTCTAAATCTTTACAAACATTATAGAAACATGTGTTCTAAACTTATAAAATTTGCCAGAGGTAACTATTACAAACGTCAGATTCAAAACTGTAATAATGACCCTAAACTTGTCTGGAAAATTATTAAGGAGATGACATACACTAAAAACAATAAAAGTAGTGATATTACCGAACTTGATACACCAAATCAAAAATTAAATATGAAAGAAAATCCAAAGGAAATAGTTCAATTTGTGAATGAATATTTCTCCAAGGTGGGTTCTAATTTAGCTAAAAAAATAATTAAACCTCCTTATACTGATAATGAAATTAACAACACACTTACAAATAATATCACCTTTAAATTAAATACAGTTACAGCAGATGACATTAAAAGCATTATAGATTCAATGAAACCAACACTAACTTCAGGATCAGATGGCATCTCAATGAGAATAATTAAATCAACTAGAGATGAAATAATTCAACCACTCCTCCACCTTGTGAACAGATGTATCATGGAGGGTATCTTTCCCGAAACGCTTAAAATGGGTTCTGTTATACCAATCTTTAAAACTGGCAATAAAGCGGATATAAATAACTATAGACCGATAACAATATTGAATAATCTTTCAAAAATAGTAGAGAAAGTCATAAAGAAGCAGCTCACTCAATATCTTGAAACAAACTTCATACTATCTGAAAATCAATACGGATTTAGAAAAAATATAGGAACCTCCGATGCCATCGCCTCTATTGTAAAAAGTATAAAACATAGTCTCGATAACGGAAATAAGTGTATCGGAATATTTTTAGATCTAAGTAAAGCCTTCGATACAATTGATCACACATATCTTCTAGAAAAACTCAAAAAGATTGGAATCCCAGGACGTGAACTAAACCTCATTAAAAGCTACATGTCAGAAAGGTTACAGTTAGTCAGGATTCAAAATGAATCAAGTCAACCAATACAAATCCAATATGGAGTCCCGCAAGGCAGTGTCTTAGGCCCGATTTTATTCCTGATATATATAAATGATTTATGTGAACTAAACTGTCACGGCTCAGTCATTAGTTTTGCAGATGACACAGTCCTTCTATTCCATGGAAAGTCATGGGAGACTGTATTTGAAAAAGCTGAAAAAGGGATGAATCGGGTAAAAAAATGGCTTGATTCAAATTCACTAACACTAAATGATACAAAAACTAATTATATTAAATTCAAAATCCACAACAAACAGACGGATAACCTCAATACAAACCTAAACATAAAAATTCATAAAGACTGTATAAACGTAAGCCGAGAAACTCCTTGCAACTGTCCAAAATTGAATGAAATACAAACAATAAAATATCTTGGAATAATAATTGATCAAAACTTAAATTGGAACTCCCAAGTGGAAAATGTGAGCAACAAATTAAAAAAACTAACCTATTTTTTCAAAACAAAAAGAAACATTTTAGATAAAGAACAGCTAATTAAAATCTATTATGCCTTAGCCCAATCTCAACTACAATATGGTCTTATCGGATGGGGAAGCTCATGCGATTCCACTATAAAACCAGTCCTCATAGCACAAAGGGCAATTCTGAAAATTATACTTAGAGTACCCATCAGAACCCCTACAGACTATGTTTTTAAAGCGCTGAATTTAATGTCACTGAAACAATTATATACAAAAGATATTCTAATGTACGCATTCAAAAATCAGGATAACTTTACACAGACAAACTCGGGCCGATTCACAAGATCTACATTACAACATACATTCTACCAACCTACAACTAAAACGACTTTTGGACAAAGAAATATGGAATACTTCTCTGTAAAATTATTTAATTTACTCCCTCTTGCAATGAAAACCACAAAAAAAATAACCGCCTTCAAAAGAAGCATAAAAATATGGATTATGGACATGGGAAGGAAGAAAATAGATCAATTTTGCAACCCAACAAAGAATAATGCTTTGTTTTGTACTTTCTTTTAGATATAACTTAATAATTTCCCTTGGCAATATTCTAACATAGATTAGGTATTTACTTATAATTAAAATAATAAAACTTGTACAATGTGTCCTTAGAACGGGGTACCCCAGTTAGGACACATTTTCTCTAAAAAACTGTAAAAAAAATGTATATAAATATAAATAAATAAATTAATAAATAAAAGCCAAATAAATTGAATATTTGTAAACAGATCCGAAAGCTAAAAAATGTTTTTAAAAGGTGATGAAATACGCTTTAATTTTTATTATTAGAATTAACCACTTAATGATTTTAATATAAAAATATTAGAAGTAAACTTTCAAAAGTTTTTAAAAATGTTTCACCATATTTTTTTCTAACTAAAATAACTGGTATTGAAAAAAAACATACATATTTTGTGAGACACGTGAAATATAAACGTTATCATTACCTCACTTTTTTGTCGTTTCATGTAAAAATAATTAATAAAAAATTCATTAAAGTTTCGTTAATTCATATTGCGGTCGGACACTTTGGTTTTATAAAGGGGTAGATTTAATTATTTTATGGTTAACTTTTAGATTTGAATATAAAACTTGGTATTTTCTCTTTCAAACACCGCTTAGAGCAAGTTTCTCACTATGATAGTAAGGGAGGATTTCTAAGAGACCTGTTTTAGTTGTTCCCTAAACCGACTCACCTCTAGTCCGAGATTACCAAGGAACTGCATCAGGTCCCTCAGCCGGGGGTTGAAGGAGGCGACGGGCGCGAGCGCGGTGAAGGACGCCACGCGCGCCGCGACGTCCGGTCGCTCGCTCGCCATCACGAAGTAGGAGGTCGTGCCCATCGAGTAGCCCACATAGTGCAAGCGCGCTGCTCCCGTCACGTTCTGCACCGTGTCGAAGATGGCGGGCAGATCGTAGATGCCGTGCTCGTGGAAACTATGAAACCAATCACACGTCTTTATTAATCAGTATTATTTTATTATCCATTTTATTACCTGAAGGATTTGAAGGACTACCGATTTCTCAAATTCAATCAATGTGGCGAGGCGTCGGCTTTTTTCTCACTTTGGTATCCGACGATTGAAGGATGACCCTTCGAACCAATTGATGGGTACAGAAATTTAGAGAAACTCGTTCAGTCGGAAATAAACCTCATCCTGGACCTTCAACGACTGTTATTACTCGTGAAAACGCAGAACTTGTGAGAAGGGAAATTTTACAAAATCCTTTTTTCGGTAGAGGTGAAACCGTTAACACACAACAGTAATTTTTTTATACCGCAGCCACATCGTCATGTTGGTTACAATATCAGAATCCATTTTCAGTAGGATGGGGCCACGGGCGCCACGGCACACACCGCTAGGGACTCAATGACTAAAGTGAGAGAGCTTTTTCCTGAAAATTGATTAGTCGCTTCGGCGACATAGCCTGACCCCCTAGATTACCCGATCTGACCCCTTGCGACTTTTTCTTGTGGGGATATCTCAAATATCACGTATTCAGCAATTCGCCATTAACGATAGAGGCTCTACAAGAAAATATCCGACGAGAGATTGCAGCTATCAGTCCAGAACTTTGCAAGCGAGTTTTAGCCAACATGAAGGAAAGATTGCTCAAATGTTTGCGGCTAGAAGGACGCCATTTGAGTGGAGATATTTTTAAAAACTAAAATCCGCATTATTCTTACGTGAGATAATACATAAATAACTTTCATTGGATTTATATTTTTATTTTTTGAAGTATAAAATCTGCCGGCGGACACCCTGTATAACTCATGCGAGGTCTGTTAATAAAATCGTCGTCCCCCTGGCTCGGTATCGGTACCTAATCGTCAAAACCAGATAAAAGTTAAGTTCACTACGGTTTGCAGGGCAGCCATTTTGGGATTTTTATGCACAGGAACATTGGCTTTTTAAAAATGTATTTGTTCACAAGCTTAATTTGTGGAATTCAGTTTATTTATAAATATCTGGAGTATCCCAGGGGTCTATTCTGGGCCCACTTCTCTTCATCCTCTTCACAAATGATGTCGCTAAAATATTACAATCATTTGGTCTTCTATCTCATTGCTACGCTGATGACCAGCAAGTTTCCGTAACTTTTATTTACAATAATTACGCTACAAATAACTAGCGGCTAACTGAATCTGAAAGGTAGGCTGGCCCTAACCACTCTCGTGGAGATCGAATCATCTGGTCTACTGTCTCACTGCTACGCTGATGACCAGCAAGTTCACCTTTATTGCTTATCGGAGGAAATAGACACTCTAACAACTCGCATAACTGAGTGTTTAGAAGCAATCACTCGCTGGATGACCTCTAATAGATTGATATTGAATCAGATACGATTTTAGATTTTCACGGCCAAAAATTATTTTGTTATTAGTTTTTGGGGTATTATGCCGTGTTGCGCTACCTCCTTCTTTAGCCAACGTTTCGGACAGCGTTGCAGTGTCCATCATCAGGGCAGATGTGTGATATTGAATCCTTCAAAGACTGAGTTTCTCTGGACCGCCACAAGCAGACGTCAGCGTAACATTGATAACTCCCCAATAATCATTTCAGGAAGTGATATCACTCCAAACACATATATACTCCAAAGACGTATAAAACTACGGGTTGTCAATCTTAACTATATATATATTTTTTAAACTCAGGTGAACAGAACTGTAAGCACGGTTTTTTTTCAATTAAGGCAAATTAAATCAGTACGGAGAAACATGCCAACAGAGGCGACTAAATTACCAGTTAATTCGTATCTCTCACGTCTAGATTATTGCAGAGACGTGCAGGTCTCTCTAAATATCAAACTAACAAACTTCAATCGGTTTTCAACCGGCGTATCTAAATAGTCCCATTTTTCAAAGCATCTCAAAAATCACTTACTCAAACCTGAAAGAATCCAAATCAAGCTCTGCTGGATGATATTTACGGAATGGCTCCGGCCTATTTATCGGAAATGTGTATTCCAGAAAATTCCAATTCTCGACAGTCAACCCTCAGGTCAGCAGCCTCATCAGCTATCGGAAGGTTGAATGAACCAAAGCGCACACCAGTTACTAGGTTTGGTGAGCGTACTTTCGGAGTGTCAGGATCTAAAGCATGATTTAAGAATGATCACAGACTCGGCGAAATTTAGAGCTATACTTTAAACTCACATTTTCAGACAGTCGTATCAGTAAGTAAAAAAACCCTTCACCTTCGCTTTCACTGCCCGCAACATTATAAATAACTAATTGTATAAAAATACAAGCAAATTCTTATTTGTAGCTTTTTTAAATGTCATTTCATGGATATATAGAGTGAACTATTTAGTACCAGACTTGGAGTCTGGTGTGTTAAACTGTTCCTCTCCTGGAATACTATCATTGAGTAAGTAATCTCGTGAATCTCTCGTAAACTACTTTACTTACCTGTAGATCCAGAAGTTAGGATTAATTCTGTCCATCTTGGTATGGTGGGAATATTGGGTGCCGCGGAAATTGCCAAGCCAAACGTCGAATCCCTCGTTGGCCAGGAGATACCCTGAAATCAAAGATGTTTTTTTTTGAATTAGGCAATTCACCCTAAAAAGAGTGCTTTGTGATCAAAGGTGTTGGTCAGTGATTTCTAAGGTGGACAAATAGCTCCCAGGGCGAGCTGGAGAGTTCTACGGCTACTGGGGATCATTGTAGTGTGGAAGGAGACCGTGAGGGCAAAAATATGGCATTAGGAAAGTATAACCGGCTGAAATAATTAAGCAGGTACATTTCTACCTGTATTGTACCTAATAATAACAATAATAATAATTTATCTTTATTGAACAAAAATTTAAAGATTTATAACTACAAAAAAAGTATACAATAGTTTAAAAGTTGCATAAGTACAACAGTTAATAATGGTAAACAATATACATATAACAGTAGGTACTTAAAGAATAGAGATTTATAATTATAAACGTAGGTTTCTCGTAACCTGCCTCACTAGGCTAGCCTGTGTTGAGGCAGTAATTTTACGTCAATTTATAATTCTGTGCAAATACCTACACCTATATTAGAAAATATTCGCACAATAGATTGGTTGCATTAATAATAACATTAACATAGGTGCAATAGTGATAGCATTGGTTCATTACTAATTTCGAATTTGAGTGAGTGCACCGGTAAATGCATCATTATTTTTTATCCAAACTTTTAGGTTTTTTTTTTAAATTTTTTGTGAATCACATTTTTTTATACTAATTGGAAGAAAGTTGTTAAGTCTTGTTGCAAGGTATCTGAAGCTACGTTGACCAAAAATAGTACGAGTTATGAGAATTTTAGTAATTCTTTGTTATTGTTTCGAATACAGCGAGTATTTAATCTTTTTTCATAGTATTTATGTATATTTGTGAATAGATGAGTGAGGATTGTTTTTGCTTATATCTGCCGAACATCAAACACATTCATAATATTAAAGATTAAGTTCGAATCTGTAATTAGAGGTAGTCTAAGAATTAATTTTATAATAGTTTTCTGTGCCTTTATGATTGGGTCTAGTGCTGATGCAGTACCGCCTCCACATGCTATGATACCATACTCAATAATAGATTGACAGACTGCAAAATAAATAATTTTCAAGTGTTGTAAGTCGAGAAAGTTATATTTATGCTTGATGTGACATATTTAGTTTTCTCGGTGTTCAATGTGAGCTTATTTGTATCTAACCACTTTTTTATAATGTTTATATCCGTTTCAGCTTTTTTGCCAAGTGTCAGCTTCAAATAGTAAAACAGTGTCATCGGCAAAACTAACTATTTTTCCCTGAATGTTAATGTTACTTAAGTCGTTGATATATAAAAGGAACAAAGACGGTCCCAATATGCTACCTTGAGGTATCCCATAGTGAGTTGAGCACTGATTGCTAAGTGTGTTCATTATTTTCACTTGTTGCTTGCGGTCATCAAGGTAGCTCTTAAAAAAGTTCGTTGCCTATAATACCGATTATTTGAAGTTTGTTTATTAATTTACTGTGTGATATTGTATCAAAGGCTTTGGAAAGGTCTAAAAATATGGAAATACATTTTTTGCTTTTATCGAGGTTTTTTACAATGAAGTCAGTTACGGCGGCAATAGCGTCTGAGGTACTATTGTTTTCTTGAAACCCGTACTGATTTTCTGAAAGTATTTTATGGCTCACCAGAAATTTTACCAACTGAACATTGATAATTTTTTCATATATTTTGGATAGACTGGTCAGTAGAGTTATTGGTCTGTAATTGTTTATGTCTGTCTTGTTACCTGTTTTATGTATGGGAATAACGATACCTTGTTTCAGGTTCGAGGGGAAGTGTCCTTGACTGATGCTAAGGTTAATTAGGTATTCTAGGGGCAATGTAATTTCCGTAGACAGCATTTTAAAGATCTTGGTTGTTATTCCATCAACCCCGGCAGAAGAAGTGTTTTTTAAGGAATTAATTATTTTTAGAATCTCTTCCCCTGACACAGTTTGAAAATTGAAACTTCTTTTGGGAAATTGAAGTTCTGCTTCAGCAGGTAGAGCATTCCCACAATTTGGTAGACGAGAAGCAAGATTTGAACCAATATTTGTAAAGTAATTATTGATGTAATCCGCAACGAGCTTGGGGTTTTTTGAGGTGTCAATAATTGCTGCTTATATATCCTTAATGTTCAGTTTATTATGTTATATACTATACGCTTATTATTATACTCCTGAACAACTTAGTATCTATAATAACGTATTCATGTAAAAGCCTTCAAGGCGTGAATAAATAAATAAATTAAATTATTTTATTTTTAAAATTCAAAGTTTTTTTCAAAATCTCTGGGTATCGGTCTGAAAAAAGGTTTTAAAGCTACGAATTCACCGGAACTATTTAATTTAGTCTAGGGATATTTATATTTGTATTTTAATTTATTATATTTTACCCACAAAAATGTTTTATAAATATCCTGTTTGTGTCTCAAAAAAATAAAATGTGAGTCTTGAGCAACCCTATTAGTAGAGTCTTATGCCGTGTTAAGAATGCGAGAAATACGGAAATCAATCTATGTGTGACTTCACGCGTACCTCACCAGATATCGATCGTTTTGTCGGGCTTTGAAAATTTCAAACTTTGGTAATAATGATTTTTTTTTTCCTGTGAAAACGACACTTGTACGTAGATAGAAGGTGAATATTAATTAAATAATGAATGGATTTCCTAATTCTGCGGAACTACACTCGTATCAGTCTCAAAGCCGTGAAGTTCGTCGTCTTCCCCCGTTTCGTCTTCATCAATTTGAAAGAATTGGACTCACCCAGGCTCCTATTCCTCCCCATACGTACAAAGTCCTCTGCGCTGCAGAAGATGCCGTGCATGAGCAATAGCGGCGCTGCATTGCGGGGCGTCACACTAACTCGCCGCAGTCGGTGAACTGTCAGCAGGTATCCGTCGGCAGTACGAGCCGTGTGCCTCTCCACAGTGTATTCGCCGCCTTCGCGACCTACCAACTCTGTCTGAAAAACAATAATACATTTTGACACCTACCCATAAACCATACATTCGATATTTTCCTCTCGGGTCTCGTGCATATTCTGTGAGTAGGTCAGAATTTTTCCGCTTTGCAATAAAATTCAGTTAAATGTAATATTGATAATGATGATAGTTTTCTTGGTTTTATCATTTAACATTAATTTGCTCAACATCACACTTTTTATGTTTTAATAATTTCGAGGATTTTTTTTTATTAACTGCTATCAGGACACCTCCTCCTCTTGATTTGGAGCTGGTATTCTGACATCGGTCGACTCGGTAGATGAGGTGGTTAGGTAGACTGAGCTCCACTGAGTATATCGACGGTTCCAACCAGGTTTCCAGAATGATGATGTACCGAGAGATGATGGGTGCACTACTTCTAAAGTCACTGAGTTTCGTCCGAAGTCCCCTGACGTTCTGTTAATAAATGTTTCGTGTCACAGTTTTAAGTTTTTTGGAATATTGTTAACAATTTTTGGTCTGTTGTAGATGTATTTAATAATTAAATTACTTTCACCCTTGCTTTTTCGATCCTCCAGCTCCTTTCAACATGTTTTGAACTTCTTGCTGTTGTAACATTGTTAGATCGTTTTTTAATTAGTTGCTCCGTGTTGATACATGTTGGGAATGATTAGGTGAAATGTTCTTGTAGGCGTTCAATTCACCTTCAAGGAACCCACTTTTGTGGAAACAAATTGATATTGCCAACTGCTCTGATAGTTTCGATCTTAATTTAGCCATTTGTTCTTTATTAAATTTATTCGCAGGATCCATGATAATCAAATTTAAATCACGTATGATGTTATTGGCTAATGAGATAAATGCAAAAGTGTCACAGGAATCCATAATGAAGTGAACAAATGTAGAGTTATGCACGAATAACACTGAAGTAGTGCTTGAATAGCACCACGATAGTACTAAAATTAAATTGATTGTTTTAGGAATTTTGATTTTAAAATGTCAAAAATAATTTAATAATAAACGTCAAAATTATTTTTAAATTGTTAAAATATCAGGTACCTACACTAAAAAAAACTCACAATATATAAGATGTTTAGGGAAAAGGTCCCTAATACAATTAACACAAAATTAATGTTTGAAAGATGATTATTATAGGTTTTTTAACAGATTTTAAGCTTGGAGAAAAATTCGTAGACGCTTACTTTTATTGACACCTATTAAGATGTTTATAAGAAGATAATAATATTTAGCTTCCTACACCATATCGTGATAAGTATTATAATGTCCCCAGTGTGGAAGACATGTCCAAGATATTGAAGTTTTCGGTTTTTAATAGTTTTAATAACTTATTTTTCTTTATTCATCCGAACCATGACATCTTCATTCGTAACCTTCTCCATTCAGCTTATTTTAAGTATTCTTCTGTAGATCCACATTTTGAATGCCTCAAATCGTCTAATTATTTCTTCAGTAAGCGTCCATGCTTCCATTCCATAAAATAATATCGAAAACACGTAGCATCTGACCATTATCATTCTCAATCCAAGGTTGAGATCATCTTTTTCATGCAGATAAATTTGATTTCAACCGAAGGATCCCATCTATCATTTACATTGCAGTCCAAGTATACAACACTATCTCCTACTATCATCACTATAAGCGGAAGAAGCAGTTTGATTGAGGACGTAGCTAGTACAGGAACCGGTCGTATAATACTTACGAAGTTCAGGTAGGTTTCAACCGGCAGGATCAAGGCTGTAGTGTGCGCTGGTTTGGCGAGGAGGTAGGCCACCGCGGCAAACATGAACAAAAACAATTTCATTGTCATTTTTTAGAATCTGCAAATAAAATAATACAGGAATGGTGTGGAGCAATAATAATAAATAATAATAATTAATTGCTAATAATATTAATTATTATTACCAAGCAATTAACATTAAATTTAGATCGTAAAGGATAATACAAGAAAAACAATTTTACTTTTAGGTAACAAAATAAACAAAACACTAGTGCCATATGTACGCGTGTTTCGTGATCCAATTATTTTTTTTCTTACATTAACTCCACACAGAAGGCCCCGAGGAAAATAGTTTCTCTCAGGGCCTGTCATCTGAGATTCTGTGTGGAGGGTCTTTTTGAGGAGAGAAAGGAATGAACATTGATCTTGAAGATACCCAGTTGTAGGAAGGAGGAAACACAGATGCCGGCAAATCGTTCCACAGCCGAGCTGTTAAACGCAAGGACGAGTCGAAGAAGCGACCCATTCTGATGTGACAAATTTCAACCGTGTGCAAAAGTTGGGCACGTGTTTGGTGTGTTCCCCGACCATGCGCCGGTGCCGAAGGGATCAATGACGCTAGTTCGTTGGAGCATCTTCCATTGAAATACCGGTAGATCAAGGATAGCATTCCCACCTGACTTTTATTTTATTTTTATTTATTTATTTATTTAACGCCCAATGGGCTTTTACATTTTGGTAGTACAAATAATTCATGACAGATTATTTAACATATACAGAAATAATAAAAATAAAATTTGATAAAAAAGCACACAAGTCATAAAAATACAAAAATACAGCGATTTCATAGGTTTTCAGAAGAACAGATAGGTTTAGGAATAGTTTTGGAATAAGTTTTTTACAAGATCAACAAATTTTGCCAAGTTTATGTTAAATATGTCAATATCACCTAAGTACTGATTTCCCATAGTGTGAAATCGTTGTATCGGAGAGTGGGCAATGTAGTTCCGCTTATGAATGCTACAGTAGAATAGTATATTTTGTCGTGTAGTTACTGTCGGTATTCGTAAGTTTATGAGTAAGATACAATGTGGAACGACCTGCGTGGATTTCGTTTAAGTTACAAAAAAATTTCTCGGAAATCACAAGTCAAGTAACTACACTAAAATTGTAAACGACATGTTAGATAACTTTAAAAACTCGGGATGTAATAAGTCCATTAAAGTGCACTACCTACACAGTCATCTTGATCAATTTCCAGAGAATCTTGGATCCTATAGCGAAGAACAAGGGGAGCGATTTTACCAGGACCTAAAAACCATGGAAGAAAGGTACCAAGGCCGATGGGATCAGCATATGCCCCTCTACACCTTATTCAGGAAAATCGCGATAAAGAAAGTTTTAATAATGTAAGTTTTAATAATGTAAAGTCAATAATAATGTAATAAATGCTATTTTTTTACGTAATTTTATTTATATATCTACAAGTCAAAATCTTATAAACTACACGTAGGAATCCAATTTTTTTGCTATTGTTGTACTCAGTATAAAGTCCTAAGTTAAAAAAAAAATACAGCTACTCGGCACCAAAACCACTGTTGACCAGTGTTATCGAACACAGTATTACTTTTACGATGTAAACGCATTTTTATTACTAACTAACTAACTAACCATCACGCCGTTTCCCCGCAGGGGTAGGCAGAGAGGACGGACCGCCAAACAACTCGGTCTTGGCACACACTCTTTGCCTCACTCACATTCATACATCGTCTCATACATTCTCTTCTATTATTCTGACTTTTGACATGACCCGACTCAAGTATCTGATTCACTTGATCGTGCCATGTTTTCCTCGGGCGTCCCCGACTTCTTCTACCATTCACATTCACGTCGTATATTCTTCTTACACTACTTCCTTCGTTCATTCGCTCTACATGCCCAAACCATCTGAGGGTCCCTTTCTTAATCTTACTCATTATGCTTACATCAGCCTTACATTCTTTGCGGATATCCACATTTCTCACACGATCATACATTGTTTTACCACACATACGTCTCAGGGATCTCATTTCAACAGCATTCAGTTTACTTTCATCCTTCCTCTGCCAGTTCCATGCCTCACTGCCATACATCAGGGTAGGTACCAGGACTCCATTGTGGACTGCTAGCTTCGCTTTTTTTGACAGTTTTTTATTAGCGCCAGTCATTCAGTTCGGCATTCAGTCCACCATTAATGGAGTTACCGGCATTCACCCTTCTTTCAATATCTCTTTTAGCCTTCCCATCTCTCGTAAACATACTACCCAGATACACAAACTCATCCACCATTCACAACTATGTTGCATACTGTTTTCGTACTCTCCCTTTCAAACACCATGACTTTAGACTTACTTACATTCATCATTAGCTCATTCTTCATCTCTCTGCATTTTTATTATATTTGTCTAAACATGATTAAAATTGTCCTGATGAAGTTAACACATAATACTAAATTCTTTATTATCTTCCTTTATTGTTACAAGTAAAGTAAATCTCGGGCTAAAGATTTCAATTAATTTATTATTATGAATAGTGTCGTGGGGTAATTACTACAACTAGATAACTCAGATTTATTTTGTTGTGATAAATTAGTATCATTTTACAGTAAAGTTTATATAATGTTGGCCTCACTGGGTGGGTTACCCGTGCTGCACTAAAAGCACAACTCTATTTTCTCGTCTATGAATGCCACAAGCAGAAAAGTCGTAACGCATAGGAAACATCAAGTTATTTGAATATGTTTTGTTGTGGAATCTCCAAAAAACCGTTTCGTTTAATTCTTTAATTAGGTAACTCTAGTTACCACAACTTTAGTTTTTCCGTATTTCAATTAGGCAACTAGACATACACAAATTGGACGTATAGTTTTTTTTAATATATTCTCAACCAAGTTAAAAAACGTGGTTTCGAGAAAAACGCGTTCAAAGTTTTGCTGAAGGGGTAATTCAACATACAAACTGTTTCAAACGGTTTCACGTAAAATGCTGTATCTCCGTCAATTTTACGAATTTCTTTAAAACTTCGCGTGAAACATAGACATCCAAATTTAATAGACGAGAAGATACAGATGAGGGGTAAAACCAAACTATGGGGGGCGAAGAGGGGAAAGATGACTGTGATTCGTTAAAAAATCAATCTGACAGTATATAGGCATCTCGCATTATAATATCACCATTTAGTTCATTTAGCAAAATCTGCTTTTGAATGAATAGACCTTTTTACATGGGAGCTCGAATTGCTCGCCACGTTATTAAGATATTTGCGAAATCCAAATACGGCAAAGTAAAGTTCGTCACTTTTCACGGACGAATATTTTGTTGCCGTATTTAGTTAAGACACTTTTACAAATGTTTCATAATTTACTTACCCCTGTAACCAGCGACGAGCACACTGGAGAACCGCCCACATTCGTTATGATCGACATATTTTAGGGTATAATGTATAGCACAAGCTACCATCTTTGCCGTGTTTTTTCGTAAAATGTACGATGAAAGCTCGACGCTGGTCCTGACAAGAATGATGACGTCAGATTTTTTAGATTCAAGCGAGGCTCTCGTAAGCCCAGCCGGTTCCATGGAACCGGTATGGGGAGTGGAAAATAATACGCTTTTATCACTTAGGGCAGGTCTATATATATTCATATGTCTATGAGGTGAAAGCATTCTTAACAAATGGATCTTTCGGAAAATGAAATTTAAAAAAATTCCAAAAATAATTTTTTTTTACTGTTGTATAGTTTTAAATTATTTTGAGAGATGCGCAAACATTGTAATTTTATTAATAACAAAATGCACGTAGGTATGCGTTAATAAAAAAACTTTAAAATATACTCACATTTAATTCGTTGGTACTAATATCACTGTCAGAAAGCTTTGCTTGGTAACTGATTAGTTGCACTATCTTCCAAATAACAAAAATTACTTACAATTATTGTTATATCTGGACCACTTGCAACCACTAATAAATTAAAATATCACATAAATTTGATAAATAATATCAAATGTAACTTATTTTATTTATTATATTTTTTAAAAAAATCAGCCCCATTACAAGATCTATTTTACTTCGACGAAAATTTAAAAAATCTATATTCTGCGTCTGTTTCACTGATAAATATATAGAAAACAAACACTACGCTTTAAAAAATCTTGTTTTTGGGTTATTTTGAACTTGAGTTAACCACCGCCTGCTCAATAGCAACACTGCGAGTGGATTTTGCGTCTAGTTAATTTATATCAATGTTTGAAAAAAAAACAATTTTTTTCGCGAGCACCCCAACATCTTGTTTAATTTAATGTATGGATTATTCATTGTCATCAGAAACCAGTTAGTGCGTGACTCCGTGAACAGACAAGTTGATGTTGTTCGGAAACGTTGAAGGTTTTTATCGTGTCTTATATGATGGTGGTTCTGTAATTCTTGCTAGATGTGTATTGGCCTTATTCAAGGATGATCTGTTTGAAAGTGTGAGGGGAAATCGAAAAGTGTTATTTTTTATTTTATTTTTTATTTAAGTACGTAAAACAGGCATTATGCCCAAAAATTTATTTATATACATAGATGATTTAAATTACAAAAATTATAACAAAAATAATATCAGTAAGAATTAGCTACTCGTAAATATGCAAAAGTGAATGACGAACAAGAATGAGTAAAAGGTAGAGTACAAAAGAATCACCAACAATTTATTATTGGCACCTGTGCTGTTATGTGCGTATACAAGTATTATCGTTTTTATCTTTTAATTAAATTTTATAGTGTTTTTATTATGTTCTGCACTTAAAACATTATTAAATTTATACGAATTAAACACAAAAAAATTAATAAGGTGTCACTCTGACTAATTACATCTCAGTCGATTTTGAACAAAAAAACTTAAGGACCCGCAACCCGGATTTCTACTGATTTTTTACATATTTCCCTTAAAAACTGTAAGTTTTAAGGCTCTTAAAAATATATGTTATTCTTGAAGATAATATCTAGACTTTGCCCGCGCCGAAACGCAAATCATATAAAATTCCCTCGATAGAAAAAAATCGCAAAGTATGCTCCAAAAATTATTATAAACACGTTTTTTCAGTTATTTTACAAGTTATATGTATGAAAAATTCACAGTTTTTCTTTATACGCTGTTTAAGATAATGCCAGCGAGATTTTTGCTCTATTTTAAACGAGTCGTGTTTTATTAAACATTTTCGCAATTTTCGCATCGATTTTGTCGCTGTAAATGTTAGCGCTCTCCTCTAACATTCGTAATTTCGTATCTCTCCATCTTCTTCTTTTCGATCCCGGTTGCAGAGCCTTAAGGACAAAAGACAATCTACCTTTTTACAATTCACTTCCTTGATGGTTCATTCTGTTGTCTAGATGTGGAAACTTTAGATCACGTAATTTTTTGGAAGTCCCTCTCTAAATAAATACCCTCTCATCTATAAAGCGTTATCTAAAATTGTCTCCCTCCATTAAACATCTCATCAATAATATATAAATTCACTTTTCATGTCTCTGAAATTTTAAATGATGGCCTAGAACACCCTTGAAGGATGAAAGCCAGAAATAATTGAAAAAGAAGGATAATCTACCTACTGTATTTTGTTGTGTACTAGTTTCCACATTTGCTCAGATTTTGAAATAATGTATCTGAAAGATATTGTCAGACTACGCTATCATGCCTATCGCTCGCCGCTCGCCATACAACCCCATACAGACTTGTCGCACCAGATAGATGATGTGTTACGAGTGCGGGCGTGGCGATGATGATATGACGTGATCTGCTAGCCAGGCTATATTTGAAAATTGATGCCACCCCGAGAGGGGGTCAGATCAAATGATGAGGCTGTTAGCTGTCAAGGTGACAGACCCCCTACGAAAAAATGATATTCGCCCAACCTTGCAATAATGGTGGACGGTAGTCTGGTATTAATTTAAATTGGTAGATGTAATAATATGTAACAGTTAACAGTATATTGTGAAATAATTGTTCTTATTATTATTCCGTGCTTTCCCACTCCCCTGTTAGCACATGGAAATTTCCCACTCCCTACTTGATCTGACCCCTTCTCCTGCCGAAGGGATAGGAAGATTATAGCGACGTGTGACAGTACAACATATTATAATAAAAATATAAAAATACATAAAGTTCGATGATGTTTTATGTTGAAATATTTCAATTATTATTACGAAGTAACTGCCTTGTTTTATTTGCATATTCATGCTTTAACTTTTGACCTGACGAATAGAAACGTTTGATTCAAAGGTTCTTTGCAACAAAACTTTATAGTACACTTCCACTGACCATTAGACAGCACACTAATTACGTAAAATACAAATCAGACACCAAGTCTTGGATCACTAGCAAAGACAGATCATATATTATATGAACAATATTTTTAGAACCCCCCAGTGCTAGTGCATACTTTCCCATTGGTACGATGCTGATTGTCCTTATACTTTTACTTTAAAAGTAAATAATATTGCTGTTGTTAATTTTGTGTTAAATTGCTTATGCTGAACTGTGTCTGCTCTACAGGAATTCCTAGTGAGACAGGCACAGCAAAATCACCTATGTAACTTAATAAATACAGATTATTATTAAAAACAAATGAATGTTCGTCGTATTTCTTTTGTTGGTATGTTTTGTGGAAATAGGCCACTTGCATCACATTTAAAAAAAAAATTCCGGCTTAGGCAAATATTCTAAGACATTCCGTTTTTTTTTTAATCGTATTTTTGAAACCCTGGCGATTTTTTGAAAATTTCAATTCGAAAAATCAGACCATTTTTAAGACGGGACATAATTTTATAGGTGCGAAAAAACGATAATTACACAGCCGAAAATCATTTAAAAAAGAACGTTTTCCACACGAATAGCACAGGAGAATAACGAGGCATACCAAAAATATTATATATCATAAATATTTTTTCCTTGATCCATCTTATTGATCATAAATCATGATAATGTTCAACGTCTATATTACTAAATCAAATGCAATATACTTGTACTTGTAAATTATAATAATAATAAGAATATTATAAAATTTGATTTTGTTAAAATCCGCACCATTATCATTATATCTCTAAAACACGTACAGACAACGTAAATTGTACGGGGTTCTCGTCATAAATCTTTCAAAAAATCAAACCAAATGATACGTTCGCAGAGAACAAACAATAAATCTAGTGAACGTTAAATGTCAAATTCAAAAATTCGCCTTAAATCAAAGTGATGCCATAAAAAAAAATCAGTGTGGCATTTTATAAAAATAATAGGAACATTTTCGGCGACGGGACATTTTCATGTAGTGACGTCACAAGCCCAAATAATGGATTTATTTATTTAAAAAAAAAAAAAAACTGTGCATTTCTAAAATTTTTACTAACATTAATCTTAGTAAAAAAAATCTACCCACACGATTTTTTCCAAGTCGTTATGAAGTCCATGCAAGTGGCCTATTGCCACCCGGCGATAAACCCAACTTTGTATCCTTCATTTTAAATTTATATAAAGACTATCTAAGTTTCTATTCTATAAACTATTTGAGTTGACCGCTTCCCGGTTTTGACATAGCTACTTACATTTACAAGGAACGGCAGTGGGACCGGTTTCATACAAAACTTAATTTTGGATTTGTGGCCAAAACACCCAAGAAAACTGTTAACCCAAAAGTTATAATTAATACCTAGTACGGATATGTCTTAGTTTATTTATTTTTGTTTTTGTTTTAAATGATGATTTACAGGTAATTAAATTCAATTTTGTTTAATTTTGAATGTAACTTAAATTTTTTGTGAGTTAGTAAACCTAATTATTTCAATTTGGGAAGCAGATAACCAACACCTTTGCCATAAGTCTCCCCAAGTGGTTCACTACGTTTGGTGACTTAGCAGGGGTGCCCGGGTTCCAGGTCTTGGCGGCGGGTGAGTCTGCCCTCTTGCTGCGTTGCAGGCCGAATCCAGAGAGACTAGTTGAGGGAAAACTTTTGACCTTCCCAGCCGGTCTCTCTCGACCCACCGCCTTGCGCTGCAGATGGAGGGATGGATTTATGCGTCCACATTAACCTCCAGATTACACCCCCATACCCTTTTCTTTCCAAGAACTTCCTATCCTTCGCTTCCTTAAAAATACCTACCAGACAGCATCTCCTAAGATGTCGTAGGCCCTGAAGGCAATTATTTTCCTCAGAGCTTCCTGTGGAGCTAAAGTAATTTTTTTTCTTCTTCTCTACTTACTGTGTAATAAAATGAAAAACAAAATAAACGTCGCAAAAACACGTTTTTTTAGTCGTAATTTTAATTTATATCTATACGAAAATTTTGTGTTCCCACGCAAACAGGTCATTTGTAATTTAAATTCAAGTTAATCAAAATGCGTTTTTATTGGTTTTTAGTTTTTAGATATTTGCTATTCCTTTATATTGCGAAAATAATTTTTCGGTTTGATTGGGTATTTTGTCCTCAAATCCAAAATTAAGAATTGTATGAAACCCGGTATCATCCGTTCCCCTTAACACGTGAATTTTGTAAAAATTCTTCATTTAATGCTAATAATTCACTTTTTTTTAATTTTATTACCTGACCGCCAAAGTGATTTCTTTGCCAGTAGGACGAAGGTGTGACGGGAGGTAGACAAGAAGGCGTGAAGGCTAAATCTGCATTAATCAGTACCTACATATATATTTGGTCCTTACATATGAAATTGGCGTTTTGTATGGGAGGAACATAAAGTCGATTTTTTAAAATATAATATATTTATTTAATCGAAGTATGTACCATTGCTATCTATGCACTTTTGCCATCTCATAGGTAGTTCATCGATCCCTTTACTAAAAAAAACATTCGGACGGGAATCAATAAAATCTTTGAAAGCGGTTTGGACTGCCCCATCGGAGTTGAATTTTTTCCCTTGCAAGAAGTTAACCAAATTTCGAAAAAAATGGTAATCAGTCCGGAGAGTACGGTGGATGTCTTAGACATTCCAATTGAAGCTCCTCTAATTTGGTAGCCGTCTGTTGTGCAGTGTGTGGTCTAGCGGTCAACGCGCGTTTATTGATTTGAAGCAAATTCGTGAGGTACCCACCTTTCAAGCTTTTTAACCTTCCCAATTTGCTTCAAGTGGATAAAATTTTATCACTAACACCGCAGCTTGCAGCTAACTCGGACGTGGTTTGCGATGGTTTCGCTTCCACAATAGCCTTCAATTCTTCATTATCAACTTTGGTCTCCGGCCGTCCACGGGGCTTGTTCTGCAGGTCAAAATTTCCAGAACGAAAACGTTGGAACCAAAAACGCACTGTGTTTTCTTTTGCGGCACCGTCGCCATACACATCATTAATCCTTCGAGCCGTTTCTGCAGCACTGGTGCCACGGTGGAACTCGTACTCGTAAATAACACGATATTTCAAGTTTTCCATTTTGTAAACTAAGTGACACAAAGAAAAAAAAACAGTTAAGGAAAAAACAAATGAATTATAATTTTCGAAACACAAATACATGAGTAAATAGCTATATAAATTTGAATTTGGAATTCCTAACCAAAGAGAAGATATTTAAGACCAAAGTTCCCAATACGGCAAAACGCCAATTTCATATGTAAGGACCTTATAATAAGGAACCGTCTCAGATGCACCTGTTGTTTGTTTATTGAAAGTAATAAGTAATCTAGTCATTGATAATACGCAAAATTGATACATTCATATTACACATTGTAATTTTATTTATTTATTATTTTTAATTTCATTATTTTAATATTACATTTAAATACAGTAATGGTGCTTTGCCCATCTCACTAGATTAAAAACGCATGTGTTGAGATATAATGGTAATGTATAGGTAATAAAACAAAAACTTCGTTTAAAAGTATTTATTCATGATTGCCAACAGCCGGACCTAAATCTCTTTGTTTAACCCTTCAAAAATTTGGCTTTTTTTTCGAATGGTCAAAATATTTTCACTTTACAATAAAATGCAAATATTTGGAATATTTCTGAACACATTCAAAAACCAAAAACTGTTTTAGAAAGGTGATGAAATACGCTTTCAAATTATAGAATTCGAAAAATATATATTTTTTTTAAATTATAAAATTTTTGCATACAAACATAAAAAAGTTTTCAAAATGGCTCACCTTATGTTTTTTCTAACTCAAGTTACTGATAATAAAAAAAAATAAAAACACATGCATAATTTATTAGACAAATGTATAACAAACACATATTGTAATATCAATTTTTTGTCGCTCTATGAAATTTTTTTTTTTATTTCAGAAGTTTCAAATTCTGTTTTCAATTTGCGATTCAAAACTTTGTGTACATAAAAGTGTACATTTTACTTTTTTGATGGCTATTTTTTAGATTGGAATATAAAGCATGATGTTTTTCCTTTCTAACACCGATTAAAACATATTTCTAACTATGATAGTAAGGGAGTTACGGCGTCTTATGTGAGTCCTATGTGCGTTGGGACAAATCTGGTCTCCTGTGATTAAACGGGTTAAGGTCCTTTAAAATTAATCAGTACAAAACAATGTTATATTAAGTTATTGGTTCCGTGACAGATGATCCGCCGACAGTTGACCCGCCGGCGTACTTAAATATATATACAATGTCTAGTCGGTATAGGGAAAATACGGTACAACTTATTACACAAAATATAACGGTGACCCCGAAGGGATGTGCAGAGAGGATAACTAAAATATAAAACATATTTTCATTCAAATAAGTCAAGGAAAAATCTGCTTTTCTATGTCCTATACCAGCGTATGAGTACAAAAATTCGACATTCTATACATTCATTAAAGAAGAAGATAACAATAATTTAACTAAAATATGAAAGACAGAAAAGATAATGATCGCAACTGGGACTCGAACCCAGAACCTCGCGTCTAACCGCGACATGCGCATTTACCAATTCCGTCATTGCCACCCTCTGTCAAACCGTCATATTAGTAAATCTCATATTTAAAATTTTAGAATTAACAATATTATCTTCAACTATTTTTTTACATATTATAGGCAACTACCGTTTTTATTTTAAGAATTGGTTTGTAACCTGGATAACGTCATGGATAAATATATCCGAATTTATTTATGTGAAAATATTAATTTTTTATAAAACTCTAAATGAATATTCAATTTTTTATACGAAAAACTCTCTTTTTACAACTTTTTATAAATAAAATCGGATATATTTGTCAGTGACGCTATCTAGGTTACAAACCAATACTTAGAATGATTGTTTCCAATAAAATGGGTAGTTGCCTATGATATGGAAAAAATAGTTGAAGATAATATTGTTAATTCTAAAAGTTGAAATATGAGATTGACTAATATGATAGTTTAACAGAGAGTGGCAATGGCGGAATTGGAAAACGCGCACATCCCGGTTAGACGAGAGATTCTGGGTTCGAGTCCCAGTTGCGACCGTTATCTTTTTCTGTGTCTTGTTCTCTTTTATATTTTCGTTTGGATTATTATTGTTATCTTCTTCAATGATGTATTACATTGATGGGAATGACCTTCAAAAGTAAAAAAAGAGAGTTTTTCTTATAAAAAGCTGTGTAAATTCGTTTGATATTCACTTTATTAAGGGTATTTTGATTATAATTGGTATTTTGAATTTGTATGTTTGAAATTGGTAAATGCACAATAAAATATTATTTTAAATAAAATTTGTAAATATCATTTCGGGGGGCAACTGTCGGCGGATCATCTGTCGGCTCACCTAAATTATTATACCTAGTATCACAAATATCCATCCACTTTTTAAGAGGGTATATAACCAGAGAAAACCGGATGTATGTCCATGTTTAAATCAAATTTTAGACGTACTGACTCTTTTCCACAAAAAATTATAAATTAATTTCCAAAGATTGTTCTTTTATCCTAGTAAACGCATGTTTTAAATTTTGAGAAAATAATTTATTTTTAGTATAATAAGGCTATACCATAGGTCGTTGGCAGATTTGTTAAATTTTCAAACGAATCATCTTATTTTACAAGACTAAATAGTTTTCATACCATGTAATCATACATTATTATAAATCAATACGTTATCTAGTAAACGCAAGTTTTGCACGTTTTAATTTTGCTTAAAATAAAATCATTTAAAAAAATGTCCGAACACTTATATATGACGAAAATTTCTCTATTTTGTTAACTTATTTACGATCTTACAAATGAATATATTTAAGATTTTTTTTACTTTCTTCTTTTGCTTAGACATTATTAAAAAAATGATAAATACTCAAAAAATAATTACAAAAAGTACATAATATTATAGTTTTATCATCACGCTTTGTAGCATTTTTTAATGTTAGTATAAATTAAAGCAAATTTGGAATGAAATAAAATCAATATTGAATTATAATTTTAAAAAGCTGGTACGGAGAATAATTAATCTTTCTCATTGGAACCGCCCGTAGGCGGTGATCGTAAGAACATCTTTCGACGAAATGTGGATTTTCTGCCGCAGGTTGGTTAAAGGCCCTTAACGTTAGCTCCACACTTTTTTCCTCAGGAAGCCCTGAGGAAAAAAATCCCTCAAGACCTCTGTCATCTTTAAAAATGCTGTGTGGAGGGTCTTTTAAGGGAAAGGAATCAGAGGAAGTTCTGGGAAGGAAAAATATCTGAAAGGTGGATTGGAATCTGGGAATCAATGTCTTCAGGACTGACGGACGTATGAATCCATCCCTCCCATTGTGGTGCAATGCGATGGGTCAGGAGGTTCCGGCTAGAGTTCTAGGTTACATTAGATCTCCCTCAATCAATCCACATTTAGGATACATTCAAATATATTATATATGTTTTCAGCTTTTCTTAAATTTTCTTGAATGAATAAGTATATACCTACATATTTTACAGTTATTCGAACCATTCATAAATATTTTTAATTTATGACAGTAATAAAACAAAAAGGTTAAATTTATGACAATATTATTACAAAAAAAATTAAAAATTGTTGGTTATAATATATATTTTCATGATTCAAAGTATGTTTGTTTAAGTTTTATTCCTTTCCGCATCTTCCGTGGAAATGGCGGTGAACTTGTCTATCTTTTTGACGACTTCCTTGTTGAGAAGTTTATGGACGTCCTTTGCAAACACGAAGTCGATATGGTTCCAATTTTTCCAGGGCACTTCGTTGATACTCAAATCTTTGTTAGTTCCTTGCAGGCTTCTAAATAGTTTGAAGATGTCCTGAAATGTGGTAATTTCTTTATTAGAAAATAATATTTATTTATTTTTCTTTCTTTTTAATATTTTAACGCTGCCCAAGGGACGATTTCTTGGATATTCAACATCCTGCCATAGGTCACCCCAAGTGGTTCGCTACGTTTGGTGACTTATCAGGGGTGCTCAGGATGCATCATGTATGATCACATCATGGGGTGAGGTTTGTCTAGGGTTTGGCGACACACGCGTTTGCCCTCTTTTTTCGTGGCAGGCTGGATCGGGAGAGACTGGTATTTGGAGACATTTTATCTCTCCAGCCGGACTCTCTCGATCCATCGCCTTGTACTGCAGTGGGAGGGATGGATTCATACGCGTGTCACTTTCCCTAAAAGGACCCTCTACACAGAATCCTCAAAGATGACATAGGCCCGAGGGATTTTTTTCTCAGGGCCTCCTGTGGAGCTAATGTAAAAAATGAATACCACATAAAAGCCCACTGACTACGGCTTCCCCAAATGGGATGTGTTGTGAAGGTTAATGAAGTGAGGAGGGGAATTAGATGGGAGAGGGAGGTGGGGAAATACTTGGTTGTTCAGATCTAGTCACCAAACACGGCTAAACCCATTTCAAGTTATGTTTCACTTCTGAATGGTGGTCTCACACTAGGGCGATACTAAGAGTATCTCCCATTCTCGAACGTGCCGCAAATATACAATGCTTCATAGTATTTTAGTGTCTTGTTAAATATGTATATAAAAAAATAAAATCAAAAATTCTTGCGGACGCCGGGATTTGAACCCGCGTTTACAGAACCTCAAGTTAAAATTGAATAGAGGAGTTTTTTCGCTAAGTAAACTATTAACTTGTTTGAGTAAATCGTTGAATAAAATAAAATACTTACAGTAGTGCCTAACTTAATTAAATTAATGATAATATAATTGCTGTCAGAAGCTTACAATAAAAAATAAAACACTAGAAGTGCCTTCCTTATAAATTTGAATCGAAACAAGTGTGCCGTGCCACCGACTTAGTACCTTTTGGTTTTAGACTCTTTAGCATGCAGTCTCTCTTACACTTGCCTGAAATTGTATATCGCCATCCCATTTCAATTTCGTAATCGTGGTAGAACACAGTTTTGTATGGAATTATAGGTCGAAATTAGGCCTGTAATAGGATCAAGAAACACGCCCGCAGGCCCTTATTGTGATATATACATTATTCTATGAGTGACCGAACAATTCAACAATGTGCAACTTCATCACTCCTTTGAAAAGTCATTAAAACTAATGAAAAAAAACAACTCGGTTAATCCCAAGGTTACGTTGGGTTAGGTTATGGACTATTTTTTTTTTATCACTTTTAATGACTTTTCAAAGGGGTGTTGAGTCATGAAACCGTATTAAAGTTCAAATGGGAGTGAATAAATAATAATTTTAGTGCTTACCTGGTTTTAAACTGAGAATGTTCGTAAATCCGAGTTGGTGCACTCTAGTAAGAAAGTTTAAGACCGTATGACCATTATTTTCTAGGTTGTGTGTATTTTATGTCAAAAATATTCATTTAGGTTATAGATATGTCTTGAACTCAAATTTTCTTTAAATTTGAGTGTCATTTTGAAAATTGGAACTGATTGTGTGAAGAATTCAGACAAACCACAAAATAATTAACTAACTAACCATCACGCCGTTTCCCCGCAGGGGTAGGCAGAGAGGACTCCTTGCCTCGTTCACATTCATTCTTCGTCTCATACATGCTCTTCTATTATTCTGACTCTTGACATGACCCGACTCAAGTATCTGATTCACTTGGTCGTGCCATGTCTTTCTCGGGCATCCTTGACTTCTTTTACCATTCATATTTACGTCACATATTCTTCTTACACTCCTATCCTGGTTCATTCGCTCCACACGCCCAAACCATCGGAGCGTTCCTTTCTTGATCTAACTCATTACGCTCACATCAGCCTTGCATTCTTTGCGGATCTCCACGTTTCTCACACGATCATACTTGGTTTTACCACACATACGCCTCCGGGATCTCATTTATTGATTCTCAGTCTACTTTCATCCTTCCTCTGTCAGTTTCATGCCTCGCTGCTATACATCAGGGTAGGTACCAGTACTCGATTATGGACGGCTAAATTCGCGTCTTTGGACGTTTTTTGTTGGTGCCAACGGCGTTCAGTCCTTTATTAATAGAGTCACCTGCATTCACTCTTCTTTAAATATCTCTATCAGCCTTCCCATCTCTCGTAAACAAACTTCCCAAACAAACAAACTCACCCACCTGCCCCAAGTATTCATCATTCACAACTATGTTGCACATTGTTTTCGTACTCTCTCTTTCAAATACCATGTCTTTAGACTTACTTGTATATTCATCATTAACTCATTCTTCATAAGTAAGAAAATAATAGGCAATAATTCGTCGATTATTCAAATTTAAAATACAAAAGGAAACACAGTTTGAAAAAGTTTCACATTAAATAAATTCGGACTTGAACCTTTGACTGAATGCAGAATATCGATCGACCAGTTGATTATAGAGACATCTCCAAATACTAAGTTTTGAGATAATGAAAAAAGCAATATTCGAAGGCTCGCCATAAATCACGTGTTGCACATGTTTGTGTTTTTTACATATTAAATATGCTATAAGATAACACCGGGAAGCATAACGGTCCGGTTTATTAATTAGTCTGACATTTTGAAATATCCTACTAGTGATCCAGAAAAGATTTTTTTATTCCACTACAAATTTTTGTGCATTATAATTGATATTTGGTGGTGTTTATGAGTCATCTGATCATTGTACTAGATAGAGGATACACTTTCGTATGTAACTGCATATTAAACTCTTTTAATGTTGTCTGACTAATCAACTGGACCATCGATTTATATTGATATAATTCAGACAAAAATTGGAAATGTTTTAAAAATATTTATTTATACAAACAAAAGTTAAGTAACGATTTGGTCTTAAACTTTTTGCTTAGAGTGTATGTCCCCACACCTTCTAATGCAGGTTGTGATAGATGGTAAGGTTGGTTAGATGCTGTGGATGCTACCCATAGATGTCGCTGAAGTACACTTTTTCCATATGAATTTTGTGATATTCTCAACCTTTATTTGTAATGATGTTAGTAATAACTGACTAATAAAAATAATATATCCACCAACCAAAAATACCACTATAATATATTATAATAAAACGAATATAAAACTTTATTCCACTTAATTTTATTGGACCGTAACCGGTTTCAGCTCGTCAAAGCCATCTTCAGACTGGTACAAATATTTCCTAGTCTACGGTTTATATACACAACATATTGGGGAGGGGGAGGGGGGTGGTCTACAAGGATTTTAATCAATTACAGTAATTATATTTGTTGCTAAGTCATTTTAGACTATCGAATTTCTAAATATTTTGGTTATTCCAGTAAGCTAATTACATTGGGTTTGCAGCTCACTTCAATGATGATTAGGGAAAAACCTTACAAGTAATATAAGTTACTAATGACCTAATTTTATTGTCAAATCGTTATTATATTTATGAAGTTTGGTATTTTTTATTGCTTTTTGAAGGGATACGTGTTTTCATTGGAGTTGAAATGGTCTAAACTAATTACATATTTTAATATCGAAAATTATTATGAAAATTGATTAAAATCCTTGTAGACCACCCCCCTCCCCCTCCCTAATATGTTGTGTGTATAAATCGTAGACTAGGAAATATTTGTACCAGTCTGAAAATGGCTTTGACGAGCTGAAACCGGTTACGGTCCAATAAAATTAAGTGGAAAAGTTTTATATTCGTTTTATTATAATATATTATAATGGAATTCCACCATGAAATATCACTCTCAAAAATAGAAATATTAAAAATACTACTATTTGCTTCGCTTTATACGCAGTTCCAGTAGAACCATTTCATACCCATTTTCTACCCCATTTCACTCTTTTATTATTTTTTGACAGAAGATGTTAATACTAAGATACACGAAAATATAAAAAAGAACTAGTCACAGAAAAATTAAAAGGTAACGGTCGCAACTGGGACTCGAACCCAGGATCTCTCGTCTTAACCAACTGGGCCATTGAGTCACAATTACGAACGTTACTTTTTTATTATTTTTCTTCTTTATACTTTCTTTAAGATTTATTAGTTTCATCTTCTTCTTCATTGATTTATTGCATTTATTGCATTGTGGAAGCTTGTGTGGCAATCAGCCAACGTCAAAAACGCCCATCTCGTGCAAGACCCCACTGAGAGAGAGCCTGGGTTCTCATTGCCTCGCAAACTCTGGACTGCCATCAATAGGATAAGGTGCTCCCATAGCCGTTGTGCTCACATGATGCATAGATGGGGCCTTAAAGAGTCGGCGACGTGTGAATGCGGTGCGGTGCAGACCACCGAACATGTGGTCAACGAATGCCCGCTCCATTCATTCCCCGGCGGGATTGATGAGGTACACAGGGTAACGCCTGAGGCCCTAGACTGGCTCGCAGACCTAGATGTCCCCCTCTGACCCCCCACCATACGAAAGAAGAATTTATTGCATTGATGGGTGTAACCTTAAGAGTTATTATAATGAGAGTTATTCTAATTAAAAAAATAATTATTAAATCAATTGAAAACTCTATAAATCACCATGAAAATATTTGCGTTCGACCTAGACAGTCCTCACGGATACAACTGTGTGAATTTCATTATTGCAAACCTCACCATTCTAGATTCTTCACTTTCTTTATGTGAATACCTCACAAGAGTCCCAGCTGTTTCCGCGAGTGAAGAGGAGGAAGGTGGGGAAGTATCTGGCTATTCAGATCTAGTCACAACCATTACAATTCACGCTCTTCAATTCTGAATGGTAGTCTTACACCAGGGCGATACTGAGAATATCTTACTCTCTGGAACGTGCCGTAAAAATACTACATATTATTTTTAATTAATTCTTTCTGAAATAACCAAATTAATCAAATTACATTAATTGTGCACGACGTGACCATCGGATTGCGAGTCACGAGCCTTATCCCTCGACTACGGAGGCAGTAAATCTGCACAACAGAAATGTGCAGATTTACTGCTTTATCGCTGAATGTCGGTAAGTTATATCAAGACAGGATTATAATATTTTTATACATAAAATTCAAATTCTCTTCCTTATTGTAGGGCATTGCTAAAATCACTTTAAAGCTATTATCACCTTTCAAAACCATCATGCAAGATTAATTTAACGTGCGTAGTTTTGCCGTTTAAAATCCTTGACGAGAAAACCTTCATTATGTACAATGCCTCCTGGAATAAGTTTCCTGAACAGAACCCGTTTCCTTTCGCAGGGTCCGCTATCCTTAAATCCAAACTCCTCATTCTTCTTCTACTTTTATTCTGGAAAGTCATTGCACGTAATGCAAGCCGTTTATGCTGATGTAAATTCGGCCTTGCCTATGTAAATGGAATAAAATTGACTTATTTTATGATATTTTTACGAGGAACATGTTTTTTTATTGCATTTTTTAATCACGTTTCAGTCGAGATCTCTTTACATTAAATAAACTTTTCAATGTCAAATGGAGTCATGAACTTGTACCATCTATAATAATGTTTTTCCGGTTAAGATAAACAAATTAATAAACAGGTCGTAGATGTCGCTTTCACCAACAAAATTGAGAGAACGCTGAGGATAAATAAAAAAATATCTATGGAGGAAGATTTACATTAGGTTGGTAGGTGTTTTCGTTATTTGTTTTTGGGGTGTTATGCCGTGTTGCGCTACCTCCTTCTTTAGCCAACGTTTTGGACAGCGTTGCAGTGTCCATCATCAGGGCAGATCCGGTAGATGTGTGCATCTACGTACATCTATCTCAGCAACGCTGTCCGAAACGTTGGCTAAAGGAGGTAGGGCAACACGGCATAATACCCCAAAAACAAATAACTAAAATGTTTTTGGCCGTGAAAATCTAAAAACGTATCTGGTAGGTGTTGTATTATCTTAGCGGACGCTGAGTTATTATTGATTCAACAACGTTCTATATTTTCGAACATTATTTGATTATGTGGGCGCTATGTGGTTTGCCCGTATTGAGACCTCCATTTTACAATTTAATAAAATCCAATAAAAATAGATATACATTAATTAGATAAAAATAAAATACGGTGATAAAAGCCTTAAAGAAAAAAATAGGTAAATATTATGAGATGTGTTTACTGTGAGTTGCGTTTATATGTTTTATTCTTTTACGTTATAAAATGTTTGTAATATTGCCTTTTTTGATCTTTTCTCCCTTCCTTCATCAGGAAAATTTTAAAACTTACTTTTAATATTCTCATTCACACTCTACCGGTTTCTGAAGAACTCTTCCTTCAAAAGTTAGTTTTAATATTCTCCTGTTGAAGAAAGGGTTCTTCCGAAACCGGTAGAGTGAATAAAATTAAAGTGGTCTATAACAAATTTATTTATTTTTATTGAAAATTATGGCGAGCAACAAAGTAATTTTTTTTGTTTGATTTTTTCTAGAGTAGGGCAATCGCATTTAGTTTCTTCCATGAAAGCGGTTGAGCCGAGTTTGGAAATGACTAAAACACTTTATTTAGTTATTCCCGATATCCAATCTTCTTTCTTTAATTTTATTATTAGGTATAATGATTCAATGTATTTTTTCCATATGAATAAAATCCTGGTTTCGTCAAAATTGTACAATATTTTATTAGTTTTTCCAAATTTCAACTGTCATAATAATTTCGTATACTGTTTACCTCCATTATGTTCTTAATTATTACAAATTTTGGCAAGACACTCCAAGCCAATTGTTTTTTTCTCTCTCAGAATGTATAATACTTGGCCCTTGATTATTCAGCGCACTTGAAGTGAAATATCACAAATCTGCGCTATATAAATACTACGTTATTATTATTATTTTAAAAATTAAATTCATGCACATATGTCCAAACCACGAGTAAATTATTCAGTAACATTTTTTGATAATTTTGTTGTAAATATCAATAGTTTTATGGCAAGGACTCGTTATACACGGTGTCCGGAAACCAGTCGTACAAGCGGGGAACGGGTGAATGTAGATCACCCAGAGAACACCAAGAATTTTTTTTCGAACTGAGCATTTCGATAAAAAACATGAATATTTTCAAAAGTTTTCGCAAATTTAAGGGTTAAGTCAGAGCCACAGTAAACAGCCCCGCAGTGACCCCTCAGCGACCAAATATGAATTACGAACAAAAATTCAAACTTCACAAAATTGACTTTACAAAATGTGATGTAGTTAGATTTGTTAGTTTACCGCTTGTACCAAACTAATTTTTCGGACACTGTAAATAAAATACCAACTTAATAACTAATTATTACATTTATTAATATTTTAGAGAGCTATAAATACTATTTGTCTTGTGACCAGACAATCTTGTTGTGATTTTTCACACAAACGGTGCTATTCAAAATTATTCAATAATTTTTTGTATTATTGGCTACTCTATACGCGTACATTCAAACTTGAGTAGATTAACACTCTTGGACCCTTTATGCTAAGCCGATGTTAAAAAGTTGTTTAAATGTTCTTAAGTCTGTGCATAGATATCTCCTTTATATAAATGGGTAATTTAAAAATATATATAATTATAAGCGTTTTCATTGGATGGTAAATGATTATATAAAATTAAACGTTATCTGTAGAAGAAGCTAAGGCGCAAACTACACGAGCGGTTCTCCCGCCGCGGGAGCTCGCGGGAGAAATTCGCCCGCCTCATGCAGCGGTTCTCCCGCCGCGGGTAACCGCCACTTCAAACTACACGGGCGGTTTCCCGCGATTGCATAAGGATCGGGCGGTTTCCCGCGGCGGTAGAATCGCTCGATAGCATGGCGGGAAACCGACACCCGTGTAGTTTGATATGAGCTGCCAGCTTTCTCGAGCGGTTTCCCGCGGCGGGAGAACCGCTCGTGTAGCTTAGGCCTAAATATAGGCACACTTAATGCGTTATGACTTTTGATGGATTAAAACACATTTATAATTTTTTTATAATAGCTCCACACAGGAGGTCTTGAGGAAAAAACATCCCTCAGGGTCTATGTCATCTTTGGAGATGCTGTGTGGATGATCTTTTAGGGAAATGAAGAAAAGGAAGTTCTGGGAAGGAAAAAGGTTCGAGGGGTAGGTAGGATTCTGAGGTTTAATGTGTCCATCCGTCCGTCTGGAGAGTTCAAAAGGCCTCTCTCGACCACTCTTTCCCGATCCAGCCCGCCACGCAGTAGGAGTAAATCACAAGACCTAGACGAACCCCATTAACCTGGGCACCCTTGCTAAGTCACCAAACGTAGCGAGCTACTTGGGGTGACCTGCGGCAGGGGTACCAATAAATAGTTCCCGGGGCGGCGCGGTGGTACACATAACCTCCTCCCAAATGAAACTTTCTTCTACTCGTGGTATTAATCCACAATAAAACTCTTATTAAAATTAAATTCCACCATATTTCAAAATTATAAATAATACTAAATGTAGGAATCTATGGTATGTAATAGGATAGTGAACATTCTAAAATATTGTAACAAAGATCTACGCATAGAACCTTCCCCTAACAATTGCCAAATGCAAATCTTCAGTGTAAATACTAAATTACTTGGTATAAAATGAGATCAATACTTAAAACTATTTGGTAATCTGTTCCAATGTAACATTTTCGTAATATCAACAAGAATATTTCCCATTAGGAGTAAGAAAAATGCACACATTCCTCCAAAATCACCTACAAGTTGATTTTGGATGATTACTTGACACCTCAACACAGTGGCCCTCCAACACACCTTTGAAAAGTGTTATAATGTCATTAAAAGTGATTAAAAAATTGCCCATAACCTAACCTAAAGCACATTGCTAGTCAATCCAAGGGAGCCTACTACGCCTCAGTGCAAAGGACTATCCCATCACAACTCTGGTTTCAACAAATCTTTCAGTTTCAAAAAGAAATTTCCTCACTTGTTCGATTGAGAATTGGACATTGTTTCGTTCCCTCTCACCCTTTTAAAATTCAAGTACTTGACTTCCCAGATTGTACATTCTGTGGTCTAGAAGTTAAAAACAAATATCCTCTCTTCTATTAAGCCCCACCTAAAATTGCCTCCCATCCATTCAACATCTCATCTCTTCTAAGTCCGAAATCGACTCCAATCTTCCATATAATTTTGAAATTTGCCCATTTAAATAAAATTAATACATAATAGATACTTTCATAATAATAGATACTTTCACCTTTCCTTTCTCTATGATTTGAAACGATCCCCTAGAATAACCACGAAGGGTGAAAGCTAGAAACATAAAAAAAAATCCTAACCTAACATAATCTAATTAATCTAGTTTTTATTCATCTCTTTTCACGACTTTATATAACTTTTAAAGGCATGTTGAAGCATTTAGTTATTCGGTTTCCATTGTGGATGCGTCGGAATCTTTTTTGATTTATTTGAATGTATATTAGGTTTAAATAGTTGCTAACAATAGGTATTAATTGAATTATTGCATGAAATGATTTTGCTGAAAATGCGATCTTTCTTAGTTTTTATTTTTTAGAAATTTAATTAAAATTAAATTTGATAATGTTATTATCGAGTTCTGCAAATTTTTGATTAGTGTTTTAGTTACAGCTGTTTCGACTTGCAAGGTCATTTTCAAACTGTGGTGAAGCCACGTACGGACGACTTATTTATAAAACACTAACCAAAAAACTTGCAGAACTCGATAATAACATTATCAAATTTAATTTTAATTAAATTTCTAAAAATTAAAACGGAGTTCTACGAATTAAACACAAAAACAATTAATATCTTTCTTAGTGGTATCTCATTAGATCGAGTGACATTGCAATGGTTGACTATCGAAGTCTCGCTGTTGACGAGGGTCGATAGGTCCTTAAAATTAAATATCCTTGAATCTCGTATTTCTAACATGAGCTCTGTTAGTGGTATCTTCATTAGATCGAGTTATATTGCTTAACGATTGACTATCGAAATCTCGCTGTTGACGAGGCTCGATAGGTCCTTAAAATTAAATTTCCTTGAATCTTCTGAAACTATATTTCTAACAAGAGCTTTGTTAGTGGTATCTTCATTAGATCGAATGATATTGCAATGGTTGACTATCGAAATCTCGTTTTGATGAGGATCGATAAGTCACTAAAATTAAATATCCTTGTATCTCATAAATAATTGTAACATGAGCTTTGTTAGTGGTATCTTCATTAGATGAAGTGATATTGCAATGGTTGACTATCGAAATCTCGCTGTTGTCGAGAGTCGATTGGTTCTTAAAGCGATATCTTTGAATCTTATCAAATGGGCTGACAACATGAGCTTTTTTAGTAGTATCTTCATTAGTTGGTATGACATCGTTTGATGGTTGAATTTCGAAGTCTCCTTGAATCAAACGATATTGTTGACAATACAAGATTTAGCTGGTGACGATGACTATCGAAATCACCTTACATTAACGACATTGTTGACAAAATCATCTGAGTTTCATTAGTTCGCGTGATCTTGTTAATAGTTTAACTGTATCGTTGTTGACAACAGTATGGTATCCTTAGCAAGAATGAAATGTCCTCGAATCTCATCGAACGATATTGCTGGCAACATGAGCTTTGTTAGTGGTATCTTCATGAGTTCGTGTGATGTTGTTTAGTAGATGGACGATCTCGTTGTTGACGAGTGTGGGGAGATCCTTGGCGAAAATGAAATCGTAATGATTGAATTTCTTCCAAGGGACTTTCCTCACGAACAGGAGCGTATCAGTCTCTCGGTACGCTTTGGCGATTGCCTGTATCTCCTGAAACGTGAAAAGCAAAACAAGTGTGATGACGATGGAATGATCAAGTGGAACAGAATTATCTGATCTGGTTATCGGAGATCCGTCAGTTTGATCTCAGATGGATGGAATGTTTGAACCTCTGATTCATTAATGTTGACATATTTGATGGATTGAAAACTGTGTTCCAAATCAATATTTTTTACTTTTGAAGTGGTTAATACAGTGGAGATCAAATGGATGTATGCCAAATATTTATGCAGAAATTGTGAGAATTACATACATTAAACGTGATCAATAAATACACCCGTTTTTTTATGCATTTAATCGTGGCCTTTATTTTTAATTAATTTAACATGCAGATTCTACGTGCTACATGTTTCATTCATACATATTTTTCTGTTATTCCGACTCCTGATCGTGCAATGCCTTTCTGGAGCATCCCCAACTTCTTCCATTCACTTGCATGACACTTGTGTTCTCTTCAGACTACCTTATCCGTCTATCTTCCAGGAACGGTTGCGCGGCCTCTTTCATTAAAAACTTAATTTTGTACATGTTTCATTCATACATATTATTCTGTTATTCCGACTCCTGATCGTGCAATGCCTTCCTGGAGCATCCCCTTCACTTGCATGACACTTGTGTTCTCTTCAGACTACCTTATCCGTCTATCTTCCAGGAACGGTTGCGCGGCCTCTTTCATTAAAAACTTAATTTTGTACATGTTTCATTCATACATATTATTCTGTTATTCCGACTCCTGATCGTGCAATGCCTTCCTGGAGCATCCCCTTCACTTGCATGACACTTGTGTTCTCTTCAGACTACCTTATCCGTCTATCTTCCAGGAACGGTTGCGCGGCCTCTTTCATTAAAAACTTAATTTTGTACATGTTTCATTCATACATATTATTCTGTTATTCCGACTCCTGATCGTGCAATGCCTTCCTGGAGCATCCCCTTCACTTGCATGACACTTGTGTTCTCTTCAGACTACCTTATCCGTCTATCTTCCAGGAACGGTTGCGCGGCCTCTTTCATTAAAAACTTCATTTTGTACATGTTTCATTCATACATATTATTCTGTTATTCCGACTCCTGATCGTGCAATGCCTTCCTGGAGCATCCCCTTCACTTGCATGACACTTGTGTTCTCTTCAGACTACCTTATCCGTCTATCTTCCAGGAACGGTTGCGCGGCCTCTTTCATTAAAAACTTAATTTTGTACATGTTTCATTCATACATATTATTCTGTTATTCCGACTCCTGATCGTGCAATGCCTTCCTGGAGCATCCCCTTCACTTGCATGACACTTGTGTTCTCTTCAGACTACCTTATCCGTCTATCTTCCAGGAACGGTTGCGCGGCCTCTTTCATTAAAAACTTCATTTTGTACATGTTTCATTCATACATATTATTCTGTTATTCCGACTCCTGATCGTGCAATGCCTTCCTGGAGCATCCCCTTCACTTGCATGACACTTGTGTTCTCTTCAGACTACCTTATCCGTCTATCTTCCAGGAACGGTTGCGCGGCCTCTTTCATTAAAAACTTCATTTTGTACATGTTTCATTCATACATATTATTCTGTTATTCCGACTCCTGATCGTGCAATGCCTTCCTGGAGCATCCCCTTCACTTGCATGACACTTGTGTTCTCTTCAGACTACCTTATCCGTCTATCTTCCAGGAACGGTTGCGCGGCCTCTTTCATTAAAAACTTAATTTTGTACATGTTTCATTCATACATATTATTCTGTTATTCCGACTCCTGATCGTGCAATGCCTTCCTGGAGCATCCCCTTCACTTGCATGACACTTGTGTTCTCTTCAGACTACCTTATCCGTCTATCTTCCAGGAACGGTTGCGCGGCCTCTTTCATTAAAAACTTCATTTTGTACATGTTTCATTCATACATATTATTCTGTTATTCCGACTCCTGATCGTGCAATGCCTTCCTGGAGCATCCCCTTCACTTGCATGACACTTGTGTTCTCTTCAGACTACCTTATCCGTCTATCTTCCAGGAACGGTTGCGCGGCCTCTTTCATTAAAAACTTCATTTTGGGATTGAGGCCAAAATACCCAGCCAAACAGAATAATAATTTTTTCAATCAAAAGTTATATTAAATATCTAGTACGTTTTGCGCTATTTTATTAATATATATATTTTTTAAATGTTGGTGTAAAGGTCTTTAAAGATTTTAATTTTGGTTCATTTTGGAGGCAACTTTGGAATTTTTTGTGGTTTAATTTCAATTGTTTAAAAAATACCTTCCCTTATCTACTGTGACTAGATAAGGCAATCGTAAACATAAAACATCGTAAAAGTAATTTTAATTAATATACGACAAATCTGTGTTCCGATGTAAACAAGTCATTTATAATTTGAATTTACGCAAATCAAAATGCTTTTTTTGTTCCTTTTTATTTTATATTTAATCTTATTTTCATACTAAATAGAGCAAAATATATATTTTTTAGTTTTTATCATTTGCTTACAAATAGTTGCCATTAAAATTATGAAATATTGTAATTTTTAATGGCCAATTATCAATTATCAAATATAAAAATTAATTATTATTTTTAATTGTTAAACAATAAATATAATAAGATTTTTTCAATGTGGATGAGTGTTTCAGGCTGATAATTATTGCTTATCAAATATTAATTATCAAATATAAAAATAATTTTTAATAATTTTTATTCGAAAATTATTTTTCAGTTTTTGTAGGTATTTTGGCCGCAAATTCAAAACTAGGATTCGTATGAAACGGGCCGCACAATGGTTTCCCTTAATTATTAACGTGTCCATACTGGTGACCGGCCAACTCAGAATGAAACCAACCCAGAAGCACCTCAGAAAGGTCATTAAGAGTGATGATAAAATATTGGTTAAGTAGGTTAAGTTAGGTTAAGTTAGGTTAGGGTTACCGGCTATTTTAAAATTATTTTTTCATAGCTTTTAATGACCTTTATGAGTTGGTTTCATTCTGAGTTGGCATGGAACTGTTCATCATGGCATGGAACCGTCGCGTCCGTTTCGTAATCTTGTTCATTCATTATTTCCATTTCCTCGTGACTGTGATACGGGCACGGCCATACCTGGTTTTATCTCACACACGAAACTCCTTTCATCCTTCCTTTATAAGTTTCACGTCACACTGTATTGATCATATCAGAACTCATTAACTGCTAACCTTGATAACAACCTTTTCACCCTTCTGTCAATGTCCTCTTCAGCCTTCCAGTTTCTCGCAAACACACTTCCTGGGTACGCCAAACCAACAACCTTGCTCCAAGTATTCACCGTTCACAAGTAATCCGACTTATTAATTTCCTCTCTTCAAAATAACACGACTTTCTTACATTCATCAATACCACCGACAGTTAATTCGTCCCAGTCCTTGATTAGTCAATTCCCTCGGTCACTTGATCCCCCAAAGGGGTTCTATTGTACTTCCTCCCCTAAAACGTATGCAGAAAGATACTCTATATAAAAAAGTCAATGTAATTATATCGGTCACGGAAATTTGAAATGCTGTAAAGAACATAATGTTCAGGAGAGTGAAAAGAAAGTTTTTTAATTAAAAAAAAATCGTTTCCCTGGTTTTTAAATTCCTGTAATTCCGATTTATTTTATTTTATTTCGAAGAGTTTTAATTTTCAATGTACACTTGTTACTTTATGGAGAAACATGGGAGGAGTCGACATTACATGGAAATTAAAGTATGAAGTGTACATTGAAAATTAAAACTCTTCAAAACAAAATGACTACAAATTGTTACATAGGTAATGCCGAAGAATTCCAAAATATAACGATTTTTTATGTCTGTATCATTGAATAGATCTTTCAAAAGAAGATTTTTTTTGTAAATTTCTTTAAAAACAGTTTTTAATTTATTTTAAATTATTTCTGTCGTGAAAGAGAAAAAAACAGAAATATTTCACATATAACTCATTTTTGGAATTATTGTCCTTTTCGACATTTTAAATTTCATCATGATCGTACATGGTTTTACCACGCATACGCCGCAGGGAACTCATTTATAAAGCAATCAGTCTAGTTTCATACTTCCTCTGCCAGTTCCATGCCTCACTGCATTACATCAGGGTATGCACCAGCACTCCATTATGGACGGCTAGCTTCGCTTTTTTGGACAGTTTTATGTTGGCGCTAACGGCATTCAGCCCTCCATTAATGAAGTTACCTGCATTTATCCTTCTTACAATATCTCTATCAGCCTTCCCATCTCTCATAAACATACTTCCCAAATACACAAATTCATCCACGTTCTCCAAGTCTTCATCATTCACAACTATGTTGCACATTGTTTTCGTATTCTTTCTTTCAAATACCATGACTCTACACTTGCAAGAGTTGTACCTAATGGAAAATTAGAGGCACAAATGATGCTTTTCCAATTTGAAATGGTGGTTTATTTTAAGGTTAGTATAATACAAAGTGTTGAGTAGTGCGGAAGACAAGATCTGTATGTAGATGATAAATCACTTACTCTGGGCGACGTGAGCCGGTCGTTGTTCCCGTAAAACAAGGCAACAGGGGCCTTATTCGCCTTGAGATCGTAGCTCGGAGGAACCTCCGACCCGTACAGTTTCATGTTCTCCTTTACCCCGTAGTCGTATTTCTTCAGGGTATCTGTCAAAGGGAAATAGCATGTTAATGAAAATAAATGTATACATAAAATTAAAAATAAAAATTCCCACGGCCAAGAATGGATCCTCGATCAATGATCATTACACCACCAACTATTGTGATAACGGCGGTATAAGTCAAGAAAAAATAAAGTTTTAGGTCTATAAAAACTGCTTTAAAATTCAAAATCTCCTACTAATATAATCTAATGTCCGACGAAACCCCTTTCGTTATGGTTTTATTGTGTAACGTGGGAAATTAAATTCTGTAGAAAATGATGGTAAAACATTTAAATATTTGTGCCTGTGCTTCGCAAAATAAAATAAAACACGCTCTTTGGCGTTGTTTTTTCTTAAATAAATTATAACAGAGTGGAAGTATCTTTTGTGGGATTGGATAACGGACGTTATCTCCTGTCAGATTTGTGATTTTTACATATTTACTGTCACATATTTTAGTTTAGATCAACTATAGCAACTGTCGCCGGACTACGCGCTAATTAGCGTAGTTTTCATACAAAAAGAATTTGTTCATTTCGTTGATTTTTTGAAAATGTGTATTAATATTGGTTAACAATATATTTTGAATAAGGAAAGAATTCGTTCATTTAGTTTAACGTTCGTTTGGTTTATTCGTTAATTATTTGTTCTTTTAGTTTATTTGTTAATTGGTAAACAATATCGGCGACACCCGGAAGCGCAGTCCCACACAGTAAAAACAGCAGATAGCACATCTACTTATATTTCAATACAATATCTTTGGGAGCAGCTGAGACTCCTGTGAGGTAATACTATAAAAAAACATGGTGTTAAACAGAATTTAAACCGCATCGCCATTTACATGAGAAGTGTTATTGTTAGCGGCCTGAACCTGAATTTTACACGACGTTGTGTATCGCCTTAATTGAAAGACAACCCAAGGAGCTTTCAAACAACCTTCACTGATGTAGATATATTTTTGTAAAAAATCCATTTATGGCCATAAAGAGCATCGGCGCGGTGAGATTTTTAATGAAAAACATAGAGTTTTCGAATGAATGACCAACCTGTCATCGATAGCTGAAGGTAATGCTCCACTTGTTTTATGGTTGCCGGCTGGAATTTGGCAAAAACCGTGGACGCCAGTTTCTGAAATGACAAAGATTTATATAAAACAAAGACATTAGGTTCTAAGCTTGCAGTGGCTTAGGCATGTTTGGTAATCGGATCTGAACAGCCAGTACTGCTCACCCTTCCTCTTCGCAACTCCTTTATTTTACAACTTCCTTCAGCCTCAACACATAACCCAATTGGGTAATCGGTGTGCCATAGTTTCACTGACTCCGGGTAGTTTGGAGATGTTGAACAATGAACAATACATAATTTTTTTTAGTTATTTAATTTTGGGGTATTATGTTGTGTTGCGCTACCTCCTTCTATAGCCAACGTTCCGGACAGCGTTACAGAGTCCATCGAGAGGGCAGAATTGTCACATGGCCGTGAAAATCTTAACTTAATCCATCATTTGATTATTGCACACGTCTCTTGTCAGAAGTCAGGTTGAGTATAATTCTTGCATATGGTCTCCGCATTTTAACTCTCATTACTTACAAGTCGAAAAATATTGCCACGCTTTATTAATTTCAAAATTGATATTTCTTTAATTGAAATCAATTATGTACATTTACGAAGTTAGGAACTCAATTTATCGAAATTATCTAAAAGGTGAAAAATATTTGATATCCTTTTATATATTTATCCTAAAATTGTTAATTCTAGATTGGGCTGCCCCGACGCCTTACAATTGCTGTCCTTCTGAAGCATACTAGATGGAATATATTATTTTACAACAATTAACTTCGTGTTCTCTGTTATGAAAAGAATTATACTGGGCAATAAAATATATAAATAATTAATACAGTAATAAAATAAAATTTTAACATGTTTACAGCGATGATTCCAATTATAGGTGAGCTATTCTCTGTGCAACGAGAAGTTTTAATTACTCGTGCACGATTAAGTTTTAATAACTGTCCGAAGCAAGTGGAACTATGGCATCAAGTTGTGAGGAATAAGAAAGTGGTGGAAAGAAAAGACGATGCTTGGTATGTCCCTGGAGATTTAGATATATATAATTACTCAACATATCTAGAGTAATTTCAAGCACCATTTCGATTATGACTGGCGGTTCTTATCAGATTTGCAATTTGGGAGAGGGTATGTGTACCGCTGCCCGGGATTACTAACACTCCTGCCATGGGTCACCCCAAGTGGCAAGCTACGTTTGCTAACTAATCAGGTTAGCCTAGAGGTTTGTCTGGGTCTTGGCGGCGAATGCGTTTACCCATCCACTGACAGGGAGAGATTGGTCGAGGGATACCTAACTTAGACCTCTCGAGCCGGACTTTCTCGATCCGTCCCGTGCACCGCAGTGGGAGGGATGGATTCACACGTCCGTCACTCCTGGACACATTGACCCCCAAATTCCTATCCACTCCTCACACCTTGTTTCTTTCCTTATTTCCCTAAAAAAAACCTCCATACAGCATCCCCAAAGATGACATAGGTCCGTAGGGAATTTTTTCCCTCAGTGCCTCCTGTGTGGAGCTAACGTAAAAAAATTAAAAAGTTACGTTGTAAATTCACACTAAAAAAACCCAAACTGAGATGAATGACTGACCCAATCGACTTGATCGTAGTCATCCCCGATGAAGAGGAAGGCGAGCGTGAAGCACAAGTCCTCGCTGGGAAAGCGCGGACTGCACAGACTGGACGCCAGAGCTCTCTGGTAGCGACCCAGCGAAAGTGTGGTCAATCCTCGAGACTTCAGCATTTTCTGGAATTAAAAAAACCACGATGAAAATTTTGTAGTACAAAATTAGCGCAAAGCCAAAAAAAAAAACACGAGGATGCCTGAATTCTTGACATGGTTCGGTTCCAATTTTGAAAATGAAAATGAAAATATATTTCTATTAAATATATGCAATTATTGTAGATGGGTAGATATATCTATGTATGGCCTTCGTGGTTGAGGGGTCAGGCTCGCGACAAGCAATCCGAAGGTCACTGGTTCAAATCCCGGCGTACGCTATTTAAAAAAAAAATATTTGCCAAAATTGTATAAAAACCAATACATAAAAGCGATAAAGAAAATTGCCAGAAACTTTTTGCCAATATGTACATTTCGGCTAAAAGTTTACAGGTAACACAGTAACGCGACATCCCTTCTGGAACTAAGGCTTCAGATGCGGTTGGAAGCAGCCATGGAAAAACCTAACTCTCTCTTTTCGTAAACATTTATTTTGTATTTTCTGGACCATTATTAATACATTTGCGGTGTCCTCTGCCCCCCATACCTGAGATCCACTCCACGCACTAAGCTAAAGTAAAGCAGCCATGGACATATGAATATATCTGGACCTGCCCCAAGTGATAAAAGCGTATTATTTCCCCCTCCCCATACCGGTTCCATGGAGCCGGCTGGGCTTAGGGTACGAACAAAAACAAAGCGGGTTTCGGTTTTCAGATTAACGGTGCTCAGTGCCCGGTTCCACCGGTGGCAGTCGACGCCGAGGTATGGACAAACAGAACGCAGATAAAACCTGCGCTACCTACGCGTTAACCTGACAGCAGCTGTCAGTTTTTACGAAATGTCGAGTTCGACAGACGACGATTTTTTACTCTTGCAGAATCCTTTCTTGAAATTAAGGAATAAAACAATTGGTATTTGGTGATTGGTATCTTTACATGCGAAAAAAAACCTCAGGAGGACATGATAATATGTTATATACATGTCTGAAAGGAATTCACTTGTGACATTTGAGGTCATTTTAAAATGTTATTCTGTTGATTTCTTTCTAGCACTTGTCAACAACATTTCGGTTGCTATGTAATGTATTTCTTTTATCCAAGATTGGCGATTTGTTGAAAACAGCGGCAATTAAAGGGTCGCTCATTTTGATATCACATTCCCTTCAAAACAAGCTTCACCAGTATTGCCATGTCCCAAAAATGAAAATGTTTTAAGGGTAAATAAATTCTAAACTGAAGTTTGTACTACATTCCTGATTTCAGGATTTCTCCGTGTGATTCGTGCTAAAAATCGTATCCCGCTAAAAAGTACACACTTTAGTTAATTAATGACATGTTCGACATGGTTTTTTGAAATAACCATGTAGGTGACCGTAGAGGACACAAAATCATGAAAGGATCCAAAATCCATGAAAACATGGCAAAAACCAAGCACTCGGCAACATTAAGTTTCACTGACCGGCGTCACCGGCGAGCAGGAATTAAGAATTCATTCCGGTAAAGCTTATCGGCACCACCTCGCGCGGACATAAATCTGAACCTGCCTTCACTATGTTCGGCCTGATACGTTGACATACAAACATTCTTTCGGCACGCCTGCGCCAGTCGGCCGCCCATGCGCCGACTAATCAGAAAACCGAAACCAGCTTTGTTTCTGTTCGTAGACTTACGAGAGCCTCGCTTGAATCTAAAAAAATGTGACGTCGTCATTCTTGTCCTGACCAGCGCCGAGCTCACATCGTACATTTTAAGAAATAAGACGGCAAAATGAGAGCTTGTGCTATACATGCTATACGCTATACCCTAAAATATGTGGACATAGCGAATGTGGGCGGTTCTCAAGTGAGCTCGTCGCGGGTTACAGGGGTAAGTAAATTATGAAATATTTGTAAAAGTGTCTTAACTAAATACGGCAACAAAATATTCCTCTGTGAAAATCGGCGACTTTACTTTGCCGCATTTGGACTTCGCAAATATGTTAATAACGTGGCGAGCAATTCGCGCTCCCATGTAAAAAGGTCTATTCATTCAAAAGCAGATTTTGCTTTTAAGAACTAAATGGTGATATTATAATGCGAGATGCCTAAATACTGTCAGATTGATTTTTTAACGAATCACAGTCATCTTTCCCCTCTTCGCCCCCCTTAGTTTGGTTTTACCCCTCACCTGTATCTTCTCATCTATTAAATTTGGATGTCTATGAAAGCAGCCTTATAACTGCAAGGTTGGTTAACTCATTTGAATTGTGTACGACAAAACCAACATCTTCGTGGCTAATTTACAGATCCTTTCAATATGAGCATGAAATGTTAAGCAAGCGTCATACAAAATTCCTAATTCCTTGCACGTCGCCATGTGCTTCAGTGACGTATCTTTCATTTTGTAATTAAAATCTACGATCTTTTGTGACTTCGTAAAGCATATAATTGAGCGTTTTTGGAAGTTGAAATCGATTTTGTTATCAATAATTGCAATAATTTGTTATCAATATCTTCCTGTGTTTAGGTCTCTTCTTTTCAACTTTCAACTTATTTATTTGTAATATTTGCGGCACGTTCCAGAATGGAAGATACTCTCAGTATCGCTCTAGTTTATAAAGAATTGCAACGTTGCTTGAATTGGCTTTAGCCGTGTTTGGTGACCATATCTGAATAGCCAGGCACCTCCCCACCTCGCAGCAATTATCAAATTATACAAACCGGCAACTGCAGTCCAAATATCAGCCTCGCCAGTGGCTGTAGACTTCCCAAGTGCACCGCGGGCGCCAGACCCACGAAGGATAGCATCTTGAGTGCCAGGTCTGGCCGGACCGCGCACATTATCATGTAACTGGTCGTGCCCATGGAGTAGCCCACGTAGTGCAGCGCGGGCGCGCCGGACACGCGCAGCACGAGCTCCACTATGGCCGGCACGTCCAGCTGCCCGTGCTCGTCGATGCTGAAATTGATATTAGATGGGAATTTGTTAACCTGATGCACGCTGATGTAAAATAATATGTGTTAGGATTAAAATTGCCCGTGCCCGTCGGTAGTTGATGGGAAATTGTTAACCCGATGTGCCCTGATCAAATGTGAGATTTAACCAGGCCGTCGCATATTTGATCCACAAAATGAAAGTTTTGTTACATCACTGATTTTATTCATTCGCATAAAACAAAACTCTTAGCAAATAACTGTACAATTACAGAACCTAAACAATATAACACATATCACAATTATTTTCTCAATAAATTATTTTAACCGGTAACAGGGGGTACGAATATTAGGCACCTTCAAAATTTAAATTTAGAATCAGTAGTTCGGTCAGTGGCTGAGTTGGCATCGCGTTTGGGTTCCATCCAGGCTTCGCGTGTTTAATTGACTGGCTAAGTCCTCCATCACGACACTAACAACAATTTCCGCATAGTGTGGTGGTAGTTGAAAATGTTCAAACTTTATCAGGTTATTCGTAAACAAATAGGAGAATGTTTGTCTTTCTAAAAAAAATATTCATATTTACATACAAATAAGTCGTCTCAAAGTGCTCCCCAGTTTGAAAATGGCCATGTAAGCCGAAACAGCTGTCACAATAATAAAAAAAATGGAAATACTTGCAGAACTTAATAACATTGTTAAACCCTTGTATTTTGTCGTAACAAAATGTTCTGAAACTTTGGGGCTGGTTATGAGCTGGAAATATATGAAATTATATATTTTTTTCAATTATAATTTATAGAATACACAATTATTTAATGCGAGTATAAAACGTCTTTTGAATTCACGGTGTGTTGTGGAAGACGTTGTCGTGATGTTAACAATCCCTGTACGCAGCACGATTCAAATGATATAATATTATGAATATTTGTTTATTTGTTTGTTTATTTAGTACAAGATTATACATGTATACACATAATTCATAAAAAAAAATTTGACTGCCCAACTAGGAGTATTCCCGTTTTAGGGCAGTCAAATTATTATGGGTATGAACAAATGGAACATGATATGTACAAAAAAGAAAGAAAATTGATGAAATAAAAAGAGGATTATTTATGCATTAAACCGCTTACTCGTTAATACGGAAAACTTTTTATCAAAACAGTTAGATTTAGCTTTATTATTACGAAAAGTGAGTATTTATGTCGGGGGAGACCAAAAAACATGCAAAAAATATGCATTTAACATTTTAATTTTGTTAAAATTAATTCACTCGCACGGTAACGCCATGTTTATTCATCGTTTTTATTTTAACATTTCATCAATGCTGCCAATCATAGAAAAAATATTTTTGCGTAAAACAAAGTGAATGTATCATTGACAAGTTTGTACTAGTATTTATAACAGTAGAACATGGAAAGAAATGTATTAAAATAATTACACAAACCCGCTAGACAAACCCTGCGTAGCCAAACAAACCATTCAAAACCTGGGATGTTTTTTAAAAGTATGATGAAAAGCGAGTTTATTTTAGAGAATTTATTTTATAAGATTGGTACTTCCGACAAATGTCATATTTGATTGTCTATTAGTTAAAAAAGGAACATTCCGTATTATCCGTGCATCAAACTTCGACAACACGAACGTTCCGTGTTATCCGTGAGGTGGACTAACTGCATATTTACCAAAAGAGGAAATAAAAAGAACAGAAAGAATATAAAATAAAATAAAAATAAAAGTTTAAAACCTAGTAGCTGTTATTTATATATATTTATATTATTATAATATGTATATATATTTATTGAGTTGAACATGATATACCACAGACAAAAATCTGATACAGTTTTTACCAAAAATTCAACGCTCGCTTTCAAAAAAAAATAATCATGGTTTGTTTTCTGCTTTTCAGGTGCTTTGTAAAAGACTTCACCGCGCGGGCAATAATGGCACAGGTAAATAAATACTTAAAAATATATTATGCGTATGTTCCGGTTAAGGTGAAGCACTGCAAGTATTGCAAAATCATGTTTGTTTGCTTTGAAAATTTAATCCCTTACAAATATTTCAGATGCTTTAATTAAATACTGCGAGTAGAACACATATTTATTATATTAACACATATATTAATTTATTTTATTAACACCTTTGAAATGATCGAGCGGTTTTTTTGACAAGTTTTTTTGTAATATTTGTACTCGAACTTGCCAAAATAAAATAAAACACACCTTTGTGCTATGTTTTTTCTTGTATAAATCGCAGGTATTTAAACCTTATAGCCATGTACATAAAGATTGTTATTGTTAGCGGCCCGGTTAAATTACCTGAAATCCCAGTAAGATTGGTCACTCTTGGATTTGTTGACGTGCGACGCATACATGTTGAACCTCAGGTTACCCAAGAAGACATCGTAACCCGCGTCTGCAAGAAGGTATCCTGGAAGGAAAATTTCACTTCATTTATTGTTATTGTGAAGATGTTTTCTCTCTGAACATAAATGTTTATTTTCAATGCTGTTTTTGATACCTGCGTTGAATTTCTTGCTAAAAATTTACCTAATTCCCTGATTTCGAAATATTCTCACCTCTTGCCAAGTTTTGATGTTACATTTAGCTAAACTTTACTTATTCTGTCGAATGATCTCTTTCAGTATTATTCATGAGAGACACTTTTCCACAAAAAAATAAGTTGTATTTGTAACATTTTTTAAAAAATAACGCTTGATTTTAATTTAAGGTTTTTTTTACTGTTGGTGTGACTGAAAAATCCTTGTAAGCCGAAACAGCTACAAAAATAGTAATAATAACTAAAATACTTACAGAACATAATAACATTATTATCTATTAAATTTAAATAAAATTAAAGTTAAAAAAATGAAATTGAGTTTTACGAATTAAACACAAAAACAATTTAATATATCATTGAAGAAGAAGATAATAGGTATTAATAATCTAAACGAAAATGTGAAAGAGAACAAGACCCAGAAAAATAAAAGGATAACGGTCGTTAATTAATTAATTGTCAAAAACAATTAATTAATTAAGGATTTTCGTTAATAAATAATGATCAGACGAGAATTTAACGCTAGTTGAAATCCCTGACATTGCCCAGGCTTTACGCAGAGTTCTTCGAAATCAGACGTAGGCAGTAATTTTCCTCTTATTTTTGTGTGTGAATTTTTTTTTTTTCGAAAATGACCTTCCTCTTTTTTTTAATGGTCAAGTGTGCAAAATTTCATCAAATTCGCAATTTTTTTTTAAATTTTCTTACAAATTAAAGTCACGCCACCCGCTCGTTTACCTGCCCCGGACGTTCCTCTTTATATAAATAGATATATCGATTTGGGGAACATTGTAAGACAGCCTGAAATGTTGTCTCAAGAAGGAGAAGGAAGCAGAAAACGACATGAAGGCCCCGTTGTTTCGCAGAAACTCAAATGTAACATCATCTTCAAATGACCATTCAACACCTTTTTTTTGACATTTGACAGGTCCCCATTAAATACCGATTCCACGTGCGTTTCAGATTTCCACCAAATAAGCTGACGTGATAGTTGCTGATCACAATTTATCCAAAAACTGAAATGGACTTAGAATCAACATTCAACTGGAATCTTTCAACTGTCAAAAAATAAATGGCGCTTAAGGGCAATTTCAATGACGGCTACAGGTGAATTTCTGCAAAATAACTGGGCCTAAAACCCAAAGTTTAAAAGCCAAAATCCGGAGCTCTTGACTTTTAGTTTTGAATAGCGTAGTTATGCAAGCTTTCCCACAATCAGTTTGATCGTAGCTCAGCAACAAGTCTGCGCGCTTCCATACTAAGGGGGCTTTTCAACATCCTCTCTATAGATTATAATCTATGGTATGGATAATTATCCATACCTACGATAACGTATTTTTCCGAATTATTAAACATGATATATTTATTGAAGTCTGAGATTACTATTCGGTACTTAAATTTATTTAATTTATGTATGTATTTTATGCAGGTTCTCCATAAAACAGTTATACACCAAATTATTACAGAAAAGATTACAAAATTTAAAATCAGAAAAAAAATTCCGTGGGGGCAGTTTCATTGTGTTATTCTTGAAGATAATATCTAGACATTGCCCGCGCCGAAACACAAATTATATAAAATTCCCTCGATAGAAAAAAATCGCGAAGTATTCTCCAAAAATTATTATAAACACGTTTGTTTCAGTTATTTTTAGGGAATGCAATCCCGCAAAACCATGTCAATCCAGGTATTTGCGGGACTGAACAATCTTAGTCCCGCTGGATCCAGGTATTTGCGGGATCCAGCAGGGTGGACTTAGATATCTAATCAATCGTATAATAAAGACCTAATACCTCGATCTACCAACCTTGTTTTTAGAGTTTTAAATTTATACCTAATCAAACAAGTTCTTTGGGACATTTTAAATGGTTTATTAATGTACCTTTAGTTAGACATAGGTAAAGTTTAATTCATAAATTGGCAAAGAATAAGATAAGACATAAATTTACATAACAACTTAAATTTAAATAATAACGTTCACACGATGAACAATATTCTTGTACAATAAGCATCATAAGTTTTAACATTATTTTGGAAATAACTTCGTAAAAAAGTTAAAGTATTAATTGTGTCGTCTGATAAACGGCTTCTGATATTGGACACTGATGCTGGCTGAAAAAGCTCATTCAGCTTCCACGCTGGTTGGCACAATAGTCATTAGCACATTGTAAGTGAATTGAAGATATGTGCCTTTTAATCCACCTGACTCGGAAGTAATTAATTTCCTTCTTTATCAAAACTTCAAGGTTGCTCATATCGCCAGATCTAAGTTGTTGGGCTGTTGATCTCGAACTCTTCATACTAATCAAAGTAAGTTCGTCTTGAAGTGGCATTGGTGCTGCTGCTGCTGCGTATGTCTCCAGATTAGCGAGAGGAGTATCGTCATTGTCATCGTAAGGATCATCAGCGTCAGCAGGACCAGTGGCTACTGCGTTGTTACCAGTGTCCGAATGTACTCTAGCCTTTCGACTATAGTTTTGATTGCCTTGCGTATTACACTTTTTGAAGGTAGACTAAATGTGTCACCAACATTAATAAATTGACTTTTTGTCTTCTTCGTATTATATGGATCATGTAAGTATAATAAAACCGCTGTCAAGTTAGTTCGTCAAAATGTCTGCGGGATCTCGGTATTTCGGGATCCCGGTATACCGGGATTGCATTCCCTAGTTGTGACGTATAGCCTAGTCAATCTAGACAAAAAACAGTCCCTAACTGTAACAAATTAAGGGAAAGCTGAATTTTTGCAAGTAAGTAGTACCTACCCTAGGGAGTGTTTTCACAAAAGTCCCCACTCCTCCCCCGCTTGCTTCCCCCCTGTACTCTCCCAAACATTAAAACGTGGGCTTTTACTAAAGATTATATCTCATAAACCAAAACATATATCATTAAAAAAAATTCACCACCGAACTTCTTATAAAATTGCCTAAAAATTATGTTATGTTATTTTTTTTTATTATCTGTGTTAGTTTGGCCAATAATGATGAGATTGTTGTTAAAAAAATTTTTTTTTTGCAAAATATTTTTTTGAAGTTGAATATTTTTTTTGTTCGAAAGAATATGAAAAAATATTTCAAACAAATCATTTGCTAAATTTAATAAGCTTAAAAAGCCTGTATAACAGTGTTTACTTACTTCCTTCATTTCTATCGAAAATTTGTGGATAAGCGCTTAATTTAGTACGCGCGCTGGTCGTAATACGGAGCGGCGTGTTATGTTTGTCGATCTTTTCGCGACGCTACTTGTTGTTTTATTAAGTTGAAACAAATGAAAAAATAAATAAAAATAGTCAGTTTCATCTCATTTGTCTTGAGATTAAGGTTGTGTGGGTTTTGTGCGCTATATTTTGATGTTGTTGTGCCAAGCTTTCAAGTTTTCTGTGCGTTTTACCACCATCATCGGGTAAAATACTGAGAAACAATTAATTAAAAAGAAATTAACAAACTGAAGAGAACCTATTGTGTATTTTATATAAACTGACCTTACAGGAAATTTTATAGTAACGAAGTGGTTACCAACGCAAATTAACGCTAGTATTGAAAACAATGACAATAATCATGTTAAATTAACTAGTTTGGATAGCGTAACCGTGCACGTAGATTGTAGAAAAAGTATTCTAGGACTAGCAGTATTAAGGCTTTTACAAATTTTAATTGTAGCTCATCGACCAGTACACCTCAGCAATTCCTAAGGCATTTAGAAAATACATTTATTTTGATGGAGAACTGTATTATTTGTGACAAAAAAAAGTTTTTATTCATACACTACCTCATAAATATCGTGAGCAAATGCGTTTGGTGTTAACAATGGAAATAAGAGAAACGTTGATGAATGGGGTGCAAAAGTAAAATCTAAACTGTTAAGTGTGTTTAATTTGGTCGCCGCAGAAGCTCGCTATCATAACAGTTGTTTCAAGAAGTTATGTAAAAGTAAACTAACTCAAAAAGTAAGTTTGTAAGATGACCTAAAGACGATAATTCAGCCAACAAAATCTTAAACTCTGTAATTTTTTTACAAAATACTGATGAATTCAGTTTACTTTAGAGAAATTAAGGGAAATAGTAATAGATATTTGTAGCACTGATCTTCCGTACTAAATTTCTGAAAAAAAAACAAATAATCGACTATTTTCAAGATCGGATGTATACATATATTTTTGGCAGAAAAACTGCCATATGAATGTCTTACTCAAGTTATAAAGTATTAGATGACTGGTGCAGAAACAAAGAAAAGAAAGCAAATCTAACGTTTAAGAATTGTACGTACTGCCGCAAAAATAATCAGAGAAGATATTCAAAAAATGCCATATGATTGTGAAAGCTATCCTGATATTCCGGAAATCACTGGTGGGGGTTATGATTTAGTTCCTAAAACTCTGAATCTATTCACGTCAACTGTAACAAAGAAGAGGTTGTATGATAATGGACCTGATATTACGAGAAGACGTTTAGTAATTAACCACGCCATAATAGCATCTGCAAGGCCTAGGTTTTTTTTGACATCAATACAGACAAGTTTGTGTACCTATATACAATGAATGTACGGATCTATACATTTACTAGAATTTAATAGAAGTGTTGTCGTCGTTATTCGTCTTATCATGAAGGTGACATACCAGAAATCTCTAATAAGCTGGGCCTCCTATAATCGAAGATGACACATATTTCGACAATTCCGACATTAATATATAAACATTAGATGGCCTAAATAAATTTCATGCCATGGGATGAATCAAGTGCATCACTCTAGCCTCTAATGTGACGACAACTCTAGATGTACCTCGTCTTCGTGTGGAAATTTTGGGGAAAAAGAAAACATCCCTCAACGTTGCTACGCGAAGAGAAAAAAGAGCAGCATGAAATATGTAACCATAAAAAATATCGGTGAATTTATATCTTCTAGAAAAGAGCATGCCGATTCATTATATTTTATATCTCTAACCAATTAATAATATTTGGCTGATTTATAAAGCATCATTTTCGTGAAAAATCACCTCAAGGGCGCTGAAGGGCGCGCGAGGGTGGTTTTAAGTGGCACGCATTCAAAAGTTGGCTGGAACGGGTTTATAAATGTCGCTATGAACGATTGTGTGGATTATGAAAGCAGTTAAGTAATGGCTGTTCCATTTATTGATATTGATTCCAATAAGGTACAGATTCCTCAGTGTACACTGCACTATGTCTCCCAACAGAACAGTGTAAAAAGAACAATCAAACATGCATTGTAACTTTAGACCAACCCGCTTTTTCTCAGAGCTATTGAAATGGTAGCGGGGGCTGGTGGATCATCGGAAATTTCAAAAATTATTTTACGACTAGAAGGTTTTCATTTGTTAATGTAATATTTAGGATTTATTGGCCGCATCATGGAAGGAAGTGGGCTAGAAGATTTATGGAAAACTGTATAATTGTAAAGAACGCGGCCCGCCAGTATCTCCTAAGGACATACCTCCTAGTTCAAACATGGCCAGGAAATGGACTACCATCTAATGAATGGGGATGGCAAAGAAGAGAATATAAGTTAACACATACAAATGACATGTCCCGCGAATCCAAATGAACTTCTGATTGATTCTTGTAACTGTAAAACCTCGTGCGGAAAGTCGTGCAGCTGTCGGAGGGCAGGACTAGAGTATTCTGATATGTGTGGCCACTACAATGGACTTTCCTTCAGTAACACATCTGAAAGTACTGAGAAGACGACTGTGATACCCAGTGAATAATAATATTCTGTAATCCCTTAAAACCTACGAAAAGTTATATAATTTTGTATTGGAATTCTTTTCGTACGTTTATTGCAAATACTATACTTTATATGGTATATAAATTAAAAAGTACTCGATGTTTCAATTTAAAACTATAAATAGTGCTATTTAAGCACAAATCGGTCACTTGCAATCACAGCTGGCTAGGCCCGACCGCAGGGCCTTGTCGACCGCACGCCGCGGCGCCGTGCCCCCCTGCAATTTAGCCGGATTTTGACCAGTATTAATGATAAAAGTAAGCAATGTTATATATCGCTACAAAACAAATACTCACCTTTAAATCAAAATTTTACGAAAAAAAAATTTTTTTTGGCGACAACGTCATTATTATTTGCCAAACCGTAGTAGATAATAAAAAAATACGTTCCACCTTTTTTATAGACAGCTTTTTAAGAAGTATAATGGTGTTATTTTTTTCAGATTTTTTTTATTTTATTTTTTTTTTTTTTTAAATACATACATATACAGATTAATAGAAAAACATATGGTTCTTAAAACTAATTACAATATATAATTTTTTTTTTTAACGAAACTACCCAATTTAAAAGAGAAAACATTTCTCGTGCTTGAATTTTGGAGAGTGCCGTTGTAAAATGCGAATAGGTACAGAGAGTATGTTATTACTGTTTTTCTGTGACTCGGGTTTTATTAAATAACAAGTCTAGATTAATCAGATTAATATGTATTCTTAATATGGCGATACACGATTGAACATTTGACCTGTTGGAGTACTTAAATTTTAAAAAATATATATACAGGGTGTTAAGGGACGTACTTGACCCACTTTAACCAGCGATTCCTGACACTATCTGGAGTAAAAAATATTGTATAGTTTAGGAGATATAATAGATTTTGTGGAACTCTACAATTTCAAAGTTTGGAGGGGGACAGGGGGGGAAGCAAGCGGAGGAGGGGTGGGGACTTTTGTGAAAATACTCCCTGTAAGAAGTTTTTTTTTTTTTTTTACATGAGCTCCACACAGGAGGCCTTGAGGAAAATAATTTCCCTCAGGGCCTGTGTCATCTTTGGGGATGCTGTGTGGGGGGGTTTTTTTTAGGAAAGGAAGGAGAGGAGAGTTCTGGGAAGGAAAAGGGTTTAAGGGGTGGGTAGGAATCTGGGGTTCAGTATGTCCTGGTCATCCGCCTCCAAGACCTAGACAAACCTCACCCCATGAACCCGGGCACCCCTGCTAAATCACCAAACGTAGCAAACCACTTGGGGTGACCTATGGCAGAGGTGTTGGTTATCCAATAAAGGTTCCCGGGGCGGCGGTACCCATTCCCGCCTCCCAAATTCTACCTGAAAAAATTCAGCTTTCCCTTAATTTGTTCCAGTTCAATGCGTTCATTGACTGGGCTAGTATGTCAAAAGATAGTTACTGAACTCTCTATAACTCTCATTGAAGATGTCGATGCTCAATGCAGAATCATTAAGTAGTTGAATTGCTCTGTTTAATGGCGCATTCTTAAAGGAAGAAGTTCTCGCTTTCGGAGCATAAAAAAGTGCGTGGGATCTCCCACGAGTATACGCGCTAGGGACATATAGGTTAATCCTTTAAAGTAGGTGGATTCAGTACAATACCGGAGATCAGCTTAATTTAGTTTCCCCAAAAATATTTTTCGGCGGGCTTCTAAGGTATTAAGATCGAGCATTCCTGTTAAGAAAAACGATGGATACAGGAATGGGTAGTATGTATATTCCCTCATATACAGGTAACGCCTAAACCTTTTTTGTATTATAAGATGTATTATGTGAAGATCCTTACCTAGACTCCTGCCCCTTCCCATGAGGAGGAAGTCGCTCGCGCTGCCCAGCATCCCATGAACCAGCAGCACGGGGGGCATGGCGGGACCTTTGTGGCTGGGAGGAATCCTCTGCACCCGCAGCAGGTAGCCGTCGGGGGTGCGCGCGACGTGCTCCTCCACGGGGTAACCCTCGGATTTTGCCATCTCCATCTAAAATTTACACATCCCTGTTAAAACCAAAAAGTCTAAGTTTTCAAGGATTCTCTCTCATTTAACCCCTCAGGCCTCGGGCGTATTCTGTCAGTAATATGGGTATCATTTCGACGAACTGGAGGCAAACCACGTGACCACATTTTTGACACCAGGAGGTTTCGAGAATGCTTTGAATAAACTATAACATCAGTCGTACAATGACCACCGAAGAGCGCACATCGAAATAGCCAGTCTCTGCACAGAAAAGTAAAGTTCGCCAAAGTATGATAGAGGTTTGACGGTTGTCCATTGTGCAACTTTTCTGCTTAGGATCTGAATGTTTGCTGACACTAAAATTGGGTGGATAAATTAGGACACATTTGTAAAAGTGTCTAACTAAATATGGTAACTAAATTTTAGATAAACTTTCGAAATCGCTGGACATGCTTAATACGAATATTTTTTAGAAAAAACTTTTTGTTTCATCTAATTACTATAAAAGACTAACATTCGGGGCGATGGAAAATACCTACTGCATTTAACATTTCAATAGTATAATGAAAATTTGCTTTCGTCGTATGAGTTGAAGTTCATTTACAATAATTTTGTCAGATTGCATCGCTTGCACTCACTCACTCCTGCATCGTTAAGACCCAGCATCCAGATTTTTATGTTTTAAGATAATATCTACACATTTGTTGAGCCGAAACAGTAATTATATGAAATTCCATCGATAGAAAAAATTTCAAACTGCGGTCCGAGAATTAATAAAAACACATTTTTTCTGTTATTTATCATGTTTATGGGTACGAAAAAATACACAGTGTTTCTTTAAATGCTACTTAAGTGTCGGGAGATTTTTGCTTTATCCTCTGCGTATAAATATTTTCACGGCAGCCGCTTACGTCTATTCTTTCCAATATATTTTAATACTTGCTGACCCGCCGAACTTCGTATCGCCTCAAAATCAATAACTGTTTTGTTAACTTATTAGCTGAATTAAATTCAGTCTTTTTATTAAGTTAAAATGACACAATGAACAATTATCAATGTGCAACTGTCCGTGTTTTGTTTTTGTCAGTATCAGAGCAGCCGTTGTGAACGGATATATATGTTTTTGTCAGTATCAGAGCAGCCGTTGTGAACGGATATATATTTTTTGTCAGTATCAGAGCAGCCGTTGTGAACGGATATATATGTTTTTGTCAGTATCAGAGCAGCCGTTGTGAACGGATATTTTTTTTTGTTAGTATCAGAGCAGCCGTTGTGAACGGATATATATGTTTTTGTCAGTATCAGAGCAGCCGTTGTGAACGGATATATATTTTTTGAGAGTTTTTTTTTTACTTTTCCACTTACTTTTCCACTTACTTATAGGGATTGCGTTTCATTTTCTTTATACGTGTGAGGGAGGTTTATTTTAATTATTGTTTTTTTTTTCCTTTGGAGAGGTGCAGACATACGTTCACCGTTTAACTCATTTTCGACTATTGACATTTAAGTGTGTAAGAAAGAGGGAGAGCATTATATGTTTAAGAACAAAAGCAAAACAATCATTTGACGTTTGACGTTTTTGAATTTTTGGAATTCACTCACTATTCAATATTATATTATTTATCACAATTTGTACCAGCTCTTTCAAAAGATTAGAATGTGTACCATACAAAATATACGAGGAAAAGAATTTTCTTCATAATTATTTTTTTCATGAATTTTTCCGATGTTTTAATAGCTATTCTGCTATTCGGGGCGGAGAAAAATCCAACAAATCAAAGATCATAAAAATCGGTCCAGCCGTTCTTGAGTTGTAAATGGTGTAACTAACCCGACTTTGTTTTATATGTTAAGATTAGCGCGCTCTCTCCACCATTCGTATTTACGTATCTCTGTATCAAACCGTATCGTAATAATAATAATCATTCGCCGCTTGGAGCGCTTGACCAATGCTTATTGTTTCGGCACCTAAAATTACGTGATTATATTATTGCACAGGTTAAGAGGGACTATTACCAGATTTGTTTACTACCAGAGAAAACCAGAAATATGTCATTTTTAAATCAGATTTTAGACGTATTGACTCTTTTCCACAAAAAAATATAAATGGATTTCGAAAGATTGTTTTTTTATCTAGTATTCGCGTGTTTTAAATTTTGAGAAAAAATGTTTATTATTAGTATAAAAGGGTTATACCATAGGTCGTTGGCAGATTTGTTAAATTTTCAAAAAAGATTCTGTATTATACCACACCCATTTCAAGTCATATAATCATGCAGTAAAATAAATCAATACATTATCTGGGTATCGCATGTTTTAGAATTTTAATTTTAGTTTAAATAAAATTATTAAAAAATATATACGTACACGTGTTTCTTGACGAAAATTGGTCCTTTTGTGTATTTATTTGCGCACTTACAAACTAATATATTTCAAATTTTTTTAACATATTTATTTAACTTAGACATTATTGAAAAATTAAAAATACTTATAATCAAAAAATAAATTCAAAAAGTACATTATTTTAATAGTTTTATCATCACGCCTTTCAGCATTTTTGGATGTAGGTATAAATTAAAGCAAATTTGGAATGAAATAAAATCGATATTGAGTTATAATTTTAAAAAGCTGGTACGGAGAATAATTAATCTTTCTCATTGTAACCGCCCTGCACGATCGTAAGAACAACTTTCGACGAAAAGTGGATTTTCGGCCGCTAGCTGGTTAAACGCTATTAAGTTATCAATACACCATCTTGAATGAAACTTAACACGAGGATGCGGTTATAGTGCATAATTTACATTATAAAACCGTTGGTATTGTTTGCGGGTTATAATTTTACAATAAAATTCTTAACTACAACTTTTTAACATTTTTTCTTTTCTGATTCATGAAAGCAACCACACAGTGTGCGTATAAATGGTTGACCGTAGGTACATTATCTATGTAGAATTATTCCTAGTCATCTAACCTTCAGTTCTATTTATGTAATATATGCATTGAAATCTTTCTTCATGATTTGTGTTGAAACGTCATTGTAGTTAATTAGTTACCTATTCTGACTTTGAACTTGAACGCGGTTACATAAATACTAATACTTTTCCATTGTGTGCGTTTTAGGTTACAATTAGTTACCTAATGCAATACAAGTCATTTATTTATTGACGCTCTTGTGACCTTTACATGATAATGAAATGTTGTGTTAACTATTTGTTTCACATAATAACAATAGTAGATCAATTACATAGTATTCATTTATGTAATATAATAATAAAAGTTATAAAGCATAATCCACGAGTTAAACATCTGCGAGAAACTATGTAGAAAACACACTTCTTTAAAGTAAGAAATAAATTTTACGAATTAAATATCAATCAGTGTAAAATCTTTATATGTAAAGCCGGGGAAGGTGAAAGGGGGACAAAGGGAACGGGGCGGTAACGGGGACGCATTGGAAAAGACATGCAGAGGAGGGGTGGGGAGAGAGAAGGATTGCAAAGGAGACGAGGAAAGAGGAAGGTGAGGAAGTAGGTAGGTACCTGGCTGTTCAGATCTGGCCACGGCACGGCTAAATACATTTCGAGCATCTTTTCAATTCTAAATGGTGGTCTTACACCAGGGCGATACTGAGAGCGACAAATAAATCAAATAAAATTTATTTGCTCACGCCTGGATTAAAAACCGCGTCCTCCGTATTGTTAGTCGATTGCCTCGCCCCTCGATCACGGACGCCGTCAATATTTTACGCTTTTCTGAATTATAAAATAGCAAAGGGTTTCGGGTTTCGTGACAAACTTTTGTCGGATTTTTTAATCGGTTACCGAAAATTGCAAGTAAGTATTTTTCATTGTGTTTTTTTAATATTTCTGAATTTTTTTTTTTTTGTTTTGTTTGATATAATAAATAGGTTTGCGACAACACCGACTGCAAAGTTAAACATGCCAAGCAGTACGTATCCTACCCTAATATTTTAAACGGATAAATTGGCCCTCCGGTTAAAAATGTTCACCGGTGTAGATGATTTATTTGTTTATGTTTTCCTATTTGACTCTTTTGATGTGCCTGGAATACCGACAAAAGCGCGGTGTAACGCATGTTTGGTATTGGCCATCATTGCAGAATAGGCAAATATGGACTTATAATGAAATCAATCTTCTAAAAAACACAAAAAACAACTACAAAATGAACTGACCTTCCCATTGACATACTTGGTCAATCTGTCTATATCTACAAATGTATTCCCTTCATGCCTTAAAAAAGCTACAGTTATACCCATACATAAAAGTGGTAACAAAAGGATATATATAACTACCGACCCATAAGTCTCTTAAGCTCTTTTTCAAAAATGTTGGAAACTGTAATGAAGAAGCAAATTGTTCAATTTCTTGAACAAAACAAATTACTATCACCATCCCAATATGAATTTAGAGAAAATCTGAGCACCAATGATGCCATAGAAAATCTAACAAGCATGGCCATAAAAAACATAGATGATGGGAAAAAATGTTTAGCTTTATTCATAGATCTTCAAAAAGCTTTTGACACAATAGACCATAAAATATTACTAACTAAACTAAAAAAAATAGGAATGGCCGAATCAACAGTTAACTTATTGGAGTCATATATAACAGGGCGAGAACAACAAGTACAAATTGGCAAACAAAAGAGCAAACTTCTATCTTTAAACTATGGCGTTCCTCAAGGAAGTGTACTGGGACCGATTCTGTTCATTATCTACATCAACGATTTAACTAACCTTACCATTAAAGGAAATATAATCAGTTTTGCTGATGATACTGTTTTATTATTTCAAGAAGAAAATTGGACTGATACATTTAATGAGGCTGAAAAAGGGCTTAGTGCACTTCAAAATTGGCTTAAAATCAACTCGCTTACCCTTAATATAAGCAAAACAAAATATATAACATTTTCAATGAACTCAAGGGGTCAACCAATAAAATCACTAGAACTAAAATTACATGAATGCCATGGAAATAATATACATACAATGTTACTGCCCCGTCATCGAAAAAACACAAAACATAAAATATCTCGGAGTAATAATTGACGAAAATCTTAGATGGGACCTACACATCAAAGGTATTACGGAAAAACTCACAAGCCTTATATATTTCTTCAAAAATCTAAGAAACGTGCTAAATAAAAAGGATATGAAAAATGTCTACTATGCGTTATGTCATTCTCGAATTGAATATGGAATCATAGGATGGGGATCTGCTGCAAATACGTACCTACACTGCCTGAATACGATTCAAAAAGTAATCATAAAGACCATATTGAAAGTACCAATTAGAACGCCTTCAATTGAAATTTTCAATAACTTTGACGTACCAAATGTACAACAAATATATGCCAAAAATATATTATTGAAGCTCTTCAAAAATAATGAATCCTCTACTAGACCGTGTATGCATAACACTAGATCGAATAAAAATGATATAAAAAATATTCCAAGTTATAAAACCACATTTGGACAAAGAAACTATACGTACTTAGCAACAAAACTCCATAACATCCTTCCCCAAGACATAAAACTAATAAAAAATCCAATTGAATACAAATCAAGAATAAAAATATGGCTTAAAGAGGTCAATGAGAAAACCCTAGCGAAGACGGTAAAAACGACATAGAAGACAAATGAACTATATTTAAATAATTTTAGTCCGCCTCGTCACAGGACCCCCTAGTGAGGAGGACTAAGAAATACAATATTTTGTACTTAATTTCACATTGCATTTTGTATGTAAATTTTTTTTATATAGTCGCTATAATAAAAAATAAAAAAAACTAACTAACCATCACGCCGTTTCCCCGCAGGGGTAGGCAGAGAGGACGGACCGCCAAACAACTCGGTCTTGGCACACACTCTTTGCCTCACTCACATTCATACATCGTCTCATATATTCTCTTATATTATTCTGACTTTTGACATGGCCCGACTCAAGTATCTGATTCACTTGATCGTGCCATGTCTTCCTCGGGTGTCCCCGACTTCTTCTACCATTCACATTTGCGTCGTAGGTATATTCTTCTCACACTACTTTCTTCTTTCATTCGCTCTACATGCCCAAACCATCTGAGGGTCCCTTTCTTAATCTTGCTCATTATGCTTACATCAGCCTTATATTCTTTGCGGATATCCACATTTCTCATACGATCATACATTGGTTTACCACACATTCGCCTCAGGGATCTCATTTCAACAGCATTTAGTTTACTTTCATCCTTCCTCTGCCAGTTCCATGCCTCACTGCCATACATCAGTGTAGGTACCAGGACTCCATTGTGGACTGCTAGCTTCGCTTCTTTTGAGAGTTTTTTTTATTAGCGCCAACGGCATTCAGTCCTCCATTAATGAAGTTCCCGGCATTCACCCTTCTTTCAACATCTCTATCAGCCTTCCCATCTCTCGTAAACATACTACCCAGATACACAAACTCATTCACAACTATATTGCATACTGTTTTCGTACTTTCTCTTTCAAACACCATGATTTTAGACTTGCTTACATTCATCATTAACTCATTCTTCATACATACTTCGTTCATCTTAGATACGAGAGACTGTAAATCTTCCATAGTGTTAGAAATCAGCACCGCATTAACAGGCAACATACTTTCAGATTACTCAATTTCGCGCCCTATCCCATCTCTTTCAATTCTTGCATACATTTTTTTTTTTTTTTTTTTTTATTATAGCGACTATATAAAAAAATTTTACATACAAAATGCAATGTGAAATTAAGGACAAAATATTGTATTTCTTAGTCCTCCTCACTAGGGGGTCCTGTGCCGAGGCCGACTAAAGTTTTTTAAATATAGTTCATTTGTCTTCTATGTCGTTTTTAGCGTCTTCGCTAGGGTTTTCTCATTGACCTCTTTAAGCCATATTTTTATTCTTGATTTGTATTCAATTGGATTTTTTATTAGTTTTATGTCTTGGGGGAGGATGTTATGGAGTTTTGTTGCAAAGTATGTATAGTTTCTTTGTCCAAATGTGGTTTTATAACTTGGAATATTTTTTATATCATTTTTATTCGATCTAGTGTTATGCATACACGGTCTAGTAGAGGATTCATTATTTTTGAAGAGCTTCAATAATATATTTTTGGAATATATTTGTTGTAAGGCGTTCTAATTGGTACTTTCAATATGGTCTTTATGATTCCTTTTTGAATCGTATTCAGGCTGTGTAGGTACGTATTTGCAGCAGATCCCCATCCTATGATTCCATATTCAATTCGAGAATGACATAACGCATAGTAGACCTTTTTCATATCCTTTTTATTTAGCACGTTTCTTAGATTTTTGAAGAAATATATAAGGCTTGTGAGTTTTTCCGTAATACCTTTGATGTGTAGGTCCCATCTAAGATTTTCGTCAATTATTACTCCGAGATATTTTATGTTTTGTGTTTTTTCGATGACGGGGCAGTAACATTGTATGTATATTATTTCCATGGCGTTCATGTAATTTTAGTTCTAGTGATTTTATTGGTTGGCCCCTTGAGTTCATTGAAAATGTTATATATTTTGTTTTGCTTATATTAAGGGTAAGCGGGTTGATTTTAAGCCAATTTTGAAGTGCACTAAGCCCTTTTTCAGCCTCATTAAATGTATCAGTCCAATTTTCTTCTTGAAATAATAAAACAGTATCATCAGCAAAACTGATTATGTTTCCTTTAATGGTAAGGTTAGTTAAATCGTTGATGTAGATAATGAACAGAATCGGTCCCAGTACACTTCCTTGAGGAACGCCATAGTTTAAAGATAGAAGTTTGCTCTTTTGTTTGCCAATTTGTACTTGTTGTTCTCGCCCTGTTATATATGACTCCAATAAGTTAATTGTTGATTCGGCCATTCCTATTTTTTTAGTTTAGTTAGACATATTTTATGGTCTATTGTGTCAAAAGCTTTTTGAAGATCTATGAATAAAGCTAAACATTTTTTCCCATCATCTATGTTTTTTATGGCCATGCTTGTTAGATTTTCTATGGCATCATTGGTGCTCAGATGTTCTCTAAATTCATATTGGGATGGTGATAGTAATTTGTTTTGTTCAAGAAATTGAACAATTTGCTTCTTCATTACAGTTTCCAACATTTTTGAAAAAGAGCTTAAGAGACTTATGGGTCGGTAGTTATATATATCCTTTTTGTTACCACTTTTATGTATGGGTATAACTGTAGCTTTTTTAAGGCATGAAGGGAATACATTTGTATACAATTATCCATGTATAGATTGAATAACCATGGTGACATTACGCAGCCTTGCTTGACTTCACACCTTTTGTGATGTCAAACCACCCCGTACCACCACCGTTCACCCTAACACATGCAACGCTTCCCTCGTACCTAGACGCAATTGCCTGTATGAGATTTGTATTTACTCCACACTTGGACAACACCTTCCATAGCTTTTTCCTGTCGGACTCGGTCGTATGCTTTTTGTAGATCTACGAAGGCGCAGAAAAGTTTCTGATTTTTCGCCAGAAACTTCTCAGTAAGCACACGCAAGGAGAAAATCTGGTCCATGCATCCCCTTCCACTCAATACTTTTATCAAATATACTGCCCATAGATGGCGATTGTTGGCAAATATGCCAAATACACGAATACGAATATCCAAGTGAACCTCCACTACAAGGCCAATATTTTGACGAACATCCTTTTCTTTCTTTTACTATACTGCTCTACATTGTGTCTATATAATATTATAATGTTTAGCTCTTTTTCTACACTGTACTTTGTGTAGAATGTATTTGTAATCTTTTCACTACACGTCATCATATATATGAGAATATTGTGATGCTTATCTCAACACAGCTACTAACCAGTAGCGGTCAGTGACTTTTTATATAAGGGATGCTGAACTATATACCTACCTAATATCAAATATAAATACATACAGACTAGCCCACGAACAAGATGCGATTACTGACAAAAATAGTACCTACGTCAAACTAGCTCTGTAAATCCTTTATGCTTCACATAAATTATTACAGTTCTAAAATTAAATTATTTATGCAGACATACGAAAGATATTTAATGCATCTGTTATTCAAGCCAAATTGTCAAAATGGTCGCGCAAACAAATTCTCTAAAACATACCGAATTAATCCACGCGCTTTGTTGTGCTATTCTGTGCCCTATGGATACGCGCATTAAAGTCGTTTTCTGCGCGTTGGATACTCCCATCGAATGCGTATACTGCTTCAGGCAAAACTTGGCAGACAGAACTAAACCCGCGGCGCAAATATCTAACTTTTTCTATCATCGTGGATGCAGAATGGGGCGGAGAATCCACTGTTGGTGGTATTGGTGCGTTAACGCGACATTCGAATCGACACACTAGGATCGAGAATGGAATGGTGTTGTTATTATTTATTTCGGTCCAGTCCGCGCGTCGTGTTTTGTTATTTTTGGCTGCCGAGGTTGGGACGGTGTCGTTAAATTGTTGTATTTATTGCTGTACACGGGCTAGAAAAAAATAAGCTCAAAGCTTTTTTTTATGCTGAATAAATATATAACAATTATTATTATGTTAATTTTTTTTTTTTTTTTTTTTCATAAGAAGCAATTACTTTGTGGGTACACATTATATTATATTTATTATACGCCTCAAAAGGAAGGGAAGCGCCGCATCCACAGTATGTATGGAGGGACTTCGCCTGCTACTAACCTAACATGTGTCGCCATGGGTGTCCGCCGCTACAGTGTCCTCCTTGAGTCTCAAAGGCGATACTGTTTTTCTACTTGTGGCGGCAGAATAACGCTTTATAAAAATTGCGAACACCTCAGCGCAGGTTCTCCTACCGAGGAGTTCGTAAAACAACTACTTTAGTTTTAACCATTTACATAAAGTTGCTAATTTATTATATTACACTCAACTACCTACTATGTTTTATATTATGAAAATTTTTTGTACTTATTTCGTTCAGATTATTATTGTTATCTTCTTCTTCAATGATATTTTTTTTATTACTTGAACTTAAGTATATGTATATTCTTACAATGCTTGTACCTAATGCTTGTAAACTTATAATTCTTACAATGCTTGTAAGCTGTAAACACAGTTTACAAGCATGGAAATAAATAAAATACGTGGACATGATTATTGTTTGCCAAATACGCGAATACGAATGGCCAATTGAAGCACCACCATAAAATAATATCTCGCTTTTAATGTTCAAATCTCGCATGTATACAGGAAATATACCAGAAATATACCTACCTATAGCATGCAGCGTCGGGTCATTCGCCATCTGAGGGACAAGTTCTCGGTCACTTTGTAAAAGCTTTCTTTTCACAACAAAGGTCACCAGTCGACACGGTATATAAATTCGTTTAATATTCATACCAATATTATTAAATTGGTGAATAATGTACAAAAAATTATAATTTTATAGTAAACTAGCTGACCCGGAGATGCGTTGCTGTGGCTAACCAAACGCAACGCCATCTACTCGTTGGTTACCAAACCTTTTTAACCAACGCCGTCTGTTAATTTGCAAACAAATCAAATCCACACCGCCAGCTTGTCAGCCGTTCCCTTTATTGCTTTATAGCTCGTCGGTCGACCGACGGTCCACATGCGCAAGCGGTCGACCGACGATTCTCGTTCGCACTGCGTACCGATATATGGATCCGATATCGGTCCTTCACTGAACGATTTATGAATTTTCATACAAATGACAAGCGCGACCGACGCACGCACCGACCGTCGGTCGTGCACTGCAACCGGCCTTAGTCCTTATTCCCCTTTGGGTTTCGTTCTTGCCTGTGCGTTAAAATCCTTTATAGGCGTGTTACGTAAACATCCTTGCATTATTAAGCAAAGATGCAAAATAAAAGTAGGTTTTCACTTTTATTTAGTTTAGATTATGATACAGGTTTCCCAGTTCCACGTTTACCACTTACACACAATTTGTTCTCATTTTATACTAAGCAATGTAATGTAGGTAATTTCGTAGAAGGTAATATTCTCATAATTTGTTTGTAGTTTGGTCCTTCGCCTGTGTTTGTGCTTTGTTTAACTTTTTTGTTGTTGTAGTAAATACTTTGCTTTTTGTGAATACAGAATAGGTTTTTTTTAAATGGTGTAGGCACTTAGGAACCTATATTTATTTGAAACTAGCGAGTACCCGTCATACGTTGCAATGCCACCTAAAGAAAGAAAGTGTTTTTGCGTTTTAACCACTGGAGCGATTATGTTCGAAAAATGGACCACTTTTATTTTTCTGCGATTGATAGCGGTCCAAAATTGGACCACATTTTCCTACCATCGTAAAACATTTATTGTAATTATTTAAAACATTTCCTTGGCCAGCTATTTATTTTAAAACGAAGCTATTGAAATGCTTTGTCTATAATGACCGTAGATTTCGCAAATCCGAACTTCGTAGACTATTTTAGAAAGATGTTAAAAAAAAAAAAATCCCGCCGAATTTTTGATCAGCGGTTTACGGTTAAAATTAAGTCCCTTTTCCATAGATATGCACCTTTCATTATCAAGTAGGTATACCACAGACAACTTACAGAAATCGAAAATATTCTATGTTGATTCGAATAAGTAGGGTAGAGTGGGGATGGTTGAAACACTTTTACTTTAACTAAGTGTACCTAGTACCTAATATTTCTTTCGTATTTATGGATAATATGTTTATACTAGATGTTCTATGATGATTAATCTAGTTATCAAATTAAATTTATTGGATGGACACAACTCGTGCAGGTAAGCTACAATAACCACTTAAAGACGATGGGGAAATCTGTTTCAATTATCTCCGTTGTGTGGACGATTGAAACAGTAGGTATGCGGGGATAATTGAAACACTCTAAATATCTTTGGAATAATTGGAGTAATTGTAATCAATGTTAAACATTTTCTTTATTATAACAGTATATATATCGCGAGTATTTTAAAAACTATGAACGTAAATGTCTTTGAAATGAAAAAACTTTAAAAAGATAAATTTTTTATTATTTGTGTTTAAGTGCTCTTATATTATACATTATAGGTACTAACTATGAGTATTTGGCATATTCAACATAGTTTGACTGCGATATTATCCTGGAGCGAACGGTATTAAAAATAAGTTTTTCGCTTTCATACAAAAGTGCCTTGTTTCAACCTTTTCAATTGTTTCACTGTTTCAATCATAACAATGTTGAATTTACCTCTGACTTGAGAGCATTTTTTCTGTGTAAAATTCAGCAACTTTAAGAAGTCGAAAAAATATACATTTTGAATTTGTGGTTTGCGATGCGACATAATTATACAAAATATCGCATATATTTTAGAATAAAAAAACTTTAAATATTCGGTTAAGGGGCATTAAAATCCATTAAACAATTAAATAGTAGGTACCTGTTAAAAGAAAGGAAAAATCTGAATGTGCAATTCACATGCGGTAAAGTGAAACGTATAGAAAAATAAAGTAGACAAGAGTGGGGAGACTACGAAGCACTTTTTTTTATCAATGTGAAAAATTTCTTTTCTTCATATTTTTGTCGTCGGATTCCAGTGCACCTGGAAAAAATTGAACCAAAACCGTGTCAGAAATACAGAATTTAAGCAATTGCAAGAGTAGGTACCTACCCATCACAAATGATTCAATGAGGTTAATTATTAAAAAAAAATAAGAAAGATAGGGCCTTTACCGGTGCACCCACCCAACTACGACATTATTAAAGCAACCAACCTATTGAGTAAATATACTTTAAAACAAGTGTATGTATGTTCGTAGGTTTTACGAATAACTAACCAAATGACTGCCTCAAAACAGGCTAGCCAGTGGGCGGGTTACGTGTAACCTCAACTTATAACTATAAATCTCTCATATTTAAATATTACCTACTGTTCATGTGTATATTTTTTCTCTGTTGTTAACCTTTGTACTTTCATAATTGATAAAACAATATATATACTATTAACGTAGATTTTTTTAAAATTTATGAATGTAAAAAAATCAATAAATCACTTGAGGGTGTGTGATGTCGAATGCGGTCGCATGAGATCGACTTCATCATCCACATTCAAGATCACAGAAGTACATCTAGTGGGAAGACTTAATGATTTGAATTTCAAACCCTTTTTCAATATAACTTTTAAATTTTCTCTCATTGAAATATGGTCATGATTGAAACGTTGCAATCATCTCCATACAAGTTGTTTCAAACATCCCCACGCTGTATTTTCTGCTTCAAAGTAAAAAATAAGCCTTTTGAATAGAAATTAACCTCACCCAAATGCATTATAAAAACTCTAAAATAGATAAAGAAGAGAATGTAATAAAACATTTCGTCAAGCTGCGAGAGTAAAATGAGTTATAAGATAAAAAAATGTCTTAAATACTTACTTTTTAGTGTGAAATCCAATAATGTCCCCTATGCAAGATTGAGTCACTCGCCGGCTAGTGCACTTTTGTAGAAACGTTCAAACAGACCTGACGGAGTTTCGAGTGTTGTATCACACTCTTAGGTATTATAGTTTTCGAGTAAATTGAGATGTTTCAATCATGACCTGTTTCAATCGTCCCCACTCTACCTCACATACCCCTCACGGCAATTTCAAAGTAACAAACACGCAGGATTCGCGCGGTTATAAATTTTACGATTTTTTTTATAAATCCTACAAATACGAGATAAACGGTAAAATACAGGTTAATTCATTGGTTATATAGCACTATAATAAGTTTTTATGTCTAATTATTCGAAGATATGATTTTTTTTAAGTTGGCGAAAAATTTAAAAAATGATCTTCTGGGAAATCTCGAGCAATCGAGGCAAATTTATTTATTTCGCGTGATCGCTCCAGTGGTTAAGAGCTTTTGGATTCATTTTGAAGAACTTTTGGATATACAATATTTTTTGTTTTTCCGTCTGGTGCGTACACGAATAAATCAGAAGGTTTTCCGACGCGTGAGCAGGCCACATGCGGCTGTCTGAAAGAATTGATTTTTTATACGGACAAAACTATTTATTCATGTTGATATTGCGTATGTGCTGGCCCAAACAAATAATTGGTTTTAATATTTTAAAGCGCAACTCTCCAAAAGTGTTTTTTTTTTTTTTTTTAATTAGTGCCATCTGTTAACGAAAACATGTCTTTCATCTCCTAAGACTCTAAGTTCACAGACAACTTACAGAACTAAAATGTTTTTACGTTTTGTCTCTTCATTTCGTCAATAAAATTCATTTAATAAATATATTTATTTTTAATCTTCTATCGGGACCTCATTTAACATTAATTCTGCCGTAGACATTATATACGACATTCCTCTTCAATTAATGAGATAACATGTTTAATAAAAACCAGGTCATTAAATGATCTAAATTTTTGACTTACCACAGTTGCCTTAATGTCAATCAGCACTTGAAAAGTTGGGTCACACCTCCAAATGACCACGAGCACCACGCACCACAAGAAACTGGTGTCCATTTTATATTATATTTTATTTGTTTTAATAACCACTTTATGTTTGTTGTCTAAAAACTGGCTAGAATTATATTAACACTGTGAAACACTCGCACCATCAGGAAACCTGCGAAAAAATGGATACGTTTATTATTTATTGAAATTAAATTCAATTAATTTATTCATTTTAAAGGATAGGTACTACAAAATAATACTTCAATTCGTTTTTAAAAGATACACAAGGAAAACAATACAGCACTCTTAACCTTATATAACTGACGCATTAACCGCCCATAAGTCGTGCAAAATTCAAAACCCATCATCTACCTATCATCAGCAAGGGATGTGTAAAAACGGATTTTATGCTAGCAGCAACAAAGCTTTTTTTTGTGTACATATTTAAATTCCGTACAACGGTCACAACTGCCCGGAGCCAGTGGAATTATTTTTTTCCGTTGGTAGGTAATTTTTTAAACTTATTTATAACGTATTTTAAAACCTATCATGAAAATATATTACCCATGTACCTACGTAAATTTGGACTTCACAAAATTGAAACATAACCTTCGAAAAAATGCAAGGCTTTTAGTTTCCTTTATACCCTTGAAATAAATATTGAAATTTGGGAGGACGGTATGGGTACCACCGCTCCGGGAAGCATTTATTGGATAATATTAATAATAATAATAATAACGTAGTATTTATATAGCGCAGTTTTGTGATATTTCACTTCCAGTGCGCTTAATTATAAACTTAAAATTAATCCTACAGTGTTCCTTACGAGTCCTTAAAAATACAAAATTGATTAAATAATGTGAAACACAGAATATACAGCAGCACACAGGATAACCAATGCCTCTGCCATAGGTCACCCCAGGTGATGACTTAGCAGGGGTGCTTGGGTTCATGGGGTGAGGTTTGTCCGGGTCTTGGAGGCGGATCGGGAGAGAATGGTTGAGGGAGCCCCTTTGACTTCTCCAGCTCTACTTTTTCGAAACATCGCCTTGCACCGCAGTGGGAGGGATTGATTCATATGTTCGTCGCTCCTGGACCTGACATGACACTGATCGCCAGATTTCTACCCACCCTTCATACCCTTTTCCTTCCCAGAACTTCCTCTCCTTCCTTTCCTAAAAATATCCTCCACACAGCATCCCCAAAGATGAAGGCCCTGAGGGGAATTATTTCCCCCCGGGGCCGCCTATAAAAAAATTGTCTACCCGATGAATTTGATTTCGGAAGCCTGAAATTGTCGCAACTTGTGCGAAATTTTTTCTGTGACGTCTCCGATCTCTCCTTCCACCCACTTTCGCTTCATACGGATACCTAATGGTCTCCTGACACTCCTTTACCATCCATCCGCTCTACAAGTTAAAACGAACTAGAATAAAAATAATCTATTGAGTTACATACCCAAAATACACTGTTATTATGTCTTGAATGTGTGAAGTGTAAATAATGAAATAAAAAGTTTATGTTTTTAGATATTATTTGTTATTTGTCAATGACCTAGCTCTAAAACGAGTATACTATGTCATTACTCATTACCAAATTTCTAGAATGTGTAAATATTTATGAATATGTGGGTATTCAATGTCCGGTATCCATTCAACGAAATTATTTTAATAATTTTCTTCGTATTTGAACTGAAGACCAATTTCGTCATATAAACTGTCGTGGGATGATCGATGACGATGATAAATTATGACACCTCTTTAATATTATTAAATTTTGCAATTATCTACTATTTGTATAAATCAGTCCTGGAATTTATTTTCTCTAAGTAAATATGAGCATTCTTCGTTCGTTTTTCCTTTTTGTTGATGAACATAAAACCAATATTATCTGCACATGAAATGGTTATTTAGAAGCTTCGTAACTCGTGATGGAAGTGGACTGAAATAGATTCGTTGTAAACGCTGTGAAAATTTCATGACGCGCGAGTATCACTTTCTTCCTTCAAAATTAATAAAATACCTAGTTTTAATTACTTTTATTGTTTAAAAAACCAACAATTTAAAAATATGGTTAAAGGAGCGTATGTTTAAACATTTAACAGTTTCTCGGTGTTTGCTAATCATTTATTGAAGGCTATTCATTTTTTTGATTTTCATAGTGGAAGTTGCTAAAGGTATCTATTTAGACAAACTTGAAATCCTGGAAATTAAAAAAAGTGTAAGTTTAAATATTATTTTGAAATAAAACACTTTGTTTGTAACCACGATTTAAATTTTTTTTATTACCGACCGGTTTCGCTTAACACAAGTATCTTCGGGATATAAAATTAAAAACTGTTTTTTTTTTTTTTTTACATGAATACCGCACAAGAGTCCCAACTGCTCCCGTCTGGAGCCAGTGGGCTATGGCAACCCTAATTCGGATATTTTGTGAGGCTGAAGGTAGTGGGGAGGGGAAGAAGATGGGAAGAGGAACGTGGGGAAGTACCTGGCTATTCAGTTCTGATCACCAAACACGGCTAAAGCCATTTCAAGCAACGTTTTAATTCTGAGTGGTGGTCTTACACCAGGGCGATACTGAGAGTACCTTCCACTCTGGAACGTGCCGCAAATGTACTATATATTATTTTAAATGAATAAATTGTGAAATAACACAAATTAATCAAATAAAATTTATTTGCCACGCCGGGATTCGATCCTGCGACCTTCGGAGTGCAAGTGGACTACGCCGGCCGTCAAAAAATATTAGAAAGAACCAAAAAATATGTTTAAATAACCCGTTATTAAATTTGTTCCCTTCGTAAATCACACCTATTATTACCCCCATCCGTCCCTCTTCCCACTCCCACCCATTCATTGACACATAAGTCTATTGTTGTACTTTTGAAGTAAACCCTGATGATGTTAAGCATTGCTTACTAAACATGTTGGATAAAAAACATGAAATAATAAAAAATGTTATAACTAAGATTTGTTTAAAAAAAATTGAACCATTTATCCAATATTTGAAGTTAATTTTCATGTTCAGCAGTGTAAGCTCTATTAAAGTTATATTATTGTACCATCATGGGCCAGTTTCTTTATAAAACTGAAATAATCACAGAACTTGAATAGAACTTTCACAGAATATGAAAATGAACATAAAAAATAGATGAATTAAAGAAGGTGGTAGCGCAACACGACATAACACCCCAAAAACAAATAACGAAAATAGATGAATTGTTCAATTTTCTTGAAACACCCATCGGTATTTTCTTAATTTTGAATTAAGATCCATCGGATCAATCGGTCGGATTGTCCATCGGATCTGCCCTGATGATGGACACTGCAACCCTGTCCGAAACGTTGGCTAAAGAAGGAGGTAGCGCAACACGACATAACACCCCAAAAACAAATAACGACAATACTTTTGGCCGTGAAAATCTTAAAACTTATCTGATTTTTATTAGTATTTTTAGTGATATTTCGTCCACTTTATCATCGATTTCTTATTAATATTTTTTAATTAATAATGGTTTATGGTTTTTTTACTGTTAAAACTGCCCCAGGCCAACAAGAAGTATATTTCTATTATTTATTAATTCAAATTAAAAAAAAAAACGAACCCTGTAAATAAATAATATTTAAAATTGTTTGTAGCATTTAATGGCTACATTGATTGTAGTGTTAACTAGGTGACTAGACGTGCAAAAGTGGGTTGGGAAATCGTCCCCATATAATATCTGCACAAAGGTATAAAGAAATTGGCAACATTCAAGGTTGAATATGTACCCACTGTTGTTGCAGAGATATAATATGATCACTGATTGCTTTCTCGACTAATATCTGCACAGAGGTGTGAAGAAATTGGCAACATTCAAGGTTGAATACCGTTGAATGCATCAGGCATGCCCAACCTGCGGCCCAATTGGAGATTTTTTGCGGCTCTAAATGACGTTTTTAGCTTTCTATGTTTTGGATTTTGGTATTCATACAAAATAGAAAAAAAAGTTCTCGTAAATTTGTCACATTTATATTATATTTTGTGAAATTAGACCTTTCTTGTTATTAGGCCTAGGAATCTCGTAGGGGGCTTGATTTAGTGCTTGACAATAGCGATGTGTAGGTTCAGCTGGAGTGGGCTCTTGAAATCGAGTTCTTCGCGGGAAGCAGATCCTACTGTTACTCGTTTTTCAAATCGACTACTCCCAGGGAACCCGGTCCAAACCCGGAACTCGGCGGTCCGAGCCACTCGCGAGTCGGGAGCAGGTCCCGGGTTCGAGTTCTTTTGCGGGTTCCGACTCCGAAGTCCGGCTTCGGTCGAACCCGTGCGTCTCGGTCCGAGCCACTCGCGAGTCGGAAGTGGCTCCCGGGATCTGCTCCAAGAACCTGCTCCAAGAACACAAGTACTTTTAAAAGGAAGTACATCTCGGAGGCCTCCGGCAAAATGCAGAACTAACCCTTCTCCACTTGACAAATATCAGGCAATTTGAAATGTGGGTATGGGTACCGCCGCCCCGAGAACCATTTGGTGGATAATCAACACCTCTGCCATGGGTCACCCCTAGTGGTTCGCCACGTTTGGTGACTTAGCAGGGGTGCCCGGGTTCGTGGGGTGAGGTTTGTTTAGATCTTGGCGGCGGATGTGTTTGCCCACCTACTGCCAGGACAAACCTCACCCCATGAACCGACCCATCGACCCATCGCCTTGCACCTCAGTGGGAGGATTGGATTCAAACGTCCATCACATTTTTGATACCCAGGTACCTACCCGGCCCTCATATGTGTTTCCATCCCAGAACTTCTTTCCCTTAAAAAACCCTCTACACAGCACCCCCTAAGATGACATAGGCCCTGATGGAAATTATTTTCCTCAAGGTCTCCTGTATGGAGCTGATGTAAAATAGGCGCATTTCCGCACTAGGAATTTATTTTCGCAATCAATTCCAACCGGTATATTTTTTCCGCGCATTTCTCGGAAGATCGAATGCAACCGACCTGATTTTAACAAGTGGAGGGTTAGTGCAAAGGACACACATAGGCGTATGTATAGTCAGTGTATGCCTTCTAGCATTGGAGATCGTGGTAACACAATAATAGCATTTTTGGACACCGATTACCGGTCAAAATTAACTATTTGTATTATCCGCCATTTATCTGTATTAGTACTAATTTTTGCTCAGTAATATTTTTTTTGGTCTTCCAAACGATTTGGGTTGGGTACCCCTGCCGTAGATACGCTACAGATACCTGTTATAGCAATATAATATAACTGAAATACTTTCTCGACTCCATTCAGTGACAACAGTACAGCGTGTGAACGCTAAATTCCTCAGCGGTTAAGGTGAAATATGTGCCAGTGACGTAACGCGACTCCGATGTGCGTTTACTTTCTAATCATTTTGTTAATTAGAAGGTAGACGTTTGAAGTCACTTGAATAAAGTGTACTATTTTATTCAATAAGAAGTATTGATCTGGGTCAGTGATTCTCAAAGTGGGTGACTTCGCCCCACGGGGGGCTCTGGAGACATTTATTTTATTGCATAAACTGTATAAAACATTGCAAAAGTGGTAAAAAAATTATAAAAAAAATATTTGGCATAGGAGAGCAGTACTGAGAATTCGCTCTGTATCGTGCCGCAATGTAATACACATTATTTTTAATTAATTGTGAAATTTAAATTTGTTTTATTTTATTAATTTAATATTATTTAATATAGAATCCAACCCTCCCACTGTGAGGCAAGGCGATGTTCCGAGAGAGTTCTGTTGGAGAGATCGAAAGGTCTCCCTCAACCAGTCTCTTCCGATCCGGCCTGCCCCGCAGTTGGTAGGCAGACGCATCTGCCGGCAAGACCCGGAAAAATCTCACCCCATGAACCCTGGCGCCCCTGCTAAGTAGCCAAACGTATCACGCGCAATTTAAGGACCCGCCACCTGAATTTCTACCGATTTCTTACATATCTCCCAAACATGTTAAGTTTTAAAGCTCTTAAAAAATATATGTTATTCTTGAAGAAAATATCTAGACATTCCCCGCGCCGAAACACAAATTATATAAAACATCCTCGATAGAAAAAAATCGCAAAGTATGCTCCAAAAATTATTATAAACACAGTTTTATTTTGTTTCAGTTATTTTACAAGTTAAATGTATGAAAAATTTCACAGTGTTTCTTTAAATGCTGTTTAAGACAATGCCCGCAAGATTTTTCTCTATTTTAAATGAGTCGTGTTTTATTAAACATTTTCGCAATTTTCGCATCGATTTTGTCGCTCTAAATGTTAGCGCTCTCCTCTAACATTCGTAATTTCGTATCTCTCCATCTTCTTCTTTTCGAGCCCGGTTGCGGAGCCTTAATAAGCTATCTATTCACCATTACATACATTTTTATAAAGAAATTATTGTTATTTATTTTGCTTTATTTAGTTGAAAACATTTTTACTGTATGTTGTAGATTCCGAGCGCTAGCTATATCATAAGAAAAAAAAAAGAGTAAACCTTTTTTTTACATTATCGTACTCGTAGTAAGTCTATTCAAGATGGTAGTGTAGAAATTTTAACAAAAATACCCAAAAAGATAAAAAGGAAACAATCGCACAATCCACAATCGTACCCACAATCACCTCAACAGCTAAATACATTGGAATTTTAAAAGTTAATATATAACGTACTAGCTGACCCGGCCACACGTTGCTGTGACTAACGAAACACAACGCCACGCCATTACCCAACCTTTATAACCAACGCCATCTGTTAAATCAAATCCACAACGCCCGTTTGTCAGCCCGTTGCCGCTTTGCCAGATATATTATATATTTCAACAAATTTACACAAAACCTTGTCAATCATGAATCACTCTATCTATTGGTGAAAACCGCATGAAAACCGTTGCGTAATTTAAAAGATCTAAGCGCACAGACAGCGGGAGCGACTTCATTTTATACTATGAAAAGAAGTTCCATGCTGCCTTGCAACATTGTCAGTGATAAAAACTAAAAAAAAAAACTTTCGTTTTCCTGGAGCGAGGGGGGCGAATATGTTTGAGAAACTCTTACTTAATTGAATTGGAGGATATTGATATAAGATAATAAAGATGAGCATGTATTTGACGTAGTTTGAAGTGAATCATACTAATAATGCAATGTACACTGTACACATAATAGGATGTGAGAAGTGTGTTATGTTATCAATCAATTACACTCTGAATCATCGCGGATCCTCTTTGAATCTTCGCTTTCTATAATAATTTCACTTTCTTCACGCTTGTAACAAACACCTCCTGCAATGTTAAAATTATCACAGCCTCATTGAAGTGTGTATTATTAATGGATTAAAAATGACGAAAAATATCACAAATAATTGTAAATATATCGAATTACACAAATATAATAGTGAATTGGTCATTAGAATATAAATTATTAACAAAAACATGATATGAATCACACATACAATAAATATCATAAATCAATCGATCCGCGCATGCGCCAATCTACCGAAATGCAAAGTTGCCAGTTCTATCGCATCCAGACTTCATTTGTGATAATTCGAAATAGAAATTATACAGACTTTATTAAAAGTGTAACCACACATTGTTTGCTGAAATTGATTTTCTCTCACGTAAAACATTATGTTTATGCTGACGACACTGCATTAGTTATTTCACATGAGGATTTATTAATTGCAAGTACTTTACTGCAAATAGACTTTGTCACTCTTCAAAAATGGTCACATGATGTAGGTTTAATAATCAATGCTAAAAAAACAAAGCTTATGCACATCAGATCCCCTCATGCCAACATCAACATAACTCCTAAAATTGTTTCTCATGATTTTAATTGCATCCATAATTCTGTGATACAACCATGCTCATGTAAAAATATTGAACTAGTTTCTAAATACGTATATCTAGGCTTAACAATTGATTGTAATTTTAAATGGGATATACATATACAAAAAGTTTGCACACGGCTTAGAGCAATAGTGAGCAAACTTTACAGACTGAAGTTTTTTGTTCCACTAAATACTCTTAGATTAGTATATCTGTCATTGGCGGAATCCCTAATAAGATATGGAATAACCACATGGGGACATTCAACAAAAAACAAATCTTCTTTTAGTGCAAAACGTACAATATTCTTTGATAAAATTATTATTAAAAAAAACTAAAAACGAAGAAAACATGATATACCAAAATCGTTACTATACAACTCTGTAAATTTATTATCTGTTCGAGCTATATTGTGGCTTAAAATTGCGAGTCAGCATACATCTCAATCTGAATATAATAAACTAGTGGTTCATGTTCATAATACAAGACTAACTGCAAACGATGGACTTATAATTCCCAGATACCTAAATAAATACGGTCAAAGAACTCTAGAATGCCTTGTTCCAATAATTTACAACATGTTACCCAACGCAATAAAAAGCTGTGAATTGAGTTTCAGAAGGAAATGTACGCTAAAAAGTTACCCAACGCAATAAAAAGCTGTGAATTGAGTTTCAGAAGGAAATGTACGCTAAAAAATGGTTAAGTGAAAGAACTTTTTTGTACTAATCTCTGTTTTTCCGCTTTTCGTTTAATGTTTTTTCCATTATTATTTTCTTTTTATTTCTTTCATTTTTTCTGTTCCGTATTTCTTACATAAAAATTTATTAACATTTTTTTTCCAAAATATATGTTTTTTTTTGTATATATAAAATGTAATAATGTGTATATTTTATGTACCTGTCTCAATTTAAAAAAATAAATAAATGTCCAAAGAACCCGTTGACAAACTGATATCAATCAGTTTAACAGGACTTAATTTAAAAATGTAAAAAAACTGTAAATAAATAATAAAGGAATTTTATGAATAAAAAAATAAAAAAAGTATTTTTTTTATTAGTAAGGCTCTTAAAGGCTTATAAAGGATCCTAGCTATTTCTAAGGCTGGGGTTACACTCATAATTAAAATTTACGGATTACGTAAGATTTTGACAGGTCTCACAGGAGCGTTTACATATGCATCCGACTTGTGGTAATTAATGATCACGGAAGTGTAAATGCTCATGCGACCGTTTATATCTGTAAATTTATTTGTGGTAAGATGGCTTCCTGTCAATAACGACCTGTTACTGCCTAATTTACGCGATTTTGTCAATAAAGACTAAAAAGCCCAAATAAAGTGTTGAAATAGATTTTGGCTTTAATTAAACAATTCTCCACGCGCTTTAGTGCCGTCAAAGGCGGCAATTAATTTCGTTTTATCCGAAAGATAGCTACCTGACATCGGCTGACAGCAACCGACTTCGAATTCAAAATTTCAAATACGTAAATGTTAAAAACAGAAACATTAAGATTGGAAAGGATTGGACCGATAATTGAATAGAGGGATGTTCATTTTCCAGAAAACTTAAATAAGTGGAAATAAGTATTAGTTTTGTAGGAAAAAAAATCTATGAAAACAATATTTTATAAGCTGTAAGAAAGCTGGAAATTCGCGTGGGCACATTTAGACCTGTCAAAAAACTTCCGAAAGAATAAGTTCTGTAACTTGCTATAAAAGACTTTAAGTGACTTTTGATGTCGTTTACATTGGTAATTTGGACATAAATCGCTTACAAGAGCGATTTACAGGAAACAACTTACGAGTCTAAACCCAGCCTAACGAATATTGAAAACAGTAATTAAACAGAATACAGTGTTATTTGCACTACATTTCCCGATAGACACCTTGCTCTGGTTGAGGGCACGGCTTTGACCTAAAACATTGCACCTTGAAGCGAGATTTTTTTTTAAATTTATATTTGTTTCTACTCGTAGATGTAATTAGTAGATACGTAATAGCGTTGATTGAAATGTGGTATATAACCTAATCAACGAAGTAGATAATATTAAAAAATCTCAGTGAAGAATAAAATTAAAAAAACGTAGGAAAATTAAATCAGAATGTGCAATTCACAAGCGGTAGAAGTGAAACCTTCAGAAAACTAAAGTAGGCAATATTGGGGAGGAAGCACTGCACAAAGAGGAGACCGATTGTACTATCTCACAGGTTTATCATTTATTCAACGTGTTCCAAAATGTGCGAAACTTTGGTGGTAACATGAATACGTAAACATTTTATTGTCATCAATTGAACCCTTGGCTGGAAGAATGTTCTATCCAACAATATTCTAGTTCCGAGAAAACTTGAAAAAACGAAACCAATTATGTTTCATAACATTTTATATTTAAAATACATGAAACATACAATTCTTCAGAGTTTTAATTGAAACGTGCTTCGACTAGAAAATAAATTAAATTAGTGTTTATTACTATAATTTACGATGAATTTGTGGAATATGAACACTTTCAAATACAACGTTATTCCACAAAACAGTTTTTTTTTTACTCTTCGTACCTTATAGAAAGCAACGTGCTCTTCTAACATAACATTGACACATGTCATTGACGTTTTTTTACTCTTCGTACCTTATAGAAAGCTACGTGCTCTTCTAACATAACATTTACACATGTCATTGACGTTTTTTTACTCTTCGTACCTTATAGAAAGCAACGTGCTCTTCTAACATAACATTGACACATGTCATTGACGTTTTTTTACTCTTCATACCTTATAGAAAGCAACGTGCTCTTCTAACCTAACATTTACACATGTCATTGACGTTTTTTTACTCTTCGTACCTTATAGAAAGCAACGTGCTCTTCTAACATAACATTGACACATGTCATTGACGTTTTTTTACTCTTCGTACCTTATAGAAAGCAACGTGCTCTTCTAACATAACATTGACACATGTCATTGACGTTTTTTTACTCTTCGTACCTTATAGAAAGCTACGTGCTCTTCTAACATAACATTTACACATGTCATTGACGTTTTTTTACTCTTCGTACCTTATAGAAAGCAACGTGCTCTTCTAACATAACATTGACACATGTCATTGACGTTTTTTTACTCTTCGTACCTTATAGAAAGCAACGTGCTCTTCTAACATAACATTGACACATGTCATTGACGTTTTTTTACTCTTCGTACCTTATAGAAAGCAACGTGCTCTTCTAACACAACATTGACACATGTCATTGACGTTTTTTTACTCTTCGTACCTTATAGAAAGCAACGTGCTCTTCTAACATAACATTGACACATGTCATTGACGTTTTTTTACTCTTCGTACCTTATAGAAAGCAACGTGCTCTTCTAACATAACATTGACACATGTCATTGACGTTTTTTTAGCTTAAAAAACAAAAACAAAAAACGATTTGAATAAATGGAACTATTGACGTTTTAATTACTATAAGCAATAATTATCAGCCTGAAACACTCATCTACATTGAAAAAATCTTCCGAGAAAAGTTACATGACGCCAACGGGACTTGAACCCGTGTCCTTCTGATTGCCGGTCAGATGCTCTCACCACTGAGCTATGGCGGTTTATCTAATATCCGCCAAATAATTTAATAAGTCGTAAGTTACTAGTCGTAAGTCACTAGCCACATGTAAGTAAGTCTTAGATGTAAGTCCCTAATTATAATTTTGAATCTTAGTTGTAAGCCTATCGTATTAATTTTATTTGATTATAATATGCTTATATGTACAGCGCCCTTGAGGTGTTTTTTCACGAAAACGGCGCTTTATAAATCAGCCAAATATTATCATTATTATTATTATATCCTAGTGTTTCGTTCAACAATTACTGTTTATTACATTTTTCCACCTGAAAACAACCAACTTTATTTTTGTGAGAGTGGCCTTGTTTGTGCTAAATCTCTCGCTAGGTGTGGACTGTTTCAGGCTGATAATTATTGCTTATAATAATTGTTACCCTTTGTGCTATGCATAAAAATCTTTCTTAAACGTTAGTTTATCAATTAAAAATAATAATTTACGTTTTAGATATTGTCTTAAGATCAACGTACAACATTATTCCACAAAACTGTTTCAACGGCTAAAAAGCTCGCTTAATAATATTTTATTTTATTATTTTTTCTGGACAAATTCTACTTTCCAGCAATCTTCAGCTTCTTGGCTTTGAAGACTTTCTAGTTGAAGCCATAAGATGTTCATTTTCTCCATTTATTCCCATAAATTAAACCATGCGCCGTGATTTTGATAAATAGCGTTATACAACATTCTTCCACAAAACAAACTTTAAAAGGCTGCCATAGGTCTTAAAAATTTTCATTATCATAATTCCTACCTTAAAAGATGCATATTAATATGCCCAACATTTTTTCATCAATAACTCAACACTGATAGTTTTATTGGATACAACGTTATTCCGGGCAAGGGCTCATTATTAGTACACAAATTAAATACTTTTGATAAATTTCTTATTTTTGTGTGTTTACTTTATCATTATTTTTTTCTTCCCATTCAGTCAGCTGTTCTCGGGTCAGATTTGAAAAAACGAGGGTGGACATTTTGTTATCCAAACACGTGAATTACTTGCAAAAGTACCTAAAGCTACGATTACAATGCACAATTTTGATTTTTAAAATTGCTTTGTTTAAAACATAATGTTTCGCGGTGTATTTGTACTAATTAATTTTATCCTTATAAATCTATCGCATTTCTAATTAGAAGGTATTTCACCACCTCCTTGACGGCTTATTCATTGGATAAAGGATATTCACGAATAAACAAATAAATATTCGCGATATGTAGAAAACTCGGCTAACTTTTCCGATATATTGCCACTATTTGTAGGTTCGAGCACCGAATATTTAACTCGCACTTTATAAATAAGTAAATCGAAAATATACGTTATCTGGCGAAATACCCCCTCAGTCCAATAACGTTATTATAACAGTGTAAGTGGTTCAACCGGGTTTCGAACTTGACCTACAGTCCACACCAAACGATTTAATACTCTGTCATTATGTTGGCACATTTATTCTAAATTCTCACAGTTATCGATAAAAAATTATATTATCACTTTGTAACGTCATGCGGCACAACGAACAACTTTTATTTTCTAGGAAAGAGTTCTTTTTCAATTATTGTACTTGAGAATGATGAACGTCACCTCTGACCCTCCATTAAAACTAATTATTGCTTTATAACAATGCGTAGCGGAATTTTACTATCGCTCGTTATTACTTTTTTACCGTTAGTAGGCGCCATTTTTAAATTAGAGTTAAAATCATCTAGCTCTAGCACACAGCTTTCCAAACATATTTTATAATTATTATTATTTGATTCACAAGACTTTATGATTTTTATTGTCTTTTTACCAATAACGACATATATTATCAAGAGGTCATGACCGGTCAGTGATTGAGTGGGCATAGTGCTTGGATCCCATCTGGGCGTCGCGTGTTCGATTCCTCGGCTGGCTAAGTCCTCCATCACAACACAAGCAACACTTTCGGCTTTCTGTGGTGGTAGTAGGAGATTTTCAAACATTGTTGGTTTATTCGTAACCCGGGAATGTTTGTCTTTCTTAAAAAAAAGGTTTTTTTGACCGCCCTCTTGAGAATCGCTACCCAGTTGGGCAGCATCATTTGGCGGGTTAAGGTAGCCAGCAGTGCGTTCAGCATACGAGCCGACTTACACCAAAACATGTCGAAGAAACGATCCGTTCTCATGAAGCTAACATCAATTGTAAACGGGTGTTCGCTCGTGTCCGTTGAGTTTCACGCACGTGCACCGGCGCACCGGGGATCAATGCTGCTCAAAGCAGGCTCCATTAAAATACCTGTAAACCAGACTCAGCATGCCTACATTACGTCTGCGCATTAGAGATCCATTAAAAACGGATTGTCAACCTGATCGCCCTCATTTGCATAGAATCAAGTAGGTTTATCAAGTATTTTGGGGCTCAAGCCCAGAGGTGGCTCCCCAAAAAGTGTTTTTTTCTTAGATACTTACAAGACTTTTTTTAAAGAAAGAAAATTTCCGGGTTACGAATAAACGGAGAAAATTTGAAAATCTCCTACTACCACCACAGGAAGCGGAAAATGTTGCTTGTGTTGTGATGAATGACTTAGCCATTCGAGAAACGAATCACGCGTCGCCTGGGACCGAACGCGATGCCAACTCAGGCACTGACCGGTCATACAGTAACAGTAATAGCTATATTAAAACCTACATACATTTTCATAGGGAGACGTGATTACGGAGCCTGTGAAAGTAATAACTGTGGTTAGGCCACTTACATACGATATATTAATATTATTTCTAGGTAGGTACATATGGTGAAAAGCTTATTTTTTTATTATCTACTAGCAGACCCGGCCACACGTTTGCTGTGGCTAATGAAACCTTTATAACCAACGCCATATGTTAAATCAAATCCACACCACGCTGCCGCTTGGCCAGATATATTATTTATTTCAACCAATTTACACAAAACCTTGACAAATTCTGTACCTAAAAACCTTCCTCATGAATCACTCTATCTATTGGTGAAAACCGCGTAAAATCCGTTGCGTAATTTAAAAGATCTAAGCGCACATACAGCATAAGCGTCTTCATTTTATACTAGTAAAGATAAAGAAGATGCCCCAGGTGCCTAGGTAATAAAAAAATAAAAGCAAAAAGTTTTTCATCATATGTACTAAATAATATTAATGCATATCTAGAAATATAAATAATATTAATGTACACCGGTCAGTGGTTGAGTGGGCATCGAGTTTGGGTCCCAAGCAACATTTTCGACTTACTGTGGTGGTAGTAGGAGATTTTCAAACATTGTCGGACCATTCGTACCCCGGTCTTTCCTTAAAAAAACATATCGTCTGTAAGTGGTCAAACCACAGTTTGATAATGCCTTTGGTAGTAGGAGATTTTCAAACATTGTCGGACCATTCGTACCCCGGTCTTTCCTTTAAAAAAAATATATCGTCTGTAAGTGGTCAAAACACAGTTTGATAATGCCTTTAGAAGGCGAAACAGCTGTCACGAGTAATAATAATTACACAGCAGAACTTGTTTATACATGAACTAGTATTTTTTTAATTAAATGAAGACAATATTAGCGAAACTCAATCGAAAATCTGGAGACAGAAAAATCAGAAAAATATATTGGCACCTCCGGGACTCGAACCCAGGACCCTTTGCTTACATGGTAAGTGCTCTACCAATTGTGTTAAGTTAAGGTGTCTATATTCAATTCGGTCGCTTTTAACTGTATTTTTATTTTTTTATTTCATGTATATTATCGAGGCTTCCGACTCACGCAATGTTGTCATTTTTTGCCTCATCTGTTTTTAAATTATAATATTATCATTATAATCTCTAATGATCTTTAAAGGGTACTTAGAGTCGTTTTATAGTCATTTCGTATAAAAATCACTTTCAAATATTTTCCAGTTTACATGATCTAGTAAATTTCATTATTCTCGATATGGCATGAAACTCAGTTGAGGCTATTAAATTCTGAACTTCCTATGAGTTCGAGGTCATTAGTATTGTAACTCTCTGTCATTCATATTTAATGCACTTCGATAATGTGTGCTCGACATCTTCAATTTGTTCACATATCGAGCACATTGGAGAATCAGAGAGGCCTATCAAACACAATATTCTTCCCATTAGTGCATATCCGGATATGCTTTTAACTGTATCATATTTCGACTAAGAATTTTATTTTTAATACGCGACGTCTATTGACTTTTCTGCAAGTCTAGGAATTACTCATAAAGTTAAAAATAAGCATTTTTTAATTTGTAAAGAAATAAAAATGGAAATGGAATTCTACTAATAAACTTAATAATAAAATTGAGAATAAACTCTGCTCACTTGAGAATTGCTCATATTTCTTTTCAACGCCTTCATCTACCCTTCGCCATCACCTGATTGCGTGCAATGCCCGCCTGTTGCTCCTAGAACTCTCATCGGCATATTGCGCGCTTTGAGAACCACTGACCCACCAAGATCAAGGTGAATAATAATATTTTTTTTATTTTTTCCTTGTCCGAATAATAATTTGAATGATTCAAGTTCAAAAGTGAATTAATCGCTTTGTTTTCCGATGAATAATTCACGTTACATGACCGGTCGGGCGGGTTCTCTCGCACGTTTCGAGCCATTGTTGCGTCTCGTGCTCGGGGTTTGTGGGTCAGGAATGCGAAAGAGCGAGTGTGCCGACACATGAACTGTGTTCTGTTGGCTGGGTGAAATAAATGATACGCCGCGCCGCTGAATTTCGATTTAATGCGGATATTGCTATGAACGTGGGCAGGCGAGGATATAAGGTAACGGGACAATATATGTATTTGCTACACTGGCGGGCTACGAAAGCGGCCCACCCCGCACATTTGTTATTTTAAATATTGAATAAATGAATGTAAAAAACAATAAAAAAAACAGCTTTTTCGGTTTCTTTTGTTTGGTGCTCCTCTATGAAATATACTAATTTCGGTTATCAGTGCGTGGGTAACTGGTTATGTGAAGTCCATCGTCCAATGAACTTTTAATTTTAAAAATTGAAACTACTTTTCTTATCAGACAATCTACGAGTACAAATAAAATATAGTATCAAATAAAATTATATTCAACAAGGACATTCACAGACATAACGCAAAGACGTGCAAAGAAATCAGGCTTTAAAAAAGGACAAGGCGAATACGCAGAACGCATGTTCCTGCCCGTCTATAACCCAAACCAAAAGTATTAAATATCTTGGGATTGAAATTGATGAAAATCTACAGTGGAATTCACACATTGATCTTACCTCAAAAAAGCTAACAAAACTCATCTACTTCTTCAAAAAATTAAGAAACATCTTGTCGATGAGGGATCTAAAGAGAGTATATTATGCTTTATGCCACTCTCGATTGGAATATGGAGTAATAGGATGGGGCTCAGCAGCATCTAATCACTTAAAACAACTTAAGATAACTCAGAATTGCATTATAAAGACCATTCTAAAGGTCCCCATAAGGACGTCAACAACAGATATTTTTAAACAGTTTAATTTTTTAAAAATTTTTTTATTAATAAAATTCCTTTATTATTTATTTACAGTTTTTTTACATTTTTAAATTAAGTCCTGTTAAACTGATTGGTATCAGTTTGTCAACGGGTTCTTTTGACAATTACTTTTTTTTAAATTGAGACCGTTCTTCGACCAAGTCGAAGAGACAGGTACATAAAATATACAGGTACATGAAAAAAAATTGTTAATAAAATTTATAAGAAATACAGAACAGAGAAAATGAAAGAAATAAAAGAAAAGACGAGAAAATAATAATGGAAAAAACATTAAAACGAAAAGCGGAAAATAACAGAAATTAGTACAAAAAAGTTCTTTCACTTAACCATTTTTTTAGCGTACATTTCCTTCTGAAACTCAATTCACAGCTTTTTATTGCGCTTTTTTATGATGTTCCAAGCATACAGAAAATCTATGCCAAAAACATTCTAGTACATCACCACAAAAATGATTCAGAGGCAGACACCTCACACGCTCATAAAACCAGAGCCAAACAACAAAGTGTAACTCTTCATTTGGTCAAAGAAGTTCTGCATTTTTAGCAGTAAAGTTATATAACAAACTCCCACTTATTATAAAACAAATTTAAAAAAAAATAGCTACATTAAGGACATTAAATGTTGGCTGAAGAATCTATCGGAAAATGAACTTACTAGTATACTTAAAACATCATAGAAGTTTCTGGAAAACCTTATCCAATCAATGAAGTAAAACCATAGAAGTCGCTGAAAAACTTATCCAAAGCATAGTCCCCCTCAGCACAGGATCTCCTAGTGAGGAGGACCACGAATTTATTTTATATTTTATATATACATCTAACTAACATGTTTCATATAAAAATGTAAAAAATATTATATAGTTACTAAATAAAAAAATAAAAAAGTTAACTGTACAAAGGGATGAAGTTATATAAAAAGCTATCAGAAACTTTAAAGTCCACTCCAATTGGAAAGTTCAAGACGTATTGTAGGAGCTACATAAAACTACATAAAATTTAGTTTGCAACATGAAATATTATAATTAATTAGAAATTTGTAAACGTACAAATTACTAAAATAAAATTAATAAATAAAAAAAATAAAAATAGGTGCCAAAATGATTCTATGAATTGATAATTCTTTTATTCGATATACATATCTGTTTTGTTACGTTTCTGACACTGTGACGCTGTCCGAACGTTGGTTAAAGAAGGAGGTAGCGCAACACGGCATAACACCCCAAAAACAAATAACGAACATATCCATTTTGTTCAAATTTGACAGATGTTTAGGTGAATTAATAGAGTGAAGATATGTTGCTGAGAGACAAAGCGCATGGTTTCATTTAACTAGATCTTGTGGACAACCTTTAGCGGACCATTCATATACATATATTTGAATGGTTGTCCTTTTCACAAGCGATGTTATATGTTTTGTTCGTTTAATATGAATGTGACGTGTCTTGTATTTTTATAATATAATAATATTTTTACCATGTGTAAAATCTATTTATGTTTTCTTGGTATTCTAAACACACCTACCTGTATGCACTAAAACATAAAAATGTAAATGTATGTAAAAGCCCATAAGGGCGTTAATGATAAATAAATAAATAATGTCGTTGGATGGCGTATTTTTTTAACTTTAAGGTAAATTTCTTCTGTTGAACGGCAATGATCCTGAGGCAAATATTTTTTTTTTATAACTGCTCTCATCCTCACAAATCCTACAATTATAATATCCCGTGATTTTTCACGGTTCTGCGCTAGTTTATTGTGGTTGAAACAAACGCAATACGAGAAAAAATTAAAGGAATGATATAAAGTAAGTGATAGTGTAATGAGTATCACAATTTTCATTTTTTTTGCACTTATCCATCGACTACTTGGTCGAAGCACTTATCACAATCATTTTGACCGCCCTTTAACCCCTCTTATACTTAAAATCTGTTCGATTTTGACATTGCCTACATAGCTACACGTAATAAGGTGACATACTCCCATTTTAAATTTTCGTATACACGTACGTAAGAAGTCTCTTTGGGAGAACCGTGTAAGATATGTAAGTATATAAATAACCAAATGCATATTTTCCAAAAATAAACAAGTTTGAACTGTATCAAAGAGTGGGGTGAAACTCCGAAGACTCTGATGAATATAGTTTTTTATTTTTTATTTAATTAAATAAAGATAATATTAGCGAGACTCAATCGAAAATCTGAGACAGAAAAATCAGAAAAGATATTGGCTCCTCTGGGACACGAACCCAGGACCCTTTGCTTACATGGCAAGAGCTCTACCGATTGAGCTACGGAACCCTTATGAAATTCGGTCACTTTTAACTGTATCATACTTCGACTAAGAACTACCAACATTATCTTCATTTTTCTTAACGCACATATTATTGGCTGCTACCTTTATATATGATTGCAAGATTCAACTCGAACTAAATGCAATCTAGATAGTGTCTGGATAAATTATTTATCCATTTTATTTTTAATACGCGACATCTTTTGACTTTTCTGCAAGTCTGGGATGAATATTCATTTTGAATTTCTTAAACTTTATGAGTAAAATCTCAAATTATAATATTTCATTAAATGAAGACAATATTAGCGAAACTCAATCGAAAATCTGAGACAGAAAAATCAGAAAAGATATTGGCTCCGCTGGGACACGAACCCAGGACCCTTTGCTTACATGGCAAGAGCTCTACCGATTGAGCTACGGAACCAATATGAAATTCGGTCACTTTTAACTGTATCCTTCGACTAAGAACTACCAACATTATCTTCATTTTTCTTAACGCACATATTATTGACTGCTATCTTTATATATGATTGCAAGATTCATCTCGAACTAAATGTTATAGTTTTTATAAAAATTGTAAAAATAATAATTTAAAAATTATAATAATTTTATAAAAATTATAGTTTTTTTTTTGTATATATTTTTGTATATAGTGTTTCTTGATTTAGAAGGAAGATTTGGAAGGGGGCGTTGGACTTGTGCTACCACTCTTCACGCTCGCTCACATGTTGAAAATTCTATTTACTTGGGATGGCCGATTTTATTGCTCGCCACTGCATTATCAATTTTGGTTTTATTGTATTTTTTCGAAACGCCTACGAGTTAAGACGGCTCAATTGATTATAGGTAATAATAATTTCCTCCTCTGAACTAGATTTTTCAAAACGTACTGTGTTTCACAGTTCAAATCAAATCGAGTTCTGTCAGGTTGTGTTTATTTAAACAAACTAAAACTTTTCGTCTGAGACTTGTTTAATATTTTAAGAAAATGTAACTTTTTTGTTACTGTAATGTCTCTCTTTTATTCTCTTCAGAGAATATAGTAATATGTACGAACTGGGACCTGTATTCTTTAGCCTCCCAAAAACTGGGCGTACTGTACAGGGCCCGCAGATACTTTAAAAGTACACAACTGCTAACCCTGTACAAATCGCAAGTGCGCCCCACGGTTGAATTTGGCAGCCACCTCTGGTCTGGAGCTCCAAAATACCTGAAAAATACCCTCGACTCTGTGCAGAAACGGGCGGTCCGTTTGATAGATTCTCCCATCTTAACAGACGGATTGCAATCTTTAGAGCACAGGCGTCGGGTGGGAATGCTATCCTTGTTCTACCGGTATTACAATGGAAGATGCTCCGAGGAACTAGCATCATTGATCCCTTCGGCACCGGTGCATAATCGGGAAACACGCCAAACGCGTGCCCAACATTTGTACACAGTTGACATTTGTCACATGAGAACGGGTCGTTTCTTCGACTCGTTCTTATGTTCAACAGCTCGGCTGTGGAATGATTTGCCGGCCTCTGTGTTTCCTCCTTCCTACAACATGGGTCTCTTCAAGACCAATGTTCATTCCTTCCTCTCCTCAAAAAGACCCCCCACACAGCATCCCAGATGACATAGGCCCTGAGGGAAATTATTTTCCTCAGGGCCTCCTGTGTGGAGTTAATGTAAAAAAAAAAAAAAAAAATTCTTCATTACTTCTTTTTAACACAGTGACTGTTAATTGACGCATTGTAAATATAATGATTGTACGGGACGTGGCACTGTAATCGCCACCCGCACAGACGATGTAGTGGGAGGGGGACCGGCTGGCCGTTTCGACGCCTTCGGGAGAAGGGGAGAGAAAGGGTAGGTAGAGGGAATAGTGGGGTAAATGTAGGGAGAAAGGGAGAAATGGGGAGAAAGCGAGGGAAAACGGGGAGAAATTGTAGGTAGAAAGGGAGAAACGGATCGAAGGCAAGGGGAAGGGAGGTAGAGCGCAGTAGAGGGGTTACCTTCGCCTTGAGAAAGGCGTTTCGAGATTGTATGCGGAGTCTTCTTGGGTGGGCTGGCCAGAGGAGAGAAGAAGTCCAACTTGCCGTAGGTAAAGGGAGAAACGGGAGAAGGCGAGGGGAGGAAGGGAGGTGGAGCGCAGTAGAGGGGTAACCTGCGCCTTGAGAAAGGCGTTTCGAGAAATTGTAATAGGTTCTTCAGGGTGGGCGGTTCGGCCAGGGCCAAGAAGAAGTCCAAGTTTCCCAGTGGTAGATCGGAGCAGGCAGGATAAGGCGAGATGCTTTTGTGGCGGTGAGATCTGGAGCTCTGCCGATCTAGCGCAATTTCGGCCGTATTTAAAGGGCCCTGAGCCGGGAGTCTGCCCATACTTAGACCCTTTTTTCATCTCAATTCTCCGAACTGAGATGAATTCTAGGTATTTCGGCCGTTAGAGACTTTAAACGCCACTGCGTTCGTTCCGCTGTTGCGTAACGAAGCAAAAAACGCCACAGCGTTCAATCTCGCCCTACACTCTACGCTTCTCCGATATTTTGTTTATTTATGAGTTTGCATAGACATGGTAGATTTTATGAAAATAACAAATTCAAGTGTGTAGGTATGTACACAAATCATGAAACTTTGCACAAAATAGAATTAAGTTACATAGAGCCAATTTGTGCAGGATAAAAATACATAGTTTTGCACAAATTGGGTACATAAAGAGATATGAATGACTTTGCATAAATTTGAATTTGCGCAAAGGTCAAAGGGTTGTAGGTATGTACAACAGACCAAGAAGGCTTTGCACAAATCACAAATTTATGCAAAGTAACAAAATACGTGTGTAGGTACGTACACAGAGGTGGGAAAGGGGGTGAAGGGGTCAAGTTTTGTTTTTTTATCCCTTTGGAATTACTTGACCCCGGCAGCTGATTTATTAATTATAATTTAAAATACAATTATTTCATTGTCAAATCACGTCCGGTACATTCTCCCTCCGGTGCAGTCACGGCTGCGCCTAGCTGTCAGGACGTGTATTTGTCGAATTGTTGCTGAAGGGTGGCAGAGCGGCTGTATGTAGCGCTGCGTCTGCACTCTGGTTGCATCGTTGTCATCGTCTCCGTGTGGTCTCCGTTGTCTGAGGGAGGCCATATCGGCACGGAAAGCTGCTCATCCGCAGCGGTGGAGGTCGGGCCGCGCTGTATCAGGTAGCAGCCGATGTCCTTTTGTTTGGTTCCATGTGCCGCCGAACAGGCGGGGATGGTGCCAGAGAATGCGGGGGGTGCGAGGGGTGAAGGGCCACGCACCACCGCCCGGCGGCCGATGTCATTACGGTCGGGCACGTGGGCAAGGCTCCCCCCGTCCTTTTTGCCGGGCGTTCGGGCAAGGCTCTCTCCGTCATTTTGGCCGGGCGTTCGGGCAAGGCTCCCTCCTTCATTTCGGCCAGGCAGTCTGGCGCCAGGAGATACCATAGGCTGAGCCGCAGGGTAGGCGCCAGTTGACGCTTCAGGCTGCGCTTTGGGAAGGGTAGCAGGGAGCGCGCTTGGGTGCGCGCCAAGAAGGGCACCAGAAAGCGCGCCATGGTGCGCGGCAGGGAGCGCACGAGGGAAGACATCAGGGGGCGCGCCTGGGTGCGCGTCAAGAAGGGCACCAGAGAGCGCGCCATGATGCGCATCAGGGGGCGCACGCGGCAAGACATCAGAGGGCGCGCCTGGGTGCACGTCAAGAAGAGCACCAGAGAGCGCGCCGGGATGCGCTTCAGGGGGCGCACGAGGGAAGACATCAGGGGGCGCGTCTGGGTGCGCGTCAAGAAGGGCACCAGAGAGCGCGTCGGGATGCGCTTCAGGAGGCGCATGAGGCAAGACATCAGAGGTCGCGCCTGGGTGTTCGTCAAAGAGAACACCAGAGAGCGCGCCAGGGTGCGCGTCAGGGGGCGCACGAGGGAAGACATCAGGGGGCGCGTCTGGGTGCGCGTCAAGAACGGCACCAGAGAGCGCGCCGGGATGCGCTTCAGGGGGCGCATGAGGCAAGACATCAGAGGTCGCGCCTGGGTGCACGTCAAGAAGAGCACCAGAGAGCGCGCCGGGATGCGCTTCAGGGGGCGCACGAGGGAAGACATCAGGGGGCGCGTCTGGGTGCGCGTCAAGAAGGGCACCAGAGAGCGCGCCGGGATGCGCTTCAGGAGGCGCATGAGGCAAGACATCAGAGGTCGCGCCTGGGTGTTCGTCAAAGAGAACACCAGAGAGCGCGCCAGGGTGCGCGTCAGGGGGCGCACGAGGGAAGACATCAGGGGGCGCGTCTGGGTGCGCGTCAAGAACGGCACCAGAGAGCGCGCCGGGATGCGCTTCAGGGGGCGCATGAGGCAAGACATCAGAGGTCGCGCCTGGGTGTTCGTCAAGGAGAACACCAGAGAGCGCGCCAGGGTGCGCATCAGGGGGCGCACGCGGCAAGACATCAGAGGGCGCGCCTGGGTACACGTCAAGAAGAGCACCAGAAAGCGCGCCGGGATGCGCACGAGGAAAGACATCAGGGGGCGCGCCTGGGTGCGCGGCAAGAACGGCACCAGAGAGCGCGCCGGGATGCGCTTCAGGGGGCGCATGAGGCAAGACATCAGAGGGCGCGCCTGGGTGCACGTCAAGAAGAGCACCAGAGAGCGCGCCGGGATGCGCACGAGGGAAGACGTCAGGGGGCGCGCCTGGGTGCGCGTCAAGAAGGGCACCAGAGAGCGCGCCGGGGTGCGCACGAGGCCAGACATCAGAGGGCGCGGCTGGGTGCACGTCAAGAAGAGCACCAGAGAGCGCGCCGGGATGTGCTTCAGGGGGCGCACGAGACCAGACATCGGAGGGCGCGCCAGGGCGCACGTCAATAACGGCACCAGAGAGCGCGCCGGGATGCGCATCAGGGGGCGCACGCGGCAAGACATCATGGGGCGCGCGAGGAAAGACATCAGAGGGCGCGCCTGGGTGCACGTCAAGAAGAGCACCAGAGAGCGCGCCGGGATGCGCACGAGGGAAGACGTCAGGGGGCGCGCCTGGGTGCGCGTCAAGAAGGGCACCAGAGAGCGCGCCGGGGTGCGCACGAGGCCAGACATCAGAGGGCGCGCCTGGGTGCACGTCAAGAAGAGCACCAGAGAGCGCGCCGGGATGTGCTTCAGGGGGCGCACGAGACCAGACATCGGAGGGCGCGCCTGGGCGCACGTCAATAACGGCACCAGAGAGCGCGCCGGGATGCGCATCAGGGGGCGCACGCGGCAAGACATCAGAGGGCGCGCCTGGGTGCACGTCAAGAACGGCACCAGAGAGCGCGCCGGGATGCGCACGAGGGAAGACATCAGGGGGCGCGCGAGGAAAGACGTCAGGGGGCGCGTCTGGGTGCGCGTCAAGAAGCGCACCAGAGAGCGCGCCGGGGCGCGCACGAGGGAAGACATCAGGGGGCACGCCTGGGTGCGCGTCAAGAAGGGCACCAGAGAGCGCGCCAGAGTGCGCACGAGGGAAGACGTCAGGGGGCGCGTCTGGGTGCGCGTCAAGAAGCGCACCAGAGAGCGCGCCGGGGTGCGCACGAGGGAAGACGTCAGGAGGCGCGCCTGGGTGCGCGTCAAGAAGGGCACCAGAGAGCGCGCCAGGGTGCACACGAGGGAAGACGTCAGGGGGCGCGTCTGGGTGCGCGTCAAGAAGCGCACCAGAGAGCGCGCCGGGATGTACGCCAGGATGCGCGCCGAGGAGCGCGTTTGGAAGCACGCCAGGGAGCGCGCCGGGATGCACGCCAGCAGGGGGACCAGGGGCGTCAGTGTATACGCCAGGCTGGGCACCAGGAGGGGCATCAGGGAGCGCGCCAGGAAGCACGCCAGAGAGCGCGCCGGGATGCACGCCAGGTGGGGCACCAGGGGCGTCAGTGTGTACGCCAGGCTGGGCACCAGGAGGGACATCAGGGAGCGCACGAGGAAGCGCGCCAGGATGCGCGCCGGGATGCACGCCAGGATGCGCGCCAGGGAGCGTGCTTGGAAGCACGCCAGGGAGCGCGCCGGGATGCACGCCAGTAGGGGGACCAGGGGCGTCAGTGTATACGCCAGGCTGGGCACCAGGAGGGACATCGGGGAGCGCGCCAGGAAGTACGCCAGGAAGCACGCCAGAGAGCGCGCCGGGATGCACGCCAGGTGGGGCACCAGGGGCGTCAGTGTGTACGCCAGGCTGGGCACCAGGAGGGACATCAGGGAGCACGCCAGGAAGCGCGCCAGGATGCACGCCAGGATGCGCGCCAGGATGCGCGCCAGGGAGCGTGCTTGGAAGCACGCCAGGGAGCGCGCCGGGATGCACGCCAGTAGGGGGACCAGGGGCGTCAGTGTATACGCCAGGCTGGGCACCAGGAGGGGCATCAGGGAGCGCGCCAGGAAGCGCGCCGGGATATTCAGCAAGGGGCGCGCCAATCCAGTAACCAGGGAGCGCACCAGGGTATGCAGCAGGGGATGCGCCAGGGTAGGTACCAGGGGGGGCGTGAGTGTGCACGCCAGGGTAGGTACCAGGGGGCGTACCAGGGCTGGCACACGGGGGCGCGCCAGGGAGCGTAGCAGGACTGGCACCAATGGGCGCGGCAGGGCATGCAGCAGGGGGCGCGCCAGGGTAGGTACCAGGAGGGGCGCGAGTATGCACGCCAGGGTAGGTACCAGGGGGGGCGCGAGTATGCACGCCAGGGTAGGTACCAGGGGGCGCGCCAGGGAGGTACTGCGTCGCGGAGGGGATGAACGAGAGCAACGCAGCAAGCTGCCTGCTCATCGCTCGGTTCTCCCTCCGGAGTTGCCTGACCATGGCCTCCGTGGTGAAGTCCTCGTCGGCATCAGAGGACGGTGTGTTGCCAGGGCCGGTAGTGTAAGGGCCGGCAGGGCTGGCAACGTAGGGGTCGGCAGGGCTGACAGCGTTGGGGCCGGCAGTGTAAGGGCCGGCAGGGCTGGCAGCGAGAGACGTCATCTCAGGAAGTGAAGGCGTGAAGACGGTGATCCGGCTCGAAGGACCATGTACGGGACGTGGCACTGTAATCGCCACCCGCACAGACGATGTAGTGGGAGGGGGACCGGCTGGCCGTTTCGACGCCTTCGGGAGAAGGGGAGAGAAAGGGTAGGTAGAGGGAATAGTGGGGTAAATGTAGGGAGAAAGGGAGAAATGGGGAGAAAGCGAGGGAAAACGGGGAGAAATTGTAGGTAGAAAGGGAGAAACGGATCGAAGGCAAGGGGAAGGGAGGTAGAGCGCAGTAGAGGGGTTACCTTCGCCTTGAGAAAGGCGTTTCGAGATTGTATGCGGAGTCTTCTTGGGTGGGCTGGCCAGAGGAGAGAAGAAGTCCAACTTGCCGTAGGTAAAGGGAGAAACGGGAGAAGGCGAGGGGAGGAAGGGAGGTGGAGCGCAGTAGAGGGGTAACCTGCGCCTTGAGAAAGGCGTTTCGAGAAATTGTAATAGGTTCTTCAGGGTGGGCGGTTCGGCCAGGGCCAAGAAGAAGTCCAAGTTTCCCAGTGGTAGATCGGAGCAGGCAGGATAAGGCGAGATGCTTTTGTGGCGGTGAGATCTGGAGCTCTGCCGATCTAGCGCAATTTCGGCCGTATTTAAAGGGCCCTGAGCCGGGAGTCTGCCCATACTTAGACCCTTTTTTCATCTCAATTCTCCGAACTGAGATGAATTCTAGGTATTTCGGCCGTTAGAGACTTTAAACGCCACTGCGTTCGTTCCGCTGTTGCGTAACGAAGCAAAAAACGCCACAGCGTTCAATCTCGCCCTACACTCTACGCTTCTCCGATATTTTGTTTATTTATGAGTTTGCATAGACATGGTAGATTTTATGAAAATAACAAATTCAAGTGTGTAGGTATGTACACAAATCATGAAACTTTGCACAAAATAGAATTAAGTTACATAGAGCCAATTTGTGCAGGATAAAAATACATAGTTTTGCACAAATTGGGTACATAAAGAGATATGAATGACTTTGCATAAATTTGAATTTGCGCAAAGGTCAAAGGGTTGTAGGTATGTACAACAGACCAAGAAGGCTTTGCACAAATCACAAATTTATGCAAAGTAACAAAATACGTGTGTAGGTACGTACACAGAGGTGGGAAAGGGGGTGAAGGGGTCAAGTTTTGTTTTTTTATCCCTTTGGAATTACTTGACCCCGGCAGCTGATTTATTAATTATAATTTAAAATACAATTATTTCATTGTCAAATCACGTCCGGTACAATGATACTTCTAAAACGTCTTTCTAGGCTGAAGGGTAGTTCTGATCTGCCGAGCTCCTAATCCTGATGATTCCGTCCATTTACCTTCGGTCACCTTCGGCATAACTCGGCAACGAGACCACGTGACCCGAAGAGCCCGTCGACTACTGTGGTAAAGTATTTTTCAAACCTTCTGTTCTATTAAATGGACATTTTTTATTTATTTATATTGATAGCTTCTCACATTACATAAATCATAATTTTTCACATAAAAGTCAACCTTGCTAGGACTAATAGAGTAATAGATTGTATCGAGGTTAACAATTTATGCATTTGAGTGAAGTAACATAAAGTAATCACTAAATATTACAAAGAGGAAGAAAAAATATGTTATGTGAGTGACCATATGGATACAAATATGTTATGTGAGTGACCATATGGATACAAATATGTTATGTGAGTGACCATATGGATACAAATATGTTATGTGAGTGACCATATGGATACAAATATGTTATGTGAGTGACCATATGGATACAAATATGTTATGTGAGTGACCATATGGATACAAATATGTTATGTGAGTGACCATATGGATACAAATATGTTATGTGAGTGACCATATGGATACAAATATGTTATGTGAGTGACCATATGGATACAAATATGTTATGTGAGTGACCATATGGATACAAATATGTTATGTGAGTGACCATATGGATACAAATATGTTATGTGAGTGACCATATGGATACAAATATGTTATGTGAGTGACCATATGGATACAAATATGTTATGTGAGTGACCATATGGATACAAATATGTTATGTGAGTGACCATATGGATACAAATATGTTATGTGAGTGACCATATGGATACAAATATGTTATGTGAGTGACCATATGGATACAAATATGTTATGTGAGTGACCATATGGATACAAATATGTTATGTGAGTGACCATATGGATACAAATAAGCCATTAATCTTTATTCCCAAGAAGAAACAAAGTGAATATTAAAACAACTGTTCTCTGTGTTTAGCAAATAGAACTTATATAAAATCTTATTATTTAAGCAAGGAAAAGGATGTAAAAATAATTTTCCAATCCTCTGTCAACACAAACATCTTAAGGGCCCGCAACCCTGATTTTTACCGATTTATTACATATTTCTCTTAAACGCAGTAAGTTTTAAAGCTCTTAAAAAATATATATGTTATTCTTGAAGATAATATCTAGACTTTTCCCGCGCCGAAACGCAAATTATATAAAATTCCCTAAGATTTTTGCTCTATTTTAAACGAGTCGTGTTTTATTAAACATTTTCGCAATTTTCGCATCGATTTTGTCACTGTAAATGTTAGCGCTCTCCTCTGACATTCGTAATTTCGTATCTCTCCATCTTCTTCTTTTCGAACCCGGTTGCAGAGCCTTAACCCTGAAGCTAATTTGTTCGCATTTGGGAACAGTTCACGCAGATCTCAAATAAATCGTTGTGTCCTTGTGACCATAATAATAAAATACATATTTTATGTGTTTTGTGAGAAATCGATTTAAACGATGTTAGAAAGACGGTTTGTATTCAAAAGTAAAAGTTGACAACAGACTATTTATTTTTACTTGAAATGACAAAAAGTGCGCTGACAACGTTTATAATAAATTTATCTAATAAAATTAGTGTTTTTTTTTCTTTCTTTTGTTATCAGTAATTTTAGTTAGAAAAACCGTATTGTGAACCATTTTTTAAACTTTTTAGGTTTGCATTAAAAATTTTAATGTTTCTGTAAATATAATTTAATTTCTACTAATAAAATTTGAAAGCTTATTTCATTACCATTCAAATACAGTTTTTAGTTTTCGGATACATCCGGAAATATTCCATTTATTTGGATTTTATTTGCAAAGCAGAAATACTGTGGCCTGACAAATTGTGCTCGAGGCCTGTGGGGTTAATAATCTTTTTTAATTTAAGCAAGGAATTGAAAAACAATACAATTCTGGAAGAATATTAAACATAAGAGAGCCTGATATAAAATAGTTTCTTTGGCCATTTTTCATTTTTAGATACATACAGAAATATTTAATTTATTTGGATTTTATTGCAAAGCGGAAATACTTCGACGCGCCAAAATGTGCTCGAGGCCTGAGGGCTTACCGATCTCTTTAAATTTAACCAAGGAATTGGAAGACTTGATACAATCTGGAAGAATATTAAACATAAGAGAGTCTGATACAAATAGTTTCCTTGAATAATGGAAATATATCTCTAAGATATGATTTGCAGATGGATACATCTGATGAATGACACTGTAACGCTCTCCGAAACGTTGGCTAAAGACGGCACAACACTCCAAAAATTAATAATGATAAATCAATGACTTTAAAGCGTTGATTTGGAAACGTGTTCATAAAAGCTGTGCAATTTTCATGACACCAGACCTCACCGCTCGAGAGTCGGTTATGGTAGTTAATTCTCTACTTTGAAATTACAGTATCTTTTGGTCTCCAAGCCGCAGAACTAATACGAACACTTTATCACATGTTACAAAACTAATTTTCCACTAACATTATGATGTCTATTATAATATTTATCTCACGCGACAAAGGAATTATCTCAGTATATCCGTGTGAAATATGCTGTTATGTATAAAACATAGGTTAATTGTCGTTTTAAGTAAGAACTGGAATCTATGAGGCGGCACGATAGCATTGTCTATTGTTTTTCATCCTGGCAACACCAGAGAGGAGCGGAAATGTGATGGTGGCACTTCCCCCGGCGGGCGTAAGGCCCGCCGGAGGTCGTGAGAGTTTTTTGGAGAGAATCGGGCAAGATGGAGTGCATCGGTGCCTAATCAGAGAGATTCGAAGTTCCCGTAAAGTTCGGGCGGTTATTATAGTGCCGTTACAAGTTTATTTGAGTTCCCGTTATGGTTTCGACCCCGCGAGTCGCGCTCCGGAAATAAATGTTGTGTTCACACAATGGCCGAATTGTATTTTTGTCGAGGAATAGGAAATTTCGTTCTGGACAGTAAACGCCCCTGCCTTTAGTCCCAGAAACACCGTGGGCTAGTGTGATTTCCGGCCAATATAATGTTCTACCCGATCTCCGCCAGGAAATCTCCTGGTGTATCAATTCACGATACACGTGCGTGACTCTATCGTTTGCCATCCGCGCCAGCTTACTCCACCGTGGGACGTGGAGTAGCCTTATTTGCTCGCGCCAGAGTATTTGCTCATGCTGCAGAGGACAACGTTTGCCATCCGCGCCAGCTTACTCCACCGTGGGACGTGGAGTAGCCTTATTTGCTCGCGCCGGAGTATTTGCTCATGCTGCAGAGGCCAGAGGATTCCTGCCGCCAATATAGTCAGCTCGCATCACCGTGGGACGTGGGCAGTTGCACCAACCTTAGTCACCGGGAGGATCCCTCATCGTCTAAACGACCGCGTTAATAGTCAGATTACTTTAGCTTTAGTTATCGGTTATGGTCTGTGGGGGGTAAGTTCTTTCCTATCTGTATTATTATTTGCAATATTTGAAATAAACCTATACGGTTAGTCCAATTATAATTAACCTTATTTTATTTACAAAACCTGGTAATTCCTGCCTATGCCTGACATCTTAGAACTTAATTCCCCGCTCTGGGAGGGGGAATCTCTGCTCTACCGCTGTGCTGGTCGATTTGGCGGGTCTGATGCTGAGGATTCCTCGGGATCAGATCCTGGCGCGTCCGGTACTAACCGGCAAAGCCATTTCGTCCACTCACCATAATTAAATCCCTTTAATAAATAAGCCAACTTGTGGCAATTCCCATGACCCTAACATGGCGCCTACAACTGTGTTCTGGGCTCGTATAATTCCTATTTGTCTAGGTTTTGGGTTGGAGTTACTATAGTTTTGTTTTGTAATCGATCAATAATTGTTTTTGTTATTTCGAAGCATCTCACATAAAACATAACCTTTAAATGTCATTCCGGTATACACGTAAATATTGCGAGGTTATCAATCTGTCAACAATACAGCCAACTTGATGATAATTCTGTACACATTATTATTATATATTTGTTTGTGGGTTAAGTTATTCGGACTTACGGGCAACACGAATACTAAGTGTCAATTTGACAGACGGCTATGTCAATCGTAAACAAACATTGCATTTTGACAACAACTGTCATAATGTAATTACACCTTTAAGTTTTTAAGATTGTCGTGTACAATGAATACTATTAAGCGCTTATAAATACGATTAATTATATAATTGCTCTGCGGGTAAGCAATATATTCGTAGCTATCGTTACTAGCTAATTTATTGACATTGTACATTTAATTATTGGAATTTTACAATTATACTTTTCAAAATGTCGACTACAATAGACAACATCAATAGTAGATCGAAAGATGAACTTTCTGCGGAACTTTTATCCAGGAATATAACACCAGACGGTACTTTAGAAGAAATGCGGATTCAAGCCAGAAGGCATAACAAAAATATTAAAATATCTGAAGCTATCGAGCATCATGAGATAAGTGTTAACCCAGATAATGACAGCGAATTTGGCTCAAACTACATTAAATATACAAAAGTTATTTATAATGAATCAAACTCTTCTTCATCTTCATCCACAAGTACTATTAATAATTGGAATATTAAATTTGATGGTAATAGTTGCGTAAGAGACTTTATACTGGAAATAGAAGAGAAATGTAGAATTAGGAACGTTCGTCATGACGATTTAGTGAGATGTTTTCCTGATATTTTAGATGGATTGGCATTATTATGGTTCAGATCAATTTATACACCTGATTTGACTTGGAATGAATTATCTATATTACTTATAAAACAATTCGAAACAAATAATAGACAGATTGAATTAAAATCACAACTTTTCTCTATGAAACAACCAGCTGGTATGTCAGCCTTTGAATTTACGTTAAGAATGCAGAAGCACAATAATATGCTTGATTCTAAATTACCACTCTCTGAACTTTTACAATTATGCATGAGGGCATTACTACCCATTTATATCAACCTTCTGGCATCTAGAGATTTCAACTCATTTTCAGAACTTACCGAAGCTACAAATAAACTGGAGTCTTATTCAACGTCTAATTTGTTAGAAAATAATTCTTCTTCTTTTTCTAATGATAATCCACTTAAGGATAATAAAAAAAATTATTATTTCACTAATTCACGGGGCAGTAATAATAATAATTTCAATTCTAATCGTAACTCTTCTTATCGTGGTACCTACAATAATCGTTCTACGGATTATAATTATAAACAAAATAATAATAATAATTATAATAATAATAATTATAATAATAATAATTATAATAATAATAATAAACAATATAGTGGCAATTCTGCTAATATCAATAATACTCGTTTTTTCTATAATAATCAATCTAAAAAGAATACTTCTAATGATTGTAGAGAAAAGGAGATGTGTCATCCTGAACCAAATTCTACCAAGAACAATATTTATTGTTCTTTTTGTAAATTAAAAGGTCATTTACTATCGGATTGTAGGAAGAGAAGACAAAACAATTCCAATCCGAAAGTTGCTTCTGTTAAACATGGGGATTCAAAAAACTAGATGTGAGTCGCTCTGCTCACGCGCCTTCCTTTGCGCAGAGGAAGTGCGAGTGGCAGAGTTGGCTCCGTCAGGTTAATCAGTTCTTTCGGACTCGAGTTCTGAGGTGGAGGTACCGCCGCCGAAGGATCCCGATTTTAACAGGCGATTTTCATGTTAAGGATATACTTAAATCAGATAGCATACCAGCTTAGTCGGCTATCATAAAGCATCTTCACAGGCGCTATCTTTAATTTAAACCTCTTCAATACAGCTCATTTCAGTTCAGCCTGATCATCCGGATTGCTTTGACCAGTATTGGACATAAAATACATAAGTAAATAATTAATTTTTAAGTGGTCTTTTGTAGAAAATTAAAATCTTACTCCAGTTGATTACTCGAGTATAATTTCACATTAAAATAATAATTAAGATTTGTTAGGTTATTTATGTACAATTATGAGATGCCTCGAAGTACAAATACATATATGTATATATATATATATAATAAGTTCACTATGGTTTATATTTATCTTTAAGTTTATTTCCTTGTCAACTCAGAATGCATGACGATATGAACCCGCTTATCCTTTTGTATTCTGAGTCCATACAGTTTAAAATACTCTGTATTTGTCCTACTAAGTTTTTGTCAACTTGGAATATACGATAATATGAACCCGCATATCCTCGTGTATTCCAAGTTCAATCTCATATGAACTGTGTTAATATACTTTTATATTGCATAAACGTAATTAAGAACATTAAGAGGTATTCGCCCAAAATTTCAATATGTTCTCAATTTAATAATGTTTTAATTACATTTGCTTAAACAATAAAAATAACTTACTATAATTATTCAGGAATTTCATTAATTCGAACAATTTAATCAATTCCCAAGCTATGAGTGTGATTGATTAGTTCCTGCGAGAACTTCAGTAATTAGTTACGATGCACTAATATTATAATTTCTTGTTGCACCTTCTGGTACAAAAGTCACATACTTAATTAATTGGCACCATTTTTTTTTAACGATGGTTGTTGACTATTGATAGCACCATTTATTTACGATGGTCGCTAACCATTCTATTGTCACCATTTTTAACAATGGTTGAATAATAAATAAATTGGCATCATTCATGCGATGATTGTATGACTATCCTTAACACCATTCAGTTACAATGGTTGGTTATATCCTGTATTTCATATACAAATGTTCTAATAAACCTATATTTTGTTTTCTATTATATAACTGTCAGAAAAACTTATCCCACGAGACCAGTTAGAGAGTTAGATAGGTAGGCTCTTCTAAAGAGGAATTCTTTTATCCAGAATGGATTTAAAATCAGTGTTGAAGTGCAGATGGTACACCATCTAAGTGTATAGCCTACTTTGGCTTACTTAAAAGTGTTCTGAACAGTGATGCTTTACGCATATTTAATGTGTTGATGTTTATTGATGTCATATCTTGGTGATAATATCTATTCTAATATTAAGTTCTATTCTGTTATAGATGCTACGTCTACGGTAGTCCCAGACGAGAGTCAGAATACATCACCCAGCGTCTTATATGCTGTGGGTGATTACGGGCCCCGTTCACGTATCTTCTTATTGTCTACAAATTGTCTACAATTAAGGTCTTTAACTCTAAGTACTGATTTAATTATATCTAATTGTCTAACTTCGAATGGATGCGTCGCAGACTCTACCATCATGTCTTCAGCATGATGGGCGCGACTGATTTTGTCACGCACCCATTTGCAAGCATACTGTTGCTAGTAGTTTTGTTTTTTCTGATGTACAACTCATTTTTATGATATTATGTTTATGTATGTTTTTAGGAACCCATCAGACCAAGTTAGGGTATCTCTTAGCTCAGGCTTTTCTTTTGTTCTCCTTGTGTTTGAGGGCAAACACCTTGGGAGCGAGCGGGGTAATGTTATGTATAAAACATAGGTTAATTGTCGTTTTAAGTAAGAACTGGAATCTATGAGGCGGCACGATAGCATTGTCTATTGTTTTTCATCCTGGCAACACCAGAGAGGAGCGGAAATGTGATGGTGGCACTTCCCCCGGCGGGCGTAAGGCCCGCCGGAGGTCGTGAGAGTTTTTTGGAGAGAATCGGGCAAGATGGAGTGCATCGGTGCCTAATCAGAGAGATTCGAAGTTCCCGTAAAGTTCGGGCGGTTATTATAGTGCCGTTACAAGTTTATTTGAGTTCCCGTTATGGTTTCGACCCCGCGAGTCGCGCTCCGGAAATAAATGTTGTGTTCACACAATGGCCGAATTGTATTTTTGTCGAGGAATAGGAAATTTCGTTCTGGACAGTAAACGCCCCTGCCTTTAGTCCCAGAAACACCGTGGGCTAGTGTGATTTCCGGCCAATATAATGTTCTACCCGATCTCCGCCAGGAAATCTCCTGGTGTATCAATTCACGATACACGTGCGTGACTCTATCGTTTGCCATCCGCGCCAGCTTACTCCACCGTGGGACGTGGAGTAGCCTTATTTGCTCGCGCCAGAGTATTTGCTCATGCTGCAGAGGACAACGTTTGCCATCCGCGCCAGCTTACTCCACCGTGGGACGTGGAGTAGCCTTATTTGCTCGCGCCGGAGTATTTGCTCATGCTGCAGAGGCCAGAGGATTCCTGCCGCCAATATAGTCAGCTCGCATCACCGTGGGACGTGGGCAGTTGCACCAACCTTAGTCACCGGGAGGATCCCTCATCGTCTAAACGACCGCGTTAATAGTCAGATTACTTTAGCTTTAGTTATCGGTTATGGTCTGTGGGGGGTAAGTTCTTTCCTATCTGTATTATTATTTGCAATATTTGAAATAAACCTATACGGTTAGTCCAATTATAATTAACCTTATTTTATTTACAAAACCTGGTAATTCCTGCCTATGCCTGACATCTTAGAACTTAATTCCCCGCTCTGGGAGGGGGAATCTCTGCTCTACCGCTGTGCTGGTCGATTTGGCGGGTCTGATGCTGAGGATTCCTCGGGATCAGATCCTGGCGCGTCCGGTACTAACCGGCAAAGCCATTTCGTCCACTCACCATAATTAAATCCCTTTAATAAATAAGCCAACTTGTGGCAATTCCATTGACCCTAACAATGCTTATTTCAAAACATTTCATTCAATGTCTCAATCCAGCAATTCAAATTATGGAACTTACGGTTATGGTAACTGGTTACTTATTTAATCTCGTGAAATATGCTTATTTCAAAACATTAATTTAATGTCTCAATCCAACAACTCAGATTATGGAACTTACGGTTATCGTAACTGGTTACTTATTTAATCTCGTGAAATATACTTATTTCAAAACATTAATTTAATGTCTCAATCTAACAAATTAGATTATGGAACTTACGGTTATGGTAACTGGTTACTTGGTTACTTATGGTTATGCTAAGTTGGAACCAGGAGACAGCCAATCAAGAAATGATAACCCTGTTTAACTCTAAAGGGACTGAATTAGTGTTAACTCGGCAGGCTGATTTGTTGCTTTTCGGAACAACTCGTAAAGGTCTCAAATCAATCATCTCCCGTACTGTCGTAGTGAGAATTATGATCTAAATGGTGTTAAAAGGCGAAAACGCCACTCTTTATTTTCAAATCTAAAAATTAACCACAAAAAAGTAAAATGTACATCTTTATGAAACCAAAGTTTCGAATCGCAATTTTTGAAAAAATTGACACTTTGGGAATTTGTTATTATTTTTGTTAATGGAACGACAAAAAAGTGAGTAATAATTTTTATAGTAGGTACATTTGTTTAAGAAATATTCAATTTTTTGAAATTTATTGCAAAGCGAAAATATTTTGAGCATCTGAGAAAATATTGAGGCCTGAGGGTTAAAGGAATCAGGTGAGGTATTATTTTATCAATATGGATTATTAATTTGTTATCTTCTGTTAAATAATGTTTCTAATAAACAATGAATGAATAAAATAAATATTGGAGGTAACTTAGTAGGTCTATGACCTGATTGGAGAACTCTGTTGATCATTGCCGTATCCGTATCAATACAAATCTATCTATCTACGTGCATATATATATCTACATATATTTATGTAAAGATTGGTGACCGGACAACTCCACAACATACAAATTAAACACCTCCTTTTAAAATTCATTAAAAGAAGTGTTTTTTTTTGGTTAAATGGGTTAGGTTACGTTATGGGCTATTTTTAATTATATTAAAGGTGTTGAAATGCCACTTTGTTGAGTTATCGTGGAACTGTAGAGATCGTCCCGGGCGGGGTGACTTTGTTTTTTACAAATCTGCCGAAATCGATGTCATTTTGCGCATTTGACTTCTTTAAAACAAGAGGAAGGTCACTGTCTACAGGAGCCTACCCCAAAGCGTACCCCTTCCCCTTTTCCCACACCTTAAGGCGGAATTCTGAAAAACCCGGAAGGTAAACGAAAGGCGGGCAGACCTAGGCTGAGATGGGAGGATGATGTCAAGAAGGATGCAAGAGGATTACTGCAAGTCGCAGATTCGAAGACGACGGCCGAGGACAGAAGGCGTTGGAGGCTCATCTTGAAGGAGGCCAAGGCTCGAAATGGGCTGTAGAGCCATTGAAGAAGAAGAAGAAGGCGGAATTCTGAAACTGCTCAATGAAATTTTGCACACATGACTTTTAAAATAAGTGGATGTGATTTAAAATTACGGTCCTAATTCTGATTTCGAAAAACTCTGCGGTTTCGAAAACGTCCCGGATGTAAAACGTAAACGGATTTTAGAAGGCAATAAAAATGTTACAGAACCTATATTGTACTTTTTGTAGGACGAAACACACCCACCCATTATTTGTTTTTGCGTGTTATGCCGTGTTGCGCTCCTCCTTCTTTAGCCTCCTTCATTAGGAAGCGCAACACGACATAACACACCAAAAACAAATAACGATATTTCTTTTGGCCGGGAAAATCTAAAACGTATCTAATGTGTAAAACTTTCCTTATCCATACTAACAACCGTTATAATACTTCAAATACACACTTTTCTATTTAACCATTCGATAAAACAAACCACCTAATTTGTAATGTAATTTAAGTTTTTTCAAATACTCACTTTTAATTGTCCCAATCCATAAAACAAACTGTCTTCATACTTAATAGTAAATAATCTAATATCTGATTAACGTCAGAGTAGGAACTTTTCTAAAGCTTATATACACATTTTTCAGTTGACTCAGTGTTTTTGAATGTCTTGCAAACTGCATCTAATCAATTAATTAATAACTGTCATATTTTATTATTGTTAGTAGGCTCAGATAGTTCAAAAATGTCCAAAAATGAACATAATTAAGCATTTTTAGTCCTCTCAAATACACAGTTATTGTCAAATTATTCAGAAATTAATAAACTTAATTTTAAATATAGTTCCGACCCCTTCCCCCCCCACTCGCGTCTAGGATCAGATTATCCAAATATACACACAAACAAGAACCCATCACTTTTTTGTATAAACAAATTGTTAGTCACTGATAAACATTTCCGAAACATACTTTTCACTACGATCTGCACCACATCCTGATGATGGACACTACAAAACTGTATAAAACTTTGGCTAATGAATGAGGAAAACAATACGGCTTAATACTTCAAAAGTAAATCACGAAATATTATTTGATTATTTAGTTCTAATAGTACAGGACAGATCGCTCGGCGAGAGACGATAGAAGCGAGAGAGACGAGAGAGGCGACACCGACACGCTGCAAGGCCGGCGTTTGACAATAAGACGTTGAGGAACATTGAGTTCACGACACACTACCGAGACGAACCGAAAAGGCTAATGACGAACCCGGGCGAAAGCGAATGCAGGCGAATTAATAATCATTTTTGGTGCGTCGGCATACGCACGCGGGTTTCTCATAGGATTATTTGTAGATTTTTCCAAGAAAACTTCTTCTGAAAGTTTTTCACTTTGTAATGGTATTATTTATTTTATTAAAAAGACAAATAACTTAGTTTACATCTATTATTGAAGCAGAAGACAACACTAATAATCTAAACGAAAATATGAAAGAGAACAAGACACAGAAAAAGATAAGGTCGCAACTGGGACACGAACCCAAAGCTTCTCGTCTAACCGGGACGTGCGCTTTTACCAATTCAACTTTTGCCATCTTCCATCAAACCGTTATAATTGTCAATCTCATATTTTCAATTTTTTTAGAATAAACAAACTATTTTTTCCATATCACAGGCAACTACCTTTTTCATTGGAAACAATCCTTCTAAGAACTGGTATGTAACTTAGATAGCGTCTCGGATAAATATATCCGATTTTATCTGCATGGAACATACATTTTTATGTTTTATTATTTTACCATTATCTTTTTCTGTGTCTAGTTTTATTTCATATTTTCGTTTAGATTATTAGTGTTATATTGTTCTCAAAAGTTATAAAGAGTGTTGTTCTTATAAAAAATTAGTTTACATCTCTTTATTTAAGTAAAAACTTCTTTAGCACCGCTGTGATTTGAAACTCGATGAAACGGAAAATGGCCCCATTAAATAGAGACAAACACATACATCTATAGGATTTAGGCTGCGAGAGATTGAGATAGAATAATCGGTCTCCTCTTTGTGCGGTGCTTCGTAGGCTTCCCACTCTTGTCTTCTTAAGTTTCTGAAGGTTTCAATTCTTCAACGTGTGAATTGCATACTCTGATTTTTTAAATGAAAACTTCTTTAGCACCGTTGTGATTTGAAACGAAAAAGATACACACACATACATCTATAGGATTTAGCCTGCGAGAGAATGAGATAGAATAATCGGTCTCCTCTTTGTGCGGTTCTACGTAATAATCGATTTCATTTTTGTGCGGTGCTTCGTACCCTCTTTACTCTTGTCTACTTTGTTTTCTGAATCTTTCACTTCTACCGCGTTTGAACTGCACACTTGTAATTTTTTATATGTACACAATCTACACGTTACGTGAACTATGTTCACATCATCAAGAGTAAATGTACACTAAAGTTAAAAATTGACCTTAGCCTTACCGGACGGTGCTCTACGGCTGAGCTTATTGAACCCTGTCCGATTCGGTCATATTTAACTTTGTCATACTTCGACTAAGAACTGCCAACATTAACTTCATTTTTAGGTTAGATTCCCAGATGAGTCCGTCTCTCTACCCGATTTTTCTGTTTCAGATTTTCGATTGAGTGTCGCTAATATTGTCTTCATTAATTAAATATTACAATTTGAGGTTTTACTCGGTGTTGGAAATAAAAATAAAGTTTGTAAATAAAATTAAAAAATTAAAAATAATTGTAGGTCCATAAAATAGTATTGATAGCGCGAAAATATGTGTTATTGGGTTAAATAATATGTAGTCCTTTCAACTACGAGAAATGTTGGCCAAATTTTTGTACAAGTGGGGTTTCTCAAATAAGTAATTCTAAAATTATGACAATCTTCTCGGCAGAAGGTTAGATCCTTGTTTTCGTACCCCGAGATTATGGGTTCGAAATTCACATCCACAATATTACATGCGTATATTATAACTTTATAACACAGGCATATGTATGTATAAATATCATGCAGTATTATCCAGCCTCCTTTACATGTTCTTGTTTTTGTCACTATTTGCTGACGGCTTGTTTCTGCCATCAAACTTTAGTGTATATATGTATGTATATGTGTATATATATGAATATACATGTATGTGTGGGTATGCATAAATACATGTTTATGTAAGTATATATATATATATATATATATATATATATATATATATATATATATGTATGTATGTGTGCATGTATGTATGTATGTGTATTTATGTACATACATAACAGCTACCTTTCTTATTTGTGTTTATTTTCCAGGCATCTTTGGCAATTTGAGATTTATTGGAAACATTTCTACCAATTTTCTATTTTTTTTTTAATAATTTTACTTAAATATGTTTACCTACACTTACTAGACTTCATTTCAAAATAACTGTCCTCCATTGGTCACCATGATACAGGCAGCTGCCTAGTTTGGTGACCTAATGTATCTTCTCAAGTAAATGTATTAAGCATGTAACATGTACTTATAAATAAATAAATAACGTTTTTTTCCTCGTGGTTGATAGATACTATTAGTGCCCCCTTTTTCATTTTCGAATGTAGGTCAAAAATATTTTGGCGCTCTACAATCTCGTGCCATAAACATTTAAAAATAATTTATTTAGCAGTAGAACATTATAAACCGAAAAACTGTCATTAATAACCTCTACGCAAATATGTTTATAATAATATTATGGTTATTAAACTGCAGATTATTGAGAATCTCGAATATAATTTTTGGGAGCTAGTACGAGGAATGTGGAGATCTGCAAAGAATGAAAGGCTGATGTAAGCGTAATGTGTTAAATTAAGAAAGGGACCCTCAGATGGTTGGAGGCGTCTACTAATATCTACAGGAATTCCAAAACCTGAAAAAATCGGACTAATATCTATGAGAACCAAAGTGCGTACGAATATCTACAGCTCAAACTACTGACTAATATCTATGAGAACCAAAGTGCGTACGAATATCTTCAGCTCAAACTGCTGACTAACTATCTCTGAGAACCAAAGTGTTGACGAATATCTACAGCACTGGCAGAGGTTGGATTTGCAATTATGTATAGCATATTGGAATGTACGTATGTAAAAATCCCTAATATCGGACTATTGGACACATTTAGCTGAATATTAAGGATTTGGGTTTTTGTTTTAACAGCTTCATTTATTTCGAGTGCTTCTAAATAATTTAGTCTGCTACCATGACCATTTCTATGCCAGTTAGGTTAGGTTAGGTTAGGTTGAGTTAGGTTAGGTTGTGGTGCCGTGTATTTCGAAATAAATAAATATCTTTGTATTATGACCTCCATATTTGTTCAATAAATTATTGTCCTCGTAAACATCAAAATACGTAATATTATGCAAAAACTTCATGTACGTACTTTAAACGTTTAAGCCTTTACGTAATTAGTAATTACGTAATTGAAGTAATTTATGCTTTTCCGTACAACCTCTTGCTCAGCTGCCCTCTGTAGATATTAGTCCAACCTACGCTCTGTAGATATTAATTCAACCTACGCTCTGTAGATATTAGTCAACACTGGGACCCTCATGGATATTCGTCCGACCTTAGCTCTGTAGATATTAGTCAACACTCTGAAGTTCGTAGATATTAGTCCAACATAATATGAGCTGTAGATATTCGTCCGACATACAGGCTGTAGATATTAATATCTGAAGTCAGATGGTTTGCGCATGTGGAAAGAATGAACGAAGAAGAAAAAAGGTTAGAAGAAGTCGGGGACGCCCGAGGAAGACATGATGTGATCAAGTGATTTAGATATATTAGTCGGGCCATGTCAGGAGTCAGAATAACGGAAGAGTACATGAATTTGAATGAAGCAAGGAGTACGTGCCAAGACAGAGTTGTTTGCCGGTTCGTCCTCTCTTCCTATCCTTGCGGGGAAACTCGATTGTTAGTTGTCTATAATGAAAATTCCTTTTTTTATCATTTTTGCGACGGTCGTCATTTTTTATGATATTGAATACATGTTTTACTTCGTTTTAATTAAGCCACGACATTCCGAATTTCTACCGTTTTATAACATATTTCTCATGCAGACTTTAAGTGTATAAAAAAATATTAGATATTTTTGAAGATAATATCTACACATTTGTCACTTTGTCACGCAAAAACGGTAATTTTTTTATATTCCCTCGATGGAAAAAAACGCAAAGTATGCTTCGAAAATTATTATGAACCCGTTTTTTCTGTTATTGAAGTGGAAAATTCTTTGGCACCATTGTAATTTGAAACGAAAAATAGCGACACTAAAAAGACACAAACACATCAGTGGCGGTCCGTGAATTTTCAGTGAGCTAGAGTACTAAGATTGGAAAATACGACGTTATTTGTAGCTGAAAAGGAATTTTTTTTTTTTTCAAAATTTCAACATTTTGTCTGAAAATTTTCAGTTTTACATAACTTGAAATTTTGAAAAAAAAAACTGTTCAATGTATAACAACGTTTTAATTTGGGAGGTGGGAATGGGTACTGCCGCCCCGGAAACATTTATTGGATAACCAACACCTCTGCCATAGATTACTCCAAGTGGTTTGCTACGTTTGGTGATTTAGCAGGTGTGCCCGGGTTCATGGGGGTGAGGTTTGTCTAGGTCTTGGAGGTGGATGACCAGGACACACTGAACCCCAGATTCCTACCCACCTCTTAAACCTTTTTCCTTCTTAGAACTCTCCTTTCCTTCTTTTCCTTAAATAAAACATCCATACAACATCCCTAAAGATGACATAGGTCCTGAGGAAAATTATTTTCCTCAGGGCCTCCTGTGTGGAGCTCATGTAAAAAACTGAAACACATACATCTACAGGATTTTGCGAAAGAATGAGATAGAATAATCGGTCTCCTCTTTGTGCAGTGCTTCGTAGCCTCCCCACTCTTGTCTACTTTAAGTTTCTGAAGCTTTCACTTCTACCGCATGTGAATTGCATACTCTTTATTTATTTTACAAGTTACGAGTACCTTAACACGGGCATTAGCCTAGTATGGTAATCAAGAAAAAAACATAAAAGTGTATTTTCAAAAATTGTATGAAATAAAAAAAAATAAAAAATATCTATGAAAAAATTCCCAGTGTTTCTTAAAATGCAATTTAAGACATTTCCCACGAGATTTTTGCTCTATTTTAAACGAGTCGTGTTTTATTAAACATTTTCACAATTTTCGCTTTAATATTATCGTTTTTAATAAGGCACAGTTACTCTGACATTCGTATTTACATTATCTACCCTTCTCCTTCTTTTTGAGCCCTTACTACCGGGCCTTGAGTCCACTCTCTATTTCAGTTGGTTCCACGCCAACTCAGAATCGAGTCAACTCAACACCTCTTTGAAAAGTCATTAAAAGCTATGAAAAAAATAGCCCATAACCCCCACCTAACGGAACCTATTTGACCAATTTTTTTTATTTTATTTCTTCATCACTTTTGATGATAATGTGAGGGTACGTGACGGTATTTCAATAGTAACTCATCTCACAGGAGTAACCTTGGGTATCTTAGTCGATTCTTTGTGTTTGACAAATGGGCAACCGCTCATTCATTTCGGCAGTGACAGTTCAACAATATTGTTATTATTATGTATTTTGGCGCGAGCTGATTGACAACCTCTGTGTCAATTGTTTTAGACACGCAGCCTTGGAGAATGTATACTTTAGGTTTGCGGTGTGGTATTCATTTATTTAAAAAATATATATTTAAATTATTTCAGGACAGATGAATCATTGCATTTACACTGTAAGATTTCTTGTCTTGAAGTTTTTAACATTTGGGAAGATAGGTATACAAAATTGTTTTATGGTTAGGTAATTAAAGACTTATTAAATACCAGCAGTTAAAAATCCTCACTTCTTTATAACAAACTTGAAGTACGAAAATGGTTTTGCATAAGGCGCGGCGTCAGAGATGTACTCGAAGTCGTGTTCTTAAATTTCGACCGTACAGACGTTACCACATTAATACTATCCGATATCTACTGATTTAGAAATTTCACTAAATATAACCATTACTCTTATTAAGCTGTATGTAAAAAATTTCTGAAAATCCCTCGACTATGTGCAGAAACGAACGGCCCGTTTGATAGATTCTTTTATCTTAACAAACAGATTGCAATCTTTAGAGAACAGGTTCAACCGGTATTTCATTGGAAGATGCTCCGAGGAATTAGTTATTATTGATTCCTTCGGCAAGGATGCATTCGGGAAAAAAAATTGTATTCAGTTGATATTTGTCACATGAAAACGGGTCGTAGAAACCACTCGTTCTTTAGTTCAATAGCTCGACTGTGTAACGATTTGACGGCCTTTGTGTTTCCTTCAGGGGGTCTGTGCTGTGTGGAGGATGATACAAACCCAGATGGAAATTATTTTTCTCAGGACGAGTTAATGTAAAAAGCTGTTTACTGTCTTTTAAAATGATGTAGATAGTAGATAAGTACAAATAATTTAGACCCGGCCACATTTTTTTTAACCTATTAGTATCAGAAAAAAATGAAAGGAAAAAAAATAGATTTGCTCAGATCAATTTTGTTGGATTATTGTCTGTTTGATGTACATTCACCAGATTACCGCATGTACCGCTAGTTTCCGGACACTGTGTATATTGCAATAATAGTAACAAAAACCTGTGGGCAATTCGATTACCTCCATGTAAAGCTACGAGTATTATGTAAAAATTTAGGTATTATATACATTTTCAAGAATCATGGCCCCTTGTGGCAATCGCTATGAACATCCATACTGGAATTACGTAAACCCTTTCAGCATCGCACTTTTGTTTTCACGTTTTCGCACACACTGTATTTTATGCTTAACAATTATTTGAAATTTTTGGTGCAGATTTTTTTTTGCTTAATAATTGATATTTTTGTAATTATGTTTAGGTTTCAATGGGATATTTTTTATTAGAAAAGAAAAACCAATCACACAAACATGTGTTTGATTTAAAAAAAAATACAGTGCGACTTAAATATAAAGATAGCATAAGAGTAGGTACATAAAGATAATAATGGATCCCAATCCAAGCAAAACATCTGAAACTGAATCTTGTCTTGTCGTCCGCAAGATGGGGGTTAGTTTAGTTCGGAGTTTGTGCACCACGGGGGCCGAGGGCCGGGGTGCAGGACATAATTCAGATCCATTTCAGCTAGCTTCCAGTTAGGTTGACTATTCGCAGTCACAGCATTTGTAATACGCGAAGTATTAAGAGCGTTTAACCAGCCAACGGACGAAAATCAACATTTCGTCGAAAGTTGTTCTTACGATCGTGCAGGGCGGTTACAATGAGAAAAATTAATTATTCTCCGTACCAGCTTTTTAAAATTATAACTCAATATAGAATTTATTTCAATCCAAATTAGCTTTAATTTATACCTTCAACTAAAAATGCTGAAAGGCGTTATAATAAAACTATTAAAATAATGTACTTTTTGTAGTTATTTTTTGATTATAAGTATTTATCATTTTTCAATAATGTCTAATTTAATAAGAATGTAAAAAAAATCTGAAATATATTAGTTTGTAAATGCGTAAATAAATACACAAATGGACCAATTTTCGTCAAGAAACACATGTACGTACATATTTTTTAATGATTTTATTGAAACTAAAATAAAAATTCTAAAACATGCGTTTGCTAGATAATGTATTGATTTATTTTTCTGCATGATTATATTATTTGAAATGGGTGTGGTATAATACAAAATCTTTTTTGAAAATTTAATAAAACTGCCAACGACCTATGGAATAACCTTATTACACTAAAAATTTTAAAAAAATCTCAAAATTTATTACATGCGAATGCTAGATAAAAGAACAATCTTTCGAAATCATTTATAATTTTTTGTGGAAAAGAGTCAATACGTCCAAAATCTGATTTGAAAATGACATATTTCTGGTTTTCTCTGGTAATGCCCTCTTAATAAATCCAGATTAACGTAAAGAAATCTATTATTCCAAAGAAGTAATCTCGTTCCAAGACTAGTTGGAGAACCTGTGAACACAACAATAACGTAGTCGAATTTAATGTTTCAAAGACCCGATCATATCTTATTAGGGAACGTACCCATACTACGTGACCAACTTTTTGCAATTTTTAACCCCCCCCCCCCCCCCCCGGTGACCAAAAACCTAAGCCCGCCGCCGCTCATTTGTACCAAGCGTGACATTTTGAAGACCCCCCCCCTAAACGGGTCACGTAGTATGGGTACGTTCCCTTACGACAAAAAGAGATCGAAGTGAGAACCTAGTCTCCTTCAGCGGAAGCAATATTCCGATAAGGCCTTCCATTGATATGTTTGATGTAGCTCTAAGTGACCAGCTTAGGCTCCATCGAAGCCAGGGTCAAGTTGACATCTCAGAAGCTGGGGGTACTGTATGGAGTCCGCAGATACTGCAGATAGTACAAAATCGCAAGCGCGCCCCACTGTTAAATTTGGCATCCACCTTTGGTCTGGAGCCCCAAAATTAAAACTAAAAACCGCGACTGTGCAGAAACGGGCGGTCCGTTTGATAGATTCCCGTATCTTAACAAGCGGATTGCAATCCTTAGACTACAGGCGTCAGGTAGGTATGCTATCTTTGTTCTAGCGGTATTACAATGGAATATACTCCGAGGAACTGGCGTCATTGATCCCTTCGGCACCTGTGCATGGTCGGGAAGCAAACCAAACGCGCACCCAACACACGGTTGACATTTTTCACACGAGAACGGGTCGTTTCGACGACTCGGCTGTGGAATGATTTGCCGGCCTCTGTGTTTCCTCCCTCCTACAAAACGACCCTCCTTACAGCGGCCCTGAGGGTATTTATTTCCTGCGTGGAATTAGTATAAAGCTTCACGCAAAGTACGTGGCTATTTGATTGCGCTTTCTCGTTTCTAAACGTTGTTAAAACAATAATAAAACCTAAAAAGGAGCTTTAACGCTTACCAAGATTTTATTAAAACTACTGAATACCATATAGTTGCATGTTTTTGTATGTATAGGAAAATGCACGCATCCGTGTTTTATAGCTCGTGACGTCAATGCTTCTAAATGACATCCTGTTTAGGAAGTTCATTAATAACTTTCTTTATAGTAGGCAGGGCTGGGCAGTATTTGAATTACTTGTATTTGAAATACAAATACGTATTTTGTATTTGTATTTCAATTACTTCCTAAAAATGTATTTTGTAATTAGTACTTCAAATACTTATGGCTTCAAAATACATTTTCAAATACATTTAGCGATCTTAATAATGATAATGAAAAATATACTGACATAGATAATGCATAGACTAAAACCGCTAGAATCCAGAGCAATATATTATGTTAATATTTAGAGTTGGCAACACTGTAGGTACGTCAAAGCAAGTATCTTGTCAATTGTTAATTTCATCGTTTCGCGGTATTGTGAGTTAATTGATAATTGATAATGGATAATCAAATTCCGTCATTGCTTTGAATTGTACATTTTTGTGTCATAGTATTAGATCAAGCACTATGAGAATAATTTGACAATACTAGATTATTTTTACATATTGGTAAAAAGCACTAACTTTGTGGCTCGCCATAATTTACAATAAAAAACACATAAATTTGTTTAAGACCACTTTTATTTTAAAACACTCTACCGGTTTCAGAAGCACCCTTCCTTCGTCAGGAGAATATTATAACTAGTTACTAGTTATTAGTTATAATATTCTCCTGACGAAAGAAGGGTGCTTCTGAAACCGGTAGAGTGTTTTAAAATAAAAGTGGTCTTAAACAAATTTATGTGTTTTTTATTGTAGATTATTTTTAAGTTAATTACGGTAGAGTGCACTTGAAGTGAAATAACACAAAACTTCGCTATACAAATGTCATGTTATAATAATAATAATTATTATTATCTAACACCTGGGTCCTATACCACAAAACTTTACAAGTGGAGCGGAGATGAGATGTGTCTTCTGAGCAATATGATTGGTCAATTTTTGCACGTCTCTGTTTCACTCTGCTCAGCTTTGCTTCTATGGAAACGCATCCTTAGATCAGGGCACTTATGACAATTTATTGCAACCAAAGGTTCTTCCAAAACCAAATGTATTTTGTATTTCAAATACACGACTTGAAAGTATTTGTATTTCGTATTTTAAATACATGCGACAAAGTATTTTGTAATTTGTATTTTAATTACAGCAAAGCTTTTGCCCAGCCCTGATAGTAGGTACCTACTCCATACTCGATAGTGAGTTTGTTAAGAGGAAACCGGGCGACGTTTTGTCCATACAAACCTATCACTCAATTTCCTGAATTTTGGCACCACGGTAGATATTTTTTAAATTTAAGGTATCGGCCACTGGCGTGTCGGTACGTTTCGCTTTTTCCGATAAGTTACTTCTTATAGGAGTTAGAGCTAGCGCGTACATTTAACTTTTCGTTGAACAACCATTGCACGGACAGGCGAACACATACTGGAGCGGTTTTTACGCGATCCTCCCGCGCCTCCCTCAATGACATGCGTAGGCCTGAGTAACAGCCGCGTGGTCTCGACGTCCTTCCACCCCCCCTCCGACAACCCGACGCTCATCTTTTCCCCATAGTCTTCTAAAACTTTCTTCTTTCCGACATATATTTCTTCGTGGCAAAATCGGGGAGTCGGCTAAAGGACGCGGACTCCGGGTTTCGTCTGCGGTTGGGCCGATAGCCATGCACATTGTCATTGGGACTGCCTGGTGGTTTGTGGAATACCTTCTCTGTATATTTTCTTTTTATGCGTTTTATCTTCTCTCAGTCATTATTGTAAATACTTGCATTATATTATCACGGATACTTTTTCGCTATTTCTCTTGTACAGGTTTCAACCGGGCGCAGCTCTTATTTTTCTTTTTATTTACTAACACCTTTATCTGTATATATTTTTCTCTATAGATTTCAAAAGAATTATTCTACGGGCTGCCAGATTTATTATTCTTTTGTATTATGTTAATGTAAGTACTTGCATACTGCTTTCTGACTCCGTATGCATGGACATTGGAGGGTCTAGAGTCGTTCAAATAAATGTAGCTTAAGCGGTGAAGGTAAATGCGGTGAAGGAGGTAACCATATGTTTCCTTATAACGCCGTTGGGAAAGTGGTAGGGTCCCCTCCAATGAACTACTATTTTGTTGTGTATCATATGTTTATCGGAATATATTTAAGTGTACATACTGTCAACTCGATAGTTGTTCGACAAAAAGTCAAAAAGCTGTATCGATCTGCTTTTGATTAAAAAGTTGGACAACTATCGATCAAACGATTAATTTGTTTTGCATTGTATTGATGTGCACACTGCACATACCATCGACTCAATCTCCACCTTGTATCACGGCGTTGTATATACGGACCCACGATAAGAATGATATTATTACATTAAACGTTTCTTCACTCATTCTATTATATTTAAAAAAAAAACTTATCTGGGTGCTCTTTCAGCTTAGAATGTAACGTATGAAATATCCCACTAGACAATCTGTCACTGAGTATAGGATGTACACAGTATCTCTTTTAAAATGTCTATAAAGCAAATAACAAACTAGAACTTTTTTGTTAATTGACATTGTTTGTAACACCTGGACTTGAGCGTTGCTGATTAAAGACTGGTCGATTGCATCAATTGTATGCGCACCTCCATCAACTAAACGGTTTAGTTGTGTGGAAATCACGAGAAGTAAAAAACTCAACAAAACAGTTTATGCAGTAAAAGTTGTATGTAGCCCTTAGGACCCTCCAAATCGTTAAATTTGCCCGATTTGAACGCCAACAATCAGTGTACGCCAACAATCAATGTAAACTAGACTATGTATTTTAGAAATTTGAATAATAGATATTTTATCAAACTGTCACTGTCACTCTTATTCCCCGGAATACTTAGCGAAAGGGACAACTGCACCTCAGGCTGATAATACCTAAATAAAATCATCAAAATCGAGGTTTTGTATTCCCCATTTTTCTCCTCTAAAACTGGACCGATTTTTAGGATGTTTTTACCAACTAGAAGAAAATACATGTCTGTAAATTTTGCTTTTTGGAAAAATACACTGTCTAATTTATATACTGAACGTCTGTTGGTGGCGTTCAAACCAAGCAATTTTAACGACTTTTGGAGGGTCCTAACTCCTGCAAGAAGTAACTTATAAAAAAAAGCAAATTGTACCGATGCGCTAGTGGTCGATATCTATATTACATTAAAAGTAATTGCAGTAGTTTCAAAATCCTGAGATGAAATCGGGGAATACTTTTGTATGAAGAAACGCCGCCCGGTTTCCTCTTAATATGTGGAGTTAGGTGTTACACTTTGTAATTAGTTTTTAAACTTTGCTTCGGCGAATCTGATTGACGCCACTGTGATTGTTCCTTTGCCTTGGTGTCATGTACTGTATCCGGGACTCGTCCCCAGTCACAATTGCGTCCAAGAATTCTCCGCCATCAATGTCGTAGCACTCAAGAAATTCGCGGCCTGCTTCAACCCGTTGTTAACTGTGATCTCCGGTGACCATTTTGGGACGCACCTTGAGCAGACTTTGTGATCTCCCAAATTTTCTGTCAAAATCTTGTCAATGTTGGACTGACTGACATCTGGGATCACATCACAGAGCTCCCGAACCGTCACCCATCGAACTGCAATCATTGTTTTTTCCACTTTGGCAATTTTTTCGTCTGAAACCGATGGCCGTCCGGCACGCTTTTGAATTTTCTGCACCATTTGCGCACGTTTTCGCACGCGTACACTGTTTTCCGTATACTTTAAGTAGCTGAGAATGAATTTCTACCGGGATTTTGATCTTTGCACAAAAAATCTAATTATAGAGCGTAATTCACACCTGGCGGGTGTGGCGACCGTAAGCTCATTCGGAAAGGCTGCCATGCCGAGACTAAGTATCGCGGAGAGAGCAGCATGGTGGGGATTTGGCGTAGGGAAACCAGGGTACACGCCAGTGTTTCCGGATCTCGCGTAAAATTATTCCTCGCGACCGCAGCACCTTGGAGGCCTTATTTTACGGACAGCCCTCGTATAACATATTTTCGTCTAATTTAAGAATATTTAAAACGTATATCTTAGCTAAGCTAACATTGAATAATTTAAATATCTTATTGCAAGTCGTCCTGTCCAGTTGCGTGTCATTAATTTTATAAACATGTGTTCAGTTTAGTTGTAAGTATGTATTTCTGATTAAAACTGATTAGTGATTATTGCTGTTGTTAGTGTACATAAAGAGGATAAACTTTTCATTGTAATTAATATGTTTTGAAATTTATTACTTTGTTTATTAATTACCTTACATATTATGAGTTTATTTATTGTTCTGTTATACGTGGTGGAATTATATTGTTTTAAAATTGAAATTAAAACACTTTTTAACTGAAGATGAAGATGTCCATAATAGGATGAAACCGGTACTGGTAAAATAAATAAGTGGAAATAAGTTAAGAAGTGTTTTAATTTCAATTTTAATACCTTACATATTGTAATTTACTTGGTATCTTATTTTATTTTTTATAAAATGTTTACAGTTTTTGTAAATATTTTTTCCCACGGGTATTGGAACTTTACTTTTTTTGTTATAATTTTATGCTTATGTTAAAGTCTGTCTTTTAATTTTATTTGTACTGTTTATAATTTTATTACATATCTTAGGGAATGTACCCATACTACGTGACCAACTTTTTGCAATTTTTAACCCCCCCGGTGACTAAAAACCTAAGCCCCCCGCCGCTCATTTGTACCAAGCGTGGTATTTTGAACCCCCCCCCCCCTGGACAGGTTACGTAGTATGGGTACGTTCCCTTATACAATACAGGGTGTTAAGGGACGTACTTGACTTACTTCAACCAGTGATTCCTGACATTATTTGGAGTAAAAAATGTAAATGAAATTTTGGTCTCCGGTGACTTTTTTTTCACGATTTTTTTTATTTATTTTTTAAATTTTTTCTTCAAAATCAACCAAAAATTTTTTTCTTCTGCATGTCTTCACTGGTCACTCAGCCGGGTGTCCAACGAACCCCTTACCCCACCTCCAACTGTTCAACAACTACCATTTTTTAATGTTTTTGTAGAAAAAAAAAAAAAAAAAAAATCAAAAATGTCACCGGAGACCAAAATTTTATTTACATTTTTTACTCCAAATAATGTCAGGAATCACTGGTTAAAGTAAGTCAAGTACGTCCCTTAACACCCTGTATAAAAAATCGACCACGATGTTTGTGGTCGTACTCCTCCGAAACGGCTTGACCGATTTTTATGAATTTTTATGTATATTTGGTAGGCATGAAAAGATGTTTTAAAGTATATTTCATACCGCTAGGTGATCAGGGTGTCCATATTCAGAATAAAAATAATATATTTTTTAACAATTTTTTTTTGTAATTTTTTTATTTGGTATCAAAAAATACCTATTACCCCAAATTTTCACCCTCCTACCCCCACCCTCCCATTTTTTAATCGCGATTTTAGTATTTTTGTATGAACAATTTTAACCGTCTTTCGTATTTCATACAGAACGAAATTATTTATTGAATGACAGATGGCGCTACGTCCGCCTCATCGAACTTTCATCCACACATGCGCAAGACATTCTCGAGAAGCGTCACATAATTTTGATATTTCATTCGGCATCATGTTCTCGCGTGGGAACATCAAAAATCGAACCATCAAACCATCGACCTTATTTGTGTTGGCTAAAGACGGACTGACAAAAAATATCGTACACTCAATTGCTCTTCGAAAATTGTATTGATTTTTTTTATTTCATTTTCCTACTTTAGTTGGTGTTTTTTGTTTTTATCGGCGGTCATCGTGTACAGCGCTCAATTCCCCTTTCTGTCATAGATCTTATCCCCACATACTTTCAATACATTCGTTATTTTTTATTTAACAACCAAAATATTCACTAGAAATAATTTATGTGGCAGAACAACGTTTGTCGGGTCAGCTAGTAGATGTATAAAATCTATTAATTTTTCAAATAAACAAAAGAACTTTGTTTTTTAACTACCAGTAAGGGAGACACAACGATAACCTATACGAGCTGTTCCCAAAACGAAAGAAATTAGCCTGAGGGTTTATTAAGCCCCGCATTCCGCATTTCTACAGACTTATAACATACATAGTTCTCTTGAACACTTTCAGATTTTAAATATATAATATGTTATTTTTGAAAATAATATCTCTACATTTGTAGAGACGAAATGGTAATTAGGGGCCATCCATAAATTACGTCATTCCTTGAGGGGAGGGGTAGAGAAGTGTGACATTATGTATGACAAAGGGTATGGGGGTGGTCATCAGCTTTGTGTCGTCACATGCCCAAAACGACTGCGACACATGCGATTCCCACAAAAATATTTTCCCTATCCCATTACGCCCCCTCGTTGTGGTATCCCATTACACCCCTTCCGTCGTGATATCCCGTCACGCTCCCTCCGTTGTGGTATCCCGTTACACCCCCTCCGTTGTGATCGTGACTATATTAAATGTTGACAAAAAACTTTAGAATATTACCAAGTATTTTTATATTAACTATTATTTTTACATGTAAAATTGCAAATTATGTGACGTCACGCTAGGGGGAGGGGAGGCGTGTACCAATATCTACAGGAATTCCAAAAACTGAACAAATCGGACTAATATCTACGAGAACCAAAGTGAGGACGAATATCTACAGCTCAAACTGCTGACTAATATCTATGAGAACCAAAGTGTGGACGAATATCTACAGCACTGGTAGAGGTTGGATTTGCAATTATGTATAGCATATTGGAATAACGTAATATTGCGTTTGCAGTTTAAAAAACTTAATTTATGTATGTATGTAGATATGTAAAAATCTCTAATATCGGACTATTGGACACATTTAGCTGACTATTAATTTATTTCGAGTGCTTCTAAATTATTTAGTCTGTTACCATGACCATTTCTCTGTCAGTTAGGTTAGGTTAGGTTGTGGTGCCGTGTATTTCGAAATAAATAAATAAATATCTTTGTATTATGACCTCCATGTTTGTTCAATAAATTATTGTCCTCGTAAACAGCAAAATACGTAATATTATGCATAAACTTCATGTACGTACTTTAATCGTTTAAGCCTTTACGTAATTACGTAATTGAAGGAATTTACGCTTTTCCGTCCAACCTCTTGCTCAGCTGCCCTCTGTAGATATTTAGATATTAGTCACAACTGGGACCGTCATAGACCTTAGCTCTGTAGATATTAGTCCTCACTCTGAAATTCATAGATATTAGTCCAACATATGAGCTGTAGATATTCGTCCGACATACAGGCTGTAGATATTAGCATCTGGAGTCGGGGGAGGGGGTCTCACCAATGTGACGATGTGTGACAGGGACGGGGGGAGGGGTCAAAAATCATGTTATTCGTGCAACGTAATTTATGGATGGCCCCTTATATGAAATTCCCTCGATGGAAAAATCGCGAAGTATGCTCCGAAGATTATTAAAAACCCATTTTGTTTTGTTATTTAACATGTTAGTTATGAAAAAAATCACAGTGTATCTTTAAATGCAACTGATGCATTTGTCGAGAGATTTTTGCGCTGTTTTAAAGGAAACAAGTATTAGTCGTGTTTTATGAAACATTATTACGTTTTTCGTATTTACAATCTCCCTTTCTTCTTTTTGAACGTTTACTGCCGGATCTTAAATGTACCTCGAAGAAAAGACTTCTCCAATAAAATAAGTAATGTCCTTGATTATTGCACATACAGGTTAAGTTATTTATGGTTACGTTTGATTCCTCCTGTTTGTGCAATAAATAATTATTTATATGACTTAATTGCAATTTATCTTTAAAAAAAAAAACAAGTCATCCGTCACCTGTAAACACGTGCAGTCCTTCGTTGACCTAGAGCGGTCAAAATACAAAGTTGAGCTTGCATACTGATCTCAATTATAAAATAACTAGCGCAAACCAGTGGGAAATGTTAGCTAAAAAGCGCGGACCCTTGATAAATCAGCAAATCCGGTTGTACTTGTAAAATTGAACGTAACAAATCTAAACCAAAGAAATACGCATTTAAAATAAATCGTATTAAAACAATTTTCTGATGAAAAAAATCATGTAGGTTCTTTATCGCTTGCCTGAATATTTCACACGTCAGTTCTAATTTTCAAAATGACACTTAAATTCAAAACCAACAGTTCACTAAATCAGAGTTACAGTTCCAGACACACAACCGAAATAAGTATTTTTGACTTGATCAGACCCGCGAAAGATCACGGATAGTCTGAATTCTCAACTAATCGATTGTATTGACTCTTTTCCACAAAAAAATTATAAATTGATTTCGAAAGACTGTTCTTTTAAAGCTATGTTTTAAATTTTGAGAAAATGTGTTTATTTTTAGGGCAATATGGTTTTACCCTCTTATCTGTGATTTTACCGTAGGTCGTTGGCAGATTTGTTAAATTTCCAAACAAAATTTTGTATTATCAACACACATTTCAAATCATATAATCATGCAGTAAAATAAATCAATAAATTATCTGGGAAAGCTGTGCTTCAGAATTTTAATTTTAGTTGAAATAAAACCTTTTAAAAAAAGACGTGTTTTGTGACGAAAATACTTCAGTTTGTCTATTTATTTCCGGTCTTACAAACTAATATATTTAAGATTTTTTTGCATTCTTATTTTGCTTAGACATTATTGAAAAATTATAAATACTTATTATCAAAAAATAATTCCAAAAAGTACATAATTTTATTAGTTTTATCATCACACCTTTTAAAATTTTTGAATGTAGGTATAAATTAAAGCAAATTTTGAAAGAAATAAAATCGATATTGAGTTATTATTTAAAAAAGTTGGTACGGAGAATAATTAATTTTTCTCATTGGAACTGCCCTTTACGATCGTAAGAACTAAATATGATTTCTCGGCGGCTGGTTGGTTAATGGCCCTTAATATAAAATTAAAATAAAATATTTTCTTCGATAATCAATGTGGATTCAGATAAAATGTTCTGCCATTGTTAAAAAATGTATTGTGCTAATTATATTACGTATCATTTACTTTTTTTTTCTTGAAAAAGTTATACAATATTACAGGGAATCAAATAAAATAAAATATTACAGAAAAAATACAAGTCCCAATAAACTACTTTTAAGTAGTTTGTCAATGGGTTTGTTTCTCTAATTCTGTTTCTCGTGTCTCTTTTTATTATTTGTCATTTGAGTGAACTTTGTATTTTTATAACATTCTATTTCTAATTGTTTTGTTTTTAATCTTTATTTAGAAACAATTTGAAGATTTACAAATGTTTAATTTGTAAGTCTTGGATTTAAATCTAAATTAGATTTACGGAATTGTTAACCTATTTGTGTATTAACTGAGTTTTTATAACTGGATTGTTCTCATATGAGTGAGAACATCCGTAAAAACCTAGTGTAAATAAATAAAATAATTTCAAGGGTCAGAATACGAGCAGAGTTGTATGAATGTGAATGAAGTACCTTCTTTTTCCAACGTTTCCGACAGTTAAGCCGCCGCTACCCGAATTTCTACCGATTTCTCCCTGAAACATTTGAAGTTTAAAAAAATATGTGTAATTTTTAAAGATATTATATCTAGACGCGTTCCACGCCGAAACGCAAATTATATGAAATTCCCTCGATAGAAAAAAATCGCAAAGTATGCTCCGAAAATTATTATAAACACGTTCATTTCACTTATTTTACAAGTTATAGTTGTGAAAAAATTCAATGTTACTTAAGACGCCTTCCACGAGATTTTTACTCTATTTTAGATGAGTCGTGTTTTATTAAACATTTTCACAATTTTCGCTTCAATTTTATCATTTAAAATATTAGCGCGCTCCTTCCAACATTAGTTATTACATATCTCTCCATCTTCTGCTTTTTGAGCGGGGATGCGGCGCCTTAAAGTATCTATCATCAATGCAGATGTGTAATCGAAGATTGGGGTGAAATGTGTACGTACACAGATGCGAACCGTGTTGCCAGATCCAATCCGCTGGTATCTATACATCTCTATCTCTGCATATTATAAATTAAAGTCCCCCGCGTCGTCTGTCTGTCTGTTCGCGGTAAACTCGAAAACTACTGAACGGATTTTCATGCGGTTTTCACCAATATATAGTGTTTCGTGAGGAAGGTTTAGGTATGTAATTTGTCAAGGATTTGTGTAAATTGGTTGAAACATAACGATAATTGTTAGAAGTGTCGGAAAAAGTCAAGCCGCCTGGTAGCTTTCATCGAAAACGCTGCCAAATCCTTTTGGGATATAACAAAACAATGCATGGTAGGATATTCCTCTTTTATAGATCTACAAAAAAAAAGTCCGCGAAGGCATATATCTATCTTTTACGGATAGCTTACTATACCCATTCTATCTTCTAAAAAATGGTCACGTACATTTCGGTAATTGAAAAGTAATTTAGACGGATACAGTATTAATCCTTATTAACTTAAATACGTTAGTTACCCCAAGCATTTCATGCACATTATTATAATCTTGCACACCATCTCTACGTATTATAAATTAAAGTCCTCCGCGGCATCTGTCTGTCTCTTTGCGATAGACGGCGGTGGTTACAAAGGTTGGATAACCATCCAGTAGATGACGTTGTGTTTTATTAGCCACAGCAACGCGTGGCCGGGTCAGCTAGTTTTAGTATAATTTTTACATGTTTCCTAAGCTCAATAGTCCTTTGTATCCGGTAATTGATGGCTTCACCAAAATTAAACTGAGGAAACTATTTTAAATTATACTATAATACCAGCTCATAGCGGATTGTATTGGAACTATTACATCTACATACATATAAGCACCACAATCTTCGATCACACATCTGATCTGATGATGGACACTGTAAAAGCTATCCGAAACACTGGCTAAATAAAGAGGTAGCGCAAGACAACATATTATCCCAAAAGTAAATCATGATAATTCTTTTGGCCGTGAAAATCTCATGTCATACCACGTACGAGCATCAAAGATACTTGCTTCTTACGGGATTCACGAATAGTTATTTTTTAAACTAAACGCTTGCGTAAATTTAGTTCGATAATCTTCACACAAATTACTTATTAGTAATTCTAATTACACGATTACCACATTCACAATAATAATTTATTTTATTATTATTAAAACAAACGAACAAACGTGTAATCTCAGGATTCGTTTCGCGCACTTTTTAGCGATTTGACGTACGGAAGTTTGGCGCGTGTTTTCCGGCTTCCTCGGCAGAATTCGCGCGCAATCTGGCGCTCGACAGTAAGCCCCCGGTGTTATATTACCTGCGGTGAGGTTTGATCACCTTTACACGTGTGACGGATGATTGTAATCTGGATCTAATGATATTCAGATAGGTCAAATTGATATGTGTTTTTTATTATTTTATTACAGGGATTTATTTTTACTATGTAATGGGTCAAATTGAATAATTGCCATCTATGAACATAAAAATCCATTATATCCAGTATCAGATCTTAAATTACAATATTGTTAACAATGCTCTTGAGACATTAGCACAAATTAAAGCCTTAGGCATCCCTTTAAGATCAAATCATTCATTTGTTAACCCCACAAAAATCTGTAAAGGGCTTACAAAGTATGAGTTGGGATTTTAACTCAGCTTAGGGAACGTACCCATACTACGTGACCAACTTCTTGCAATTTTTAACCCCAAAACCTAAGGAATATAAGAATTTTAACTAAGCCAACTAGAAATTTCAACAATATTAATTGTATTAAACTGTTAAGGGTAAAAATATAAGAATTTTAACTAAGCCAACTAGAAATTTCAATAATATTAATTGTATTAAACTGTTAAGAGTAAAAATATTTGGATCTTAACTAGGCCAACTAGAAATTTCAACAATTTTATATGTATTAAACTGTTATATTTTGCCTTTGTTAGAAGTCAACTCGAGTACGATTCTTCCGCTTGGAACGAGTATCATGTACTGTACAAGCTATTGAAAGAATACAAATTTAATTATTTCGTTTTAAAACAGGTATTCCAGCAATTTTGTTGAACTACACCACTATTTTAAATAAAAGGAATACGCTTAAATTGTCAGTTAGAAGAATTTTCATTGACTTGGTCTATAAAAAAAAAATTACGTAGTTAATGGTCCAGAATTGCTTGCATTGATTAGCTTTCGGATTCCACTATTAAATACTAGAAGTTGAGACTTATTTCAGTGCAGAAATTCTGGGACTAACTGCCATATGTATTCATCTTTGCCCAGGATACTAAAGAAGGGTAATAATACTAATAATTATACCAAGTCAGTGGATATCTTCAATTTATCACTAATGTAATAAAACCTATTGTTACTGAGGTAGTAGCGTTATTTTTTAATTTTATTTATTTTTTTACACGAATACCGCACAAGAGTCCCAACTGCTCCCGTCTGGAGCCAGTGGGACTATGGTATCCCCAATTGGGGTATGTTGTGAGGCTGAAGGTAGTGGGGAGGAGAAGGAGATAGGGAAGAGGAAGGTGGGGATGTACCTGGCTATTCAGATCTGGTCACCAAACACGGCTAAAGCCATTTCAAGCAACGTTTCAATTCTGAATGGTGGTCTTACACCATACTGAGTGTATCTTCCACTCTGGAACGTGCCGCAAATATACTAAATATTATTTTAAATAACATAAATTGTGAAATAACACAAATTAATCAAATAAAAATTATTTGCCACGCCGGGATTCGATCCCGCGACCTTCGGAGTGCTAGTCAAGAGCCTTACCACTGGACTACGCCGGCCGTCATGTTATGTAAAATTAATACCGTATATGTTTTACTAATCAGTCATGAAGAATAATTATATTTTAACATGAATGTGATTGGTTGTCTTTATAATTACATATTTCGTTTTTCTTGTCTCTCTTTATAATAAAAATAATAATTATACTTGGATGATTTATATAGCGCCGTTTTTGTGAAAAATCACCTCAAGGGCGCTGTACAAACTTATAATACATTTTTAAAATCTAAAAAAACTACAAGCTAGACAAACAATTAAAAACAACTTATGGCTACAAATTGCATACACCGGTTCATTGATCACCGATACGAAAATATATGTACAATATTTTGACCAATGAACGCGATTCTGCCTAAAATTTATTGAAAACAGGACCAAACTTACCTGGGAGGTCGCTTGAAATTAACACTGTATTTTTGTTTAACCTTTAACTACTGTCGTGCGGTCTTACAGGCCCCGGCAGGTACTTGACTTGCTAGTTTACCCCTTTCCCCGCGTAACACCGATCCCCACTTTTAAGTAGCTGCAAGTTCATTACGCACATTGACGTGGGAGCAGAAAGTAGTGTCTTCATGCGCGCATTTGGTGAGTAATTACGATTTGAAATTCTGAAGCGGCCTCTCAGGCCTCACGTCAGTAGTTACGTAAGTTTTTTGTTTTATTTTATTGTTAGAGTAAATTTTTATTTTTACAGATATTGTTAACTATGGATGTACCAGGGACTTCAGGAAGTAAAATAAATAGTTCTGCGACAGATTTACCGCATCCAAAGAGATCTCGGATATGTGTAAATGAATCCAATCCAAATTTTGCGCAAGTGATTGAGAACTGGATCGCGGATGAAGATTCCAGCGGATCCGAGGTTGACGACGTTGGCGAAGATTTTTGTCCGGAGCACATTGAGCATGATACGGATACTATCACTGATATTTCTGATACCGAAGAAACTCAACCTGAACACCTGGACGCGCCGTCATCGTCATCAGATGAAGATGTTCCCCTCTCAAGGATGGGTTATTTTAGAGGGAAGAATAAATATAAGTGGTCTAAATCATCTTCAAACAGATCATCAGTTAGAACACCGCAACACAATATTATTACCCAAGTACCCACATCCAAGTTGACCGAGAATGACGGAAAGGATCCTTATTCTTTATGGAAACAATATATAAATGACGAGATGTTATCGGAGATTTTGATAAGGACCAACGAGAAGCTAGCTGAATATAGATCGAAATTTATGAAGCAGAACCGATCGGAACTAAAAGATATCGATATAATCGAGTTGCAGGCTTTTATTGGACTATTGATGTACACAGCTGTATTCAAGTCTAACCACGAAGACGCAAATTTAATATTTGCTACTGATGGTACCGGAAGAGACATTTTTAGATGTGTTATGTCTAAACATAGATTTCTGTTCTTGCTTCACTGTCTTCGGTTTGACAATGCACTGGACAGAGCACAGAGAAAGGAGACTAATAAATTGGCTGCGATATCGAATATTTTCAATAAATTCGTATCAAATTGTCAGAGGGTATATAATATACGTCAATATGCTACAGTTGATGAAATGCTAGTTCCATTTAGAGGGCGATCGTTTTTGATGATATATATGCCAAAGAAGCCCGCTAAGTATGGGCTAAAACTAATGTGCCTATGTGATGCCGAAAATGGGTATTTTTACAATTGTTATGTTTATTGTGGAAAAGGTTCAGATGGAGAAACATTAACAGATGCAGAAAAAAAATTTTTAGTTCCTACGCAGGCTGTGATCCGTTTGAGTAAACCATTACATGGTAGTAACAAAAATATAACGTGTGACAATTGGTTCACATCAATACAACTAATTGATGCATTGAAACAGAGAGGATTGACCTGTGTAGGTACGGTAAAAAAAAATAAAAGGGAAATACCCCCAGAGTTCTTGCCTGCTAAAACTAGACCTGAAAAATCAACCTTATATGGTTTTACAAAAGACACAACGCTATTGTCTCATGTTCCCAAGAAGGGAAAAGCTGTCATTTTGGCTTCGTCAGTGCATCATAATGAAGGAAACGACACGGACTCAGGGAAGCCAGAAATTATAAAGTTTTATAATTCTACGAAAGGTGGTGTAGATGAAATAGATAAAAAGTGCTCTATATACACTTGCAGCCGCCGATCAAGATGCTGGCCTATGACAATTTTTTACCGGATTTTGGATATAAGTTCCGTCAATTCTCATATTTTACATGATGTACATGTGGGAAGACAAACTGATAGAGGAACCTTTATAAAAACATTAGCGCGACAGTTGGTATTAGAGCACATGAAGCGAAGATTTTGTAACATAAGGCTGCCCCGTGAACTTAGGATGAGTTTGGCAAGAGTACTTGGTTCTGATAAGCCAGAAACATCTGAAGATCAAGCTGAAGAAGTCACGACACGAAGGACTTGTCATTCATGTCAACCCAAACTCAAAAGAAAATCCACGTATAGATGCTATTCGTGCAAAAAACACGTTTGTTTACAGTGCGCGAAACAAGTGTGCCCTGACTGTGCTTAGAATTTAAGGTGTAGTTCGACTGTGGACATTTTTTTTTTCAGAAGTTGTATGTACCTACTCTAATTTTTTTCTAAAATTTATATTAGTCTTAAGTAAGAAATACATTTTTTTGTTATTCTGAGAAGAGTTTTTTTTGTGTTTTGATCATTTATATCTAATACTCGGATTTTTCCCCAAAATTCGAGCAAATTTTTATTGTAGTCTTATATTTAAAAATTTAATAAATTTTATTTTCTTTCTATACATAGTTTTTGTTAAAACACTTCATTTAACATCCTAATGCAAAGACAGATATTTAAATCATCATTTTCTTTATAAAACACTGCATAATATACGCGGCCTGTCAGGCCTCACGTCAGTACTAACGTTACAAAAAATGCATGACACTAGTTAAAGGTTAAATCTTGTTATTTCTCTACATGGAGAAAACCAAACCTTTTTAAGTGGATTATTAAACATACGCTCTTCACAATGTAAATACTTTGTAAATTTATAGCATTTTCATGTTAATACTCTGTAATACAAAACAATAAATAAATAAAACACGCCCGAACACATTTCATACAACGTCTCATATTATGTAGACAGATACTCTTCTCTATTGCTTGTATTATCTACAACGGACGTTGTCAACCTTTTTGAGCTTCCATACATTACTACAAATTTGTTGTTCCCCGTACCCTCTATCTTTTGTACACATATAATGAAAGACACGTTTCATTTGTAATTTTTTAATACTTTAATTATTACATGAATTTAACAATCAAATCACACAAATACAATTAATGCAATTTTATATGGACTAATAATAATATTTTTTATTTTAGTAATTTGTACATTTAAGTTTACAAATTTCTAATTGATTATAATATTTCATTTTCACTATATTTTTTCAAGTTTTATGTAGCTCCTACAATACATCTTGAACTTTCCAATTGGTGTGGACTTTAAAGTTTCTGGTAGTGTGTTAAACAACTTCATTCCCTTGTACAGTAAGTAGACTGTTCTGCGTATTCGCTTTGTCCTTTTTTTGTAGCCTAATTTCCTTGCACGTCCTTGTGTTATATCTGTAAATGTCTTTATTGTATACAATTTTATTTGAGAAGTATTTTGGTAACGTGTTGTTCAATATTTTGTGGATAAATACCATCGTGTTCAAGGTCAGCATCTGTTTCACGGTCAACCAATTTAGTTCCTTTAACATTTTAATTATTTTTGAAAATCTGTTTCGTCCAAGAATTATTCTCATTGCCCTGTTTTGGAGAAATTGTAACTTATTTTTTTCTCTTTCGTTACATAGGAAAAGTATACTTGAGCAGTAGTTGAAGTGTGGAGCAATAATTGAATTGTATGTATATGGTGATTGCAGTTTTTCTAGAAATTTTTGGCCGAATTCTTCCAAAAAAATATATCTTTTTGCCAATTTTCTTTTGGGTGTATTCAGCATGTCTAATGAAGTTTAATTTGGAATCTAATATAACTCCTAAGTATTTCATTTCAGTAACCTTTTCAATAATTTCACCATCAATTTTAATTTTGCTTTCACTGGATGTCTTCTTGTATCCAATAACACGACTTCGGACACTTTTAACCAGTGCGTTCCACGATATTGCGAACCCAAGGGGTACGCGTACCACACGTTGAAAACACTGATCTATAAGATTATGTTTATAATTTTTTCATAAATCATGTGCGCCGTGCAACCTTATTCCTTATTCCACAATATTATAATGCTTCATTATGGAAATTACTTATCATTGTCATATCAAGTTTAATAATATTATATCATTAGGTACTGGTAATGAACGTACTAATAGCATCATTATACTCGGCAACTAATTAAGGACGCGATATGTCGTTTAACTGTTTGAGATCGCGGTTTACACACCATGTTCTTCATGCTGTTCTGGTGCCCTCTGCTCCCCTATCGGAGGTTCATCTATCTCCTAACAGCGTAATCTGTAGAACATCACTCGTACCAGTCACGTAGAACTCGAAGCCATCAAACGCACATCCAATCTGGAAGGCGGGTATGAGTATCGCCGCCCTGAACCATCCATTGGGTTATCAACACCGCTGCCATATGCTCCCTCAAGTGGTAGCTATGTTGGTTGACGTAGCAGGGGTGACCGGATTCATGGGGGTGAGGTTTATCCGGGCCTTGGTGGCGTATGCGTTTGCCCACCAGTTCGTTGAGAGTCGGATCGGGAGAGGTCGGTTGAGGGAGACCCCTTTGGCCACTCCTGCCGGACTTTCAACCCAACGCCGCAAGTCTTCCGATTAATACAAGTTTCACAGAACTTGAAAATTAAATTTGAAATTTAATGAATTGTTCAAATTCTGTTAAACAACTGGCCCTAGACCTATGGAAATCCTCCACATCATTTACAATAGTGTTGTAATTCAATAAAATTAGCTGGAATACCAATTTTAAAACATTTTTTTTATTCCTTCAATAGCATACATGAATATTGTAAGGTGGGTTCCAGACGGGAGAATTGTACTTCTAACAAAGGAAAGATAACAGTTTAATAGACTTAAAATTGTTGAAATTTCTAGAAAACTTAATTAATTAACATTAATTTGTAAGGCCTTGTTGAAATTGGTTCCATGCCTACTCAGAATTCAACCAACTCAGAACCACCTCAGAAAGGAATATATAAAAATAATATTAAAATAGCCGGTAACCCTAACCTAACTTAACCTACTTAACCATTTTTTATATTTTTTTATCATCACTCTTACAGCCTTACTAAAAAACCTAGTGAAAATTTTATTCAATTGACAAACGGCCGCGGATGTGAAAACATTACTAATTAAAAATTTGTTCTTTGAAAGAAATACACATGGTTTCCACGGCCTGAGAGGGTAGTTTATCTCTGTTTTAACCATTGATGTCCGAACGATATTTGTAATTTTTCGATAGTATTTTGAATGTTCTATATATTTCTTATTTTTGAAGGTGTCGTAAAAACAAATACCATTTATGAAAACTAGATAAAATTACCTTTTAGATTTGAGTATTTGAAATACACTTTAGCTTTCAAAAACTGCCATATTTTATGATTCAAACTCGGAAAAACATGGAAAAAAATTTCCTCCCACAACATTTTTGACCAAAATGTAGAGAAATTTAAATAAAATCAAAATTTAAAAAACACAGTCCTTTTATGTAATAAATTTAGAAGGAAACTATCACCTCACTTTTTTATCGTGTATACAATAAAAAAATAATAAAAAATTTCAAAGTTTTTTTTATTGCCAAAAAATAACTTAGAAATAATACCGAAATTTAAAACAGATTTCTTGCATCTCTAAAGACGTTAATTTTTTTGATACGTTTACGAACACATGTATTAGATTTTAATATTATAAAAAAAATCACTTAAGAAATTCTCTTAAAATAAAGATCTTAAAATGAAAATTTTATCTTAAGTAACCTATAAAAAACAATATTCTGACAGTTCAACTTTGAAAGTACGGCGTTTGTACAATAACTTAATTAAACTGATGTAAACCACACAAATAATATGGTAAATATATCAATTATGTGAACAGAAGAGTAAATTCGTCACTACAATAGAAATTATTTAGTAAAATCACAACATTTAGGCACTAACAAAATTTTCCATATCCCGCCATAAACACACCGAACTGTTTTGTCATCGCGGGCCGATATGCACAGGTGCACCAATAATGCCCCTAGCGGAGAAGAATTAAAACAACATTGTTTCCTAGGAAATTAAAACCATTTACAATGTTGTCAGATCTTAATGCATTTTAACAGCGTGATCACGCAAGAAACGTTATTGGTAATAAAACGTGATTTAGTGTATACGGGGTTTAATTATGTTATTGCAATAACACAGTTAATTGGTCACGCTGTGGTTTTTTTTTAGTAAGGCTGTTAGTATTTTACACTCTTTTTATATAGCTTTTAATGTCCTTTCTGAGGTGGTTCTGAGTTGGTTTCATTCTGAGTTGGCCGGTCACCGTTGAAATTTAAGTTAGATTAAATTTAAAAAATATTAAATGTAGTACGAATTAAACACAATAACAATTAATAAAAATATTGATGTAAAATTTGCATGTTTTTGTGTGACCCCGTATAATGTCAGAACAACACGTACCGTTACATTTTTTTACTTATCGTATTTGTTATCAGTTGGTTAAATCTGCGGACATTTTAGCTTACTTACGTGACCGTAAGATATTTTATATCTTTTGTAAGTAATAGGAGTTATGTTAATAATAAACCCGAGGGGTTCAACAAGATAATCATGGAAGGCTTTGTCGGAAGGTCACCTCGCTGATGCTTAAGGCTAAGGTCATCTCAGATCTAGGTCGTGAGTCATGAGTCATTGCCATTTGAAATTTTTGCATAATGATATTTCAATCATACATAATAATTTATTATTATTTTTCTACTAAAAATAAATTCCTTAGAACTTTGTTATCATACAACGAGACACTAGCCAAAATTTGGTAAAAATTAGTTGAAGATAATATTGTTAATTTTGAATTTAAAATTTGAGATCGACAAAAATGATGTAAAAAATTAGGTCCCAATGGCCGAGTGGTTTAATGCTTTGTCCCGGTAAGACAGATATCCTGGATTCGATTCCCAGTTGTGATCTTTACCTTTTTATTTTCTGTGTCTTGTTCTGTTTCATATTTCTAGTATTATCTTCTCCTTCAATGATTCATATTACATTGATGGGTATAACATTCAAAAGTTATTCCAATAAAAAAAAATATTATTCTATTACCAATCACTACTGATATATTTTTGGGGTATTATGCCGTGTTGCGCCACCTCCTTCATTAGCCAACATTTCGGATATCATAACAACTGTGTTGACAGCTCCAATCCGCAACGAGCTTGTATTACATCCCAACGACAGTTCTCTTACATCGCGCCTAAAATGTTCAACTTACTGAGTATTGATATTAAGACATCGAAAACTGATGATCTGTATGCCATTAATATACAGAACTGGTTATTTACTCAGGGAAGGAAATATTATAAAGAATGCCTACATCTTAAAAACTGTTCTTATTTTTTCATATTTCTCGAGTAAAAAATCTTATCTCTAAATTAATTTTCAACCAAAACTTTATATTACGCTGATGCTTTTTTTCATATTTTTTGACATCGTTCGTCCATTTCATATGCTGCCTAGGAATACTTGCTTTTGTTTTTTGGGGTCTAAGACTATCATTGTTCATCTGTATAGATCAGGGTTTCCCAACCAGTGGTCCGCAAGAGGCTAGAAGGTGGTCCGCGGTCCCTAGTCGAGAAGTCTGTATTAAAAAAATCGGGACAATATTCAGTTTATCATTATTCTACCTTGTGGTCAGTGGCCATTATGGTGTTCCGTTTCGCCCCACCTCATCCTACCCCGTTCTACGCCACTGACCACAAGCAGCGGCTTAGGCTAGCGTGGGTGGCACCTGGGACGGATAGGGTGGTCCTTGGTCAGGAAAAGGTTGGGAACCACTGGTATAGATGATTTACATATTTATTCTTATTTTTATTTCTATTATCCTTAAAATGTTATTATTTGTTACTTTTATTTTTATTTGTTATTCTATTTTATTTTTATTTATACAAGATTCACCTAGTTTAACTCCTTTCCTGTATGTGATCATGTACCTAATACTAGTATGAATATTTTCCTTAATATGTATGCTATATGTTTGTACTTTCATCTTTATATATATGGATGATTATTAATATAATATACTTAAATATAACATCTTATGAATCTCGACTACCATAATACGGGCATTTGCCTAGCTTGATAGTCGAAATACCATGTAAAACAATCCTGTAATAAACAAAATGAATTAAGAAAAAAAAAAAAAAAAAATACAATATAATTTAAAATGTTTTTTTTGCGTTTAATTTCGATGAAATATTATAATTCAGCATATATTTACCCCGCAGCATAAAGAGAAATTAGAACATAAATACAGCACTAGATTCACGCGCAACGACGGGTTAATAGTTCCGAAATTTAACAATAAGTACGGACAGAAAACGTGTGAATACATCATACCGAAGATATTTAATTTATTATTTGACACTATAAAGCAATGCAATTCTATGAATAAGGTAAATATATGGTGAAAAATTTGCTATCGGAAAAAAAAATTATATTGATATTGATATGTATGAAAAAATGTTGAATCTGTAGATATAAGATGTATTTTAAATTTTAAAAATGTATATGTAACTAAAATATAAGCACCTGTTGACAAGCCAATTCATTTGGCTTAGCAGGACTTGTTTGTTGATTATATGTAGGTATTATCTATTCTTTCAATTAAAAAAAAAAAAATTTAGCCGTCAATTACCGGATACCGGATAGAGTCGTCTTTAATACTATTAATGGGATTTTTGTGAATTTCAATTGCCTCTGTAATTAGGCGTGCTCCATGCGTTTTGGGTCTTCCTAGGACTTCAGGAACAAATCTATCCAACACCACCGTTGGTTACTTATATGAGAATTCTATATTGCGATCTCTTGAATTATTATGATATTGAATAATCATTAAAAATTTTAATTATGAATTTTAATGAATAATCATTAAAATTTTTAATTTGGTAGGCGGGTATGGGTACCGCCGCCCTGGGAACCATTTATTGGATGACCAACACCTCTGCCACAGGTCACCCCAAGTGGTTCGCTACGTTTGGTGACTTAGCAGGGGTGCCCGGGTTCTTGGGGTAATGTTTGTCCAGGTCTTGATGGCGGGTGCGTCCGCCCACCTTCTGCGTGGCGGGCCGGATTGGGAGATGCTGGTTGAGGGAGACCCTTTAGGTTACCGCTGTCCGGGCCGCTCGGTAGTACAGGGGCCCGACCCTCAGGCTCACGACTGAGGGTGGGCTGCCCCATCAAAGAGTGTAAAAACCCCGCCGCTGCTGTTGTGCCGGTTCGTGACCGGAGCGGGGGGCGCATTGGGCGACCTCTCCAGCCGGACTCTCCCTGCCCATCGCCTTGCACCGCAGTGGGTGGGTTGGATACATACGTCCGTCACTCCTGGAAACTCTGAATCCCAGCTTCCTACCCACCTCTTATACCTTTTCCCTCCCAGACCCTCCTTCCTCTCATATAAAAAATAAAAAAAAACCAACAATTAAAATCATGAACTTGCAACCTACAATAATTAACGTCATTACAGCGGCGAGACGTAGGCGTCCCCGGTGCGGGCCAAAACTGTTAGTGAATTACACCAACATTCGCGGCCTGCACACCAATTTAAACTCTGTCCACCACCACCTTTCTTCTCAACGCCCAAACCTACTTTTCCTGTCTGAAACTCAGATAGCTGAGCCTGTAGACACCTCCTATCTGGACTGCCCGGGCTTCACCCTCGCAGGCAAGTTCAGACCTAAAGGAGGTGTCTGTCTCTATAGTCGAGCTGACGTCAACTGTGTGCGACTGTTGAATCTGGAAAACTCCAGATTCGACGTAATGTGGGTATGCGTCAATCTTGCCAGTACGGTAAGATTCTACGCGTGTTTATACCGCTCACCGAACCTTAGCGAATCAGACACGTCCGAGCTCTTCAAACACTTAAGCGACACTATTGATGACCTCTTGCCCCGCTACCCTACGGCAGAGTTTGTGGTCGTGGGGGACTTCAATATTCATAACGAACCTTGGTTGAAGTTCTCAGGATCAACAGACTCGGCTGGACGCCAAGCGGAATCCTTTGCCCTTTGCTATGGATTGGAGCAAATGGTTCAGGAGCCTACAAGGGTTCCTGATGTCCAGACTCACCGTTCCAATCTGTTAGACCTATTTTTAACTACTGTGCCACACGGTTACAGGATTGAAGTCACAGCGCCTTTAGGATCGTCCGACCACTGCCTGGTGACGACATCAATCCCTGTAAACTTCAGACCACCAAACGAGAGGCTGAAGAGAAAAGTGTGGCACTATAGGTCAGCAGATTGGTTCGGTCTGCGGGCACATTTTAATGCTTTTCCGTGGTCAGCTGTCTGTTTTCGGACTTCGGATCCCTCAAGATGTGCCCAGGAAATTGGTGAAGTCATCACATCCGCGATGGATGGCTTCATCCAATCTACTGTTAAGGAAACTGGTGTAGGCTCAAAGCCGTGGTTCAGTCGACAATGCGCTGAAGCAGTGCGACGAAAAAACGCGGCTTACCGAGCCTACAACACATCTAGAACATCCGAAGACAGAACAGCTTACAACAAAATGGCAAAGGAAACCAAGAGAATCATAAATAGGTCAAAATTCGAGCACGACCAGCAGATCAGCAGAAAGCTGACTGCATGCCCGCATGGCAGCAGGCAATTCTGGTCGCTTGCGGGCTCAATAGGTCGCAATTTCTGCAAATCCAGTCTGCCACCTCTTACCAGACCTGACGGCTCACTAGCAAACACCGCCACCGAAAAGGCTAACTTACTAGGTAAAATGTTTGCGGATAACTCAACCCTCGATGACCAAGGTGCTGTCCCGACGTCGGTTCCTCACTGCGGTTTTCGTATGAAAAAGCTGAGGATCCGGCATCGGGAAGTACTCCATGTTTTACGAGGGCTTGATGTTAATAAAGCTAGTGGGCCTGACGGAATACCCGCCCTGGTACTGCAGAGGTGCGCTGCAGAAATAGCTCCAATTTTGACGAAGCTTTTTAAAATGTCCCTGAAGACTGGCTCTGTGCCCTCTGGTTGGAAAAAAGCGGATATCCGTCCTATTCCAAAGAAGGGTGACCGCTCCAACCGGCCAACTACCGCCCCATAGCGATCACATCAGTTCTGTCTAAGGTGATGGAACGTGTGATCAACGACAAACTGCTCACATACCTCGAGAAGAACAAAATTATTAACGACCGTCAATACGGATTCCGGCGGAACCGCTCGTGCGGTGATCTTCTCGCGTATGTGACGCATGTTTGGGGGCGATGCCTGGAACGTTTCGGTGAGACCCAAACGGTTGCACTGGACATCTCCAAGGCCTTTGACCGGGTTTGGCACCGAGGACTTGTCAACAAACTGCATTCTTACGGACTTCCCGCATCCTTGTGTACGTGGATTGCCGACTTCTTGAGGGAGAGGTCGATTCAGACGGTAGTCGATGGTTTCACCTCTTCCTCACACTCGATAAATGCTGGCGTCCCGCAGGGATCGGTTCTGTCTCCGACTTTGTTTTTGTTGCACATCAACGACCTTTTGTCATGTGCACCAATTCACTGTTATGCGGATGACAGTACAGTTCATGGTAGCTTTTTGTTTGACAAGCCCCCAAAGGGCTCACAAACTCCAACAGCTCGTAGGGCTTTGAAGCAAAGAATGGACGGTTACCTCGAGAGTATTTTCTCTTGGGGTAAAAATAATCTCGTTGAATTTAATGTTTCAAAGACCCAATCTTGTCTGATTACGTCTAAAAGGGATCGAAATGAAAATCTAGTCTCTTTCAACGGAAGCAATCTTCCGAACAGGCCCTCCATTGATATGCTTGGTGTAACCCTAAGTGACCAGCTCAGGTATGGGGGCGCCATCGAAGCCAGAGTAAAGTTGGCCTCCCAAAAACTGGGCGTACTATACAGGGCCCGCAGATACTTTAATAGTACACAACTGCTAACCTTGTACAAATCACAAGTACGCCCCACGGTTGAATTTGGCAGCCATCTCAAGGTCTGGAGCTCCAAAATACCTGAAAAATACCCTCGACTCTGTGCAGAAACGGGCGGTCCGTTTGATAGATTCTCCCATCTTAACAGACGGATTGCAATCTTTAGAGCACAGGCGTCGGGTGGGAATGCTATCCTTGTTCTACCCTTATTACAATGGAAGATGCTCCGAGGAACTAGCATCATTGATCCCTTCGGCACACCGGTGCTTAGTCGGGAAACACGCCAAACGCGTGCCCAACATTTGTACACGGTTGACATTTGTCACATGAGAACGGGTGGTTTCTTCGACTCGTTCTTGTGTTCAACAGCTCGGCTGTGGAATGATTTGCCGGCCTCTGTGTTTCCTCCTTCCTACAACATGGGTCTCTTCAAGACCAATGTTCATTCCTTCCTCTCCTCAAAAAGACCCTCCACACAGCATCCCAGATGACATAGGCCCTGAGTGAAATTATTTTCCTCAGGGCCTCCTGTGTGCAGTTAATGTAAAAAAAAGCGAATAAATGCAAGTAATGCGAATAATGCAAGCCCTATACTAAAAACAATTTGAAAACACATAACCAAATGTCAAAATAGGACACGACTTTAACCTCAAATAGACAAAATTTTTAGCCCTTTTCGTAAATTGTTGAGGGCCTAAATTATGTTTCAATAAACACAATAACTATTATTTATCTAAATCTCTATAAACAGTATGAAAATAAACCAAAAACACGAAATGTTGAATTGCATACGTGTCAATTTTCAAATGTCAATACAACATTCAACACGGACGCTATTACCAGGTGACAGGTTAACTGTGACGTCATCGTTAACCATTTCAGTAATGCCAACTTGACGCTGTATTTTGAGGAGAGGTTTAAAAATGCACTTTTCAATAATTTTTTAAAAACTCTGCGTTTAATATTATGAAATAAAACTTATATATTCAGAATCAGCGTTTCTTGGTCTATATAAACATATTTTTTTAAAGCCATAATATTTTTCACTGGAGTTCCTTATTGACTCATACAGACTTTTTACAATCAGCGGATTGTTCGGTTTTTCGGAACAGCTCATTATAGGTCTCATCGAAATCGTTGTGCCCCCCTTACTATCATGGTCAGAAAAATGATCTAAACGGTGTTAGAAATAGAAAATACCACACTTTTTCAAATCTAAAAATTAACCCCAAAATGAATAAAATGTACCCGTTTATGAAACCAAAGTTTCCGATCGCAATTTGAAAACAAAAATTTTAACAAAACAAAAAAACGACTTCAAAGAATGCACTTAAAAGTAAAAAAAATAAATTATTTTTTATTTTAACTTTATGAGTAAAACCTCAAATTGTAATATTTAAATAAATGAAGACAATATAAGCGAAACTCAATCGAAAATCTGGAAACAGAAAAATCAGCAAGAGGTCCAGGGTTCGTGTCCCAGAGATGTCAATATGTTTTTCTGATTTTTCTGTTTCCAGATTTTCGATTGAGTTTCGCTTATATTGTCTTCATTTATTTAAGTAAAAAAAATAATTTCGTATTCTTCTACAACTTAATAATCAACTTACTTTTTCTACTCATCAATATGTATGTGTTTTTATTATTTTTTTAGTCATTTTAGTTAGAAAAAACGTAAGGTGAGTCATTTTTAAAACTTTTATGTTTCAAAAATAATATGTTTATTTCGAATTTGAAAGCGTATTTCATCACCTTTCCAGAATAGTTTTTAGTTTTCGTATGCATTCAGAAATACTACATTTATTTTATTGAAAAACGGAAATATTTTGATCTTCTGAAAAAATTCGGTCGAGGCAAAAGCACTAAAGATATAGAATCACCCTTCTATTGCTTTTTATATCGTTTTCCAAAAACGATATATTAATTTTAAGGATAACTGCAGAATAAAGCTTTTGTATACTAAAAATCATGTTTTTTGTTCTATTTTATTTATAAATAACTTATGTGACGTAAAAATTAAGATGCCTCTCGAATTATAATTATGCGTGTATTAGTGGGAATCTCTACAGCTATCAAAATATCGGATGTTGGTTTTTACAATGAAGCTAGAAACCTTGTGTAAATTGTCCCAGTTTTCGAGGGTATGTCGTGCAAATCGTTGGTGGAGGCTAGATATAATTATTACGGTTATCATAATAAACTCTTTCAAAGCAATTTTTCTGCAGATAACCTTACATGTGAAGAACGATAATAACTATAATAATGGCGATGTTTATTTAGGAAGGTCATGGCTCATGGCTCTCACCGGACTTCTGCACCAATAATGAAGGTGAACCGTGAACTCCTTTATTATAACAGTTTTCGCAAAATGACTTTGACTGACAATTCAAGAAAGTTGTCAAAGGAAGCTAGGCTAGCTGTTCATAATGGTGCTGCGAGGTTCGGAACCAACAAGAAGAAGGACGAATCTAGAGAGATCCGAAAAGAATGCAAGGTTTATGTAAGCATAATTAACAAGACTAGCAGTTAAAAACCCACGAGACCCTGCGGGTGGCTATTGGCTCGGCTTTGCCCAGTTTAACTGCTGGTGACCATTTATAGGGCTTCACCCAGATTTGCAATTCTAAAATTTGAAAGTGTCTGCTTTCAAAAACCGTTTTTTTTTAAAATACGTTCATAATAAGCGAATTTATCTCGAATATAATGTAATGCGAGGCGGGATTTTGGGAGGCGTTAATGGGTACCGCCGCCCCGAGAACCTTTATTGGATAACCAATACCTCTGCCTTAGGTCACCCCAGTGGTTCACTGCGTTTGGTGATTTAGCAGGGATGCCCGGGTTCACCGGGTGAGATTTGTCTAGGTTTTGGGAGGCGGATGACCAGGACACACTGAACCCCAGATTCCTACCCACCCCTTAAACCCTCTTCCTTCTCAGAACTCCTCTGTCCTCTCTTCCTTTCCTTAAAAAACCCCTTCACACAGCATCCCCAAAGATGAAATAGGCCCACAGGGAAATTATTTTCTTCACGGCCTCCTGTGTGGAGCTCATGTAAAAAAAAAGTGAAATAAATTTTGCGGAATACGCACTCCTGACAGTTGGATCACGACAGTAGCTTAGTCACAAACTTCATGTACACAGATGGTTTTTATAGGGCGCGGCATTAGAGATGTACTCGAAGTCGGCTTCTTAAATTTCAACCGTACAGACGCTAATATGGTATACTAATACTATCAGATCAGATTAAGAAGTCGACGATGAGTTGGTTTTCACACGCAATAAAATGTTTGAACAACCTTGGCACCAGCAGTTTTCAGATGTCAACTAACTTGCTTCTTTTGTTGTTGTAGATGAGCACCGTGAAAGTGGAACCCCTCCCAGAGGCTCCTCCCGAGGAGCTGTTGGGCTCGCTGACCACTTACAGCAGCGTGCATGCTGGGGGCGAAGCGGGGGGCCCCGCCGTGAGGACTAGCGCCAGGGTCATCAAGAAGCTGCGCTTGGACTCGTCCGACCAGAGAGAGAGGAAAGGTAACCCATCCAATCATCCAAAATTCCTATCCATTCCACAAGGTTCATACTTGGGTCCACTTTTATATTTCATTTTGGTGTCGAACTTTTGACAGTTGAACTCTTCTGCTCAGAGGGAGTGGAAAGGTATCCCATCTAATAACTCAACTCACAGAATCCATTTGAATCAATACAGAATTTTTACAGCTGAACTCGACTGCCCAGAGGGAAAGGAAAGCTATCCCATACAATTATTTAATCACTACACCAGTTAGACTCCCGCCAACATACTGGAAACCTTTGCTGAATGCGATCAATTAAATGTTATATTTCTCTCAGGAATTCCACAATTTCGATTCAAGGTAGGAATCTGGGGGTCAGTGTGGCCAAGAGTGACGAACGTATGAATCTATTCCTCACACTGCGGTGCAAGGCAAAGGGTCAGGAGAATCCGGCAGGAGAAATCAAAAGGCCTCCCTCAATCAGTCTCCTTCGATCCAGCCTGCCATGCAGTGGTTGGGCAAACGTATCCACCACCAAGACCTAGACAAACCTCATCCCATGAACCTATGACAAACCTCATCCCGGGCACCCCTGCTAAGTCACTTGGGGTGACCTGTGGCAGGGGTGTTGGTTGTCCAATAATTGGTTCCCGGGGCGGCGGTACCCATACCCGCCTCCCAAATTGTTACCAAAAGATTACCAAAAACCCGAAACTATACCAACTAGACAAGCAAAAGCACTCAGGATCTCACTGTTTCTAACAATATTTGCTATCAATGCTTCTTGCAAGATTTCCACTGGTTTCACACTTAAATCCATTTCTTGCAGAATTTTTATTCATCGGGCCGCCTGACCAGAGGGAGGGGAAAGGTGTCCCATATAATCACAGTACTAATTAGATGAGCACCTAACAATAACGATCCCTTTGCTGTAAATAAAATAGGTTAATTTTAATATTCTCCCTGGAATATTAAAATTGGGACGCCTGTTTTACACATCAACGAAAAAAATAAACATCTTTTATCGCCCACCCCAACATTTCATAAACTCTACTTCGCCTACTATTTTCATAATCTATTTGTTTTTAATTTATCTTTCTCGAGTTCCAACAATATAACGAAATCAATTTCTTCTCTCTCCCTTATAATTTATAAAACCACAATCGTAGATTATTTTTACTATAAAGTTAACTTATTTTCAAAAAATCTTACAAAAATACGATTTTCTGACATTACTATTATTTACTTAAAAGATAAATGTAGTTTCAGTACTAAAATCTCGTATTTGTGAAATGGATTCTAATTGTAAAAAAAATCTGCTATTATTATAAAGGTCACCGAACTGTGTATTATTGTCACTGATCTGAGTAACTGTCAATATCTTTCTCTACTACTACCGACATCAAAAACCAATGGCACAATTTACCTTAATAATACTCAACATGTTATTATTATCTGTATGCAACATGCAACTATTATATATTACTGCAACTGTTATCATATATGCAACATGCATGTATTACTAAAATTATTATCAGGAGTGAAATTTACTTTTTAAATTCTAATAATTATGGTTTTACCAAAAATAGATACTTATGGAAATATTTTTTTCATGCATTACTAAACTATAATTTATTTTTATCAACAAACATTATTGTTATAATCAAACCTTTTTTAAAATTTCTATTAAACATTTCATATAGTTCTAGTACCAACAAAGATAAATTTTGTATTTATGATATTAACTCCATATGTCAGAATTTTATGTTTGTACTCATTACAAAGAACACTTTTACTGCTTTTTATGTTACTGTAACCATTATGAAGGTCACTGTTATTACTATTATTGTTATCACCTCGAAGAACTGTCAAAATCCTTCCCAACTATTACCTACAACAGAAACCTATGGTTCAATTATTTATTTTATCAATATTCAAAACATTGAAAAAATCACTCAAAATAATATAACTAAAATAACTATCAAGAGTGAAACTACCTTCTCAAATTTTATTGTTTTTAGTTCTGCCAGCAAAAGGTATTTTTGGAAATATTTTTTTCTTTCTATAATTAACCATTTCTTATTTTTATCTATAAACACAATCTTTATCGCAAATTTTTTATTTAAAATTCCGTGTGTTCCACGAATACTTTTAACCATCGCTTCCGTTACATATTTATATACTCCTAATTTTAAAATAACCCGGTATAAATTATATCTTCACACTATGTCTCTACAACAAATTAATCCCTGCATTACTTTCAAAGAAATGAAAAACATGACACCACTATCACTGCATCTTTACAATTACCAATTAACGCAAAGAAAAAAAATAAAAATAAATGGAAGACTTAACAGATTTACTTGATAAAACAACACCTATCCCATGTACATCAACTAGTGATTCTGAAGTAGTTCGTCAATTATTACCAGTTAACTCTGCCCCTAAAATTTTCTCAATGAATATAAGAAGTATTAACAAAATTTTTGATGAATTACTAATTCTTCTTGCTGATCTTGCTGTAGATTTCGATGTAATTGTCTTGACCGAATGTTGGATTCAAAAATATTTCATTCCTAAAACGTTAAGAAACTACAATCATTACAACACACTTTATAACCAAACCCAAAATGATGGAGTTATTGTATACATTAAAAATCACATCGCACACTCAGTCAAAGAAGTCAGAATTCAAAACGCAAACTGTCTTCAAATTCAACTTGATAACCTCATAACAATTCTTACCATGTACAGATCTCTGAACACACATAACATAACACCATTTTTACAATCACTGCAAGTAATATTATCAAACATTGAACACTGCCAAAACACCTATATAATGGGTGACATTAACATAAATATAATCAATAAAATGCATTCTCAAGCCAATGAATACCTAAATGTATTAACTTTATTAGGATACTTCCCTGCTGTCACCGCTCCAACACGAGAACCAGACTCAAACAATAGCAGTTGTATAGATCATGTCTTTGTTAACCCCTCCGAATTTTCGAGAATATTAGCTTTTGGTGTCTTAAAAGAAATGACATTTTACAAAAACTTTGTATTATTACCGCTTCACAATTAAAGCTCTATAAATGAAACATTTATGAACGTAGCTGAATTGTAGTAATAACTGTTTTAGACAGGTTACAAAATAAGCTTTCGAATTATTATATTACAAATAAAAATTAACATTTATATTAAAATTTAGAATGCGAACATTAAAAAAATGTGAAAATGACTCACGTGATGTTTTTATGTGAAAACGGTACTAAAATCACAGATTATCTAAACAACAATACTTATTCTATTGTATAAATGTATAATAAACACTTTTGTCACATCACTTTTTTATCATTTCATATAAAAATATTTAATAGAAATTAACATTGTCGGGCGCCCGTAGGAAATTTGGCGGGATAAATTATGTGTCAGACTGCGCGTCTGACAGAATGTTCTTTTTATGTATTTCTATGGACAACTTGAATAGAGATGTTCAGCACTATCGACCTTTCACTTTTTATTTTACGGATGTAACTATAACGGAATTATAACGGTTTCTATGGAGACACACGCACTGACGTGTAAACATGCTTATTGTACTTGACTGCTGTCGTATTTTTAACGCATATATCTGCTTACGTTGCGCAGGGGTTAAGAGTAAACTAGACAATAAATCAATTATATTCCAATCAACTATTACAGACCACTATGCAATCATCACTTTCATCTCGAAAAAAAAACACAAACCACCCCAACACACTCAACCCCATGAAAACATTTCTTATGAAATTCTTCTAAATCATGTTTCGAAGGAGAACTGGGAACTTGTCTATTCTTGTACTGATGCCACGTCTGCATGCGATTTTTTTATAAATAACCACTTAGCTAATGCAACATCATATACAAAATGTAAAAAAAAACGAACGGACACAAACTCAAACCATGGATCACTGCTGGTATTCTCCATTGTATCAGAAAACGTGATAAGATTCATAACTTCTGTAGGAAAAACCCCAATGATTATACTTCTCTCATATTTTACAAACATTATAGAAATAACTGCAAAAAATAATTGAAAAGGTTAAAAGAGATTACTACAAAAAAAAAAATCAGTGAAGCTACCGATGATAAAAAAAAAATTTGGAATATCATAAAAGATATAGCTAATATTAATAAAACCGACACACCTATCATTAAGATTAATATCGAAGACAAAACAATACATGTAAATTCTGAACCTAAAAAAATATCTGACCATTTCAATAATTTTTTTTACAATATCGGACCCAACTTAGCAAAAAATATTTTAGACCGAAACTGTGTCTCAGAGAACGATCTTGCAAAGAATATAACTATCGGTACTCTGAGTTATAACCCATTTCACTTCACTCCCACCACTGAAACAGAAATTACAGAACTAATAGCATCTCTTAAAAACAGTAACTCCACTGGAATAGATCACATCTCGGCAAAAATTATTAAAAACATCCAAAAATATATCGTCTCCCCTCTTAAACACATAATCAATTTAAGATTCAAAACTGGCATTTTCTCGAACTCCCTAAAACAGGCCACAATAATCCCAATCTTCAAAGCAGGTGACAAATTATCTGTAAACAACTACCGACCAATATCCTTGCTAAGCACAATATCTAAAATTATAGAAAAAGCGGTTAAACGTAGACTCTGTAAATTCCTCGAAGATAACAAAATATTGTCGGATAACCAATATGGCTTTCGCAAAGGTATGAGCACTTCAGATGCAATAGCCGCCCTTACAAAGATAGTTTCTTATATTCTCGACATTGGTCGCAAACCACTTGCTGTTTTTCTTGATCTCGCAAAAGCATTTGATACGGTCTCCCATCCCTTACTACTAAAAAAACTACAACAGATTGGAATAACAGGAGTAGCCTACACATGGTTTGAAAACTACCTGATAAACCAAACACAACAAACTCTTATCCAATCTGATAAAAAACATATAAGTAATAAATTATCTGCGTCCTAAGGTGTACCTCAAGGCAGTATACTAGGACCAATTTTATTTCTTATATACATTAACTCACTATGTGCCATGAAAATTATTGGAGGTAAGATATTATCATTTGCCGATGACACGGTCTTAATATTCGAAGATGAAACATGGCAATCCGTTATTAATAAAACTAATAATGGCCTTATAAAAGTAAAGCATTGGCTTGACACTAACCTCCTCACACTTAACATCGACAAAACACAATATATGACTTTTTCCATACGTCAACATAATATACCTAACAACTGCCCTAAACCAATCATTCACTCATGTTCACTCAATTTACACACTCCCGAAATCACACCTAATATTAATTGTACTTGTTCTGTTCTTAAATCATCAAAGGTAGTTAAATATCTGGGGATAAACATAGACAATCAACTGCGTTGGGAAGCCCATATAAGTGACACAGTAAAAAAACTCCGTAAACTCTGCCATATATTCTGCTCCCTTAGGTCCATCTTAGATTTACAGACCCTAAGAACCGTATACTTTACCCTTTTCCAATCCATAGCAACATATGGTATTGTGGGATGGGGTGGTTGTGCTGAATCCATTATCAATCCAATTATTACAGTTCAAAAACTAATTTTGAGAATTATATTTAAATGCCAACCTACCCATCCCTCAAATGAACTCTTTGCTAAAATCAAGGTCTTAGATATTCAACAGTTATTTACTAAGATAAGCGTATGTTATATATGCCAAAATAATCTACTGGTGGCTCCACAACATCAAGCACACACACGTTTTTCATCAAACCTGGGTTGCGTGGTCCCTAAAACTAAAACCTCATTCGCTCAACGACAATTCTGGTTTATCGCTCCCAAAATGTATAATGCTCTGAGTGCCGATAAAAAGTCACAGAATAATTCTAAATCTCTCTTTAAAGCCCGTATCAAACATTGGATATTTGAAAAGGGAAGAGATTTCTTCAAACAACACATGAGAGCTTAATATTACAATAAAAAACATTTAATATTCATTAAAAAATATATATTATTATTACTAATTTAATTAATTTAACTTAATATTACTCTAAAAAAAATAACAAACAAAAAATTTACTTTCTCTAACACCCTTTCCAATTTCTTTCATAGAAAGAATATCAAAAGTGACTACAAACATGTACTCTCGTGCAGAAGAATACCTACTTACCAAATTTTATTTCTATTTTTATCTCCAGAAGGATAATACTTAACAAATTTTATTTCTATTTTTATCTCCAGAAGGATAATACTTAACAAATTTTATTTCTATTTTTATCTCAAGAAGAATAATACTTACCAATGTTTATTTCAATCTTCTTTAAATTATCTTTTTATTCTTTATTTCTTAGCTTACTTTTAATTCTTTTATTTTTATTTTTATCTGTTTTTAGTTTTATTTATCCCTTACTATGTTATTTTTTTTCTTTCCTCTTCTAATATTTTATTATCTGTTTATATAAAATAATATTTCATGTATGACTACCATAACACGGGCAATAGCCTAGTATGTTAGTTAAAAAATGGCAAAAATGTATCATGTAAACATTTATGAAATAAAAAAAATTCTGCAAGGTGCTTAATAATTCCATTTTATGCCTAACTTTATTTATATTTTAGTTACTCAACCTTGCTTCTGAATTCCATATTCTTTACCAAACAAGCTGAAATAGACGAGTCTAATAATTTTCATTTGATAAACATGCATACTATAATGTAGGGATTCCTGAGAACACCAGATTTCTGATGTTAAGTATCAAAGTTAGGCCTTCCTTTGAATAAAACCTCCAGTTTTGCAGATTCATGGCGGCTCGCACTCACCCAAAAGCTGGCAGATTTCTACCCAACTATCATCTCATTTAGGATTTGTTTTATCTCTTCTTTCTTTTTTAGATTCTGCAAAACCAGACCTCGAAAAGTCAGAGAAAGAATATACCGTAACGTCAACATCCGTACTGCTTCCCCTTAAAAATGCCATCAAGCCCCGAATGCCGAAGGCCATCTGGTCATCTACCGAAAAGGACCTGTTCTTCGAAGCCCTCAACGAGCATGGGAAGGACTTTGACTCCATCACCACGTACATCTGCAGCAAGATGAAAAGAAAAGGAGTCAACAATGCCACCACAAAGACAAAGCATCAAGTCTCACAGTTCTACTATAGGACGTGGGCCAAAGTTTCTAAACACGTTAAATTCAGTGATAGTGAGTACTTTTTCTTATTTAAAAAAATATTATCCAATATAGATACATTTTAAATTTTATTAGGAATTAAGTTTTTTTTAAATTTAATTTAAATTAAATTTAATAACGTCATTATCAAGTTCTGCAAATATTTTAGTTTTTATTTTTGATACAGCTGTTTCGGTTTATAAGGCCATTTTCGAACTATGGTTAAACCACTTTGAGACAACTTATTTATACGATTTTAAATGTCAATAAAAACTAAAATACTTGCAGAACTTGATTAATATCATTATTAAATTTAATTTAGATAAAATAAAATAAATGGCATTCTACGAATTAAACACCAAAACAATTAATAAGGAACTTGGTTACCTGTTATACATTCTTGATCCTCTGCAATGCTTCACTGCTGAAAACCAGCTGCATTCTGGGTCCTAAATGTACAGTTGAGCAGTGACCCTTTCGTCAATGTTGAAAGCTAAGCTTGTTGTAGGAATGTGTAATGTATAAGCACTGGAACATTTTTGGCCACATTTTGGCCAATTTGCAAAAACCTTCGAGCGTTCTCTAGCCAAAATGTGGCCAATTTGAAAATCATCAAGTTCTGACTAATCACAAAGAAGACTGAGATGGGTTGTTTCAAAAATTTTTAACAATTTATCAAATATTTAAAGTCAATTTTCACATCCTGTGAACGTTCAAGTTCTGTGACTATTTCAGTTTTATGAAGCAACTGGCCTGTAGTGACATAATCACAGAAATTGAATAGAACTTACATGGAACGTGAAAATTAACTTCAAATATTTGATGAATTGTTCAAATTTTTTGAAACAACCCGTCCTTAGATTTTCAGTTTTCAACAAAAATTTTCTGGCGTCTCTATTGAATTATTTGTTACTAGCAGACCTGGCCACACTTTGCTATGGCTAACGAAACCCAAGGCCATCTACTGACAATGCCATTACCTAACCTGTATAACCAACGCCATCTGTTAATTTGCATACATATAAAATCCGGTTCCATGGCAACTCAGAATGAAAGCAAATCACAAACTCCTCAGAAAAGTCATTAAAAGCTACGAAAAAATATTTTTAAAATAGCCTGTAACCCTAACCTAACTTAACCTGCATAACCAATTTTTTTATCATCACTCTTAAATGACCTTTCTGAGGTCCTTCTGAGTTGGTTTCATTCTGAGTTGTCTGGTCACCATAATATCCAAACCGCCCACTTGCCAGTCCGCTGCCCGCTCTCTTTATTTTAGCCCGCTCCCCAATTTACACAAAACCTTGACAAATTATATACCTAAACCTTCCTCATGAATTGGTGAAAACCGCATGAAAATCCGTTTGCATAGTTTAAAAGATCTAAGCATATAGACAGCAGGAGCGACTTTGCTTCATTTTATATAAAGATTAACATGTCGCTAACTGAAATTGTGGTATTTTTTTTTACGTCTGTAATTATCAATTACGACAAAATTAGGGATGTAACGATACATCCCTAATTTTGCCGATACGATACCGATACCAATTCTTAACAAAAATAATCAGCGATACCAATAGTGATGCCAATATTGATTGCCCTCAGGAGTGTGAAAGAAAAATAATAAAAAAAATATGCAGAAATTAAATTGAAAAAAAAAAACATTTATTTGTTTGGAATGAAATAAATCACGTGGTTATGAGAAAGAAAGATACATAAAGTTAGTAATTAAAATTTACTTTTGGTAGACTTTTGTTAAGAAAACAAAGTTTATTCAAATTATCAGCAGATAATCTGTTACACAAATCATTTTGTATCAGGCCTGCAGTTGAAAAAAGACATTCTGAAACCACTGAGCTCATTAGACAGATTAGTATTTTTGCACAAGCATTTTTAATTTTGGGAATTTGGGAAGTTGTCGTTTCTCACGACCGTTGAGAAGCTACGACGTCACGCCGCGTTGTTCGTTTCGCGCGCTTGATATCGGCTGTTATATATCGGCGATACCAATATATCGGCTTGCCGATTATATCGGCCGATATATCGGTATCGGTATCGTTACACCCCTAGACAAAATACAGAAGTCATAATATTTTACATTCTCCAAATAGATGTTATGATTGCTAATTTTGAAGTAATTTATTTGCAGAATTCTTGCGTTTACAAATTTAACTTCTATATGTATATATAAAAATCTCGTGTCACGGTGTTTGTGGTCGCACTCCCCCGAAACGGCTGGACTGATTTTTATGAATTTTTTTAATGTATATTTGATAGGTATGAGAATAGGTCGTAAAGTATATTTCATACCGCTAGGTGATTAGGGTGTCCCTACCCAAAAAAAAAATTCTATTTTTTTGAGAATTTTTTTTGTTTGTATTTTTTTTTATTTGGCATTAAAAAATACCTATAACCCTAAAAAATACCTATAACCCCAAATTTTCACCCTGCTACCCCCACCATCCCATTTTTTAATCGCGATTTTAGTATTTTTATATGAACAAATTTAACTGTCGTTCGTATTTCAAACATCAAGTTTTTCATATGGACAATTTTACATGGCATGTTCTTGCGTGTGCAAACCATCGAGCTTATTTGTGTTGGCTAAAGATGAACTGACAAAAAATATTGTATAAAGCTCAATTGCTCTTCGAAATTAATATTGATTTTCTTTATTTCATTTTTCTACTTTAGGATAAAAAATATAATACTTTTTTCACTTTACATTTAACCTATAAGAAATCAAACAATGAATATGTTTCTTTACTGAAATACATTGAATTGAGAAAATGAACGGTTGGTGTTTTTTGTTTTTATCGGCGGTTTTTATTTTTATATTAATTTTATTATTTAACAACCAAAATATTCACTTTATATGACAGAACAACGTTTTCCGGGTCAGTTAATTTTTTTATGAATCCTGAAAATATGGGATAAGCGGTTAAATATGGGTGCAATCAATGGATCTCTAACACTATTAGCAGTTCATATGACTGCATATTAAAATTATATAGGTATGAAATATGAGCGCAGGAAATTTCCAAATCGTACTATCAGAAATTCCGAATGTTGGATACTTTCATTTAAAGCTCATGCTAATCACGATGCTTATAAACATTTTTACTAAAATTAGCTGTAAAGTTGCACATCTACTGCATTTCTTATTACAGACGTTACAAAGTTGGTCCAAGAGCTGTATGCTCTCATCAACTATGGCGAGATGCGCAAACGTCTGGAGCTGGGCGTGGCTTCTCGCACCGCCAGCCGCCTGCCTGAGCTGGTGGGCAAGGGGGTGGTTGCTGTGCGCGAAAGGGGCAAGACCTTGCGCGTGCGTACGCCTGTGTGTCGAGCGCTGCGGAGGCTCAACCAGCTTGAAGGTTTGCCCTCTGAATTATTTTTAATGCTGATTTTTCAGTACTTACCCGCTTGTACTAGGAGCTTTTGGACACTGTGAACATTATTACATTTTACGAACATGAAATAACATCAATTACATAAAAATTACCAAAGGAAACCCAATTGTTCCCTCAACTCGTTTAACCTTTTACCAAAAAGTTTACAAGTCTATTCACTCTAGATTAGCTGAAATCCGAAGGCAACAGTTTACAACGCATCTTTTTGATTCAGTCCTGCCAGAGATTATACCTGGAGATGCGCAAAATCAACTCACTAGAGTGAACATATGACCTCATCGGTCATCCCAGTTATAACATTTCAGGGATCTCATCTGAGCAACGAGGTGAAAAATAGCAAATAGCATCCCTCGCCCCTGATTAGTAAGAGACGAAACGATGCGTTGAAAGTAAACGAGATTGAAGAACTAATCAATTTACTCTCGAAAATCTGAATTGGTTGCTACACCTTTAATAATTTAAATATATTAATGATAATATTCCAGAGTGGGACGAGCACCTCCGCCTGCCCAACCGAGTGATGGTGGCACTAAAACCGCGAGACTCGGAAGCCTGGGCGCGCGTGCAGGGCGCGGCACACAACCCTCGCGCTCTGGCACCGGCCGCACCCTCCATGCGCCTCTTTGCACTGCTCCTGGTACTGCAGAGGAGGTGGCAGCCCTGGGACTATGATGTATCCTTAAAAACATCATAAACAATTTTTTTTTAACCCTCAGGCCTCGACCATATTTTGTCAGAGGGTCAAAATATTTCTGCTTTGCAATAAAATCCAAATAAATGGAATATATCTTATTTGAACATATCCAAAAACTAAAAACTGTTTTTGAAAGGGACAAAATAAGCTTTCAAATTTTAAGTAATTAATTTTATTTTTAGTATAAAAATTTTGCACACAAACATAAAAAAGTTTTAAAAACGGCTCATCATGTTTTCCTAACTAAAATTACTGGTAATGAAAAAAAATTTTTTTTAGAAAAATGTTTTATAAACGTCAGTGTCTCCCCTTTTTTTGTCATTCGGGCCATTCATTTATTACGTAAGACGAATTTTGCTAGTTTTCGATCCCCTTCCCCCCTATTATAAAAAAAAATAAAAATAGGCCGACCCCCTCCCCCCTGTTTAATATTTATTACGTAAGAATCTAAAGGAAAAAATGAATACACATTTGGTTTGTTTTAATGTTTATTTTTCAAAGTAACAATTTTTAGAAATGTTTATTTGTACTTACAAAGGTACTAATAATTTTAACTTTGTGCATTTTTGTGATCTTACATAAGAACTATCGAGACTCCCTCCCAACCCCTTGTAAGAAAAAATAAGACATGGTCGACCCTCCTTCCCCCTAAATCGTCTTACGTAATAAATGAATAGCCCCATTCCTTGTAAAAATAAGACATGGTCGACCCTCCTTCCCCCTAAATCGTCTTACGTAATAAATGAATAGCCCCATTCCTTGTAAAAATAAGACATGGTCGACCCTCCTTCCCCCTAAATCGTCTTACGTAATAAATGAATAGCCCCATTCCTTGTAAAAATAAGACATGGTCGACCCTCCTTCCCCCTAAATCGTCTTACGTAATAAATGAATAGCCCCATTCCTTGTAAAAATAAAAAAAATCACAAAGTTTCATAATTTTTTTTCAAATTGCAATCTGAAACTTTAGTTTTAACCGGTCAGCAACGTAAGCAGATATTTGCGTTAAAAATACGACAGCAGTCAAGTACAATAAGCGTGTTTATACGTCAACGCATGTGTCTCCATAGAAATCGTTCAACTCCGTTATTCTTTTAGTGACAACCCTAAAACAAAAAGTAAAAGGTCGATAGTGAATCAAGCTGTACATCCCTATTCCTATGTCCATAGAAATACATAACAAGAATATTCTGTCATTCGCGCAGTCTGACACATTTCGCCATTATGCCGCCAAATTTCCTACCGGCGGCTAGACCGCGCTCGACATTGTTAATTTTTATTAAATATTTTTATATGAAATGATAAAAAAGTGAGGTGACAAAAGTGTTTATTATACATTTATACAATAGAATAAGTATTGTTGTTTACATAATCTGTGATTTTAGTACCGTTTTCACATAAAAACATCGTTTGCATTCCAAATTTTAATATTTACAAATGTTAATATTTATTTGTAATATAATAATTCGAAAGCTTATTTTGTAACCTTTCTAAAACAGTTTTTACTATTCGGCTACATTCAGAAATGTTTCATTTATAGAGCTTTAATTGTGAAGCGGTAATAACACAAAGTTTTCGTAAAATGTCATTTCGTTTGAGACATCATAAGCGAATATTCGCGAAAATTCAGAGGGGTTAAAAAGGTGTACATTTTACTTCTTTTGTGGTTAACTTTTGTATTTGAATATAAAGCTTGGTCTTTTCTCTTTCTAACATTGTTTATATCATATTTATCACTATGATAGTAAGGGAGCCTATGGTGAGCTGTTCCAAAAAGTGAACAAATTAGCCTGAGGGGTTAATATATCTGTTAACCCTAATGTTTAACCTATTAACCCTAAAATCATTAAAATTGAAGATGCCATAATCTCTATGGTTAAGAGCAGTTGGGATTTTTGGGAGGTATTCAAATAAAGTCCCAAAATACAACAAAAAATTAAATTTCAATGGCTGTATCAGCATGGTCAAAATTGTATTGAGCATGTTCGCCTTATCCCTGACTGAAAATATAATCTCTACTGGACTATTCTCATATTATAGATAGGTATCTTTTTGAAATAACATTTTTCCTTGACTTTTAACTTCTTTTATGAAAACAGAAGGACACCTTTTCTTCATCACTTAGAAAAAAAAAATCATTCGATTCATTGAACTCGCTGAATCAACAAATTCAGATGCTTCTAAATCCAAACATGGCCGCAAACTCTGCTCTCAGCCTCCAAATACAGAATATGCCAACTTTACCCAAAAACATGCGAGCCGGCTTACAAGAACTGTCCAAACTGAACAAAGTAACCTCGAACACTGTAAACAAATCAACCGCAAACGTTGAGAATTCCGAATCGAATCAAAGGAAAGATAGCCCGAAGACCAATGGACATGGTTCGTTACCTTCAAGGCAAGAAGACTGTTCAATATCTATTGATAAAGTTTGGCTAAATCCTAACAGCAGTGTTAGCAGCAAAATGGAAGATTTTTGCGACGAAGACCCTTTAAAAATTGAAGCAGCAGATGAAATTCAAAGTCCACCATCCGTTCAAGCTGACAGTACGTCAAATGTCAGAGTTCCCGAGCCGGCAGAGAGTGTTGAGCAGAGGTGGCAAGGAACGGAAGACAATGGCAGCAAGAAAGACGAAGAAGCACCGGAGACGAGGCAGGTGGTAAATAGTGCTGGTGGCAATTTGGTTTTGCATGTCGGGCCAAAGCCGGGAATCGATCTGAATTTCCCGACCATCAATATCAACGAGCATATCACCAGTCAGAGACTCAGTCTCGCTGCATATCAGGAGCGGATAGGAAATATCATTAAAGCTTTTCAAAGTGAGTTTATTTAAATCAAAGAAATTTTTTAACTTTCGAGTGTAGTTATAAGGGAGCGTTCAAGTATTACGTATCGCAATTTTTGAAGATTTTTGACCCCCCCTCCCCCCCATGTAACGCGCCGTAACGTTTTCCTGTTCAACCCCCCCACCCCCCCCCCCTAAGCGTTACGTAACACCCAAGTAACAATTTTTACCTGAAAGTCACAATTAAGTTGCGCAACATAATAATAATAAATTTGGACAACTTATATAGCGCTGTTTTTGCGAAAAATCGCCTCAAGAGCGCTGTACAAATTAGCATGGATCTTACATTAGAATTTACTTAACTTAGGAGGCTCGATAACAACTCGTCTTGCAGCTATCAAGCGCATGGATTATTGGAATTCTAGCCCCCCGATAAATAAAATAAAATATCTACTTATACACGTATTTCAATTTACTTAACTATGTAGGGGGCTAGATAACCACTCGTCTTGCAGCTATCAAGCGCATGGATTGTTGGAATTCTAGCTCCCCAATAAATCAAATAAAATATCTTTTTATATGTACGTATTTTATACTTATTTGTGTAGGAGGCTAGATAACAACTCGTCTTGCAGCTATCAAGCGCATGGATTATTGGAATTCTTGCCCCGCAATAATACATTTACCTTATGTATTTAGTAATCTACTTAACATCCTAAGTCTAGCTTAATCTAACTTAATCTACTTAATCTAACCTAACCTAGATGTAACATATATTTGTGGTAAATAAATTTGGTATATTTAAAAATTATTGTTATATGTAAGCATTTTCAATACTGTTGAAGAAGATATTTTTTACTTTCGAAGATTTGTTTTTAAATTTAGGAAATAATATTTCTTTGTCATAAATGAGTTATTCATTTTTTTTATGCATTTGCAGATAGTGATGGTTTTTTTCTTCAACATTTATGATTACATTTATAAATCTTTCTCTCTTTCAAAAGATTTTAGAAATTTTGATAGTTAAACAATTTTACAAATATTAAACTAGTTTCGGTTATAACTAGCCTTCTGAAGGATCGTAATAATATTAACTAACTTATTTAGAGACATTTATATACACTAACTGATCCGGCCACACGTTGCTTTGGCTCAGAAACACAAAGCCATCTACTGGATGGTTATCCAACCTAGATAACCAAGTGTTGTATCAATAAATTAACTCACACCGCTATTTGTTAGAAACTTATGGAACTTACAAATATTTACAAAGCATTGTTCTATAATGAAATCTAATTCGCAATAATAAATACTGAGGTCAATAATCGAGATAAACCTATCTAACTAACTATTAAGTTGGACCAAATCACAGACAGTAAGCCAAATTTCATCAAAATTGGTTTAGTAGTTTATCTCGAACAAATATCGTGACGCGAGATTTTTTAATAATAATAATAATAATACTTGAATGATTTATATAGCGCCGTTTTTGTGAAAAATCGCCTCAAGGGCGCTGTACAAAATAACAATAAATTTCTAAAATCTAAAAAAAAACTACATGCTAAACAAACAATAGAAAACAACTCATGGCTAAAAGTTGCATACACCGGTTCATTGATCACCGATACGAAAATATATGTACAATATTTTGACCAATGATCGCGATGCTGCCTAAAAATTAATGAAAACAGGACCATACTTAATTGGGAGGTCGCTTGAAATTAACACTGTATATTGTCCATTTAAAGAAATTTAGATAGAGTTCGCACGCAGAGGACATAATTGTGAACACATGTTATTTAATCCTGAAAAATATTTTAATATTAATATGTAATGTATTCTTTGATGAGCGTATTTTGGAAAGCAAAAGCAACATTTAATGGTGGGTGGTGCAGTAGTGTCTATAGGATTTGATCTTCCTAAATGTGATTCGTCAAGAGGCAGATTGTTGTGTACGGACTCGAGTAATTTTAATTCAGCAAGAAAAGTGTGATTAAGACACGTCATAGGAATACAAGTATAGTACTCTCAGATAGGTATATTTAAATTAAGGGCATGAGAGCCCAAAAAGGTAGGTTTTTAGTTTGGACTTAAACTCTGTTGGGCTTGTTATGCATCTTAATTCCGGAGGGAGTCTATTCCAAGCCTTAGGCCCAGATACTCCGAAAGCACGATCTCCAAACTTAGCTTATATAAAGATATGTAACGAGTTAACAATAGGAAATTAGAAGTCACAAAAAACTGCTTTATTCGACAAATTTTGATAGCGTTTCATCAATCGTAATCATTCCCACATCATGAATAGGTTTTTGAAGGATCTTGCTCAATAGTTAAGAGTTCTCCAATATAAATTGTTATTTTTAATTGTTAAACTAACGTTTAAGACAAGATTTTTATGCATAGCACAAAGGGTAATAATTATTATAAGCAATAATTATCAGCCTGAAGCACTCATCCACATTGAAAAAATCTTTCGAGAAAAAATACATGACGCCAACGGGACTTGAACCCGTGCCCTTCTGATTGCCGGTCAGCTGCTCTCCTAATTGAGCTATGGCGGCTTATCTTATACCCGCCAAATGATTCAATATATACTAGTGTTTCATTCAACAATTACAGCTTATTATATTTTTTCCACCTGAAAACAACCCACTTTATTTTTGCGACAGAGACACTGTTAGTGTTAAATCCGTCGCTAGGTGGCGTCGAGACAAATTATGTCGTCATTTATTGGGGAAATACTTAAACTTGTCAAATATTAATTATTATTTTTAATTGTTAAACTAACGTTTAAGACAAGATTTTTATGCATAGCACAAAGGGTAACAATTATTATTTGTTATATTTTGGATACGAAATAATTCTCATCATCAAGCATCAATCATAAAACCGCAGACAGGTCTGTTTGCGTCAAACGTACACTAAGTTCTAATTACATTTGAGCAAGTTCTGCAATAATAATACCAGGTAATAATGCAATTCCTAGACCTGTTCCGGAATAATTCTATGCATCAAGATGGTCTTCTGGAGCTCGGATTGGCACTGGGGCGCCATGCGCCATCTGTCGTCTTGCCATTATTTGGTAATACATTGTGAGGCTTACCCGGAATCTCATCTTGAATGCGGCTCACTCCAGCAAGAAACAGCAGAATGGCATATAAAACAAAGGTTCAACGTAGAAAACAATTAGAAAACCTATACCATGATTTTTCATGAGAGATTAATTTTCCATTTGAGAGTGAATGAAGAGTGCTACGATTGATGATGCTGTTTTAGCCAAAAGTAGATTTTATGTTTTTTCAATAATTAATTATTTTTTATGAAAATTTTCACTAATTTTCAGTTTGGCATTGCGCTGCATCGATTTCCTGAAAATCTATCTCCAAACATGAATTTGAATTTTCAAACATATAAACTTTTTCGGGTACAACAAAATCAATAATACCGATTTTTTAAAGTGAAAACTTTTTTAGCGACGTTGTAATTTGAAACTTGATGAAACGAAAAATAGCGACACTAAAAAGATACAAACACATACATCTATATGATTTAGCTTGCGAGAGAATGAGATACGTCGGTCTCCTCTTTATGTGGTGGTTCGTAGCCTCCCCACTCTTGTCTACTTTAGTTTTCTGAAGGTTTCACTTCTACCGCGTGTGAATTGCACACTCTGTTTTTATCATTTATGTTAGCAGTGTATGCTTGTATGCTTGCCCCGGAGAGAGGACTACGTACCGTTATCGTTTTAGCATCTTCTGTCTTTTTCATTTTCACACAAGACGCGTGACAAATAAGAGTGAGTCGATGACTTACGTACGAGCTCTCTCTGGGACTACTTTAGCTCTAGCACACTCAAAATTTGCGAGCCATCAGGGGATTTATATTCCTGGAGTATTAGTTGAGGTAAGTTAATGTTAAAATTTTGTTAGTGATTAACGTTTTTAAATATTCTTGAAATTCTGCAGAAATCACCCATTCCTTGCGCTAATTGTGATGACGTATTAAGATTAAAATGCCAACCGCCTATGAAATGACTTAAAAATGCGGGAGTGGGTACCGCCGCCCCGGGAACCTTTATTGGATAACCAACACCTCTGCCATAGGTCACCCCAAGTGGTTCGCTACGTTTGGTGATTTAGCAGGGGTGCCCGGGTTCGTGGGGTGAGGTTTGTCCAGATCTTGGAGGCGAATGACCAAGACACACTGAACCCCAGATTCCTACCCACCCCTTAACCGGTGACAGGCCGGAGACGCGCCGGCGCGCGCGTCATATGCGCATGCGCGAGAAAATAATTCAAATATTTGAATAATACTTCCGACATAAAACTTTTGGTCTACGATTTTGGCCCTTCTATGTACACAATTTGTATGAAGAACAGTGTCAGAATCGCTTGCGCCATCATTACTCTCGGAGACGCTACAAGTTTCATTCACCTTGTCACCCTGGAATATTTTTAAAACGATTTCTTCTATGACAATCGGCTGTCAGAATTTGTCGCAAATTTAACGGTCGCAATTAATGCGTGTATCGCGAATAAAACATCATAAAACCTATTAATTTACGTAATAAATGCAAGTAATGTGGTTTTGGTAGATAGTTTATTGTGTTGTGAACGTGAATCAGTTAATAAAATATACAATAGCTCAAAATTTATCAACAAAACATTCAATTCAAAATTCAAAGTGGTGATTTTTTAGTGTTTTTTTGCGAAGTTCCGCGAATTTCCGCGAAATGGCATGGCCTTTGACCGGTTAAACCCTTTTCCTTCCCAGAACTCTCCTCTCCTTCCTTTCCTTAAAAAAAACCCTCCACACAGCATCCTCAAAGATGACATAGGCCCTGAGAAAAATTATTTTCCTCAGGGCCTCCTGTGTGGAGCTCATGTAAAAAAAAAAAATACACTTTTTCTTGATTTTATCGCGTTTGCGGTAATAAACAAAACAAGAGATTTCTAACTCGCGACACATTATATACATTTTATTTATTCATATTGTCATTTATGAAAAAAATTGAGAATATAATTATTTTTATTGGCCTTGTATTCCTTCCAGATCTCCACAATTTAACACTGTCTTACCTAGAATAAACCTACATGGTTTTACAACACATACTTGCTTTTACATTAGCTTTAGTGAGGAGGCCCTGAGGAAAGTAATTTCCCTAAGTTTTCCCTGTGGAGCAACACTTTACTCCACTATGATTCACACGCTGACTCATAGTGGAGTTAAACGTCCACAAGTTTCTACGTCCCGAATGCAGTTATACAAGTTCTCAAAGGGAAGATTTAAAAATCAACAGTATGATTCACAGAAGATAAAAACCATTTTCATGTCCAGACTGCAACTATTCGTGTCCTCTAAAGAGATATCTAAGGAGTCACTTGCTGACTCACAATGTAGAAAAACCGTTTTCATGTTCCGACTGCAACTATTCATGTACTACGAAGATAAATCTAAAAATTACCCATGTTTACCCACAGTGGAGAAAAATCCATTTCATGTCCTGACTGCAACTATTCTACTTCTCGAAAAAAAATAACGAAAACGGCACTTGCTAACTCACAGTGACGAAAAACCTTTTTCTTGTCCCGATTGCGACTATTCATGCGCTACACAACGGTATCCAAAAGTTCACATGTTGAACCACACTGGACAAAAACCTTTTTCATGTCCCCACTGCAATTATTCATGTAGTGCAAAGGAACTTCTTAGAAATCATTTGCTAACTCAAAGTGATATAATAACTATTCATGTTCTACAAAGAGTCACCAAAAATCACATGTTAACGCACAGTGGACAAAAACTATTTTCCTGTCCAGCATGCAGTTATACAAGTTCTCAAAAGGACAATTTATAAATCCACCGTGCGATTTACAGAAGAGAAAACCTTTTACATGTCCTGACTGCAACTATTTGTGTTCTTAAAAGGGATATCCAAGAATTCTTTTGCTGACTCTACTCATTGTGGAGAAAAGCCTTTTTCATGTTCCGACTGTAACTATTCAGAGAAATAAAAAAATCACATGTTTATTCACAGTGGCGAAAAACCCATTTCATGCCCTGACTCAGGGCCGGATCTACGAAATCTGGCGCCCTGTGAAGTAGGTACCGATGGCGCCCCCCCCCCTACATTTTTATTTTGATTAAAAATTCGTTCATTCCAATTTTTTTAATTTTTTTTACACTAATTTATCAAATAAAATCAAGACATATAAAGGTGTAACTTTTTCAAGTGACCTGGCGGTAGCTCTCACACTCGTTTTTTTTTAAAGAGAGAATCGCCAGGAGCCCTATACTCTCTGAATCTATTGGGTAAACATAAAAATATGGTGCTATTTTAATTATTTTAGGAAAAACTCTTTTTGCAAGTTATGCTTTAAAATAATACAACGAATTGTTTGTTTGTGCCCGTACCATGATTTAAAATATAGGTTACGAGACAATGCGGGTGGTTTAGCTGAACTAGATCCATTAGACATTCTTGAGATTTACTGCGTTTATGTATATACCCAACGCGAATATTAATAGAAAAAGCAAATACAAATACGTTCTCATGGCAACGTACAACACAAGAATAGCATCTACAGCTTCTGACTAATAAGAATATAACCTCAAATTTGTACCTTGCATTTCCCGTGTTGAGCGAACAAACACCAAATTGAGCGAACAAACACTAAACACTGACGTATGGTATCAACGGCTTACGAAAGACGCTTACACTGACACCGCAAAATAACAGATCCAACAAATCTAATAAATATTAATTATACATTTAACGAACTTTAAATAATATTATGTGAAATCAATGATCTGCAATGATCAAACTGTCAACACGTAACACGTTGCATCCTGCAAACCGTGCGATGTTTTTGTTAATGGAATTTACTGAAGATTTCATAAGAAAATGGTCTTTAACTACCTTCTCCTAGAGACTTAAATCGTACAAAATAAAACAATAGCGAGCGTACGCTAACTTGAAAGGCGGTCGGTTTGTTTGTTCTCTTGAACAAAAACATCGCACTGTGATTGGTTATTGAATTTGGATCGCACCCATTCGTCGTAAAATACGGTAAAAGATATATGAAAAAATAGATCTTACGTTTAAACTAAATATATGGAATTTGTAAAAAAATTCTGTAACTGACTATAAATTCGTAAGCCGTAAACCAACGTGATGCGTGCGCATTTCTTTGGAAAGTGTTGCTAGAGCGTAATAAGTATTTCGTACTATGGGTAATTTTGAAACGATTCAGGGAATATTATAACAAAATTTTAATACAATATTTATTTTCTCACGGCGCCCCTTCGGAGTTGGCGCCAGGTTTTTTGCACGTTTTTGAACGTACGGCAGATCCGGCGCTGCCCTGACTGCAACTATTCTTCTTCTCTATAAAAAAACTAAAAAGGCAATTGCTAATTCACAGTGATGAAAAACCTTTTACTTGTCCCGAGTGCGACTATTCAGGCGCTACAAAACGGTATCTAAAAATTCACATGTTTACCCACACTGGACCAAAACCTTTTTCGTGTCCCGACTGCAATTATTCATGTTGTACAAAGGAACTTCTTAGAAATCATTTGCTGACTCACAGTGCTACAAAACCACTTACATGTTTCTACTGCAACTATTCGTGTTCTACAAAGAGGCACGAAAAATCACATGTTTACCTTCAGCAGACAAAACTATTTTTTTGTCCCAGCGTGGTTTTTCAAATTCTCGAAAGGGAGATTAAAAAATCCACAGAACGATTCAAAGTGAAGAAAACCTTTTTCATGTTCTGAGTGTAACTATGCATGTACTACGAAACCTAGCTTTAGGTAATATTATTATATTTTAGCAGTAAACTAACCTGTGTGTAATAACTAAAAAGCGTTGTTCTTACTAAAAATTCTCGTACAACATCATTCATATGTTGCATAAATTTTTAATTTTTTTAATTTTTCTTTTGCTGTCTTCCAAATTTGGTTGGCATTTTTTGGTTGCGCTGCGCTGGCAAGTCAGCATGAGAGCCTTTATAGACCAATAACAGCTGATGATGTAAATCTCCCGGTTTGGAGGACATTATAATTCCTAAAAACTCACATTAACAACACTGACTACAGCAAATTGTGTTTATGCGTATCTCGTGTTTAAAACACTAACGAATACTGACAACGAAAATAAAATAAAAATGACGCACAATACAGTTGAGGAATTCCCCGTATAACATAAACTAAAAGGTTTGCCAACTTGGAAGATTTCAATTCCTTAGTTTTTTATTTAAATAAAGAAAAACATGTTACGTAACGCGTCCTTCGAACCCCCCACCCCCCCCCCCCCGTAACGCGCCGTAACGTTACACCAGATCCCCCCTCCCCCCCAAGTGCATTACGTAATACTTGAACGGCCCCTAACTTTATGATTATCTGTATATATAAAAATTAATGTTTCTTTGTTTGTCCCTAATGATTTCCTTTACCTGGTATATGATATGTCTCCTGGTTTCTCAACTTGGCTCCACAGGTATCTGAGCCTTCTTTCCATTGGCACCATGATAACACAAAACCAAACTGATATATGGCAAAGCAAGGTAAAGAGACATAGCCAGAACACTACTCATAAAGAAAGTAGCATTGTTCAAAACAACACTTATAAGTTCACGGAAGTTTACCTCCACCTTTAAAATATTTTAACATTACGATGGGCCATCATTATACAATGTGCTTACTGAACAAGCATTGTGTTCCTCGGAATTACGTAGAGTTAGGGCAAGTGCACATGAAAATCGCACTGCAAAGACAGTACCATTGTTGCCATGTACACCTATGGACCTTTTCCATATGTGGCTACAACAGATAACATCTTCACTGCGTGATGGCAGGGCTTTATTATTATTAGTATTGGATGAAATCAAAGTGTTATTATTAAAATGGATTTTTTTCTCTCTAGGTGAAGCAGGATTCAAAGGTGGGGGGAGTCGTTTCAAAAAGCGCCAGCGGAAAGACAGCGGTGACAACAATCCCGGCAAGGCCACTAAAGCTGATGACAATTGCGACGTTTACATGAAAGAGGTCCTTGACATTGACGAGACAGCCAACGACGGCATGGACATGGTCATCTTCAATGACGTCAAGAGCTCAGCAACGGACGGCGCGGCTTTCGAAGAAGACAAAGACTTTCTGTCTGAAATGGAGGACGAAGATAAAGATGACAAAGAAGAAAAAGATGACAAAGAAGAAAAAGATGACAAAGAAGAAAAATATGATAAAGAAAATAATGATACTGATGGAGAGAGTGATGTCCCTAAAGCAATTAATGATGAAAAGAATGCTCCGACAGATAAGATTCCTAATTTAAAGGTTGGTCTTATTATGCACATTTTGTAGACTATTTAAGTAATTAAGTAAGCAATTAAATAATTACATTTTGATGGAGGCCTATATCCAAATCTGGACAACAAAAAGCATGAAAAAGAGTGTTGTGGAGTTCTCCCAAGGATCTTTCATTAGACCATTATTGTCGTAGTTATTTTAATGGACAGTCATTACGGATGACTAATGGACAACCGCTCAATGAACTTCATGATTCTCACCAAAAGAAAAATATGAAGTGGAATTTTCAAACATTTTTGGTGCTGTATATTTTTATGGGGTGTACCCCAAGGATCAGATCTTAGACCACTTTTATTTTGTGTAGATTTTGAAACATAAATGTAAAGGTACCACTTCCCAATGGATAGCAGCTCAATTTTAAGTGTTTTATGAACCCAAATTGATAAAAATGATAATGGTAAATTTTTAATTATTGTCAAATTTAATTGATGTCAAATCAGGAGTAGCCTTTTCAAATGTTGGTATTTATCATTCTTCAGGTAAAATTGCGAGACCGCTCCAAAAAAGACAAGTCCAGCGTGCCAAGCTCCATCTTGGACAGTCCCGAGGAGCCGCCCCGGGTCTCCGCAGCCACCTCCACCATCACCAAGAGCTGGAACCGGGACATCGTCCTGCAGCAGATCAAGAAGGGCTGGAGTGTCTATGACTCAGGGGATCTCACCATCGGGGACATGTATCTTATGGTATTTCTTTTGAATTTTTCTGATAGAATTCCTCCTGCTACCTTCATAATGAGGAATTTTTTTCTTGAGCATTGATGAAGGACTTGGCTTGATCCTTCAATAATGTACTGTATTTTTAAACGACTTCGAAAACGAGGAGGTTCTCAATTCGACTGTATTTTTAAATTTTTTTTTTTTAATGTTTGTTACCTCAGAACTGTCGACTGGGTGAACCGATATTGATGATTCTTTTTTTTATTTGATAGCTGGTGCTTCCCGTGTGGTCCCATTTTAATTTGGTTCAGTTCTGACAATGGCATCCATGAGAAAATTATATAAGTCTTAAATTTGCATCAAGTATGTGCGCGACAAATGACGAATAACTCAATATCACGCCAACCGATTTCGATGATTCTTTTTTTATTGGAAAGGATGTAAAGGGTAGTTTGATAAGAGTTTGGTTAAGTTCTGATTATGGGATCCATGACAAAGTAACGGAACGCTCCAATTCTTAAGAGCAAATTAACAATACTCGTCCGAGTCTTAATTGAATTAGTTAGTGTACTTCAGATTCACTAAAAATCAAAAAATAAACAAAAATTTTAACAAAACAAAAAAACGTCTTCAAAAAATGCACTAAAAAGTAAAAAAATAATTTCGTATTCTTCTACAACTTAATAATCAACTTACTTTTTCTACTCATCAATATGTAGGTACGATTGTTGTTTTTGGAGTCGGTGTCAGTTTTTTTTTGTTAAAATTTTTGTTTTCTACATGGCATGTGGAAGCGGACCTCCATGTAAAAGCAGAATTATCTTTATATGTATATAAAAAAAGATTGTTTTCTTTTTCAAAATTTCAGTTTGGCAGCGAGTCCAAACTAGAGCTCCACTACTGGTGGGCCGAGGCCACTGCCCCTATCCCTCCCGTTGCCCTTCAGCGCATGCAGCAAGCCTCGACAGAGCAGCAGCAGTGGGCGGATGGAGCTGCGGGTGGGGGAAAGGAGGACGGGGCGAGGCGGACGATGACGGTGGAGGAAATACTGTTGTCACCCACACATGGTGATTCTAATGATGAGGAGAAGAGAGGTTAGTTTTTAGTGAATGTTTCCAAAGCAATCTTACAATATCTCTCTGAGGTTCATGCACCATAATTGTTGGCTTGAGTTAAAATATTGTATCTCCAATTTTGGCTGAAAAAGAGTTGGCCGAAAAGTACTGAAATGTATCAAAGTTGCCCTAAATTTTTTTGGTGTTGTATATTTTTGTGTGGTGTTCCCTAAGGATCAGTCATTGGACCACTTTTATTTTGTTTATATATTACAATAAATAAAAAGATACCATTTCGCAATGCACAGCAGTTTTAAGTGTATTAAAAACCTAAACTGGTATTTTGGGGTTAAAATTTTGCATCTCCTAAACCAAACCTACCATGCCAAAGATATATATCATGCTTTCAATCCCGGGATCTCGAGAAGCAGAATCCCTGGAAATTCCGTACCTTTGTCTGCACTATAATTCTGGTGCTGTGCTTGTCTTAAGGGATTTTAGTTGATTTCACAACTTTGTTTCTACTGTGGGAATATTTTTTTTATTGCATATTATTCTAATGAATTATTAATTATTATTTGAATTGTTCTAATGATAATAAAGATTTTGGGGTGTGTTATATTTATTGCGCTATTTCTTAGAAACAAGGAAATTTTTATTGAAACTTGAGTAACATTAAGCATTTAGTCTTGCATGTTTGGGCGTTTGAACAAAATTTCAATATCTCAATGGTTTCCTATGTCAAAATCAGATGAAGAAAATGTGTCTTTCTCTGAATGAGAAATTTGACATTTGTAATTGTAGGAAAAGTCAATGTAAATAGGTTTAGTTTGAAATATTTGTAATCTCTTCAAGTAAGTTATGGTAAGACTAGCGCAGACTCTTCAAAAATCAGGAAATAATCAAATAGACACTATTGTGTACTCATCTCATCCAACAAAATTGTGTTACACTATTATCACGCGAGTAGCAGTGCCTGGGGAATGGATTCAGTAGTTTCTAGTTGTTCGATGTTAGAGATCAAATTGGACATTTTTTTTTTTTTTTTTTACATGAATACCTCACAAGAGTCTCAGCTGCTCCCGTCTGGAGCCAGTGAGACTATTACATCTCCAATTGGAGTATTACATATTTTTTTTTTTTTTTTTTTTAATTTGCCGGCAACCCGGTCGTTTATTGTAATATTAATCATATACACACAAGTTAGTAGCCCGCCTCACTAGACTAAGTCTGTTCCGAGGCGGGTACATATATATATATATACATAAACTTAGACACATATACATTTACATATATATACATGCATATACACAATTATGTTCATACACACATAAACGCATATGCGCACATACTTACACACAGGTATTCGCATACGTGTACATAATCAAACTCATAGATACAAATTAAAACCTAAATACATATAATCAAATAAGAATTATTGGGAGTTGAAATACAGTTATCAAGGAATTGACAAATTTCCATAAAACCAAAAATTCATCAAGTACACATAGTAATGCTAGCGTCTAAATCTAGAACTATAAGATTTCAACAAAATAATATACATATGAGGTAATAATAATATAAACTATCGCAAAACAAAAGCAGTATTAATAGTAAAAGCATTCGTAATACAAAAGCAGTATTAATAATTAAGATAAAATTTCTATAAGTAACCAACACATATAAGTAAATAAAGAGTGAGGATTAAAGACTAAGATGAGATTACTAATAACTTGGTGATGCTTGCCCTTTTTTTGTGTAGTAACCATGTATTGAAATGTTTGTATAACCAGTTTAGGTTGTTTTTTGTGGTACAGTAGGTGGTTTCTTTTAGGAAGGTGTTGAAAATGTGAGGTGCGAGGTAAGATTCGTGTTTTTGGGCAAAAGTTGATTTAGATTTAGGCACTAGAAGTAGGTTATATTGGGGAGCGGAAGGAGATGGGGAGAGGAGGGTGGGGAAGTACCTGGCTATTCAGATCTGGTCACTAAACATGGCTAAAGCCATTTCAAGCAACGTTTCAATTCTGAATGGTGGTCTTACACCAGGGCGATAGTGAAGCAAGGAAATTATGCACAGCTTCACTTTGAATTTTGAATTTAATGTTTTGTGGATTAATTTTGAGCTATCGTATATTTTATTTACCGAAACACATTCCTAGAACAATAAACTATGTATCAAAACAACATAACTTGCGTTAATTTGGTAAATTGATAGGTTTTACAATGTGTTTGTCAAGTATCAGCATCGGACTTTGACAGTTTGAATCATGGCAAATTTGACATTTCTATTCCACAGATAAATCATTTAAAAATATTCTGGTGTCACCAGGTGAATGAAACTTGTGGCTATATCATCAATGATGTTGGTGCAAGCGATTCTGACCTTGTCCTTCATACAAATTCTGTACACAGAAGGGTCAAAATCGCATTCAAAAATAATTTTTTTTCGTAATTTGTTCTGCGCGCATGGCGCACACACCGCGCGCATCCTCGCATCTCCGGCAAGTAAGAGGTTAATTGGATATAAAAAAGTGGAACCAATTTTATTTCTCTGTGTGTATCATCTAAATATAATACATGGGATAGTCTGAATTGTTGATAAATTAAGTTCTAATTTTGAAAATGGCAATTAAAGTAAGTTTCTGTTGAAAATATTATATTGAATTCTCCAATCAAACGCTTCCAAATTTGAATAGGATGACACAATTCAAAGCAAAAGTTGTTAAGTTCATTGAACCGAAGTTACGGACGTAAAAACACACAACATAGTATTTTTCTTTCTTGTATTTTATTTTGTTCTTTACAGAAATGATGTCGCCAGATCACAAAACAATCCCCCACGTTCCGGAAGATCCGTCAACCTCCTCCTCCTTTCCCCTCGTCTCCAAGATAATCAACTTTCCCTGCCAGTCTGGCAACACCAACACCAACGGCAATACCCACCAGAGTCCGGGATCTGACGGCACCGACGGGGGTTATTGTCCTGCAGTAGTCCCCCAGCGAGAGAGAGTGGTGACTTTAAGTGGAAGGTTAAAGAAGTTGCTGTCAATTGCCAAGATGCATGATAGACGGAAGAAGCCAGGTTGTACCTGTGGACATTTCTGTGGTGGCTCCAGAGGGAAGAGGAATACTGTGAGAGATGACGTGAGTTTTGTTTTTTATTACTAGCGCAGACCTACGAGGTCATTACGGGATATTATAATTGTAGGATTTGTGATGCTGAAAGATTATGTAAAGAATACATCAGAACAAGGACAATTGCAAGAACAAGGACAATTGGCCAAGAAAAAATGTTTATAACAGCAGCTTTACAGGTCAGCTACGTAAGTTACAAAATTTTCCACTCTTAATAGCTACACGTGTCTTCTCGATCCCTCAAAGTGGGACATGTTCCCTCATTGGCATCAGAGAATGAATGTCACTTCATCCTCTTTGCATTTCCTACAACTATTGGCATTTTCCACTCCCAATAGCTGCAAGCTCCTGATTCCCTGAATGTGGGACATTGGCTTCAGAGATGAATGCATGTCTTTTCATCCTGCTTACATTTCCTACAAATATTGGTGTGTCTTGGTTTATTTTAGTTAATTATTAACCTCGCCCTGAGAGTTGTTTATTTTTTTCAAGTTGCTATCCGGAGGTTTCCTGAAAAACCAATCTGCCTCATAATATTCCTGAGTGTAACGGAAATACCTGTCCTTACGAGTAAATTGCAAAATGTTAGAAACTGACTGACTATCAATATTAATTCACAAAACGTGTTGAATATTTAAAAATGTATGTGTATGAATATTGTGTTTTGTTTTTCAGATGTTTACTCTTCCTACTCCAAAACCAGTTCAGGTAATACCAATAATTTCTCTATTTTATTCTGTAAAAATTTAAGTTGACACTATTACAATAATCACAAAATGTACTTCCCCGACTGGGATTTGGCCTCCTCCATAAATTCCTCCATAAACCCCTCCATAAAAAAATGTATTCCATTGACTAGGGTCTCTGGCCATTTGCCTCCCACAATCTATCCACCTCTTCCTTGGTTTGCCTCCGGGCTGTTATAATAATATGCAGCACAAGTTTAACACTGCGGCTTTGGAAAATAATTATTATGGTGTATTATGTGTATTATGGTGTTATTTACCAAAATTACCATTTGTTCCGAATTTATAATGCTGTCTGCACATCAGCTTTATTCACGGCTTGTAAATAACCTTTAACAGGTGTTTAAATTATTCATGAATGAAATTTACCAATAATTTAGATCAAGTATATAAATATTAATCAGTCGACTGGTTACAAGAACCGTGCTCAGATTCACCGATGATTCACGCTAGATTTTTTTCCAATGCGAATTTAACCTTTATGATTCGAAAACTGTATAGAGGGCAAAATCAGAATCGCTTGCGCTAATAACACTGCAGTTGCTACTTATTATTTGATGAATGTTGCCTCTCTGACTGTCTGGAAAACATTTTATCTGTGAATGTCAAAACTCATTTTCGTTCAACGGCATCCCAAAAATAAAATTTATGAATTTTTGAAGGAGTACAAAGAAACAGAAAACAATTGCAAAAAAACATAATTCATAGTTTTTTATTCCAATATTTGTACAAAACTCATGGACGTAATTTCTGCAAATTCTCATCCAACAGTCAGGGATATTTTTAGGATTTTTGGCTCCGACATTCAAGAGGTTGATTTTGTTAAATGTGTTGTGTTTTCTGTTTAGACTCCAGTTGCCCCCCTCGCACCCCTTGCTGCCCCGGAGCTGCCCCGGGCCCCCGCGAAGGAGGTGTTCCAACTGCCCCAGCGCCCCGAGGTTGCCATCTGGCCGCATCACCCCCGTCCCGTCATGAAGACTGTGGCCGATTTGGAGGTAAAGGAGATTTATCTTTGATTACATTTGAAAACAATCTGGAGGGATATAAAAGCAAAACCGCCACTATCCACCAATGCAAAATGTTCAGCATTTAGAAAAACTATTATAGAAAATGATTTTTTTTAAATTTGTAAGCTTGTGTATGTTTTTTAGATTTGTATTATTTTGCGGGATTGTTATTGAAATGACGGTCGTGATCTTCTGTCATATTTGTGGGATTTATTTGATTTTTCTATCTACAACGTACATTAAATGAATAAATAATCATGCATACTTGCAGGAATTCGTGTTAAAAACGATCTAAACTATAACATGTGACAGTAAATATGTAAAAATCACACAAATCTGACAGGAGATCACGTCCGTTATCTCGATAACGATTCCACAAAAGATATAGAATTGCTCGGCTGATCACTGTATTTTTAAAAATTTTAGTCTTGTATTTTTATTGCTTTTATTATTAGAGTTTCACTGGATGTGGGTAGTTGAAACACTTGTAAATAAACACCACCCTTTTCCAAAAAGGATTCATTTGTGTGTAAATTTTGCTGTTATTTTTTATAAATATTGACGTTTTTGTCACTTTCAGCTTGACAAACTGCCGAGATGGACGCGCCGCGGCAAGACCAACAAGCCCCCTCCGCGCAAACAGGAACCCTTCTCCCTGCACCGCTGCGCACCAATTCTGCCGCGGGGATACGTACTGACGCCGGGCGGCCTGTCCAGCTGCGGCAGCCCCGTGGTGCTGGCCTCCCCGGCCTCTGTGGTCTCCAGCAGCAGCGTGGAGCTGCCGAGGCCCGCCCCCAAGCCACCCGCGAGGCCCGTGGCCATAGCGCCCGCCCCGCTGCTGAGGGTACTGCCAGCGGTGCGACCGTGGCCAGGAGTGCCAGTACCCAAAATAGACAGGTCTGTCGCCTTCAGGTAACAATAAAACCTCACGCAGAATGTCCATGGAATGCAAGAATAAAAAGAAGATTGTGTTGACGCAACTATGTACATTTACCTTCCTCCATCCTACATACTTTCCATATCTATCCTATCTGACAATTTGTGCCAATACCCTACATGTGACATTTTGGAACAATAATTCTCAAGGAACGATTAGCCCATTGAAGTAATCTTGGTGACTTTAATATCGATTCTTACGGAAACTTGTCCAGTGCTTAACCTCGTGATCTCTCGGTGCCGTAATATTTAAGTAAATCAGATTACTTCCCAGTGTCCATTGTTCACCAAGCTATTCCCATAGTTGTCATTTTGACCTTCCATAATTTTATTGATTACAGTCAAATTGATTCGAAGTCAAATCTATCTGCGACTGTAGATTGGATGAATAAGATTTAATCTCCCCAATGGAGTGTAGATACAACAACGATAAGGCATGCATCGGCAGTGAGGGTTGCAACTGGGAGAGGTAGGATGAAGGTAGACTGAATGCCGTACAAATGAGATTTATGAGGCGTTTGTGTGTTACAAATGTGGAAATCTCATTTTAAGTATAGAAGGCCTCAGTAGGCCTTGTATTTTTGTCGTGGTTCCGAAGACAGTCTTGATGCTTTCTTTTCTCAGTATCCTGGAAATCCCGTCTGAAAGCGCAGCCTTTTGACTCTTGTTCAATTCTGTCTTCGTTTGGGGTGGCTTTGGCTTTTAGAGCAATTTCAAGGTAATCATTTCGCTCTAAAGCATCGTTTAGCTTTATAAGTTCATCTCCAATTTTTGGTTCTTCACTTATTCTGGTTGCTCGGGTCACCAACGTATGGTTAAGTCCTCTTTTCTGCACTGGGTGGGATTCAGCATGTAGATCAGTGGCGGTCTTTCCCTCAGGTCAATAGAGAACTCCAGTCCAATTTTTTTAATTTTTTTTTAATGAATAATGGCCTTCTAACTTAAATAACTGCATTTTTATTTTTATTTTTAGAGTTAGTTTTAATAGTTAAAATAATTTTCAAAGTTTTAATTTTTCAAGACCACCTTATGTACGGTGAATCGTGTGACGTCATCACTCCTGAAAAATTACTATAGGATCGGGCAATCAGCTGATCAAGTGCCGCCATTTTGAATAGCGTTATTCGAAGCATTCTCCCTAGAAGTAGCATTACAAATTTTTTGTGCAGTAGTTTTTCAATATTTTAAATAATAGAGATAAACTAATAGAGATACCTCTATTTTTGATAATGAATTATTTAGGCTTAAATATTGTTTCAATAAACACAACAACAAAATCTCTATAAACAGTATGAAATAATGAATAACATGAAATGTTGTTAATACTGATGGATCAAAGATTTCAATACAATGACTGGTGACGCGTGACGTCAGCACTAACCATTCAGTAATACCAACTTTACAGTGTGTTTTGACGAGAGGTTTAAAAATGCACTTTTTAATAATTTTTTAAGAACGCTACGTTTAATATTGTGAAATTAAACTTATATATTCAGAATCAGTGTTTATTGGTCTATATGAACATATTTTTTTAAAGCCATAATATTTTTCACTGGAGTTCCTTATTGGTCAATGACCTCCCAAAATTATAAGATAACACTAAAACACAATATTTTGAATTATTATGCAAATCAAAACAACTGGTATTATTTTAATTTATTTGAAAATGCACTGCGAGATAGCGGGCAGCGGCAACTAGTGACATCTAACGTCTTAACCCGTCAAAGGCCATAAAAAACACGGAAATTTCCTAACAAAGCACCACTTTGAATTTTGAATTGAATGTTTTGTGGATTAATTTTGAGCTATCGTATATTTTATTGACCGAAACACATTCGTAGAACAATAAACTATGTACCAAAACAACATTACTTGCGTTAATTACGTAAATTGATAGATTTTACGATGTTTTCGCCAAGTAACACGCATCGACTTTGACAGAAAGAATAGCGGCAAATTTGACATTTTGATGCCACAGATAAAATCGTTTAAAAATATTCTGGGGTTGCCAGGTGAATGAAATTTTTGCATACAACATGGGTAAATGTTGGCGCAGGCGATTCTGACCTTGTCTTTCATACAAGTTCTGTACATAGAAGGGTCAAAATCGCAGACAAACATATTTTTTTCGAAATATTTTTTCCGTACATGCGCACAAACCGCGCGCATCCGCACGTCTCTGGCAAATAAGAGGTTAAATGGTAGCTTCCTTTCCCACACAACTATGATTGGCTGGGTCAATTGATCAAATGTCCCAATATCATTATCTGTCTCTTTACGCGCCATACAATTTACGGCACTATGTAACCTAGTAAAAATGCTTTCGCATTCTGAAGACAGCTTGGGTCATTGCCATGAGGAAGACAGCATGATGAATATTATGCCTATGAAAGAGATGGTTTGATAAACGTAGGTTGGTTTTGCATATTGAACGCTTCTCAAATGAAATAATTCGTGAGGTACCTACCTATAAATAAATATTGATAATATCAGCGTATTTAAATTGATATTGTATCATAATATCTTTTTTTTTAAATGACCTTCCACTTCTGGACCTAGTGTAGATTCTGATTCGTATGAGTGGGTTTTCTATATGTGATGTGCCCTAGGCTACCATCTTCTTTTCGTGTAACCTCCTCATCCAGAACCGGCGGATTTTGTCTTGGTTTTCCACATTGCGCTTTTCAACATTGAGTTTTGGAAGCCAATCCTTGTCTATTGATATCATCATCATCATCACTATTGGCTCTACAACCTCTGGTGGGTCTTGGCCTCCTCAAGAGTCTTCCTCCACTCATCTCGGTTTTGTGCCAGCTCTCTCCAGTTTAGAAGCTCCAAGACAGATATGTCTTTGAGGACGTTGTCGCTCCATCTTAATCTTAGTTTTCCCAGGCTCCTTCGCCCTATTGGTCTTGAGTTCACCAGGGACTTTGGTGCTTGATGCTTGGTCATTCTCTCCACATCACTCAGCCACCAAAGTCTTCCCAGTTTTATAAATTTTGCGAAGTTTAGCTCCTTAATACATTGATATATTTTATTCAAATTGTTTTGCAGTTGGTCGTGATGTAGGTATATATGGATTGAAAAAGAATTTGGTTTTGGATATTATTAAATAAATGAGGAATGTTGACAGGCCGCCGTCCAGTTTCAAGATTGAACCACCTTCACCAGCTCCGTCACCGGCACTATCGTGCAACTCGGATACGTCAGAAGTCTCCAAGCCAGCTGTAGTCAGCCACTCTTCGGATCAGGTAAACACAGATTATCAATTAAATAATTATTTTTTATTATGTGTGTAGGATCCAGAATCGCCATAGCAAAATCAGAAGAAAACAAATGCATACATACAAAATTAATTTTTTGCTTTTGCAATCTAGTTGAATAGAGACATCTCCGAAGAATTGAAATTTGAGTTGAGTATGCAGTTATGCTATAAAAATGTACCCTCTATTTCAGCGGTCGTCACACTTTTCTGGTCAAGGGCCACATAGGACAATGTGAGGTTTCACCGCGGGCCGCACACTTATGATTTCGGGGGGGGGGGGGGGGGGGGGGAAGTTTGTCAATTCTTAATAATAATAATTCATCCACTTCCCAAACTATCGAAATGTGCACACGTGATAAAAATGATAACAATACATACAATAACAAAAATTAACCAATATTAAAGTTTATTTTGCTTTAAAAATTAAGCGTGTTTTTTGGTCTTTTTTGACCATATATTTTTTTTTTACCTACCTACACCCTCACTGTGCCATCTCTACGCCCTCTAATTTTCTCTTGGCTTCTACTACCCCCCCTGAAATTCTCAAACGACAATATAATTATCTGTAAAAAACGGATAATATATTTAATTGTACATGAAAAAAATATATTTAGAAAGAAAACGGCAGATATTGCGGGGCGTATAAAACCGGATAGTATAATTTTTTTTTTTTTTTAAATGAAACATACAATGAAGTTGCATTCCCATGAGTTATCAAAACTCATTAAGGAATCGCCAATTGGTACATTTGAAAAGATAAACCCAAGCCAACCCAATATGCAGACACAATAAATAAAGAAAAAATTTACAAAACATTTTACAGAAGCAACATACAGACACAAACATATGAAGAATCACTTTACAAATATTTCACAGAAACATGTCTTATAAGATTTTATGAATAATATTATAACCCACTCATTTGATTTATGTACTGTTGGTGTCACAAAGTTAAAATCAAGTATCCTCCATGATGGACTATAGAAATGCATAAAAAACAAGTCAGGAAAAATACAATAAAAGGTACATGCTCAAAAATACACAGACCTAATACAAGATGTTTACATAAAAATACATGATAAGATTTAAAAAAGATATAAACTGCGCCCATCATATCTGGATGTACAAAGTTTGGTACTTGGAGATAATCAGGATAGCTATCAGAACAGAGTTTGTACCTACTTATGACTCGTTTTCCAAATAACATTTGAAAAAATAGGATTTCAATATATCGTTTCGAGATTTGTTAGAGACCTGTCTTAATTCTTCAAGCAATTTGTTATAGTTAGTGTACGCAATGTATTCTAATGATTTCAGTCCGAACTTTGTTGAGTGTATTTTTGATATATGTAGTTTGTTGTGTTGTCGTGTATCATATTGGTGAACGTCGTTGTTATAGTTCAATTTTATATTTGTGTGGGTGTTGCGCTGAATAATATTTAAGATGGTGTTTGTTATCTCAAAGCTAGGAACAATCTTAAATGGTAATACAAGTGTGTGACGGTAAATATCTTTAACATGTGTATCCCAAGGCAAGCCAAAAATGTTACGTAGGGCTCTATTTTGGATTATTTGTACCTCCGATATCAATTTTTTGGTAGCGAAACCCCAGATACCCGAAAGGTATGCCAAGTGGGAGTGAATCATAGCATAGTACAGTGATCGCAGTATGGCTGTGGGAAGCAATCTACGTAGCCTGTACATTACACCGGTCACCGGAGCAATCTTTGATTTAACATAGTCAAAATGATTTTTCCATGAAAGCCGTGAGTCAATTAAAAGTCCTAGATACTTTGCGACATCTGTTTGTTCCAGTTTGTTTAGTCCAAGGGAAATGTTTAGGCGTTGTTCTCTCCTATTCCCGAATAGCACATAGTGAGTCTTTTTAATATTAAGACTAAGTTTATTAATTCTCAACCACTCGGCTAGATGAGCCAAATCTCTTTCCATGTCCTTTTCCATTTCGTTTAAATTAGTATTATGATAGAATAATATTGTGTCATCAGCATAAAGTTGAAGTGTACCTTTCACTCCCCATTTTGCAATATCATTTATATAAATTAAAAATTATAAATTAATAATGGCCCGAGAATCGAGCCCTGTGGTACACCGCATGTTATATTTCTATGATCACTTGAATCTTTTCCAATAATAACCGAACAGCACCTACCCGTAAGATAACTAGATAAAAGTTTTAGATTGTTGCCCACGATGCCCAGATATTCAAGCTTTTTTAACAGAATCTTATGATCAACCGTATCGAACGCCTTTTTGAGGTCAATGAAAATGCCCGCTGCATATTTTCCTTGATCTAAGTGTTTTTGAAGAGTTAGTATAAAGTCAAAGGCAGCACATTTCGTGTTGGAGAATTTTCTGAACCCATATTGTTGAGGCGTGAGAATATTATTAGTTGTGAGATATTTTGTTAGTCTATTTTTGATTACATGTTCAAATACTTTGGAGAAGACTGAGAGTATTGATATTGGACGATAATTAGATGGATTTTTTTGCAGTCTTCTTTGTGAATTGGAACGATTTTTGCAAGCTTTAGTTGATTCTGGAAATAGTCCACTCACTAATGACTGATTAATGAGAATAACAAGATGATCCGCTAATTTTTTTTTACAGAATCTGAGTAAGTTGGTTGTCATACCATCGACTCCTGGAGATGCATTAGTTTTTAGTTTTGAGATAATTTTTAAAACTTCTAGTTTGTTTGTATTGGCCATGTAGAGGGACTGTAATTGCTTTGGTTCCAAGTTTATTGTATTTACGTCGTCTGCATAAGATGGGATACTCGCAGCTAAATTTTCACCAACCGATGTAAAGAAGTCATTAAACGCTGTACATATCTGCTTCGGGTCATTTTTGTCTATATTATTGATGGTAAGAGTTTCAATTTTATTTGTAGAGTTCTTTGGACTGTTAGTTACGATTGAATTTATTGTCTTCCAGGTTTGTCTTGGATTATGTATGTTTTCTTTAAAAATATCTGTGTAATATTTTGTTTTGGCGAAACGTCTGTAATTAGTAACCAAATTTCTTGACTTATTTTTTTGTGATATAAGAAGACTGTTTTGTGGATCTTTCTTCCATTGTTTGTATTTAGTATTTCGTTCTCTAATAAGGAGATACAGTTTTTTGTCTAACCATGGTGTACATGTACATGTGTGTAATTGTACATGATAAAAAATATATTTAAAAAGAAAACGGCGGATATTTGTGCGGGCCGCAAAAAGCGAACAGTATAATTGTATATGAAAAAAATATATATTTAAAAAGAAAACGGCAGATATTTGTGCGGGCCGCAAAAAAACGGATATAGTATAATTGTACTCGTACATGAAAAAAAAATATGGTTAAAAAGAAAACGGTAGATATTTGTGCAGGCCGCAAAAAACCGGATAGTATAATTGGACATGAAAAAATATATATTCAAAAAGAAAACGCAGATATTTGTGCGGGCCGCAAAAAAACGGATAGTATAATTGTACTTGAAAAAAAAAATTAAAAAGAAAACGCCAGACATTTGTGCGGGCCGCACAAATATCCGTAGCGGGCCGCAGTTTGACGACCACGGCTCTATCTGGTACAATACTGAGATAAAAAACCCCAAATCAACTATGTGCAATGCAGAAAACTTGTAGTGAATTTAAGAAAATGTTGGTCTAGTCTGAGTCACTAGTGGGAAAATATAAAAAATGGACCGGACATTTTCGAAGAAGTACGTCAATTATATATAGTATGCGGCAATTCTGCTTGTTAACGAATCCACCGAGGGGTCGTCCATTAATCATGTGATGTTTTTTTAGCAACTTTTTAACCACCCCCCCCCCCCCTTCCTGGTGATATGCGGTGAGGTTTTAGACTAACCCCCCCCCCCCCCCCCCAAAATCACATGAATTTTTTTTAGTACAATATATGTTGAAATTTTCAGAATATTATCACTAAAAATAAATACACGTGATATCTCATTATACCCCCCCCCCTCGTGATATTTCGTGATTTTTTCCGAACCCCCCCCCCCTTTCGAGCCTCACGTGATTAACCGGTCAAAGGCCAGGCCATTTCACAAAAATTCACGAAAAAACACTAAAAAAGCACCATTTTGAATTTTGAATTGAATGTTTTGTTGATTAATTTTGAGCTATTGTATATTTTATTGACTGAAACACGTTCACAACACAATAAACTATCTACCAAAACAACTTGCATTTATTATGTAAATTAATAGGTTTTACGATGTCTTAGTCGCGGAACACGCATTAATTGCGACGGTTAAATTCGCGGCAAATTCTGACAGGTCAATGTCATAGACGAAATCGTTTTAAAAATATTGTGGGGTTGCAAGGTGAATGAAACTTTTAGGCGTCTCATAGAGTAATGTTGGCGCAAGCGATTCTGACACTGTTCTTCTTACAAATTCTGTACATAGAAGGGCCAAAGTCGCAGACCAAAAGTTTTTTGTCGAAAATATTATTCAAATATTTGAATTATTTTCTCGCGCATGTGCATACGACGCGCGCGCCGGCGCGTCTCCGGCCTGTCGCCTGCCTGTCACGGTTAATGGACGACCCCTGAGGTGAAAGTGAAATCACAAAGTGCACGAAATGCATTTCGATTTGAAAGCCCATTTTCATAAAACGCTTTAACAAACTTAACACGCTGCTCAATAGGCCACTTGCATTGAATTCATAACGACTTGGAAAAAATCGTGTGGATAGATCTTTTTATTAAGATTGCGAAAATGTTAGTAAATTTTTTGTACGGTTTTTTATATTTTTAAATAAATAAATCCATTATTTGGGCTTGTGACGTCACTACATGAAAATGTCCCGTCTCCGAAAATGTTCCTATTAATTTTGTAAAATTCCACACTGATTTATTTTTTTAATATGGCATCCCTTTGATTTCAGGCGAATTTTTTAATTCGTTCACTAGATTATTGTTTGTTCTCTGCGAACTTATCATTTGGTTTGACTTTTTGACAGATGTTCTGAAGAGAACCCCGTACATTTTAGAAGTCGGTACGTGTTTTAGAGGTATGATGGTTATGGTGCTGATTTTAACAAAATCAAATTTTATAATATTCTTATTATTATTTTAATTTACAAGTACAAGTATATTACATTGGATTTAGTAATATATACGTTGTACATTATAATGATTTATGATCAATAAGATAGATCAAGGAAAAAAATATTTATGAGATGTAATATTTTTGGTATGCCTCGTTATTCTCCTGTGCCATTCGTGTGGAAAACATTCTTTTTTTTAAAAATGATTTTTGGCTATGTAATTATCGTTTTTTCGCACTTATAAAATTATGTCCCGTCTTTCCGGTTTATAAAAAATGGTCTGATTTTTAGAATGAAATTTTCAAAAAATCCCCAGGGTTTCAAAAATACGATAATAAAAAATAAAAATACCGAATGTCTTAGAATGTGATGCAAGTGGCCTATTGTGTCTCCATGGTTGAATTTGTCAAAGACTGAAATAAAGAAATGTCAAATAAAGTTGGGCAAAAAACTTGACATTAAGGTGTGGCTCATAACATCGTGCGTTACGGTTGGACCACCCTTTAGTTAATTTTTTGAAGGTGTGCATTAGTATTGGTTAACAATATTGGCGACACCAGGAAATACAGTCCCACCCAGTTAAAACTGCCAATTGCATATCTCTTATATTTCAATATCTTTGGTGTGTTTGATGGTAGTGTGTGCCGATTGTCGTATAATTTTATGCTTTAATTTTTGGAATTACACATAACCAACAATTTTCAACAATATTCCAGGCTGCTAATTTCCCACCGTCTTCCTCCGATCCCTGGACGCACCTCGGCAGCGTGAAGAGCGAGGCTGGCAGCGTCGCGAGCGAGAAGAAGGATGTAACGCCGAACCTGGCTAATCTGCTGGACATCTCGCTACCGTCTAATATCGGCGACGACTACTCCTTAGGAGAACCTCTCAAACACCAACACAATGGGGGAGCCGCTAAACACGACAACTTCTCAGGTACAAATAATACCCCTTTGAACAGTCATTTTTTGTGGCCCAAAATTAAGTTTCTATATTTTGTGTTTTTTCTATGTTTCTATGTTTTGGATTTTGGTAATTATAAAAAAAAAAAAATGATTCTGGTAAATTTATCACATTTATATTACATTTTGTGAAATTAGAACTTTCTTGTTATTAGACCTTGGACTCTCGATGGTTGCTTAAAAAGTGACGGGCGTATGGCCGGACTAGGGATTTATTTTAGCAATCAATTCCAATCAGTATATATCTCGGAAGATTGAACGCAACTGACCTGATTTTAATACGTGGAGGGTGAGGGCAAAGGACACACATAGGTGCATGAACAGTCACTTTACGCCTTGAAGGTCATGGTTTCACAATAAAAGCAAATTAACGGTAACATCCACCGTTTCCGTGATCTCCAATGACTAAATAAAATACCCTAAGAGAGGACTTGGCAAACCAATAAAACATTCTTTCCACATGGTTATACAAAACATAACCAAAGGTAACCATAAGGGTGATCCAAAAGTATCGAGGCTTTCTTTATATATATTTTTTTTAAATATTTTTACACCAAAATTTAGTCACCTTCAAAGTATTCACCATTAAAGTGTTTGTTTTTACTTTATTCCAACCTTTTTTCCACTGCTCAAAACATTTATGAAACTCACTGATTGGAATGTCTCATTTTATGGCCTCCAGCGATTTTTTTCCCCTTCTACGGTATGAAAACATTTCCCTTTTCCCTAGGGAACAGAAAGAAGTCACAGGGAGAAGGTCAGGTGAATAGGACGGGTGAATAATCGGGGTCATTTCATTCTTGCTCAAATACTGCTTCACAGACAACGCGTTATGAGCAGGTGCGTTATCATGGTGGAAGAACCAGTCCCCTGTGCGCCAAAGATTTGACCTTTTTTCCTGATGCTCTCTCGCCACCTATTTGGTACCTCCATGTAGAACTGTCGGTTAACTGTTTGGCCTGCAGGAACAAACTCTCTATGTACAACACCTCTGATATCAAAAAAACAAATGAGCATCATCTTGATTTTCGATTTCCCCTGATACACTTTTTTCAGTCAAGGAGAGAGTCCTCTTCCATTGGGTAACTGTTGCTTGGTTTTGGGATCGAACCCATAACACCATGACTCATCACTAGTAATAACTTTGGAAAAAAAATCTAGGTACTCTTCCAGCTGATTTTTCAATTCGTGGCAGGCTTAACCGGTCAGCAACTTAAGCAGATATATGCCTTAAAATACGATAGCAGTCAAGTACAATAAGCGTGTTTATACGTCAACGCGTGTGTCTCCATAGAAATCATTCTAACTCCGTTATTGTTTTAGTGACATCCCTACAATAAAAAGTAAAGGGTCGAAAGTGGATCAAGCTGTACATCCCTATCAAGTTGTCCATAGAAATACATAACAAGAATATTCTGTCATTCGCGCGGTCTGATACATAATTTTACCCACCAAATTTCCTACGGGCGGCTAGACCGCTTGACATTGTTAATTTTTATTAAATATTTTTATATGAAATGATAAAAAAGTGAGGTGACAAAAGTGTTTATTATACATTTATACAATAGAATAAGTATTGTTGTTTACATAATCTGTGATTAGAGTACCGTTTTCACATAAAAACATCACATGAGCCATTTTTATTTTTTTTTTAATGTTTTCATTATAAATTTTAATATTTACAAATGTTAATATTTATTTGTAATATAACAATTTGAAAGCTTATTTTGCAACCTTTCTAAAACAGTGTTTACTATTCGGCTATATTCAGAAATGTTTCACTTATAGCTTTAATTGTGAAGCGGTAATAACACAAGGTTTTCGTAAAATGTCATTTCGTTTGAGACATTATAAGTGAATATTGGCGATTTTCAGAGGGGTTAAAGGCGATGCTCTCTTTCATTCTCAGAGAGGATAAGAATTTTTGAGAATGTCATTTCTCATTTTCGCCGAAAGAAGAAATGTTGATTTACTTAAAATTAAACTTTGAATGAACGCATGGTCTCACAGCGACGTGGCTTCGTACACTGACTGAGAAAGAGTTTCCGTACAACATTGGACCACACAAAACCCGTTCCCCTTCCACTTCTCCCCTGAACCGCTCGAGTCTCTTTACTTTTGGGTCCTCCCTCGTACATCATTCCGTAATTACCAATTATTTAGTGCCTTTGGAAATGGTCCAGCGCTGCTGGCTTCTTGCCCGCCATTTTTGTAATACCTTTTGGATAGAATGTTCAGTATGTATTTGGATCGGTATGCCAAGTCCTTCTCCCTAACCTCATAGTAACGGATAATACACAAGTATATAATTTATTTGTGACTTCCAGGTCTGCTGCCGGCAGAGTCCATGTCCATGAGCCCCTCCCGGCTGCTGAAAGAGGACCAGTGGCTGGAGTCGGAGGTGCACAACTTCTCCCTCAGCTCCTTCCTGGGCCACTTGGAGGCCGGGCGCAGCAAGGGGCCGGAGAGCATCAAGGGCGAGGAGACTTCGGTAATCTTAATATTTCAAATTTTATGAACCACGATATTCGAAATTTCGGGTCAAAAAATGGGTTGAACGAGACTGGCTGGAGAGGTCTAGGTTAGGTCTCCCTCAACCAATCTCTCCCGATCCGGCCCCGCCACGCAGTAAGGTAGACAAACGCATTCTCCACCGAGACCTAGACAAATCTCACCTCACGGACCCGGGCACCTACTAAATCACCAAGCTTAGCGAACCACTTGGGGTGATCTAAGGCAGGGGTGTTGGTTGTCCAATAAATGGTTCCATAGGGTAGCGGTACCTATACCCGCCTCCCAAATTGAAGTGATGGTTTTAATTTGTTTATTGTTTGTCAAAAATTCTTACGAGGTTACAACAGTATTTATTATACACTCAATTCCTGCATTATTGATAGCTATGTGCCATCTATGGGTAACCTATTAAACTACTAACTAGTGCCATCTATGAGTAACCTCTCAAACTACTATATAGGATATCACGTTAATTATACATCATTTTTAGGTGGACGGACACCATCTTCACAGTCTGATGGGAGAGACCAGCATAGACTACATGGCCAAGTTTGAGGATCTTGCAGCTAGAGTAGGAGCAGAAACCTCTAAATAATTATTATAAGCTGCACAACTCTCCAACGTTTAAATATTATCAGCGTTGCATCCAAACCTTACTTAGCGGCGGCTAAGGTGACTTATGTCGGGTTGTTTCCAACTCTCATCACATTAATTTGATAACCGTCAACTCGACTATCAGCGCCGCAATAATGCCTGCTAAATGCCCATTCTCGGTCTGTTTTAATTTTTTAACAAATTGTAATCGGCTGACGAGGATATCAACACGACTGTTATTCTTGGCAGCTGATCACAATTGGATCAAACCCCCGAATCAGGCCGACAGTTGGTATTTATCAGGGACCGTCAAATGTCAAAAATTCCAAATGGTGCTGAATAAGTTAAGTTTGGTTGGATACAATGGGAGTATGACTCTATTTTTGAAAAAATTTCTTTTATTTAAAATATTTATGACTTTTTATAACTTAATGACATTTTCCTCAATATTTTAAGAAAAAGGTGTAAGAAAAATCTCAATAATTAAAAAAAAATTGACAATTAGTGTGTAAATAACACATTTTTAAAGACAACATTTTTTGATTTTTATCTCCAATTTAGACACCAATATAACTTACAGAATTTATATAAGACACTATATTGTGACTACATATTTTGAAATACAGAAAAGCTTACTGTATATTTTTATACATAGATAATACATTGACACAAAATGTACAAATATAGTTATTATCAATGATGCCTCAAACCGATATCTTCCCAGTTTCAGAGTATAGCTCGTAGAAAGTGTTATCTTTTCAATTATAAATGTTAAGAAACTTATCTTTTCAGTTGTAAATTTTAAGAAACCTTTGTTTTCAATTATAAATTTTAAGAAACTATCTTTTCAATTATAAATTTTAAGACAGTTATCTTTTCAATTATAAATTTTAAGAAACGTATCTTTTACAATTAAAAGTTTTAAGTATTGTATTATTTCATTTTTTTAGAAAAGATAGGAATCGTATCTTTTCAATTATAAATTTTAAGAAACATATTATTTCAATTATTAATTCTAAGAAACGTATCTTTTCACAAATAAATTGTAAGAAATGTTTCTTTTCATTTGTAAATTGTAAGAAATTTATCTTTTAAAGAATAAATTGTAAGAAATGTACCTTTTCAAATATAAATTTTAAGAAATGGTCATTTCACAATAAATTGAATATGTATGGTATTATCAAAGATTTTCCATTTTACATATAAATTATGAACATGTTTGAAAACATGAAATGATATGCAATTTTTTTTTTTTAAATAATGTAAGTCCAGATTTTAGACTGTAAATATGTGTACAAAGTTCTGTATGGAATCGCCTGTATAATTTTAGAATATTTTAAAAGTTTTGATGTTTGTATTTATTTTTTGTGAAGAACTTTGACGAGAATTTAAACAGTTCATTTAAACAGTTACAATAAAATAGTTATTGAGCAATAAGAACATGTTTTTTTTATGATATAGGGTAGAATTTAAATAGGTACCTAATGAAGTTTAAAACGACATATGTATAGTCTGTCAAAAAAGAGTAGAAAATATAAAAACTGGAACTACTAAATTTGTAGACTGGCAACACCAATTTATCTGTCAAGTATTTTTTTGAAGTGCAATGACACTGAATGTATAGAACACAGTAAACCACATTTAAAAAAACATTTTTTCTTCATGTCATAAATTTGATTAAAAGGTGATTTATAAAGCGATTTGCTTTAATTTAATTTAACATAAATTTGAATTTAACAATAGATAGAAAGGAAGAATCACTAATGGTGAGTTTAGTTACACTACTTTTAGATCTGAATGAGTTAAATATATTCAGATCTAAAATTAAAGACATGATCTAAAGTAAATAATGTGAGCAATTTCTAAACTGTGCATTATATTTTATTACATTATAGTTATTCTTCATTATGTTAACACAAAATTGCAAAAGTATAATAATAATATACCTATATGCAATTCCAATTTTGAGATTGGCGGGTATCTATACCGCAATGAAAAAATATTTTTTCCACTATTATGCCTTTTTAATTTTTTATAAAAATGTAGGTTACACAGCTTTACTTTAACACCATGAGTTATGTGTTTAGTATTGCCATTTAATCAACAGTGGCGCCCTCATATATTTTCTACTCTTATTTGACAAACTGTATTATACTGTTGATGTAAGTCAGAATACCTATTAGTATGTAACTTTTTTTTTGATATTGGCGAAACATTTTGTGTAACCATAAAAATTTTAACACATTTTTTTTTATTTTCGTTGTAAATATTATTTGTTAAATGTTATCTATATCAGGACGTTAGTTTTTAGGGTGATATGTATATATCAACATTAACTTATAAATCCCAAAATTGTTCTTTTGTTTAGTTTGTTAATTAATTTTTAATTATTAACTTTTTTAAATTCCTTGTTTAAGTATTTTATAATTTAGTCAACCCCATTTACATAATGGAATTATTGCAGTTTTTTTTTAGATTAACCCCTCAGGCCTCCGGCATAAATCCATATATTTTTGAAGACACTGTCAGAAGGTCGGAGAATTTGTGTGTATTTTCGCTTTGCAATAATTTCCAAATAAATCGAATATTTCTGAATGTGTCCGAAAACTAATTTTATTATTGGAAATTATCATATAATTAATAAAATATTTAAATTTTTAATGTACCTGAGCATAAAAAAAAATTAAAATGGCACACCTTCAGTTTTTTCTATTTATAATATAATTAAACCATTTTGTTAGACAAGTGTCTTATAAACATTATTGTCACCTCATTTTTTGTGAATGATGAATAAATAATTTATAAAGTTTCATAATTTTTTCTCAATTTGCAGTCGGAACCTTTGATTTTATAAAGGTGTACATTTTAATTTTTCTGTGGCTAACTTCTAGATTTGAATATAGAGCGTGCTCTTTTCTCTTTCTAACACTGTAAAGATCGTATTTCTCAACATAGTAAGGGAGACATACAATTTCAATAAGACCAGATTATGAGATTATTGACTCCACGGGTAATAGCTGTTTGTTTGCCAATCTGAACAAATTAGCCTGAGGGGTTAATGTATTGGTATTTATCTCCATAAAACAAAATTCATCATCACAGTGGTACATGTCCGCCATTGGCCTCCGGTCTTCAGTCCTCAGCCTTCCATTCTGCTGCTGTTTCTACTCCCATCTTGAAGAAACGCAACAGAGGGAGGGGAGGATAAAAGAATGAACGCATTGACAATGCATACGATCCACAGCTTACGGGCTCACGTAAGTTTAACTTAACTGATTAAAGTTAAGAATGCCACAAAATGATTTGGATGTAACGAGAAATATGCATAAATTACTTGAGTGTATTATTTCAATAAAACCGTCATATGACAATACAAAGCAGCTGCTTATTTGTGTTTTACCTAGTGTTATTTTTTATAATATTTTTTTCAAGAAAATTGTGTACCCTTAAACCTTTGTTTTAAATAATCTGTTGGTACCTAGCATTCATCCTTGTACCCTTTTCCAAAATTATAATTCCTATCCACAATTGCTTTTTTCCCTACCTACCTTATGCTGACTAAATACCATCATGTGTCATAGTATTCAATTGAAAATTAAATATCGTCTTGTCAATGCATATTGCGAGTGTTGAATACGGAGCCTTTGTTTGACCGTGTCGAAACAGATAAGAATAATAATTATAATGTAATATTTATATAGCACAGTTTAGTGTTATTTATCTTTAAGTGCACTTAACTACAATAAACTTAAAATTAATCCTATAGTGTTCCTTTCGAGTCCTTACAAAATATTGATAAAATAATATGAAACAAAGAATGTACAGTATATACAAGAAAACAAAATTAAAAATAAGTGCTGTTTTGGCATAGGACAATAGATAATGATAAACAACAACGGTGCCATTAAACATGAATCGTTAAACCTATAATATATTATAGAAAAGGAGGTAGTTTACATTTAGAAATGAGAAACATTTTGGGTGCACAATAAACATAAAAGTACAGTAAGGAGGAAGCTGAAACCAAGCAATTACCAGAGACCAGAGGCGGCCTCTTCCTTAGTGCATTGGTGCACTGCACTTCCAAAAATCTATATACGTCAGATGTGTAAAATAGTACATCCTCTCATGAAGAATTCCCGCCAATTCGTTTTAAAATCCTACACAATTGACCAGACTCCCTCCCATGAGAGAAAGGAATTCGTGCACATTTTGTTGTGCCGAGGCGTGACGTCACATGAAGAAATATTTCTACTTGGTCGAAGATTGGGATCATCTCCAGATGTTGGACGCGTGAAATGAGCAAGACAGGTATAGATAGACCCATAAGGAAGATTGGCGTGTGAGAGCAGAGAAGACATATGGTGCTAGTGTGCATTAGCGGAGAGCAAATGACAAAACATTAAACTTGCGTAATGTGGTCCCGAACCTTTGAAATGAAATAATTTTGTTTGACGAATTTAGAACTAATTAACAATGTTATTTTTTAACGCTACGGTTATTGGTGCAGCGCATTAACTTCAGTACTGTTTCGGTATTGACAGAATTTTAACGATTTTAGCAAGTTTTATTCTGTAAAAAAACTTATTTAAAAATGAGTGCTACTGAAAAGATTGTGATTAACGTCAATTTCTCGGCAATTTTTCGCCGAGATTCTGGGCCATAACCGAGACCGTTGTAAGTAGGTACGATATAGGATAATGGGATTCAAATCTACCATGCGCGTCCACATTCGTCCACTTGGTGTCAGTACGTGAGAGAGCTGTCGATTGTGATTGATCAGCTGGCAGCGAGGCGGGTTTTACTTACCTGAAATAGCTCTTGATGCTACAATATCACGTTGTCCAATTTTTGATTATTAAAATTATTTTAAAAAAATATATTATTACATTCTTAAATATACTATATTATGCAAAAATAGCGCATTTTAATTTTTTTTCTCAAATTATCTATTCTCGGTCTCGGCCAAGATTTTAATTTATTCTCGGTCTCGGCCGAGAACGAAAATCGAATCGAAAAACGAATCTATCAAACGGACCGCCCGTCTCTGCACAGAGTCAAGGGTTTTTTTTAGGTATTTTGGAGCTCCAGATTAGAGGTGGCTGCCAAATTCAACCGTGGGGCGCACTTGCGATTTGTACAGGGTTAGCAGTTGTGTACTATTAAAGAATCTGCGGGCCCTGTACAGTACGCCTAGTTTCTGAGAGGCTAACTTAACTCTGGTTTCGATGGAGCCTCCGTAACTGAGCTGGTCACTTAGAGTTACACCAAGCATATCGATGGAGGTCCTGTTCGGAAGATTGCTTCCGTTGAAAGAGACTAGATTTTCATTTTGATCCCTTTTAGACGTTATCAAACACAATTGGGTCTTTGAAACATTAAATTTGACGAGGTTATTCTTACCCCAAGAGAAAACACTCTCGAGGTAACCGTCCATTCTTTGCTTCAAAGCCCTCCGAGCTATTGGAGTTTGTGGGCCCTTTGGGGGCTTGTCAAACAAAAAGCTATCATGGACTGTACTGTCATCCGCGTAACAATGAGTCGGTGCACATGACAAGAGGTCATTGATGTGCAACAGAAACAAAGTCGGTGACAGAACCGATCCCTGTGGGACGCCAGCATTTATCGAATGCGAGTCAAGAATTAGACACAAAAGCAGTGGCGGATACAGGGGGGGGGGGCGCGCCCCCCCCCCCCCTTGGCCACCCTAATTACAAGAAAATCTTTCTTCAATCATTCGCTCTACATGTCTAAACCATCTAAGCGTCCCTTTCTAAATCTTACTTGTTACGCTTGTATCAGCCTTGCATTATTTTCATATTTTTTCCACACTCTAATACATGGCTTTCTAAAGCATTTAGACCTTCCTCTGCCAGTTTCATGCTTCACTGCCATACATCAGGGTTGGTACCCCAGTGCGTAGTCGGGAAATACGCCAAACGCGTGCCCAACATTTGTACACGGTCGTTTCTTCGACTCGTTCTTGTGTTCAACAGCTCGGCTGTGGAATGATTTGCCGGCCTCTGTGTTTCCTCCTTCCTACAACATGGGTCTCTTCAAGACCAATGTTCATTCCTTCCTCTCCTCAAAAAGACCCTCCACACGGCATCCCAGATGACATAGGCCCTGAGGGAAATCATTTTCCTCAGGGCCTCCTCTGTGGAGTTAATGTAAAAAAAGCACTCCATTGTGGACTGCTAGCTTCGCTTCTTTCGACAGTTTTTTATTAGCGCCAACGGCGTTCAGTCCTCCATAAACGCGGAGTTACCTGCATTTACCCTTCTTTCAATATCTCTATCAGACTCCCCATCTCTCGTAAATATACTTCCCGAATACATAAACTTATCCACTGTCATTTTTGGGTAACTATTACAAAATATACCTATTATTATTTTATTATAAAAAATTTTTTCTTTGGAGATGCTACGTGAAGGGTCATTTTAGAGAAAGGAAATAGTGGAAGGAAAAGGTATGATAGGTGGTTAGGACTCTCTGGGTTAGTGTGTCCAGGAGAGATGGACGGATGAACCTTTCTCTCCTACTGCGATGCGAGGAAATGGGTCGAGGGATTCCTGCTGGAGAGGTTAAATGGTCTCCTTCAACCAGTCCTTTCCAGCTCGCCACGCAGTACGTGGGCAAATGCTTCCGCCGCTACTTTGAAAAATCACATCCCACGAACTCAGGCATCCCTGCTAAGTCACCAAACTTAGCGATCCACTTGGGATGACTTATAGCAGAGGTGTTGTTTATCCAATAAATAATTCCCGTGGCGGCGGTACCCACACTCGCCTCCTAAATTGAAACTTTTCCTTCATTCACATTCAAACGTCGTTTCATGTAAAGGTACCCTTAACACGGCCCGACACGAGTATTTGATTCCCTTGATCGTGTATTCCCTTGAATGCAGCCCTACTGCTCCCTGTGGCCAGCCAAGTTTTAAATGTGCGATCCGTCAATCTCTTATTTATTTATTGAAGTGGAAACTTCTTTAGCACCGTTGTGATTTGACAAACACATCCATCTGTATGTTTTAGCCTGCGAGAGAATAAGATAGCATTTTTTTACATTTACTCCAGACAGGAGGCCCTGAGGAAAATAATTTCCCTCGGGCCTATGTCATCTGGGATGCTGTGTGGAGAGTCTTTTTGAGGAGAGGAAGGAATGAACATTGGTCTTGAAGAGACCCATGTTGTAGGAAGGAGGAAACACAGAGGCCGGCAAATCATTCCACAGCCGAGCTGTTGAACACAAGAACGAGTCGAAGAAACGACCCGTTCTCATGTGACAAATGTCAACAGTGTTCAAATGACGCGACTATGCACCGGTGCCGAAAGGATCAATGACGCTAGTTCCTCGGAGCATCTGCCATTGTAATACCGGTAGAACAAAGATAGCATTCCCACCCGACGCCTGTGTTCTAAAGATTGCAATCCGTCTGTTAAGATGGGAGAATCTATTAAGCGGACCGCCCGTTTCTGTACAGAGTCGAGGGTATTTTTTAGGTATTTTGGAGCTCCAGACCAGAGGTGGTTGCCAAAATCATATAGTCGGTCTCCTCTTTGTGCGGTTTCGTATTCTCCCCGTTGCCTACTTTTTAGTTTTCTTATATCTTTAGCACCCCCCCCTTGAGTTTTTTCTGTATCCGCCACTGCACAAAAGTCAACATTTTTCGCGATCGATTTACGCGATCGCTATTTTCATATCTACGATTTCAGTTGGCATCACAGCAAAATCATAGTTCATGTGTCGTATGCAGTGATGACAATTGAAATTGTAGATATGACAATAGAGATGAAAATAGCGATCGCGTAAAGCTAAAAATGTTGACTTTGTTTAACTAAACGTTTAATTAGAATCGGGCTGAAATAAACAAAAATTTTAACAAAACAAAAAAACGACTTCAAAAAATGCACTAAAAAGTAAAAAAATAATTTCGTATTCTTCTACAACTTCATAATCAACTTACTTTTTCTAATCATCAATATGTAGGTACGATTGTTACTTTTGGAGTCGGTGTCAGTCAAGGTAGGTTTGTAACTACATACATAGTTATAGGTGAGATGTGCTTGTGTCGCACAAGCGACTTGCTGACACCGACTCCAAAAATAACAATCGTACCTACATATTGTTGATTAGAAAAAGTAAGTTGATTATGAAGTTGTGGAAGAATACGATATTATTTTTTTACTTTTAAGCGCATTTTTTTATGTCGTTTTTTTGTTTTGTTAAAAATTTTGTTTATTTTTTGATTTTTAGTAAATCTGAAGTACACTAACTAATTTGTCTGAATATGGGTAAACCTACTAAACGTGCTGCTCATATGAGACAGACATAATTTGACCATAACGTCAAATTAAGAGATTCGGCCGAGTTTCGTTAATTTGTCATGGATCCGATAATCAGAACCTAACCAAACTCTCATCAAATTACCCTTGAAGTACATCCTTTCCAATAAAAAAAGAATCATCGAAATCGGTTATTCGGTTGAGTTATTATCGGTTATTGAGTTATTCGTCCATTTGTCACGCACATACTTAATGCAAATTTAACTTATATGATTTTCTCATGGATGCCATTGTCGGAACTGGACCAAATTAAAATGGGACCACACGGGAAGCACCTGCTTTCAAATAAAAAAAAACATCAATATCGGTTCACCCAGTGAAAAGTTCTGAGGTAACAAGCATAAAAAAAAATACAGTCGAATTGAGAACCTCCTCCTTTTTGAAGTCGTTTAAAAAGATGTCGTGTATTGTAGGCATAAGGTCCGTAATTCTTGTTGATGTTCGACAGAAATTCTGTCGAGCATGCAGGTAGTGTGAACAAGAACGGGCTTGGATACACAGACGTCAAATAATAGCTTATTACGTCCATGCCTATTACGAAAAAGATCCATCTCAAAAATAGTCAAAAATCCGTACACCGTTGAAGAAACAAATAATGAAATCGAAAAAGTTTTGCCATCTTGACGGATTCCCCCTTCATCTCTGGCGGATTGGAGTGCCCACGAAACGGGAGAATTTTGTGTTGAATTCTGTGAAGGGGATTTACAGGATGATGGATTTCTTGGAGGAATAGAATAAAAGGACAAACTTGTCTTTTAAAAAATAAAATAAAAAATTAATTCCTGAGGCAGAGACTATATACGTATATTGACGAAAAAACCAATTTACGGAATTACTGAAGAATCTGTAGTTTACATCATTTTATCGGCGAAAATAGTCTAGAGAGGGCATACAAATTACGTGAGCAGTTTTTCTTTTAGTCTAGACCCCCCCCCCCTTGGTGAGATAAATTTGGGCCACTTTGTATATTTTTTCAAATAAGGTGAGATTTTGCTGGATCCCTCAGGCTCACGTAAATAATGTATACCCCTATATCTCCTAGCCACCCCACGATACTAAAATTTGGGGAGAAAATTATTTCATTCCTGAAATTATCTAGCCAAATAATTTGGTGTTTGACGGAATTCTGACGGATTTTCCAGTAGATTTTAGCGGAAATGTATATTCCACGACGGCAACACTGAAACGAAAATCGTCAAATGGAAACCGAATCTTGAAAAAGAACAAATCGAAATCAGTTAAATTTTGACAGTCGGCCGTTGGGTCTGTGGATCATTTTTCTCCGACATTTTTCTATTTTACATGACTAATTGGAGCACGATCCGATAAGAAAGATAATGATTTCAGCATTTTTACATTAACTAGTATTCAATTCTAATAGTTTAGTGCTCATTCTACGCGAGAGCTGTCGGCAGCCGCTTCGCTGTTTTTTTTTATCGGTGAGTTGAATTTTCGATTTCATTATTTTATGTTTTGGGTGCGTTCGCCCGCATTGAGGTCAATACATCGTTGAATTGTGACGATTTATTTAATATTGGGTTTATTGAAAGATGATAATCACGGTATGACTTTATAGACTTGACTTGTAATTGAGGATTTAGCCGATTTTGTGAGGTTATATTAGTAAACAAAACAAAACAAGAAAGTGAGAGGTCACGTTAACCTTTGTTGCACGAATATTCTTGATAATTACGAAGGTGAATGCACGCGGAATGCTCATTCTTCTTGGAATTTTTCTGGTTAGAAATCTGCTTTTGCCTCGAAAATAACGCTGTGACAACAAAGCTACAAATGTTTATTATTGCGATATATTATCAATGTTTTGATTAATTTGTTTGATATTTTGTTTTTATAAGATGATTTAGGGTTAAAAATCTGTTTTTAGGCCCGAAACACTGTAAAAGTGAAAAAAAGCTACAAACGTAAATATGGTGGCATATCACTGTTATTTGTTAATTTTTTAAATTTGTTTTTAAGATTAAACGTCACATACGTTATAATCTATGCATTCACAGATGGCGCCAATCAAATTATTTTGGGTTTTTAATACTTTTTGCACGTTACAAGGTAAATTAATTGTTTGCGCCCGTACATTTTTAATACGAATATAAATAAATAATTTTGTCCATAAACAAACCCAAATCTTTCAAGGAAGGCTGAAAAATACAATATTGGATTGAGTCACCGATACAAAATTGAATTTTTCAGCCTTTCTTGAAAGATTTGGGTTTGTTTATGGACAAAACTATTTATTTATATTCATATTAAATATGTGCAGGCGCAAACAATTAATTTACCGTAATGTTTTAAAGCAAAACATGCAAAAAGTATTAAAAACCTAAAATACATAATTTGATTGGCGCCATCTGTGAATGCGTAGATTATAACGTACGTGACGTTTAACCTTAAGGTGGATTCTGGTTAGAAAACATATAGGTAACATTGATTTGAAAACACTTCTACAAAAGATTTATTTTAATGTGAATATCGCATTAGAATCCTAAATGTCTGAAGTCAATGGGATTATAGCTTCTCCAATGTAGTAAGGCTGAATGTAGTTGAACAGGGAAAGAAATGGGGAAGAGAAAGGTTTGAAAGTCTTTGCTATTCAGAGCTACCTATTCACCAAATACATGAATGCCATTTCAAGCAACGTTTTGATTCTAATGCAATTGTAGTTTTTATACTACCATGTTGATTGATTTGTCTATTATGCAGGAACTTTGTTTACGTAGCATCCCAGATGACACAGGCCCTGAGGGAAATTATTTTCCTCAGGGCCTCCTGTGTGGAGTTAATGTAAAAAAAATAAAAAAATATCGATCATCCAATAGATTAGTCAGACATCTCCGAAAAATAGAAATTTGAGTTGAATATGCACTTACATGTAAAAACATACCCTCTATCTTGTACAAGATTACTCGTAAACACCACCAAATCAATTATAAAGCACAAAAACTTGTAGTGATTCAACAAAACATTGATGTTTTCTGGGTCACTAGTAGAATATTTCAAAAAGTCGTACTAATGTACTGGACCGTTATGTCTTGCAGCGTTATTTTATAGCATATTTAATAAGTAAAACACAGACATGTGTTAATAATATGTGATTGATGATGGGCATTCGAATAATGCTTTTTATTATTTGTAGATGTCTGACTAAATGCACGGGGAGAGTACGATTTCCGTGCCCGATTGGACCATGTTTTCTGGTAGAACATCTCAAAATAAGACGAAAATGAAGAATAATTTTTTTTGATATATCGCTTAGTTTTCGAGATTATATACTTATATTATATTATATACTTACTTATTTTTATTATCTCTTAATAAATATTCAACAAACATTAAATAGTAGAACTTACCTACCAAAATAATGAATACGTACAATGGACTGATATTATTTGTTCTCTTGATATCACAGTCATTGACCTGCTAACAATGATTAATAATAAGCAATAGATAAGCCTCCAGCTGTTTTTTGAGGTCAATGGAGACCTCTTCCATTATTATTTGCTAAAGATACTATCAATAATATGTACATAGTGATGCACAACTTGTTTTTTTAAGTAATTATTTACAGTGAGACTATTTTAGTATTTGTTTCTAGTTCATTTATATTATTCATATAGTAAATATTCTGATTGGCTTTTCCTGTAACATTCTGTATAAATTACCTGTAAACTCAATAAAAAGTTAAATTTATTATTTAGTAACCAGAAATTTATATAAAAATGGAAATCGATAGAAAAACGCATCACAATATCTTTTGTGAGATCGAGATCTCCTGGCAGACGAGATCTCTTGTCAGATTTGTGTGATTTTATATGGCTGAGATTTCAACTGTAAGCTGTCACATATTTTAGTTTAGACTATTTTAAATCGGCGAAGCTGGCCTGATACCCAGATAGAAAAAGCAACTAACAGCCATAGAAAATCACACAAATCTGACAGGAGATCTCGTCCGTCAGGAGATCTCGATCTCACAAAATATATAGAATCGCTCAGAAGGTAGCGGAGTTGCATTTTTGGTCAATTTTATAGCTTAAACACATTGACGGACATTTGCTGGAAAACAGAGGCATGTGGTATGATGAATGCAATCACTTGTCTTTTATCACAGAGGCAAGCCATGCACTGCTGAAAACTAGCTGCAGTCCGGGAGAAATCCTGAATGCATAGCTGAGCAGTGACCGACCCACCTATTGTAATTTTTTATTCAAATTTCATAATGCCAGATCCTACTCTTATACATAGAAACCTTCGCGGGCATGCGCACAACAAATTACCAAAGTTTCATTGTAATTGTACAAATGGTTTAGGCTTGGAGGGCTTTGAAGCAAAGAATGTACGGTTAACTTGAGAGTGTTTTCTCTTGGGGTAAAAATAATATCGTTGAATTTAATGTTTCAAAGACCCAATCATGTCTGATTACGTCTAAAAGGGATCGAAATGAAAATTTAGTATCTTTCAACGGAAGCAATCTTCTGAACACAGGCCCTCCATTGATATGCTTGGTGTAACCCTAAGTGACCAGCTCAGTTATGGGGGCTCCATCGAAGCCAGAGTAAAGTTAGCCTCCCAAAAACTGGGCATACTGTACAACTGCTAACCCTGTACAAATCACAAGTGCGCCCCACGGTTGAATTTGGCAGCCACCTCTGGTCTGGAGCTCCAAAATACCTTAAAAATACCCTCGACTCTGTGCTGAAACGGGCGGTCCGTTTAATAAATTCTCTCATCTTAACAGACGGATTGCAATCTTTAGAGCACAGTTTTTTTCTTTGTGTTTTCTTCTTCCTACAACATGGGTCTCTTCAAGACCAATGTTCATTCCTTCCTCTCCTCAAAAAGACCCTCCACGCAGCTTCCCAGATGACTCCTGTGTGAAGTTGAAGTAAAAAAAGGAAGAAAGAAAACAAAGGAACATTAAGATTGGCAAATCTATATAACATAAATACAAAAATGAACTCAATAAGGAACTCCAGTGAAAAATATTATGGCTTTAAAAAAATATGTTCATATAGACCAATAAACGCTGATTCTGAATATTTTTAACTTTTATTTCATAATATTAAACGTAGAGTTCTTAAAAAAATATTAAAAAGTGCATTTTTAAACCTCTCGTCAAAACACACTGTAAAGTTGGTATTACTGAATGGTTAGTGCTGACGTCACGCATCACCAGTCATTGTATTGAAATCTTTGATTATGTAGGTATGACATAAGCCATCAGTATTAACAAAATTTTCTGTTATTCGTTATTTCATACTGTTTATAGAGATTTAGTCGTTGTGTTTATTGAAAAAATATTTAAGCCTAAATAATTCAGTATCAAAAATAAAGGTATCTCTATTAGTTTATCTCTATTATTTAAAATATTGAAAAACTACTGCACAAAAAAAATGTAATGCTACTTCTAGGGAGAATGCTTCGAATAACGCTATTCAAAATGGCCGCACTTGATCAGCTGATTGCCTAATCCTATAGTAATTTTTCAGGAGTGATGACGTCACACGATTCACCGTACATACGGTTGTCTTAGGGGGATCTTGAAAAATTAAAACTTTGACAATTATTTTAACTATTAAAACTAACTCTAAAAATAAATAAAAAAAATGCAGTTATTTAAGTTAGAAGGTCATTATTCATAAAAAAAAATTAAAAAATTGGACTGGAGTTCTCTATTACCGTAAACACAAGATTAAATTCTTTTTAACAATCTTTTTGCTTGGATTATAACTTATCTATTATTCTACCCACAAAAAGTCATATTTTAAAAGTAATTATTGCCTTCATAAAAAATACATGTTTATCTCTTTACGGCCCATCGTTAGTTATTATTTTTATGAGTACCGTCACTAAAGGAAACGACATGTCCAATGATTGGAAAAAAAACAATAAATAGATAAAAAAAGTAATATTGCTGAACACTCAAGATCACATTGGCGTTACTAATTATTACATACAATATATTACAAGTGAACCCCTCCTAATTTGTTTAGTTTTTGGAACAACTCAAATAGGTCTCGTAGGAATTGTTTTGGCTCCCGCCCTATCATAGTGAGAAATATGATCAAAACGGTGTTAGAATGAGAAAATACCTCACTTGTATCTTCAAATATTTTTTTTTCTTTAAATCTATGAATTAACCACAAAATAATTAAAATGTACATCTTTATGAATCCAAAGTTTCCTGCCATAATTTGATAACAAAATGAAACTTTGGGATGTTTGGAGTGAAATTTTTTTTAGCACAGTTGTGATTTGAAACTCGATGAAACGAAAAAGCAACACTAAAAAGAGACAAACATACACCTATAGGATTTAGTGCCTCCGTTCACGGAGATACTTACAAGATACTCGATCCTCGTGCGCGTATCATACGCGCCGATCGTAAGTACCCCCCGTACGATTTTGCTGGTGCCCGTTCACGGCGCTATGCGTTGGCTTTCGGTTCCCAATCAGTATCACGATACCGACAGTCCTGTCGCGCGCGACGCTCGCATCATTTGTGTCTGATACTTATTCGTTTGACAGAAATGGCGTCGGAACATGAAAGTAATGTTAGATTTGTTCTGAAAGTGGAAAAAATTCATGTTTATATAACTATATGTTACCACAATACGTAAGAAAAGATTTAGTGGAGAAGGTATGGATTGATGTTGGAAAAAAAGTCATATAACATCGCTTGACTGCGTGTTAACTCCACGGCTGCACGTGAAAAATGATCGAGTTCAGTATATTTCGGATAGCGCCGTGTACGGAGACTAGCATTAAAAAGTGGTATATCAGCAGGGTACTTGTGGTTTCGTCACAATTACGTAGATTGTAAGTATCTCCATGAACGGAGGGCCTTAGCCTGCGAGAGACAGAATAATCGGTCTCCTCTTTGTGCGGTGCTTCACAGCCTCTCCACTCTCGTCTACTTTAGTTTTCTGAAGTTTTCCGCGTGTGAACTACACACTTGAATTTTTTTTATTATTTATTAGTTTTACACGAAATGACAAAAATGAGTTGACGATAATGTTTATTTTGAATTATAAAACTTTGAAAGCTTTTTCTTCGCTTTTCAAAAACAAGTTTTTAGTTTTTGGTTGCATTCAGAAATTCCATTTATTTGAATTTTATAACAAAAATTTTAACAAAACAAAAAAACGACTTAAAAAAATGCACTAAAAAGTGAAAAATTCTTCTACAACTTCATAATCAACTTACTTTTTCTACTCATCAATATGTAGGTACGATTGTTATTTTTGGAGTCGGTGTCAGTCAAGGTAGGTTTGTAACTACATACATAGTTATAGGTGAGATGTGCTTGTGGTGCACGCACAACTTGATGAGGCGAGAGGCGAGAGCGAGGCCGCGGCGTGAAGGAAGCTGTCAAGTGAACACACCGGGCCGGTCACCTTTGCTGACACCGACTCCAAAAATAATAATCGTACCTACATATTGATGAGTAGAAAAAGTAAGTTGATTATGAAGTTGTAGAAGAATACGAAATTATTTTTTTTAGTGCATTTTTTGAGGTCATTTTTTTGTTTTGTTAAAATTTTTGTTTATTTTTTTTGATTTTTAGTGAATCTGAATTACACTAACTAATTTGTTTGAATATGGGTAGACCTACTAAACGTGCTGCTCATATGAGACAGTCATAATTTGACCATAACGACGTTAGGGTCAAATTAAAAGATTCGGCCGAGTATCGTTAATTTGCTCCTAAGAATTGAAGAGTTCTGTTACTTTGTCATGGATCCCATAATCAGAACCTAACCAAACTGTCATTAAACTACCCTTGAAGTACATCCTTTCCAATAAAAAAAGAATCATCAAAATCGGTTGGCGTGATATTGAGTTATTCGTCCATTTGTCGCGCACATACTTAAAGCAAATTTAAGTCTTATATGATTTTCTCATGGATGCCATTATCGGAACTGGACCAAATTAAAATGGGACCACACGGGAAGCACCAGCTTTCAAATAAAAAAAAAATTATCAATATCGGTTCACCCAGGCGAAAGTTCTGAGGTAACAAACATAAAAAAAAAAAAAAAAAATACAGTCGAATTGAGAACCTCCTCCTTTTTGAAGCCGTTTAAAAATATTTTGATCTTCTGAGAAAATAGGTCCGAGTGGTTAAACATACCTAAATTGCCTCAGTTCTCTGTAGAACCACTCTCCATACATTCAGTATTGACCTGGTTATTGAAATTTTCTTTGATTTCCGCAAAAGACTTAGCACAGTTAAGTGAATCAAGTTACAGATTAGGATCATTTTAAGAATTGAACAACAATTATTGAATTTGGGAGCCACCAAAAGAGCCCTAGAGCCCCAAAATATCTGATACACCTACTTGAATCTATACAAACTGCCTGTCATGACAATCCATTATTAACAGATGCAATGTTGGCATGCTGAGTCTGTTCTACGGTATTTCAATGTAGTGGAATGATTTTCCGGCCTCTGTGTTTCCTCCCTCTTACAACATGTCACTGCGGTTTATTCCTTTCCTCAAAAAGACCCTCCACACAAATCTTAACATAAATATTATTTGATTTAGGAACAACCTTTAACACCTATAATTCTCTTCTAGTGTAATCAATCAAGATGCGTCTGGTAATTTTGGACTCTGCCGACGTGGTGGCAGAATGGTCAGCCAAGTACGTGATGAAGCGGATCAACGAGTCTGCGGCGGGGCCCGAGCACTACTTCGTGCTGGGCCTGCCCACCGGGGGCACCCCGCTCGGCATGTACAAGAAGCTCATCGAGTTCTACAAGGCGGGCAAGGTGTCCTTCAAGTACGTCAAGACCTTCAACATGGACGAGTACGTTGGTAAGTGCTATATTTCTTACTTTCCAATATTAACACAATTTAAGATGAGTTATGTATTTTCCAAAAAAAGTTAGAGATTTCTGTGATTACTTGTTGATTTTGCAGTTATCATAAATATTTACGTCCTTACTAGACTAGGCTCTAAGCAGTTCTGCTGCTCCCACGGGTGGACTGGAGGTGCCTTGCCAATGCCTTCGGCAATCATCGTAACCATTTATACCTAAGACAAGAAGAACAATAGATTGTACTCTTCAGATATCACAGACAGGGGCGGCTGGTGCATAAAATGTTTGGTGGTTCACCTAGCAATAAACCAAACACGTATAATATAATTGTTGGTAGGTCACGTAGGTAGCTACCGTAGCTACCATATTTATAGAGAATAAATAAATAAACTTATTCGGTCCTTTCGCCGAGCGAAGACATTATTCAACCAATGTTTTCTTCCCGGTACCCAGTAAACGCACACACATAAAAAGTCCTTTTTAACTGAAAAACTAATGTCGTTGTCAAATAGGTTCCCTTAATCCCAAGCATAACAAGACCCGTTGACTTTTGGTTGAATTTTGCAAGCTAAATATTACTAACCCGTTCAAACCTATTTTGCTGGAGCCCTTCGGAACACTTCGGATGTTTTCGACGCACTTCGTAGCGCTGGTCGCCGTGTCGCTAGAAGCGGATTTTTGGTACATTTCGTTATTCTGACGGTCTGGACATGTTTATAGGAGCACCATACAAAATTCCCAAACGGGGCGTTTGACTGAAACGCGCCGAATGGTATGAACCTAGGTTCCTAGTTTTTAGCGCGCGGGAAAGAACGCCAGTCGGCTGCAATAATTATTATCTTTGGCAAAATTCATGCATTTAAATACATAATTAGTTTTTATTTTCAACATTGTGCATAATTTAAATTAAAAAATATTAAGTAGGAACATGTTGAGCTGTAAAATGTTCAATTTTGTTGGCGGTTCGGCGCACTATTGAACGTTTGGGCCAGCCACGCCTGATCACAAATATCATAGTCAATTGCCTTCTGTCGGATGTAGCAAAACTTTGTTTTTCTAACTAAGCTATCGACATCTATTGAAGGAAGCTGAAACTACATGAATGATTAATACAATACAGTCACATCTTATTCATTTATACACGGTGTCTGAAAACTCGTAGTACAAGGGGGAAACTAGTAAATCTTTTTTTTAATAAAATTTGTATAAATTTATCTTTATTTTTTTGGCAACTGTTAAAAAAGACGGATCTACATTTTGATGCATTGTAAGACATTCTGGGAAAAGTTTATGGACACCGCCATATTGGGAACCGTTCATTGAATGACCAACACCTCTACCATAGGTTACCCCAAGTAGTTTGCTACGTTTGATAACTTAGCAGGGGTGCCTGGGTTTATGGGGTAAGGTTTGCGAGGTCTTGGCGGTGGATGAGTTTGCTTAGTCTTTGCAGGCCGGATATGGAGAAGTTGAATGATAGCCTTTGACCTCTATCTCTCGACCCATCGCCTTGCAACGCAGTGGTAGAAATGGATCCATACATCCGTCACTCCTGGACACACCGATTCCCAGATTCCAACCAACCCCTCATACCTTTTTCCTTCCCAGAACATCCTCTCCTTCCTTTCCTTTAAAAAAGATCTTCCACATGGCATCCCCAAAGATAACGTCCGCCCTGAGGGAAATTATTGGTAAATTTTTGGGAATAGTGTCCATGACTATTACGAATAATTTTTAGAAAAAAACTTTAGATTCGCCTTAATCACTATAAAAGGAAACTTTTTGCATCACGGCCGGCGGAAAATAATGCATTTTAATTTTCAATTTCGTTAAATAAAATTTCACTTAGCGAACCGATACAACGGCAGCCCGCCCGCCATTTTGTCACTGTTATGTTGGTATCCCTGACCTGATACAAACAAGAGCTAGATACGATTGTAGCCGACTTCGTGGGATACATGATGAGGCGCGTAATTATGAAATTTGTCTAGCAGACTTGTGTATGTTATCTTTACTTTAAAAAACAGCCTACGTTTTTAAATGGTTTGTCTTTCAAAGCAGGGTTTGTCTAGCGGGATTGTGTATGTTATCTTTACTTTAAAAAAACAGCCTACGTTTTTGAATGGTTTGTCTGGCAAAGCAGGGTTTGTCTAGCGGGATTGTGTATGTTATCTTTACTTTAAAAAACAGCCTGCATTTTTGAATGGTTTGTCTGGCAAAGCAGGGTTTGTCTAGCGGGATTGTGTATGTTATCTTTACTTTAAAAAACAGCCTACGTTTTTGAATGGTTTGTCTGGCAAAGCAGGGTTTGTCTAGCGGGATTGTGTATGTTATCTTTACTTTAAAAAACAGCCTACGTTTTTTAATGGTTTGTCTGGCAAAGCAGGGTTTGTGTAGCGGGCTTGTGCGTATTATCTTTATTTTAAAAAACATCCCAGGATTTGAATGGTTTGTCTCCATTCCAGTGCCTGATTAGAGGTTCGTTTACATTATATTATTAATTCTGTTTTTCATAATTACGCGCCTCATCATGTATCCCACGAAGTCGGCTACAATCGTATCTAGCTCTTGTTTGTATCAGGTCAGGGATACCAACATAACAGTGATGGCGGGCGGGCTGTCGTAATATCGGTTCGCGAAGTGAAATTTTATTTAACGAAATTGAAAATTAAAATGCATTATTTTCCGCCGGCCGTGATGCAAAAAGTTTCCTTTTATAGTGATTAAGGCGAATCTAAAGTTTTTTTCTAAAAATTATTCGTAATAGCCATGGACACTAATCCCAAAAAATTATCAAATTATTTTCCACAGGGTCTCCTGTGCGGAGTAAATGTAAAATAAAACCTACCTAGGCCATCCCATGATTTTTCACAGGTTTGTGCTAGTAACATACTAAAAATTCTATCACGGCACCACACAACATGTTGTTTGTAGGCATCCAAATTACCACAAATTGCATTATTCACAAATAGGAGAAAGTTATGCAAAGTTTGCATTTAAACATTCTTGGTTTTTGAATACATTGATAACTAAATAGTTCTTACGAAATAAACACTCTAAAAAAACCACACAGTTGGTTTTTAAATTTATTTTGCGAGAAATGTGAATTTAGTTTGTTTATTAGTTTTATTGTTAATAAGAGGTGTGCATAACTTCCTTTAAGCACTCTATAAGCCCATTCTGATATTAACTACCACTTTTCCGGTCCCTTTCACCCCTCAGGCCTCGACCGTATTTTGTCAGGGAATATTTCTGAATGTACCCGAAAACTAAAAACTGTTTTGGAAAGACGAAACATTCAAAAGACATAATTTTTGAAAAGTAAAAATTTTGCATGCAATCATAAAAAAGTTTCAAAAATACCTCACCTTACGTTTTTCTAACTAAAATTACTGATAATGAAAATAAATAAAAACACATACATAATTAATTAGGCAAATAAACGTTATCATCAACTTGTGTAAAAATTATTAATAAAAAATTTAAATAAAAGTTTCATAACTTTTTTTCAAATTGCGGTCGGTAACTTTGGATTCATAAGGGTCTACATTTTAATTATTTTACGGTAAACTTTTGGATTTGAATATAAAGCGTGGTATTTTCTCTTTCTAACATTTTTCGATTATATATCTTACCATAGTAGGGAAACAGAAAGATTTCTATGAGACCTATATGAGTTGTTCTAAAAACTGAATAGATAGACCTGATGAGTTAATCTTTCAGGCTAATTTGTTTGCTTTTCGGATTAGCTCATAATGATGAAGAGAAAGAGAAAACACCACGCTTTATATTAAAATCTAGAAGAACAACAGAAGAATTAAAATGTAGACCTCTGTGGAACCAAAGCGATCGCAATTAGAGAAACATTTATGAACTTTGTGAATTTTTTATTAATTATTATTTTTATTTGAAACAAACACAAAAAAAAAGTGGTGATAATAATGTTTATACTTTATTTATTTATGTGACCATTGGGCTTTTGCATACATTGATTCAATTTTTTTTTTAAACACGTTTTACGTGCCCTGCCGAGCGATTCTATATCTTTTGTGGGATCTGTTTTTGTGAGATCTCTTGTCAGATCTCTTGTCAGATTGTGTGATTTTCTATAGATTTTATTTGGTTTTTCTATGTGCGGAGATTTCAACTGTGAGCCGACACAAATCAGCGAAGCTGACCTGATACCCATAGAAAAAGCAATTGATAGACATAGAAAATCACACAAATCTGACAGGAGATCTCATAAAAAAGATCCCACAAAAGATAGAATCGCTCGGCTGATGATGTTTTTTTTTCTTTATCAGTAATTTTAGCTATGTTTAGACAAACTTTTTATGTTTGCATTAAAATTTTTTGTACTTAGTTTAAAATAATATGTTTATTTCTGACAATGAAATTTGAAAGGGCATATCATCCATCATCTTTCAAAAACAGTTTTTAACTTTCGGATAAGTATGAAAGAAATATTTAATTTATTTGCAAAAGCAGAAACGCACACAAATTCTCTAACCTTCTGACGGGGTCTTTAAGAAATGTAACGGTCAATATATCGGAGACTGAAGGTTAATCACTCTGTAAACCCATTCTGCTATCTTCTATCCCTTTCTGAGCCTTCTTCCCATCAAGGCGGGGGATATTGTTATCATAGTTGAATTGGTATTTCTTCATTCTCTTCACATTGTGTACAGCTATTGGTGTTTTCAACTCCACATGTGTTTCCTGAGATGACACTGTCATGTTAACAATCCTACTAGTTCCCTTAGTGAGTTTCTATTTAAAACAAGAGGTCCACAATGAAAATAAATGGTAGAAGAAGTCGGAGATGCCTGAGGAAGACATCTCGGCAAGATCATGCAAATAAAATTCTTTAATTAGGTCAGGTCCAACCTCTCTGCCTACCCCTGCGGAAGCAGCATGATCGTTTAGAATGAGTAATTACCTGGTTTGATTGGGGTTCGACAATTCATTCAATACTTTGGACATCATTCCGAATATTTTATTAAAGAATTTAAAAATTTTATCACTGCTTCGGCTTATTGTGTAAGGAATTCCGATCGCGCAAGTGCAATAAAATATTATTGATAAGATCTTTATTATTTAACATTTGTAAGATTATCAGTTATCTTTTACAAGGTGGCCGGTAAATTGGCCATAAAAGATTATACTTAAATTATGTATCTACTAGACCAGTGGTGGTTTTCTCTAATATATGGATGTGCAGTTCCCAAAGAATAACTACAGTGAACAAGACTTTCTTGAATTATAATATTACTGCAGTTTGAATAGCGCACCACTACTACATAGTAAAAAATATCAACCAATGATATTTCGGAATGCACAAGAAAGCTAAAAAAAAACCTATGGTATATTTCATACAACATAAAGTCTGATAAGTTTTAAGATTTTCACGGCCAAAAGCATTTTCGTTATTTGTTTTTGGGGTGTTAAGCCGTGTTGCGCTACCTCCTTTTTTAGCCAACGTTTCGGACATCGTTGCAGTGTCCATCATCAGGGCAGATCCGGTAGATGTGTCATCTACCGGATCTGCCGGATAAAAACATAAAGTCTGTTTCGAACAGTGCTAGGTATCTAGGCGCCAAAATTCGTTCTTTGTGTGCGTACCTCTTCCACCTTCCCTTCCTTGCCTCTTCCTCCCCATAACCTCCCTCCTTCTCCCCCTCCTCCTCCCCCTCCTTCCCCTTCTTCCCCTTTCCTTCCCCCTCCTCCGTGCCTTCCTGCTTCCTTTTCCCCCTTTCCCCCTCCTTCCCCCACCTTTCTCCCGGTGTCCCCCTCCTTCCCCCTCCTTTCCCCCTGTGTCCCCCTCCTTCCCCCCTCCTTCCGCCCCCCCGGATTTTCCTCCCCTCTCTCCTTCCTTCCCTGCGTTAAACTATATGAAATACACTCATTTTTTAAACAACTTTCAAATTATTTATTGAAATTTCATAACCCCAGAGCTCATCAGAATATATAGAAACCATCGCAGTCTTGCGTACATCAAATCCCCAAAGTTTCATTGCAATGGGATGAATGGTTTAGGAGTGCATAAAGGACAAACAAAGAAACATTAATTTTTATATATTAAGATTATGCGCATCTCAAAATTTGCTTTGTTGTCAAGTATGATTGATTGATTCTGCATTTCAACAATTATTTGGTGAACCGATTTTAAGTAGGTAAATACACAAGCCACAAATGTATTAGTCAATGGATGTATTATTTCAAGCTGCTATGCAGTCTATTAAAATATGTGACTCCGTATATTCGATATACGCAGTCTTTTAAAATGATGTGGCTCCATACGTTCGACAAAGAAGAAAAACTGCTCACAAAAAGTTAATTTTCTTTCTTTTTCTAATTTGCTTTAATGTTGAAATCCCAATGAATTAAACCACGAACCGCCACTGATCTAGATGTATTACTTTCCCACTCGTTTATTCCGCGAGTATTTATTTTATCAAACATTATGATTGTTTTCAGCTTATTCTTATTATTGCTTTACAATAAAATAATATGTGGGACATTGATAAAATATTTAATGATCATTTTATTTTTATTAGGACACAAATATATACATAGTTACTATATCTTCATCATTGTTTCAACACTTTATTATTAAAGAGTTGGAAAAATGATATGAAACGCTCAGTAATAATTATATCTTTTGACAATGAAATGGATATTTCAAATCTACATTGCTTATTATAGATTGAGCTTAAAATTGTTAAGACTTAAAATTTCAGTACTGAAAAGCTGAAATAAATTTCATAACGCCAGAGCTCATTATTCTACAGTTTTAAAGGGAACGTATAGGTTTTCTCAGTGTCCCACTAAAAGGTCTGTTATCATGTAATTTACTCAGCTTTTTGGTTTTAAATTCCAAACCCAAATATGAATCAACAGTCAGCTAGCTCCCTTTCATTATGATCCACAGAAATTTGAAATGTCTTTTTGATTGTCTAAAAAAGAAAAATATTGTGTTGCCTGTTCAGTATTTTAAAAAGCATTTTATTCAAATTAGCTTAGATAATTAAGTAGATTGGGATAAGTATTACTTTTTATCTTTTTTGGTCTGCAGGGAGCAAATTTGTCTTCCAGCAAATTCCTCCCAAGGCTAACGCTAACGCTTGATAAAATTTTTACATCTCTTTCTAGTAAAACAACTATGTAACTCAAAAAATTACAACAACACTTTTGCCACAAAATGAACAATCAACAAGTTTTCATATAGTTGGGTTGTTAAGTTCATGTCTTTATCATCTTGTGACGCATGCTTTTCAGGCCTTTCTGTTGGCCGATATAATTAACAAATTACAACACGGGATTTGAGCGATAACTTTGTGCTCTACTATTTTATATTGCATTCGTATCTAGGTTTTCTAAGCGAGCCATCGGAATTCGTTGGGGAGTTGTATTATGAAATTACTCTTGGGTGGTGTTATTTTTAGATTGCTAATCTGTTGTAATTATGTATGGATGCATTAAGTGCATTCTATAGAGATATTTCAGTGTCATTACCATATTCCAATGTATTTGATCTCATAACGATGGCCATTAGAGTGCCATCAATCACGTTAATAGCTGCGTATCGATACTACTTGATAACATTATTAATTTCCAACAAAACTGGGTCAGCAACATAGATATTAGTAGCTGATCGAATGCTTATTAATACAGCAGATTAATACAAATAGTATCTCCAATTAAAGACATATTAGTCCAGGCGCACACAAGCAACTTTAGCTTTGAGCTACTAGAAGCTAGAAACTCATACAGCAATTTTTCATCAAGTTGGGTTGTTAATTTTTTGGTTAGCGAACAACGCAGCACATTACCACACAATAGTACCTCCACTTAAAGACGAAAGTTCAGGTGTACACAAACAACTTTAATTTAGAGCTACCAATTGCTTGTATTACATTATTTGTACATATATGGAGGTGCGCACACGAGGGGACGCAGGACTACGGAGACTTTTTTGAATTATGTCAATATCGCACAAGGGTCCCAACTGCTCCCAACCACTTGGAGCCAGTGAGACTATGGCATCCCCAATAGAGGTTTGTTGTGAGACTGAAGGTAGTAAGTAGGAGAAGATAGGGAAGAGAAAGGTGGGCAAGTATCTGGCTTTTTAGATCTGGTCACCAGCACTGCTAAAACCATTCCAAGCAACGTTTCAATTCTGAATGGTGGTTTTACACCAGCCCAGTAACTGAGAGTATCTTCTACTCTGGAACGTGCCGCAAATATATCTTTTATTGTTTTTAATGATTTCAATTATTTCTGGCTTTCACGGTGTTGAAAAAAGTTCTTTCAAGGGTTTTGAAAAAACCCAAATAAAATTTACTTGCATACGCCGGGATTTGAAGGCAGGATTTCCGGATTGCTAGTCTAGAGCCTTATTTCTTGACCATGAATGCTGTCAAATGTATGTTATGCGAATAGGTAGGGAAACTTCACTGGTTTATGCAATCCAATAAACATGTAATTTTTTATGATATATGTATATTGAACGGAGAACTTTAATTAAAAAATATCATAAATATTGTGTTTTGTGGTCATTATCGTGGTTATTTTTTTTTTTTTTTAGTATATTTATTCAGTTTTTTTTTTTAATTTTAACAATATTAATCTTTAAAATCTTACAAAACTGATCAATCAGTTTGATTGTAAGAAATGAATCGGTCATTGGTCAGAATAATAGAAGATGTATGAATGTGAATAAAGCAAGATGTGTGTGCCAAAACAGAGTTGTGTATTGCCTAACCGTGTGGATGAAAGGTGTTATGGTTAATTAGTTAATGTGTTTCTTTCCTTCCAAATGACTAATCACTGTTTAATCCCTTAGATTTGCCTCGCAACCACCCCGAGAGCTACCACTTCTACATGTGGAATAACTTCTTCAAGCACATCGACATTGACCCCGAGAATGTGCACGTACTGGACGGCAACGCGCCCGACCTGGTGGCCGAGTGCAACAACTTTGAGAAGAAGATCGTGGAGGCGGGAGGCATCGAACTCTTTGTCGGAGGTCGGTACTACCTAGAACACCCCTACACTACACAGAAGTCTGATAATTTTATTTAAATATTTATTCAATGCAGGAGACCCTGAAAGAAATCATTTACCTATAGTCCTGCATAGATTGTGATCGCTCATTTTGACCCAATGACGAATGAACGATTAAACGCTTTTATCATTACTGTGACGATTCACAGTTACAGTACCGTGATGGCAAAAAAAGGCAATAAACATACATTCCTTATCGTTATAATGCTGTTCATTCTTACACATTAAAATATGGTGAGAAAAAAGATGAGACACCCAAAAAATGTGTCTGTTTCTTCCAAAGTACTACTTTTTTCCTTTGCAGGAAACAGATATATCTTATTACGGCTCGGCCACGGCAATGGGAATTGCATTTCATTTTCTTTATACATTTGAGGGAGATGTAGGATCATGATATTATGTTTCCTTTGGGGGGTGCAGACATAAGTTCACCGTTTGTCTCATTTTTGACTGTTGTTATTTAGTGTGTAAGAATAAGCTGCAGTATTAAATGTTTAAGAACAAAAGCAAAACCATCACACTTCAATATTGTCATTGTAACTATATTCCATACTTTCAAAATTATCATCACGGCTAATAATTGTAGGGGCTTACGAAGACGTCACTGTGTGGTGTGTGAGAGAGATGCAGGAAAATGATTCCTTTTTTCCTTTGGAGGAAACAGACCTACATTGTTTATCTTATTTTTGAAAGAGCTGCACCATTATTGTGATACGGAGCGTATGTTTATTGCCGTTTTTATGCCGTCACCGTAACTGAATCGTCACGCTAATTTTAAAAGCGCTCATTGGGTCACTTTTAAAAAAAAAATTGATTATTTGATCGTGAATGCCATTGTTTTTTAATAACTTTTTTCAGGACAGTTTCCACTAGTAACTTTATAGTCGCAATATTTGTCTATGAATTTGTATTTTTTTTGTAAGGTGTACTGTAATCAATATAACACAACTTCTATTCAATTCACAATAGTTTGGTGGACAGTGGAAATTGGGAAGGAATCTGACTTGCCTTCATTTTTACTTTTTTTTGCTTCATTTGCACATTTTTGTGAGAATCGATATTACGGCACCGAGGGATCACTTTGTTGATCACTGCACATGTTTCAGTAACAATCGATATTATGGCACTGAGGGATCACTTTGTTGATCACTGCACAAATTTCTGTTATAGCCTAACCGGTACATTTGTTGCAAGATTACCGAGGTTCTGTATTCCATCATTGTCAAAATGGGATAGGTAATTGTACAAAAGGTTAGGTGGGGGAATGAAGGAACAAATGTTAAAGGGAGATGCATATAGTCGCATCAACACTCTTATAGGCTATTATGTGTTTTTGCCTGTGGTCAGTAATGGCTACAGAATCATACTATTTCCAATTACTAAATATTTCCAGGAATCGGCCCCGACGGTCACATTGCTTTCAACGAGCCCGGCTCCAGTCTGGTGTCGCGTACGCGTGTCAAGACCCTGGCGCAGGATACCCTGGAGGCGAACGCACGCTTCTTTGGCAACGACATTAACAAAGTGCCCAAGCAGGCGCTCACTGTTGGCGTCGGTACTGTCATGGACGCTAAGGAGGTTTGTCATATTTTTTTAATGCACCCAAATTAATTCGAAAACAGGATAGAAAATTGAACATATGAAATTAAAAAAAAACTGTGAACTTGAAAACATTATTGAGAATGAGACCATCGTAAGATCCTATAGGTCCCAAAGACTACTATGGGCTGCATCATGGATATTTTACAAGTGTTGAAGCTTCTTGTGGAAGTGACCAGAGGCAGACCGAGGAAGAGGGGTGGCTAGAGTGCATGGAAGAGGATTGGAGCAGGACAGGAAGGACTAAGAACTGGAGGCGAATGGCGAGGCCAGTGAAAAACATTTGTAGAGTTGACCAAATCCTACTCTGGGATGTACACAGTGATGATAATGAGGTGCAATCTGTTGCCTGTGTACAAATTGTTATTTGATATGTGCTTTCAGGTACATATTTGCAATTTGATCCAGATTTCAAGTCTGTTTTTTTGTTGTAGTTGTAGTTGATTTGTTGTATATTTTCCAATTTATATTTCAGTGAATTGTCCGTTAGGTCCACACAGGAGACCCAGAAAAAAGGAAATTCCCTCAGGGCCTATGTCATCTTTGAGGATGCTGTGTAGAAGGTTTTTTTTTTGAGAGAGGAAGTTCTAGGAATGAAAAAGATGTGAAGGGTTGGTAGGAATCTGGAGGTCAGTGTGTTCAGGAGTGACGGTCATATGCATCCATCCCTTCCATTGCGGTGCAAGGCGATGGGTTGAGAGTGTCTAGCTGGTGAGGTCTAGGTTATTTCTAGGTTAGGTCTCCCTTAAACAGTCTCGATCCGGCCTGCCACGCAGTAGATCGGGAGAGGTCGATTGAGGGAGAGCCTTTAGCCTCTCCTGCTGGACTCTCCCAACCCATTGCCTTGCACCGCAGTGGGAGGGATAAATAAATATGTCTGTCACTCCTGTAAACACTGACCTCCAGATTCATACCCACCCCACATACCCTTTTCCCTTCCCAAAACTTCCTCACCTTTCTTTCCTTAAAAAGAGGGAAATTATATCGTTCAAGGTTTACTGTAGAGTTGATGTAAAATAAAAAATGTGTTTGCCCTTTAGGTGATGATCCTAATAACGGGCACACACAAGTCATTTGCCCTCTACAAGGCCATTGAGGAGGGTGTGAACCACATGTGGACGGTGTCGGCCTTCCAGCAGCACCCCCACACGCTCATGATCTGTGACGAGGACGCCACCCTCGAGCTGAGAGTCAAGACTGTCAAGTACTTTAAGGTAGGTGTCATTGGATTCCACTGGGAACTGAGTGCCCTGAGATTTTAAGCAAACTTGGTTTAAGTGGGTTTTAGCAGTGTGTGATGTGGTTCCATGACAAAACAGAACAGTATTGCAACAGAATGGTAACAGAATGGAACAGTAACATAACAAAACAGAACATTTACAAAACAGAACAGTATTAAAACAGAATGGTAGCAAAACGGAACAGTAACATAACAAACATTACAGTAACAAAACATTACAGTAACAAAACAATACAGTAACAAAACAGAACACTAACTAAAAAGTACAGTAAAAAAACAGTACAGTAACAAAACGGAAACATAAAAGAAGATTAACAGAACATTAACATAACAGAACAGTAACATAACACAACAGTAATAAAACAATTCAGTAACAAAACAATACGGTAAGAAAATGGAACAGTAACTAAACAGTACAGTAAAATAACTATACAGTAACATAACAGTAAAGTTACAGAACAGTAACATAACACAACGCAATAAAAAACAAAACAGTAACAAAACGATACAGTAACAAAACGGAACAGTAACCAAACAGTATAGTAAAATAAAAGTATGGTAACAAAACGGAACAGTAATGCAACAGAAGAATAAGAAAAGTGAAGAAAAATAACAAAAAAAAAACTATTCTTTTACCATGTCCTGTTTTAACACTGTTCTGTTTGACGTTAAGGTGATGAACCAAGTATTGTAATATTTGGAATCGGGCTGCTAACAGTAACACACTTTACATAAATTTTTAAATTCGGTTATAAGAAACAAGAAAAAAACATAGCCAAAAAGCCCGTTTTATTTTATTTTGCGAAGTACCGGCACAAATATTTAAATTATTTGTCATTTCCTAAAGAACTTAATTTGCCACATTACATGAAAAAGCCATGGCCCAAAAGGTATTCGAACTTTAAAGCAGTCTTTTTGTTATTAGTTTTTTGGGATATTATGCCGTGTTGCGCTACCTCCTTCTTTAGCCAACGTTTCGGACAGCGTTGCAGTGTCCATCGTCAGGGCAGATGTGTAATAGTTAGTCGTTACTTTGGATTTGTTCCTGAAGTCCTGGGAAGACCGAAAACTCATAGAGCACGCCTGATTACGGAGGCAATTGAAATTCACAAAAATCCTATAAATATTAATAGAGACGACGGAGCTAAACTCAATAGTTCTTGGTATCCGGTAATTGACGGTTACATCAAGGCTAAACGCAAAAAAACATGTTGAAGTATATTGTAGCGCCAGCTCGTAGAGGAGTGGAGCTGGCGACACGGTATCGCTCCTAAGTAGGTAAGTATAAACATCACCCCTAACTATTACACATCTGCCCTGATGATGGACACTGCAACGCTGTCTGAAACGTTGGCTAAAGAAGGAGGTAGCGCAACACGGCATAATACCCCAAAAACTAATAACAAAATAATTTTTGGCCGTGAAAATCTAAAATGGTATCTTTAAAGCAGTCAGTTAAAGGCCTGATACTTAATTTTTTTCTCGTATAAAAACTTGCTCGATTATTTCAAAAGCTAAGATGTTACTTTGTAGTATATCACCTTTCTGTCGAATACTAGCGGGCTATTATTTAAAGTTTGGATGGATGAAAATGAAGAGTTTAGTGGTGTTTTTGGACCAAGTGTTTTGGGGAGTGTTTGAAAGCTGGTGATGGTTTTTGACTGTTTGACTACATCATAGTGTTGAGTACCTCATACAAATGTCCCATAAAAATTTAAAAATATTTCGCCACTTACTATAAAAGGTTTTGTATTAGTGCAAATATTTTGTATTACTACAAATGTTTTGCGTTGATGAGGTTGTTAGTATTACATTTCGTGTATGTGACATTTTTGTATTAGAGCTGTAGGGATAGAGTTGTAATTCTGGGCAAATTTCCCTAAAATTCTCTAGTCACCTTTCCCCCCAGGATATGAAAATATTCTGGGAAAAATATGCAAGGCTGTACAAGATTTTTACCTCTTTTTGACTCTTTCACACCTCACTTCATTTAGAGGTGGGAGGTGGGACACCTCAACATCTCCTTTCAGTATTTTAGTACATAAAACAAACCCATTCTGAAATGGTATCCTGTCCAACACCAGTTCAAAGAAAGCACCGCAGATAAAAAATGGATTAGGCCCAAGGTCAAATCAATAAATACATTGTTGATTCTTATCATTCTGATATAAAATTTAGTCATAAAATATTTTGGAATTTTATGACGGAAACCTCATTGCATCACAAACGTAGATCTCAAGAGCAAAAAGAGCTCTGAATTATTTACAGTGTTTACAATGAAGTATGTATTGCCTCAAATAATATTACAATCGCTCCCAAAGTACTTTTAACTCTTCATCGCCACACAAGCGATTCGGGAGGCGGGTATGGGTACCGCCGCTCAGTTTATATAATCCCTTCTGCCATAGGTTTACCCAAAGTAGTTAACTATGTTAGGTGATTTAGCAGAGGTGCCTGGGTTCATGGTGTTGAGGTTTTGTCGGCGGATGCGCCTCCCACCTGCTGCGTGGCGGGCTGGATTGAGAGAGACTGGTTGAGGGAGGCCTTTTGACCTTTCCAGCAGGACTCTCTCGACCCATCGCCTTGCACTGCAGTGAGTTAGATGGATTCACAGGATTCAATTAAAAATTATTCGGAGAGGGAAAAAATCAATTTTGAAGCAGGAAAATGAAGTTGGACCTCTGAATAATATCTATTTATATTAATAATGATTGTTAATGTACACAATAAATAAAAATAAATTGAAGTCTTCCTTCATTTTTTCACTTTGGAGGTTTTACGGGCCTAGCGAAGGGACTTTGCTAGTCATCCAGTTTTAGTATGGTGAAGATATCTTTCTAAAGCGTCGATGACACCGGGCGAGTTTACAAGCTACTATCTACTAAGTTTAAAAGCGGGTAAATTGGCGAGTGACATTGTCATGATGACACACAAAACTGTCCACTCACTCAGAAGCGTCGGAAACTGAGGCCGCTGCTAGCGCCAGTAACAAGAATAACGACGCCTACGTGAACTAATTCTTCAGATGTTTGACAGTCGAAATCAGCTGTTTATCGGAAGACATGTTGGAAACATAAATAAACCAATCACGAGCAAGCGGAGCAAGCGTGTTGGCGAGTAAAGTTGACGACCTTTCAACTTTTTTTCGTAGATTGTCAACAATCTGCTAGTTAGCAAGTAACACGATGACACTGGGCGAGTTTACTAACAGATAGTGAATTTCCCAGATAGTAGCTTGTAAACTCGCCCGGTGTCATCGACGCTTAAGTAAAAAATTACTTACTTAATTACTAATTTGCCAGTAATCTGATTAAGGTGAGCTGATTCTTAGTTTGTTACTAATGCTTTATTCTTAATTACTAATTACTAGTTTATTATGGGTAAATTGGTAGCCTTATTGTTCTTATATTGATCTTATTACTTGTATATTTAATAATTTATTAAAAGGGAGTAAATGACTTCTATCCAATCTACAGTATTATTAATTTTAAAATTTGTTAGGAATTAATGTCCTGGGGTGGTCACAAACTCTAACCTAAAATTTGTTAGGAATTAATGCCGTGGGGTGGTCGTAAACTCTAACCTAAAAATTTTTAGGAATTAGTGTCCTGGGTGGTCACAAACTCTAACCTAAAATTTGTTAGGAATTAGTGTCCTGGGTAGTCACAAACTCTAATCTAAAATTTGTTAGGAAATTATGTCCTGTATGGTCACAAACCGAGAAGCCCGGAAAAACATCCAGTCATGGAATTAATGGATTTTATTATAGTTAGGGAAAGTACCCATACTACAAACCTAAGCAACCCGCCGCTCATTTGTACCAAGCATGGTATTTTGAAGACCCCCCCCCCCTGAAAAGGTCACGTAGTATGGGTACGTTCCCTTATTTACAAATGGCTAAATTCTGAACAATCAAAAATAGTATTGCTCTCTGTTTGACTACGGTTTTTCCATAGATGTATTTAAAAATACGTTAAAATAAAATATTGATTATACGAGGGTCACCCGTAAAGTAGTATCCGTTTACGCCGTGCGGAGTGCTGGCAACTAGAGTACTACACATTCAGTTGTAATTCAGCTGTCTGTGTGCATCTCGCTGGTATTGACTGTATCATTTCTGTGAGTGTTTATAATGTTCAAGAAAATAGAGAATGCCGCCGGTTGTGAAGTTAGAGCTGTGATAAAATTTCAGAAATGTGCGACCTTGCGATATTCATAGGCAATTGAAGCAGGTATGGAGACAATGTTATGGGTGAGTCAAGTCTTTTACTCTCTGATGTTGCATAACAAACCCATGTTTCGTCAGCAGTGACTTTGTGAGTCATGAAGAAAGAGTCTCCTTCATCAGAATAACGTTCCGAAAACGTCAGTACTACAGGCATGTACGTGTGGTTTTGTGTTCATTTATTTATTTATTTATTTATTTATTAATTTACGGACAACAGTCCATTAAAAACATATTAATAACACGAATAAAAATAAAAAAACAGAGATGACAGTGAAGGGAGAGCACATAAAAATTAATAGCAATGACAATATAAAATATAAAAAGTACATATAGAGACACTACAAGTCAAAGCATGAAGAAGCATTTAAATATTGCGTAACGACTGCCGAAAGTCATTTAGTTTTACACCAAAAAAATCAATGCTTTGACTTGCGTTGACAAGTCTCGACATTCTGGATAAGGGAGAATGGTATCCGTAATTAGTAGAATGTTGATTGAGGAACAGCAATTCATTATTTCGAAGCCTACGGGAAGGGATGTTAAACTGGATGAGTTGTAACAATGCAGGTGTATCTGTAATACTGTTGATAATTTTAAATATGCAAATTAGATCAGAGTCCTTTCTACGTTTTTCTAAAGAAGGCATGTTTAAAATGTGTTCAATTTCATCATATGAGTACTTGCCTCTTTCAAGACCCAACCTCCAAGCAATTCCTCTTAGGAAACGATGTTGTACGGATTCGATGTGACAAATGTGGACAGCGTAGAAAGGAGACCAAATGACACTAGCATATTCAAGGTGAGGGCGAACCAGCGAACAGTAAAGAGTTTTAAGTGTACTTATATGTTTGAAGTCAGAGGTAATTCTATGAATGAAGCCGAGTAGTTTAAGTGATTTATTTACGATATTATTTATGTGATCACGGAAAGAAAGTTTGCAGTCTAGAGTGACCCCAAGGTCCTTGATAGATGTGACAGTAGATAGACAAACCCTATTTAGTTTATAATCAAACTGAATAGGTTTTTTGGTTCTATAAAAGGACAAAATTTTGCATTTATCAACATTAAGTTCCATGCAGTTAATTTTGCACCAATCGTTAAATGAATCAATATCAAGTTGAAATAGTAAACAGTCAAGGTGGGATTTAATAATCTTAAGAATCTTATTATCATCAGCAAATAGCCAGAAACGTGTGTGAGAAAAAACTTTTGTGATATCATTAATAAAAAGGTTAAAAAGAAGCGGGGCCAAATGGGCTCCTTGGGGAACGCCGGAAGTTACATCAATGTTAAAGGATTCAAAGTTATTTATTTTAACCCTTTGTTTTCTATCTGTCAAGTAAGAGTGAAAGAATGATAACAAAGGGTTTCTAATGCCTATAGCATAAAGTTTGGCCATGAGAATACGGTGATTAACTTTGTCGAAGGCTTTGGAGAAGTCAGTGTATAGAACATCAACCTGAGTGTTATCTTCTAAGGCTTTCACAATGGTACTTGTAAAGGAAAGTAAATTTGTTGTTGTAGATTTCGCCGATCTAAATCCATGCTGTTCCTCAATTAGAACACTTTTGAAAACAGGAGTAATTTTCTTTGTAATTATCGACTCAAATATTTTTGGAATATTAGATATAATTGATATCGGTCTGTAATTTCCAATATTCAACTTGTTTCCGGACTTAAAAATGGGTCGAATATATGAAATTTTCCATGAGTCAGCAAATGTTCCAGATGAAAGTGACAAGTTGTACAACATACAAATTGGGTTAGATAGTGTATATTTACATTCTTTTAGCAAGATTTCTGGAATGCCATCAGGTCCGGTACTTTTTTTGTTAGAGAGATTATTTAAGGATTGGTAAACCTCCTTAAGTGTAATTTGGCAATCATTTAAGTCAATATTATGGTCATAGTTAAGTGGAGGGATGTTGCATGATGCATCAGAATATACAGAGGAGAAGTGTTTGGCAAAAAGGTTGGCGATATCATGGCCTTTGGTAGCATGAGTTTCATAATAATACATACTTGAAGGAAGATCATTATCAGTACGCTTTTGCGCAACAAATTGCCAAAATTGTTTAGGATTTTGCAGTAACTTTGTCTCTGTATCTTCTACAAAATATTTATAACATTTGGCTGATTCGATTTTGGACAGTTCCCTTAATTGAGAAAATTTATGATAAAAGCTTAAGTTCCCAGTGTCTTTAAATAATTTATGAGTCTTCTTTTTTTCAATTATTAACTGTTTAAGTTTCGTGCTAAACCAATTTGGAAACTTAGGTTGAGAGTAACACCCCTTAGGAACAAACAATTCTACAGCATGTGATACACATTCATTAAATTTAAGTACAGCGTCATTAATATCAGAATTTAAAAATAGTGTCGACCAATCAATCTGGGATAGATATTTGTTCATATTAAAATAGTCGCCGTTAAGATATTTGTAGTGATAAGAGACATTTGGTTTCAAGGAATCAAATTTGAAAAAATGTGTAATTTTAATAGAGAGAGGTGGATGATATTTATCCAAAGGTAACAAAGAGACATCAGCTTCACTTACTATGACATTTGGTATGCTAGTGAAAATCAAATCCAGGCAAGAGCCTAGATAGTTAGTGACTGGATTTACTTGAAACATATTCAAATAGGCAAAAAAATTTACAATTTCAACAGCTTGTGGAGAAAGATTACTAGAAGGAGTTTTGACACCTTGATCGTCATTCAGCCACAATATTTTAGGTAAATTATAATCGCCACAAATAAATAGGGAATCAGCGTTTCTAGACACATGTTCAATTGAAGCAGTATTCATCAGTAAGCATGCCAGGGATGTGATGTTTAATGAATAACTGTTTGTGAAGCATTACAGAAATGTTCACAGATCTCATCAATTGTAATGCGCTGATCTTTCTTAACGAATTTGTCAATTGAACTCAGCAGTTTGTCCGTAATGACTGATGGCTGTGCCGAACTCTCATCGTCATGGGTGTTCTCTCTTCCCAAGTTGAAATTACAACACCAACGCCGAACAGACGACTCATCCATAACATTATCTCCATACACCTCTATAGAGGGTCAATGCTTTTATGGAAGATCACCAATTATTCAGGCTTATAGATGGTGACGATAATAGTTAAATATTAATGATGTGTTATGTGTTTTAAAGTGAGTAAAGGGTGTGGTAAATCAAATAAGTTAGATGTCGGTACATTACTTACAGGTTTATTAACAATTTACAACTTATGCATAATTCCTCTATATTTTAATATTTTACAATAATAATAATGTGAAGGGCGAACAAACACGATATGTAAGTGAGTCTTGACCAGGAGTTTAAAACAGAATGATCGTCAAGTTTTTAATGCGGCGCGGAGAAAGTTCTGGTGACTTGAAAATGAATCCGATTGGCTGCTTGGGGACCAATTGAATAGCCAGCCGACTGCAATTCAGTGTCCTTTGTTCGACCTCCACACCTCTTTCAATTGCCTATGAATATCGCAAGGTTGCACATTACCGAAATTTAATCACAGCTCTAACTTCACAACCGGTGGCATTCTATATTTTCTTGAACATTATAAACACTCACAGAAACAACACAGTCAATACCAGCAAGATGTAACGTTGCACACAGACAGTTGAAATACAACTGAACGTTAAGCACTTGTCCGGCGGCTGCTCTATTCGCCAACGCTCCGCACGGCATAAATGGGTACTACTTTTCGGATGACCCTCGTACATTTGATTTATTAAGATAACATGCAAAATATGTTTTTTTATTATTGTTTAAGTTCTGTTACGTCATTTATTTATAAGGGTGACAGTTCTTTTTGATAATGCTTTCGAAGGGCGAATGGCTATCACATCATGTCATATCACGATTTTATAATCATTCAATTTTATTTAGTTTAGTTTATTTTTTAGTCTATTTTTATTCAATGGGACACGAAATATTATTATGTTATAAATTTGTTGTTTCTGTATTATATATATTATGCAAATAAAAAAAAAAAATTAAAGTTCCCGTAGGCGGTCTATTAATTATATTTTAATATTTATTTTATATATTATTTCCTCCAATTAACCATAACTGTATATTATTTTATGTAAGAACCCTGATACTTAAATCTTTGCAATAATTTTGGAAATATCTGCCGAAAAAGTCTCAAGACAATTTCTTTAAGTTTTCTGTGGCCATTCTGAAAATGGCCTATCCAAGTGACTAGAATCATGGATTGCCCAACATCAATACTTTTATATGAATTTTGCTGCTTTTTCTGTTGAGCAGTGGTGGCTCATAGCTTTTGAGTGAGCTAGATTGCTGAGATTGAAAAAAAATACAACATTATTGATGTAGTAATTGTAATCGAAAATGAATTTATCTTCGTACAAAATAAAATAAAATAATAATATTTTTCAATCGGTAAGCAATCAAAATCGCTGCACACGATTGATATAAACATTTTTTTAAAACAAGTCTTTTGATTCACCTTAATTATTATAAAATACAAATATTTGCATTTGGGCGACGGAAAATACTGCATTCAAATTTCAATTATGTAAAATGAAAATTTGCTTTCGTCGATGAGATGATGCCTGATTTCAGCCATTTACCACAATTTCTGTGATTTTTTTATGTAGGTATTCTTGATATTATAACATCATTTTGAATGTAGTATTTTCCATCGCCCTGAATGCAAACATTTGTTTTTTTTTATGGTAATTAATGTAAATCAAAATGTTTTTCTAAAAAAATATTTGTTTTAAGCATGTCCAGCGATTTGGAAAGTTTAGCTTTCAATGTTAGCACACTAAAAAGTCATGATCACTGGTGCTGAGTAACGGTGATGGAAGAGTCCTTAATAAAGATGTTACCATGTGTATTTTGTTCACCAGGCACTAAGCGGAGTCCATCAGAAGTTGATTGAAGAAGGTATTCCATTGGCTCTGCAACGATCCATCCACTAGTTTAAACTCTACTTCAATAAAACACACATCACATTCGTATTAACAAAAACACCCCTATTTTAAGGCTTTGCGTATACAGCTAAACTCACTTTAGATACAATTCAATGTCAACAAAAAAATATAATTATATTATAAAGAAAATTGACAATAATTGTTTTTGAAAGGTACCAACACTTTCAACTTCACAAATCCTACAGTAATTATATTACAATATCCCATGATTTTTTCACAAGTCTGCATTTTATCATTTAAATAAATTGACCATCTTGGTGTAAATCTGATGGGAGTTTCACTGTATACGTTTTTATTAAATTGGATGTTTGTTTTGCATATAAAATATCATTTTTAGTATTTTATTTTATATTGTATCTAGAATTTTGCTTTATCACATTTTTTGGCATGTTTTACAATAAATTCAACTACTTATGTATTCATAAAATAATACTCGTCCAAGATTATATTATATTCAAATTATAATTGACCTAATTTCAAATCGTTTATCTTTTGATTTGAATGAAGATTGCACTTGTCTTTTTGTGAATTGTTGTGTATCTTTTTGAATTGTTTATAAAGATAATATTAATTATGTTTATGTATTTACATTCAACTTTACAAACATCGTTATTATTAATTAATATTGCTCAATGTTTATTAACAAATTCATTCCCCAGCATCCGATTAATATTATTTTTTGTATTTTTGCTTGTTTTAAAAATATATTATAGAATCAAACAATTTAATTTTTAAATGCTTCGACAATTATTTGCTTGTTCGCTTTAGATTATTTTTAAGTTTTAATGACTGCTTTATATAAGTAATAATTTTTATCAATGAAATTTGATATATTTTATTTGAAAAGGTGCCTTCTAGCCGTAGATAATAGAAATAAGGGAGATGGGTCATGTTTATTTCAAGCTAAACACCAAACGCATTCACTGACTCCTTTGCTTTGATAGTTTGTACACTTTGGTTGTATCTCACCAAAAGTCAGCACGCTTTCATGCGATATCTCTCTTTGTTTCTATTATTTGTGTATGCATTTGTTCTAAAGACTAATAAAAGAGTGCCTTATATTCCTGATATTATGAAATGCAGTTTTCAAAAACTGAAATTTAGCTTTATAAATTAGCTTATTTTGCAAATTTAAAACATGACTAATTTAATAATATAAGTTCAATCTATTCTGATTTGAAATAAAAGTGATTGGACTCGTAGACCTCAAAGAAGACATTTTGAAGATTTTTACTTTCCATGTATATTTTTTACTTAAATTTTAATTTTTCTGCTACCGGTTTCAACACATTAATGCCATTCACTAGCAACCTTAAAACTAACTTAAAAATTTATACAAGCACAGAAATAATTAGATATATTGGGTGGGTGAAGTTAAAGGGGTGATTTTGGGGGAGGCCCAAGAAATACAAAAAACTCTAGAAAGAACAATGAAATTTGATTATCTGTTCAAGAAATAATTTCGATATTTGAAAAAGTTTGATCAATTTCTTCAGAGTAAGGGAATTTTGAGCTTACTTTGGGGCTCATAGATATGCGCCCACAATACTTCTATCGATTAATCTCTTCAGTGACTTTTACAACGGTTTTTAAAATGATATCTTGTTTCATTTTAATTTTTTTTAGTTTTTAGTTTTTAAGCAAAATCTTATTGAACCAATTGCTTAAAATTTTTAAAATATGATTTATTTTCTTACTTTAAAAAGACTGATGTAAATTTTGTTTTGTGTTCGCATGAAATTTGTTTTTAATATTCCACGATCCATTTTTGCACTTCTAACAATTTCATGTTTGTGTTGTGTTTTGATGTTAATTAATAAAAAAATTGAATCATTGTATTTTATTATTATTTTGTCGCCCGTAGAAATGGTTCACAAATAACATGAATGCAACTTACAAAACGGCTCTCTTTTGCTAACAATAAAAAATTATATATTTTCAAAAGTGCATAATAATTATCCGTGAACCATTTCTAGATGATCCCATTTTATACAGACAAGTAAATTTGTAATTTTTTACTATTTGTAAAGTGGGATATTGGTTCATAATTCCTTGCTCTAATAATGCTTCATTTTTTGCAAACATTGCAAGTTTCTGTTCGCTAGTTTTAAAAGACAACAATATTAAAAAAAAACTTTAATATTTATAATTTTTTTAGTTCATTATAGGACCAATTAATTTGCTTAAGATTTTTAAAGTAATGCATGAAATTTTTATTTTTAGAATTTTATTTTTTTATTGTGCGTTATAAAATAAAATATATAATGTTCATAAATACTGCCCATAAAAATATTGTTGTTTTTTTTCAGAACTTGTGGAGTGTCCATAGCAAGTTGATCGAACAAGTTGAATGAGAAAAGTTATATTTGTACCAACAATCGAACAACTTCCACAATATAATCTCTATACATCAATATTATAATTTTGCAAGAATAAGTTTTCCGCAATGTTTAATTTAAGGTCAAGGTTTCCAGTTAATATTATATTTTTAGCTTTTATATAATATTTTTATGAATAAAGTTTATATATTTTTAAGAATAAACATAATGTAATGCATTTTATTTTGTTTTATTTTTACAAATTTTTTCTATTTTTCACATTTAATAAATATGTACATCCATCTAGTTTCAGAGCAGAAGTTAGTTTCACTACCATCTCAGGATAATTTGTTCGCTTTTGGGAACAGCTCACATAGGTCTTATAAAATCGTTATATGGCTGGGGTGAGACTCGTAATTAAAATTTACGTATTACGTAAGATTTTGACAGGTCACTCACAGAGCGTTTACATACGCATCCGACTTGTGGTAATTAATGATCACGAAGTTGTTCGGAAGTTCGACCTGTGTAAATGCCCATGCGACCATTTACATCTGTAAATTTATTTGCGGTGAGATGGCTTCTTGTCAACAACGACCTGCCACCTGTTATGTTTACTCTTGGAAGTACGGTGAGCGGATAGAATGCCTCACTACGTACCTACACATGGACTCTCTCAAGGCTAGGTTCGCGCACTCTTGACAAGATGAATGAATGTAATTGAAAGTCGATTTAACAAAGCATATTTATTACAGTAAAGGGTTTAAGTTATACAATAGAACGTTACGTTTTAAGACCTGAATGATAGGTTTAAGATCGGAAGTTAGGTACTTTTAAATGATACTAAACTGGAAGTTAATGGCTCGAATATCTACAGTTATAATTAGAAGACTACCTTGGTCATCTTGAGGGATTGTGGGGTGAAAGGGCCAGCTAAGAGCTCATGCCGGACTGGCAGAGTCTTTAGCCGGAGGGCAGGAATCAGTCGCTGGATATTGCGGGCCAGCATCCAACCAGGGCGAAGGTGGACATGATGCTCCGCTTCCAAGATCAGGGCTCCAGGTTCACAGTCACTTGATATTCAGAAACACGGCCAACGCCAGGGTCTGAGGTACCCAAAAGGGGCGCCCACAGGGCCACCGCCCCGGGCGAGAATTACACGATGTTTGTGGTATGAGATCTACCCGCAGAAAAGAGGACGAATCTAAGTGCGTTTGTCCTTATATAGCTTCCTTTTTCTCCTGTTAAGCGATCGTAGCGCCATTGCGACAATTTGCGAATCCATCGACAGAAACACTCGATTGTCAACCTGTGGGAGAGACGCCGCTTCTTCAACTGTTTTGTCGTATGTGCAAACATAACACACCGTCAAATTTACGCAATTTTGTCAATAAAGACGAAAAGGCCCCAATAAAGCGTTGAAATAGATTTTGGCTTTAATTAAACAATTCTCCACGCGCTTTTATGCCGTCAAAAGTGGTTAAAGGCGGCAATTAATTTTGTTTTATCTGAATGACAGCTACTCGTACCTGACATCTGCTGACAGCAACGGACTTCGAATTCAAAATTTCAAGTACGTAAATGTTAAAAACAAAAACATTAAGATTGGAAAGGGTTGGACCGATAATTGAAAAGAAGGATGATCATTTTCCAGACTTAAATAAGTGGAAATAAATACTAGTTTTGTGGGAAAAAAATCCTATCAAAACAATTGTCTTTTAATTTTTGACATTTCTCAACGGTGCGCGGCGCATTTCAGAACTATTTCTTGCAGTAAGTCTCTTAGCTTATCAAACTGATTTTATAAGCTGTAAGAAGGCTGGAAATTTGAGCGGGCGCGACTAGACCGTTCAAAAAACTTCCAAAAGAATAAGTTCTGTAACGTGCTATAAATTACGTTAAGTGACTTTTGGTGTCGTTTACATTGGTAATTTGGCCAAAAATCTTTAAAAGAGCGATTTACAGGAAAAAACTTACCGAGTCTAACGCTTGGTAATTAATGCTCACAAAAGTTGTTCAGAAGTTTAACTTACGGAAGTGTGACTGCTACACCTGTAATTTTATTTAAGGTAAGATGGCTTCCTATCAATAACGTTTAGCTGTTGTCAAATTTACTTGATTTTGTCAATAAAGACAAAAGGGCCCAAATAGCTTGAGATAAACAATTTTCCACTCGCTTTTCTTCAGAATGGTGGAATTGAATGTAGTTCTTTAATTTTATCCGAACGACAGCTAGACGACAGTAACCGACTTTGAATTCAAACACGCCATGTGATAAAACAGAAACATTGAGATTAGAAAGGATTGGACCAAAAGAAGAATTCTCATTTTCAAAATGCTTTTTTCTTTTTTTGGATTCAGAAAATTTTCTTTCTACTTACATTAGTTTTAATGGTGATGATTAATAGAGACGACGGAGCTAAGTTCAATAGTTCTTGGTATCCGGTAATTGACGGCTACACTAAAGCTAAACGCAAAAAACCATTGTGAAGTATTCTGTAATACCAGCTCGTAGTGGAGTGGAGCTGGCAACACGATATCGCTTCTAAGTACAAAAGCACACATTTCACCACTAACAATTACACATCTGCCCTGATGATGGACACTGTTCGAAACATTGGCTGAAGGAGGAGGTAACGCAACACGGCATAACACCCCAAAAATAAATAACAAATTACCTAGTGCTTGTTTGAGTTTTATTTTTTTATGTTGCTTTCGGGGGATAATAAAGTACTTACCCACTTATCCAGAAAGATTTTAATGCAAATAATAACACTGGTTTTTATAGAAAAAAAAATCTGACAAAAACCTTTTTGACATCTTTTTTTTTTTTTTTCCATTATTTCTGGCTTTCACCCTTCAAGGGTGTTCTAGGCCATCATTTATAATTACAGAAAAAGGAAAGGAGAATTTATATATTAATTTTATTTAAATGTGCAAATTTCAGAATTTTATGGAAGATTGGAGTAGAGTTCAGACTTAGAAGAGATGAGATGTTGAATGGAGGAGAGGCAATTTTTGATAACGCTTGATAGAAGAGAGGATATTTATTTAGAGAGGGACAATCAAAAAATATGTGATCTAAAGTTCCCACATCTAGACCACAGAACGTACAATCTGGGGAGTCAAGCACATGAATTTTATAAAGGTGAGAAGGAACGGAACAATGTCCGATTCTCATACGAATAAGTAAGGAAATTTCTTTTTTGGAAAAATGGGGGAATTTTTGAAACCACGGTTTTGATGGGATAGTCCTTTGTATTGAGGCGTAGCGGGCACCCTTGGATTGACTAGCAATGTTCCAATACTCTGTCCAAACATTGTGGGATCTATCTTTGATGATGGAAAAAATATCAGACAGGGGAATATGATTTACGAGGGTAACGGAAGGGTTAGACGCTCCTTGTTTTGCCAAGGAATCAGCAATATCGTTACCCACTATGCCAACATGTCCAGGAATCCAAATCAGAGTGATAGTTTTTCCAGAGCTTTGAATGGAGGTTATCAATACTCGAATAAGACATACAAAGTGATCATCAGGATGAAGAAGAGGACTTGTTTTAAGTTTTTGGAGGGAACTGAGAGAGTCAGAGAGGACAAGAGAATGTTCAAAATTATTTTTTATTATATATTTGAGAGATTCAATAATCGCAATGCACTCGGCAGAAAATATTGAAAATTGGTTTGAAATTGAATAAAATATTCTTTCATTAGAATTATTGTGGTAAACGTTAATACCAATACCACAGTTAGGAGAGTCTGGAGATTTGGAGCCATCAGTAAATAAAAGAGAAGAGTTGGGCCATTTAGAAGAAATAATGTCATTGAACATATTATTGACAGTATGGGCTGGGAGATTGGAATGACTTTTAAGGATGCCGATCCCTTCTAATATCGTTGGGGATAGGGTGACGTGACTATATTTTAATTTGTACAAAGGAAGAAGATCATTTTTGATAATTTGAAGCTCTGAGAGAGAGCGAAAATTTTTACAGATGGCAGGGAGAGGTTTAGTTCGAGCTCTGACTGTAGATGAATGTGTTGAGTCGTTGAACAACGAGACTCTGGGAATAATCTGATGACTTTTAGAATTTAAACATTTAAGAACAAATTTGTCAGCAAATAATTGACGCCTTAAATAAAGAGGAGGATCAGAACATTCTACTTGAAGGGAATTGATGGGCGACGATTGCATCGCGCCAGTTATTATTCGCAATGACTTAGATTGAATTTTGTCTAATTTACTGAGTGCATTTTTGGATGCAGTACTAAAAAGTGGGCAGGC